>CP139508.1:220484479-221187420 GCA_021014915.2 Artemisia tridentata subsp. tridentata
GAAATGTCACAAGCCATACATGACCGCATGAGAAAAAACCTTTTTTTTTTTGGAAGGCGACTTTCAATTTAAGGGTTGGAGTCGCACCTGCCTCATTGGCAGGCCCTTGTCCACCACTAACCCAGACTATGTTGTCTGAACCGGGTCCACGCTGATGTTGTGTGGGACTATTAGCGGCTTCCTCCCGGAAACCGTACCACCTCCACACGAGTTTCCTCGCTGGAGTAACGACCGGATGAAAATCGAGGGCGGCTCGGATTGGAACCTGCGCAACATTGGCTTACAGGCTCTTCCTCTTCATTGCCTGATACCAACAGAGCAAAGTGGCCCTTGCACATTGCGAGGACTTCCCAGTGGGTCACCCACACTGGTACTACTCCGCATGTGCACGCTTAACTTAATAAGCATCCATCATTGGGCCACATTGATGTTGGTGCATAAGAAAACAGCTAACTCACCTGGAATCACTCTATGACACATTTTGACTTTCAATCCTGTAAACCAACAATGCATTTTAGAAATCATGTCATTATTACTTTGGTCCAAAACCCTTAAAGAAACGTCTCCTAATATCCTAACAAGAAGGATTAGGAAGGGAATTGTGCCTCTCAAAACTCAAGCAGCAAATAAAGGCAAAGCAACTCTAAGCCATAAAAACGCCAACCAACGCACCAGGCACAACACCTAAAACATACAAACACATACCAAAAAACTACCCAACCCCAAAGCCCATGTTGATTCACCCGCCACACGTTGAGTGGACATTAATCTATAAGCATAGATGTGCAATCCAAAGGTAGCAAATAATTCACATACGAACAACTTTAAGAATAGCAGCACAAACCACCAGCGATGCACTTCAAAACAAGCCACACAACAACTTATTTGTTTTTTAAGTGATAACCTAATAAACTTAGCTGAGCAAATAGCAATAGGGCTAAACAAGCAACCACATAAGATTGATGTTAACAAAACAAACAATCGAGACTTTCAAACGACAACAAAAGCAAGCCCATCATATAGAAAGAAATAATTTCTCTAGTCTCCTTCATCTTCCTCATCTCCTTCATGTAGCGGCGGCCTGCAAAGACAAAGAAAATTACATGAATAAGAGATTAAAAAGCTTTTGCTTCATCATAAACTTGTGAAAACATATAAGGGCGTGCCTGGTAAGTATAGGGGAAAGGGAAAGGGTAAGGGAATGCAAAGGAATGGGTGAGGTGGGTAATCATTACCTTACCCCCCAATTTACTCTATAATGGTTGATTACCCACTACTGGGTAATCAATACATTTGCACTCCCTAACCAAGCACCATTATTTGAGTGAGGTGGCCCTTTTGAATACCTTACCCATTCCCCACCCCCCTTAACACCCCCCCACCCCACCCCTACCAAGCACCCTCTAAATAACCAAATGGAAACATCATTTGATGTCATTGTACACATATCATGACATTCTACCATAACACCAATGATTCGTACTATAATGTGATGTGTGTCTGATTACCTAAATCAATTACAGTAGATTACATTAATAGCCTTTAATTCAACCACAACGTCAATTACTATTGTTCACTAATAATAATAATAATAATAAATAATAATAATAATAATAATAATAATGGTCTCTGCCACTAATAATAATAATAATAATAATAATAATAATAATAATAATAATAATAATAATAATAATAATAATGGTCTCTGCCCGCAAAAGATTAGCTATAATAATAATAATAATAATAATAATAATAAATAATAATAATAATGGTCTCTGCCCGCAAAAGATTTTCTAATGAAGTGATGTTTCAAAAAATAATAATAATAATAATAATAATAATAATAATAATAATAATAAATTTTTTTTAATAATAATAATAATAATAATAATTTTTTTTAATAATAATAATAATAATAATAATAATAATAAATTCTAAAAATTTACCTGAAGTAATTTCTGTTGCACCTCAAGAAGGATGTTCGTCGTCAGATCTATACAGTTGTCATCAAGTTTATCTTGTGATTAATAATAATAATAATAATAATAATATAATAATAATAATAATAATAATAATAATAATAATAATAATAATAATAATAATAATTTCTATAGCTAGAGGAGTGGAAGCCCAATTAGTATCTCCGATCCCTACTAACTTCTTGCAAATTGTTGGTGTATATGCCTGGACGTTATAATTTCGTCCGGACCCCTATTTTACCATCGGCCAGATTTCCATTCGGCACTCTGGTGACCTTTGGCCAAAGCTAACCGTCCGGAACCTACCACCCACATTGAGCAGTCACATCAAACGACACCTGTCCTGATTTCCCGGGGTTAGATTCCCCCACGTGACCTGACACCTGCCAGTCATGTCAGATGTAGGTCAGACACATGTCAGCACACCTAGTCTAGAGGTGAACATGTATAGTAGGTACGAGTAGTATAAATACCCAAGCTCACATTTATAATTGGCATTCAATTTTTCACCAACCATAGCATTTACTCTCACTTTACTATTCACATTAACAATCCAGATACTCACTCTCACGCCAGAGGTTGGTCCTGGGACGAACCCCAGGGCGAGCCTAACGTGTGTGCTTCTTGTTCACAGGACCCTCAAGATCAGAAGAAGGCCTGGTCGAAGGCCCGTATAAGGAAGCAGGATCCACTGGCGGGTCGTTACTTCAACAAATTGGCGCCATCCGTGGGACCCGCTATTCAATCTACCAAATCATTGCAATGGCCGGTCCATTTTTCTCATCTCCCCATCACGAAGAGGGGGAAACCAAACCAAAGAACCGACAAGATCCGATCAATAACATCCAGAACGAAATGGAGAACCCTAATCCAGAAACTGACAACATCTTAGATGGACATGAACGTCCGGGAGGAGAATCCCCAACCTTCAGGAGATGATTGTGGCCCAGGTAGCCTCCCTGACCGAACTCATCAAGAAGCACAACAGGTTGACCGGAAGCGCTCTCAAACAAATACAATTGAACTTTGAAGATGACACGAGCCACATAAAGGGTAAGGGAAAGGAAGACGACACGAGCCACGTAAAGGGCAAGGGAAAGGAAGACGACACGAGCCATGTTAAAGGCAAGGGAAAAGATGATGACCTCAGCAAACCCTTCAAAGAAATGTAGAGATCACCATTCACTCGTCGCATTGTAGAGTTTTCCGGTCCGAGCCACACCATGCCACTGAACATGAGGTTCTACGATGGATCGACAGACCCGAACGACCATCTCACCAGATTCGCGGGGCTGCAAATCAGGGGGAGTGGCCAATGCCCGTATGGTGCCTGATGAACTCAAATAAGTACATTTTATTACCATCATTTATCCTATTAATTTGACTTGTTTTACTATATTATTTATGAGGATTGATACTTAATCGTTTACTTTTGTAATTCTCAGTTGAAAACAAGCATTTGGTGAAACTTGGCGATTTTGGACTAATTATGGAGCAAAAAATTGCATAAAGTGAAGAGTCTACTGAAATGGACAAGATCAAGTCAAATCTGCTCCAGATGCGCCGCATCTCACTCATTACATGCGCCGCATCACTATCAAGATCTCACCAGATACGATCCAAGATACAAGAGGACATGCGCCGCATCCAAAGATGAAGATACGCCGCATCTTCTGGCGGTGTACGAATATTTCTGAATATTATAATCTTGGACCCCACGCGAAGTTAAGTATATGCGCCGCATCTACTTACAAGATGCGCCGCATCTCACCCTCAGACGGAAACTATAAATACCCCAAGACCAGACGAATTTCGTGTGCCATAATTTAGAACCAAAGACCGAAGGCCAGAAACCAAGGACGAATTCAGTCGGATAGCAAGCACAAGACACACCCAAATCAAAGATACAAGAGCTGTAAGAAGGTGCTGCATATGTTTAATTCATTAAGTAGTTTTGTTTTATTGTGTTAGTAAACTTTAATTCATCAAGATTGGTGGCTTGTGTAATGTGACAACGGAAAGGTTGCACTCCCTTAAAACTGCTTTCTCATCAATTAAAGTTTATATGTTTGTGTCATTGGTGACTTTTATTAGTGCATTGATAACCTCTGTGGCTAGCTGAGCGTTGATCGGGTCGCCATGCCTCTGCCCTCGCCTGTTTATTAGATGCCTATGTATTCTATGGTCTGTAGAAAAGTAGGAGAAAGATAAACGGGATAGTCATAAGTAATCATTAAGGGTTTACTCGCCGATAAGATTAGAACCAACGAGAAAGGACTTAATCTCGGTGCGTTGCATCGAACTATACACTTCATATAACACTAGCAATAAAACAAGTGACAAACTACTTATCATAAGGACAGCCCTCTTATTGTCTCGAGTATTTATCTGTGTACGTGTGTGCTACTTGCTGATTCGTGCCTATTGGTTTAGTTTATTATTTAATTGCAACAAAATCGTGCCAGTCTCTCAGGCTGAACCCCCTTGCGTTAGATTAGATTGTATAGCTAACTTAATATATTAAAATACTGATTAGAATAACTAGATAATACGTTCCACTCTTAGTGATCGACACTCTACTTACCATTATATTCATACTGACCGGGTACACTGCTCGTTAGGTGTGTGTGTTATTGATAAGTCGGCTAAATATAAATTTAAAACTTGATTAGGCATTAAAACTGCTAAACCGCAACGACACACGCAGCACATCATGTTTATGGCGCCGCTGCCGGGGAGTGAATTGTTATTATCTGTTAATTTGATTAGTATTTTAATTAGGTTTTTAATTTTTTTTCTAACCGCTAATTTTGTTGTGTATTAGATTAATTTGCATTCATTGTACTATTTTGCATATTTTCTGTTTTTGTGTGTTATTGTTTGCTTTGTTTGTGTTTATTTTCGTGTGTTTTTATTTGTTTTATTTTTCGTATTTTTTGTGTGTTCTGCTATCGTTGTACTGAGCTAAATCGAACGATATGGCGCATCTGATTTCTTAGATACGGCGTATTGCGTTCAATTTTTTATAAAATACAACGCGTTTAATTAATTCGATACGACGCATCTTTTCCCCAAGATACGGCGTATCTGTTTTTAATAGAAAATTTTTCTAAGCGTTAAAGTGATACGACGCATCTTTTCCCCAAGATACGGCGTATCTGTTTTTAATAAATTTTTTTTTCTAAACGTTAACGATATACGACGCATCTGATGCAGCAGATACGGCGTATCTATTATTTTAATTAAAAACAGTTTTGCGAATTATTAAACAGATACGGCGTATCGATTTTTATCGATACGGCGCATCTTCTGAATCAAAAATCTTATATTTTGAAACGTAACGAAAATACGGCGCATTAACTTTTGTTAATACGACGCATTTAATTTTATAAGTATATCGATTTTTGATAATTAAAACAGATACAGCGCATTCGAATTTCAAAGCGGCGTATCTAATTTTCTGAATAAAGTCTGATTTAATTTTAACGATTATAAGATACGGCGTATCCAACTTTTTGGATACGGCGCATCGTCTGCAGACATCAGTAACTTTAATTTTTCGTATTCCGTTTTCGTTGTTAGTTTTCTGATATATTACTTTCTCGAGCATACCCTACTGATAGTTTTGTGTTGATTTCAGGAAGTGCATGACCAGGAGTTCTACGAAGAACTTGATTCAACCTTTCGAAGATCCTGAACGAGTCTTTCATTCGCTTAAAAGGCTTTTCAACACAAGAAGCTTTGATCTTTCAAGTTCACTCGAGCTTGATTACTTTTCTGAAGAAAAAGAGGAAGTTGAAACAGAAACAATGGGCGAAAACACTACTATGGAGGAATACATGAACAGTACCCGTGCTGATTACACTTCAGGAGTTGCTAGACCAAAGTTTGATGATAAGTCAAAATTCGAGTTGAAGGGTCAGTTTCTCAAAGAGCTCAGAGAGAATGCTTTCAGTGGGACGGAACATGAGGATGCTAATGAGCATGTTGAAAAGGTCCTAGAGATTGCAGATTTGTTTACTTCAGAAGGAGTCACTAACAATCAACTCATGCTTAGAATCTTTCCTATCTCACTAAAAGGAGCTGCTAACAAGTGGCTAAGGAATGAACCTGCTAGTTCAATCACTACATGGGAAGGTCTGAAGAGCAAATTCCTGAAGAGATATTGTCCACCTGCTAAGACTGCTAAAAAAATGGAGGCTATCAACAGTTTCAAGCAAGAGCCTGATGAAACTCTTTATCAAGCTTGGGAACGACTTAAAGATTTATTGATAAAATGTCCTCAACACTATCTAACCCCTATGCAGGAGATAATATTGTTTTATCAAGGATTGGACGTGCCTACTAGACAGATTTTGGATGCTAAGGGAGCTGGGCCTCAAATGAGTGCAGCCAATGCTAGGAAAGCGATCCAAGAAGCTGCTGATCATTCTCAGAAATGGCACGATGGGACCTCTACTAGATCTAAGAGCAGCACTAATTTTGACGGGATTGCTGCTATTCAAGCTCAATTGGATAAAATTAGTAGAGAGATGAAGAAGCGTGATGAAAGAGTGTATGCTGCCCAAGTTGGATGTGAAAAGTGCGAAGGACCTCACTACACTAAAGATTGCCCGAATAAGAATGAAAGTGAGACGTTTGAAGAAGCATATTACACCCAATTTGGACAACCATTCCGACCTTCAGGAAGATTTAGGGAAGCTACCCCGGGATTTTATCAAAAGAACAACTTTAATCCCGCTTATCAAGAGAGGAGGCAGACTTTAGATGACACTCTAAAGCAAATTATGGCCAATGCTGCTAAAAGACATGAAGAGAATACTGCTATGATCAAAGAAATCCGAGCTTCAACAGACACTACTACAAGAAATCAAGGAGCTTCGATCAAAGCATTGGAACAACAAATTGGTCAAATGAGCAAAGTTCTTCAAGAAAGGGGATATGGAAGTTTACCTAGCTCAACCGAAACCAACCCAAGAGATCATGTCAAGGCTATAAGCACCACTGAAGAAGTCACTCCTTACTTGCCTAGAAGATCGATGAATGGTAATGATGGTGCAAGACCCGAATTTTTCTTTAATTCTTCAATCAGTTTAAGGAGACTACTCAAAGAAAAGACAAAGATTGAAGAAGAGATCAAGGCTACAATGAAAGAAGGGAGCTCTGCAACCGATTTAAATGCCTTACCTAATAAAGAAAAAGACCCAGGAAGTTTTACTCTCCCTTGTTCAATTAATGATATATCTTTCAATAATGTGTTAGCTGACTTAGGAGCTAGTGTTAGTGTTATGCCTCTTAAGACATTCACTACCCTAGGACTAGGTAAACTAGCACCGACTAAATTGCTTATTGAATTGGCTGATAAAACAGTAAAACGACCTGAAGGGATTGCTAATAATGTGCTAGTTAAGATTGAGAAGTTTGTTTTCCATGTAGACTTTGTTATACTAGATATGCCCGAGGATATTAAGGTTCCCTTAATCCTTGGAAGACCTTTCTTGTCTACTGCCCATGCTAAGATTGATGTGTTTAAAAGAAAAATCTCGTTAAGAGTAGGGAATAATAAACTAGTCTATAAATGCCAAGATCCTGTTAAAAGCATAATTAGAGGAGTCTATGTGCTAGGATTAAGAGAGCGTATGGACCTCGATCTTGAAGCTAGACTTATGGGAGAAACATTAATTCAAAACAACTCAACTAATCCTAATCATGAGAACTTTGAGGAATTTATTGACCTTAATGTACCTACCGAACTTAGACGGAAGTTGTTAATAATTCTGATGATGAGTGGCATGATTGCGTAGTAATTAACAAACGTAGGAGAATAGTTGAGAAAAAGAGTTTGAATAATGATGTGTTTATTGAACTACCACCCAACCTTGCTTATTTATGCCTATATGATAATAAGAATTTCCCGTCTATCATTTTGTCATCTCTGCCCGAAAGGGACAGGACTTTGTTTATACAGATATTAAAGAAAAACGGCGTGGAAATTAAGGACGAGCAAGGAATGTTCAATATTACCGAAGTGGCGATGAGGGAGCGGGACGTTTCCGACTCCTTCAATGATCGATATTAAAGAGCTGAACGTGAGTCTAACTTGAAGACTCTGGAATAAAGACAAGTGCTTACCGGGAGACAACCCGGATTTATCTTTTTATTATTCTGTTTATGTGTCGAGTCAGTCAGGCCACCGAGGATACGGCGCATCTCAATCCTGAGATGCGACGCATCTCCTGCAAATGGTCATATCTTATTTTATTTTATTTTATTTTTCTGCATTTTATATTTTTCGAATTTAAAACTTTTTATCAGTTTATTTTCAATGCGGCGCATCCCTGGTTAAGGATGCGGCACATCTTTTATTCTGATCCGTAATTATTCCAGGCTCGATACGGCGTATCTTCTTCCATAATATACGGCGCATCGACTGACCTGATGATTTTCATTTTAATTTTTATGTTTTATTTTTACCTAACTACTAATGTGTTATGCAAGTTGAACCTTTCTTACCTTAGGTGTGTTTTGAAGCCTTGGTGGTATTATAGATTCCTGCATTTCCTGTGGATACATCTAATATGAAGCTTAAACGTTCTAATCCACAAGGAAGATGATTTTTGCTCTAATACTAATGGAGGATCATACCGAGCAAATCTCAGGGGAGTTTTTCTGTTCTAATTCTTTTATTTTCCAGTTTTTAACCTTTAATACAAACAACGAGGACGTTGTTTAACTTAAGTGGGGGGATTGGAGAATTAGAACAACTTAACACTTACTTGTCCTAAACTTTTCAAAATATGCTTAAAATGTGCTTAATATATCAAAATTTAAAATTTTTAGCATGTTTTTGTTTAAGATCTAAGTTGCATAGCTGCACACATGACGTTATTTTCAAAAATTGTGATTTTTCAAAAATTCACAAATCTATGAGTGTGCCGGTGACTTGTAAACTTTAGAACTTCACTTGTATACTATTCGAGACCACCATAATGACTATTATTTATATAATTGGAATGACATGAATGACATGTCTAAATTGGTAAATTTCTAGGATTACACCCAAATAGCCTTATATGTTATGTGATATTAGCTAACTACACTGGTTAGTTAACCCCCGTATAAACCCTTTTGTTACTCTCATTTTTAGAGTAAGATACCCCTAGAAAAACACTCAGAGCCATTCCTTTCGTTTCTTACACCAATGTTTAAAATGTTTCGTTACACCCTTACACCTTAGCCTTCCCTGTAGATTAAAATCCGTGGTTGGTTAATTGCTATAGGCAAAGTGTGTTTCCTTACATTACCTGTGTTCGCGTGCGTAATTCATTATCTATGGTTAGGTCGGGAAATTGCACAATGCAATTGGAGTGAAAGTAAATATTGTATATTTTGAGTTTATTTTTCGTGTGTTTACTACTTTCACTATTACCGTTATTTCTGAAATTATGAAAAGTATGGAAAAATTATCCAGAATTATCATTATAGTGATGTGGTGAAATTTTACACATCTTCAGTTAAAAAAAAAAAAAAAAAAAAAAAAAAAAAAAAAAAAAAAAATCGAAAAAATGAGAAAAGAAAAAGAAAAAAAAGAAGAGTTGGATGTTTGTTTTTAAACCAACGATGTAAAGTTATGTAAGTGGTCGATATCACCACTAGTTGTTGCTATATATTTATGGATTGAAATGGGAGTTGGCAGTTATGGGAACGTCAACTAAGGATATTCTTTGATTAAGATCTTGTTGAGTATAATTCGTGTCTACCTAAAGCGTGTGTTTCAAGTGTTAAAGCGTGAGTTATTCAATGATATGAGTCTTATTCATGGGATGGTTGGGATAGTGATTAACCACACTTAGGATTTTAATTTATTTGTTTTGTTTATTTTTTATTTTTACACCAATTTATATCCCAAATATTATCCATGCCCTGTATTATTCTTTATCCAACCAAACCTTTGGTTTATTGAGATTAGGGATTTGACCAATCTTAAGTATCGTAGTCGTGGATTCGGCTATGTATTTATGATTTTGTCGCCCTTTTTGATATATTATTATTGGTGAAGTTTGGACCTATCTTTAGCCTATTCAAGTTAAGGATTTGAGCAATTGCAAGTATCGTGTTCGTGGATTCGATCATGTATTTGTGATTTTGTCGCCTTTTCTGGAATTTGAGATCGATAGAGATTAAGAATAATTAACCCTTAAGCCTAAAAACCCTTTTTAAACCGCTTTAGACTTGTTATTCCTTAGCTTTAGTGGTGGAGATGTGTATACTTGCCAAGCTTATGATAGAATATTCATCGCGACTGGACAGTTAAACGATTAGACTTGCTTTTATCAGATTATTTTATTTTACTTCTAATTCGTTAAGTGTTTAGTTGTGTGATTATGATAAAACGAATACATGCTTAAATATAAAAATACATCCTAATGTCTTTTAGGATATATTTTCATAAGTTTTAATCTAAGGTTTACTTGGGGACAAGTAAAGTTCAAGTGGGGGGATATTTGATGAACTCAAATAAGTACATTTTATTACCATCATTTATCCTATTAATTTGACTTGTTTTACTATATTATTTATGAGGATTGATACTTAATCGTTTACTTTTGTAATTCTCAGTTGAAAACAAGCATTTGGTGAAACTTGGCGATTTTGGACTAATTATGGAGCAAAACATGCATAAAGTGAAGAGTCTACTGAAATGGACAAGATCAAGTCAAATCTGCTCCAGATGCGCCGCATCTCACTCATTACATGCGCCGCATCACTATCAAGATCTCACCAGATACGATCCAAGATACAAGAGGACATGCGCCGCATCCAAAGATGAAGATACGCCGCATCTTCTGGCGGTGTACGAATATTCCTGAATATTATAATCTTGGACCCCACGCGAAGTTAAGTATATGCGCCGCATCTACTTACAAGATGCGCCGCATCTCACCCTCAGACGGAAACTATAAATACCCCAAGACCAGACGAATTTCGTGTGCCATAATTTAGAACCGAAGACCGAAGGCCAGAAACCAAGGACGAATTCAGTCGGATAGCAAGCACAAGACACACCCAAATCAAAGATACAAGAGCTGTAAGAAGGTGCTGCATATGTTTAATTCATTAAGTAGTTTTGTTTTATTGTGTTAGTAAACTTTAATTCATCAAGATTGGTGGCTTGTGTAACGTGACAACGGAAAGGTTGCACTCCCTTAAAACTGCTTTCTCATCAATTAAAGTTTATATGTTTGTGTCATTGGTGACTTTTATTAGTGCATTGATAACCTCTGTGGCTAGCTGAGCGTTGATCGGGTCGCCATGCCTCTGCCCTCGCCTGTTTATTAGATGCCTATGTATTCTATGGTCTGTAGAAAAGTAGGAGAAAGATAAACGGGATAGTCATAAGTAATCATTAAGGGTTTACTCGCCGATAAGATTAGAACCAACGAGAAAGGACTTAATCTCGGTGCGTTGCATCGAACTATACACTTCATATAACACTAGCAATAAAACAAGTGACAAACTACTTATCATAAGGACAGCCCTCTTATTGTCTCGAGTATTTATCTGTGTACGTGTGTGCTACTTGCTGATTCGTGCCTATTGGTTTAGTTTATTATTTAATTGCAACAAAATCGTGCCAGTCTCTCAGGCTGAACCCCCTTGCGTTAGATTAGATTGTATAGCTAACTTAATATATTAAAATACTGATTAGAATAACTAGATAATACGTTCCACTCTTAGTGATCGACACTCTACTTACCATTATATTCATACTGACCGGGTACACTGCTCGTTAGGTGTGTGTGTTATTGATAAGTCGGCTAAATATAAATTTAAAACTTGATTAGGCATTAAAACTGCTAAACCGCAACGACACACGCAGCACATCAGTTCCGAATGTTCCAACAGACGCTGGACGGAGCGGCAGGGGGATGGTTCGAAAGGTTAACTCCTGGGAGCATCGACAGCTGGGACGATCTGAGAGAACAATTCTCCACAAGCTTCTCCCTGAGGAAAAAGTGCACGAAGAACCCCACCGAGATCATAAAGATCATCAGACGAGCCCACGAATCCCTCCCTGATTTCAAGGAAAGGTGGACAGACGAAGCAAGTTATATAAGTGGTGTTCCGGAGATCATATGGATCTCCGCCTTCATGAGTGCACACAAATGGCCGTCTCTTGCCAAAAAGTTCTCCGACAGGGTACCCATCACCGTCACTGAGATGTTTACCAGAGTAGATGACTTTATAAGGTCCGAAGAGGCATTTCGTAGTACAGAGCTCCCTAAGGGCGAGGGTTTTGAATCAAACAAGAGAGGAACCCACAGTTTTAAAAGCGAGAGACCGCGTGTCGAATGCTAGAACGACTACCGACAAAAGGATAACCATCACCCTTACGTAGTCCCTCTTCGAAGCTACCACCGCAGTGATCTTCCCCGGTACGATCCTCCTCTGCTGGAATACCGCCGCCATGATCCACCCAAGCTGCCTCATCAACGACTGGGTCTCATGTCATTAACTAAGCCTCCCAGAGAAATCCTAGCCACCGAGCATCACTTGAACCTACCCCCTCCACCCCCCATGGCAGGCAGACCGAGAAGGGAAAATCTAGACAAGTACTGTGAATACCACAGGGAAAAAGGACACCAAACCGATGATTGCTTCTAGCTGAAAAAGCAGCTTGCATCCGCTCTGGAATCCGGAAAGCTAGACCACCTCCTGAAAGATTTTAGGCAACAAGATACGGGTAAAGGGAAGGAACCGCAGAAAAGGATTGATAATGGGAAAGCCAAGGTCATCAACCTAATAGAAAGCTTTCTGGACAATCAAAAGAGGCAATTCGAACATAAGAAAGAGGACTAGATGAACGTCCCGATAACTTTCCCTCCCAATGTGACCGGAGATCTGTCATGTGGTCCCCTCATTATTGAGGGCGAAGTGGGGGGACATCTGGTTCGAAAAATATACGTGGACGAGGGGTCATCGGTCAATGTCATATATGGACACTGCTTTGGCAAGTTCAGCGCCAAGATAAAGGCTCAAGTCAAGAAGACCGACTCCAACCTGGTGGGTTTCACGGGGAAAAGAACAGCCCAAGAGGAAGGATCGTCTTGGAAACAATCTTTGGCAGCCGCTGGAAAAACCGAAAAGTATCTATGGAGTTCTACGTCATACATTCCCCATCGTCCTACAATGTGATCTTAGGAAGAACAGGGCTCAGAGAACTGAGAGCCGTCACCTCCGTCAGTCAATCCATGGTAAAGTTCCCCACCCCAGACGGGATAGCAACCTTGACTGTTCGGCCGAACATGACATCGAGCCTCGGGCATCCAGAACAACCCAGCAGCGATCATCTGAAGAAAAGTAAGCCTCCAACAAAAATAGGTAAAGAAGCTTTGACTGCAAAACCTCAACCCTAGAGGCTTTGACTTCAAAACCTCACCAAGAAAGCACGATGAAAGTTTAGTCATGATAAGATCCACAATATAGTTTACTCTCAGAATTGTCTTTTGTAGGAGATGTAAACAAATGCTTATTAACATCTATGATAATTTGTGGTTCACAAATAAATTGACTAGAAAATATAGAACACGGCATCCCTCGACACTCCGTACAAAATGATAAGCGGATAGTGAAAACACTCCCTCTCTTACGAGCGGATCGTGTAAAACCACTCCGTACAAAATTATGAGCGGATAGTGAAAACACTCCCTCTCTCACGAGCGGATCGTGAAAAACCACTCCGTACAAAATTATGAGCGGATAGTGAAAACACTCCCTCTCTCACGAGCGGATCGTGAAAAAATACTCCGTACGAAATGATAAGCGGATTGTGAAAACACTCCCTCTTTCACGAGCGGATTGTGAAAAACCACTTTGTACGAAATGATAAGCGGATAGTGAAAACACTCCCTCTCTCACGCACGGATCGTGAAAAACCACTCCCTACAAAATGATAAGCGGACAGTGAAAACATTCCCTCTCTCACGAGCGGACAGTAAAAAACCACTCCGTCTAAAAACAACAAAAGATTGCAAAAACAATCCTTTCCCCACGAACAGATAGTGAAGAACCATTCCGTCCAATACGACAACAAACAGTGAAAGCATTCCCTCTTTCGTAGACGGGAGGTAAAAAACCGCGCTATTTAAAAGTGGTAACAGACTGCGAAAATAGCCCTCCGAAACATGCAGTCACGTGCTGTAAAAAAAAGAAAAGAAAAAAGAGAGAGATAAAAATACCGCTGATTCGATTATACGGACAACTACACAGGAACATGGAGCTCCAAGTGCATTGATTACGCACATGTATCGACCAACGCTACAAACGCGATAAAGTAAGGGGATTATGTTCACACGCTACAACATAGAACTTTCGTATATGTTCACAGGAGGTTCCTTCATCCCTTCTTCGGAGCACATCGCTAAACAAAAAAAAAACAAGGAAAATATTATGTTCATCATATTTAACGAGAGAAACCAAAAAGACTCCAAGCTTTACTCTGCGGAGAAAGCAACTCATAAAGTGACGATCCCCGCGAGTAACGACTCTTATTAATCGTCCTTCATGACACCTAAATACTTTGTTTTATTTAAATTCGACGATCCTAACGAGCATTAGCATCGTCGAACTGGGGGGGGGGTAATAGGGGTATGATGCCCCCATCAGGTTACCCTATGCTTCGGCAGTCATTCAAATCCCATCCGTGTGGACCCGAAAATGGAAGAAACCAAAAATACAAGACACCTAATGAGTACAATATTACGCGCCAAGTTCTCAACCAGACTGGACGAAGATACAAATAATACGAATCATGAAGCACAACCTCAACTATTATCCCAAAATTCAGGGTTCATCACAGATAAGTCAATACACGCGATTCAACGCTAAATAGACACACAATATTCATATACAATGATTGTCTTACATTCATCCAAAAATACAAAAAACACATACTATGGATCGTGGCTAGCTTCTTCCTCTCCGGGAACAACAGTGGTTTGCTCGTTCTGACCTCTGAAAGAACCCGCTGCCTCTTGAATCCGTCCAGATACCGGAGCCTGAGGTTTGGGAGGAGCTGGGTCAGGGTGAATGTTCATCAATTCGTCCAACGACAGATGATATGAGCCTGAAAGCTTTTGAATATACGGATACTGAATCCCGAAGAGCTTCTTGTACACCGCCTTCCAGATAGTCGGGGCGTTGTGATCCAGCTTATCAAACTTGGTATGAAGTCTTTTAAGGTCGTCCTCCTTTCGCTCATGCTTCAGACCATTCAGAAACCCAGCAGTATAAGACAGACTATAGACCTTTCCCATGCTCCCTTTATACTCATGACTGCTGAAGAGCCTGCGACAGGCCGTCGGGACCAAATCCTTAACGACATGATGGCGGGCGATCTCCGAACGACCCACCTCCACGACCAGCTGTTTTTTCTCCGCTTCCAGCTTCTCAACCGCCCGACCTTTCTCGGCCAACTCCTGCTCCAACCCCCCTACGTGCTCTGAATGAGAATCAGTCCGGCTCCGCCAGTTATCTCTATCCCTCTCCGCCTCACTCAATCTCTCGGACAAAACCTTCTCTCGGTCAGAGGCAGCGGAACGTACTTCACCCAACTCCTGACGGAGAGCCTCAACCTCCGCTGCCAACCTTTCACATCTACCGGCTTCAGCACTATGCTGTTGGATCACGGTTTTATAAGTTCGATCCAATTCCTTATGCTCAGATAAACACCGCTTAAACCGAGAAAGCAACTCAGCTTGCATAGCGATGCCACCCCCGGCCTGTACATAGGCCAAATGAATCAGCTGGCCGGTAGCAAGCTCGCCCAGAGAAACTCGTTCAGCTGGCGGGGTCAAATGGGCTAGCAGTTCATAGCAGGCCCTATAAGAATCCCGCCGCACTGTAGTCGGCAAAGACCAGCCCGGAACAAAACGCTCCACCTCCGGACGGCCCTCATCAGGAACAGAGCAGAATTAATCAATAAGAGCACTCTAATATAAAAAGAAAAAAATAAGGATTGCAAGGAAAAATCCTTACCTTCATCATCCGGCTAGTGATCAAAAGAAGTACCCCCCTCGTTGTGCGATAGATGCTCGGAACGCACAGTGTGACCAACATGCGCGGAATGGTCTAGAGACGAAGGGGACATAAAACATATAAGGACTTAACAAAACATAGCCTAACAAAACAAGAAATGGAACGATGAATCTTACCATCGGAAGTGGTCTGCTGACGCTCCTGAGCAGGCACACCATCTTGTTGCGTCTCGGCAGTATGCTCCACCACCACTGTTTGACCATCATGATTAACACCAACGGCCCCGGCCTCTAATGTGTCTCTCTTAGCTCCTGGGTCCCGAACACCATCGTCACCGGCAGTATTTTCAATCCTTTGCGGTTGAAATTCGTTAATAGGGGAGATGTCTAGAGTACGCTCGGACGAAACGTTCCCCTCTAAAGGCACAACAACCCCGGACTTATCCACGCTTCTCTTTTTCCTCTTGGCGGAAGAGGTCCCCTCGGAATCTTTTTTCCTTTTAGGTGGCTCGGCCACACTCTTCTTCTTCTCTTCCTCCAGCCTAGTAGCCATCATGGTCTGATCCGGTCTCTCCACTATCTTCTACAGAGGAGTTTTCGCAGGGATAGGGTTCCCCGGTGCTAAAGGGTCAGTGGTACACTTCGGAATCTCATTCGTCTCCCCTAACGGTTCCCCCTTTCGACCTCGACCCCAATCTCCATCGGAAGCTCCAAATATTCAGACATGGTAACAACTGCAACAAAAGCGAGATATCAAAAAATAATCGCCACAAAGCAAAACAGAGACTACACAGAATTAACAAAAAAAAAAAAAAGATAATATATTTTTTTTGTATTACCATGCCCATCGGCATCCTTTAGAACGCCCCTATACCCAGGATACTCGAAAACTCTACTGAGACCAGACATCCATAAGAGGGCAGACGAAGGCTGCCTCAGAAGAATCACTTTCTTTGCAATCGTCTCTGCATCCCTGTCAGAATACGATTCCAGAAACACATCTGTGACTTTAGAATCCCGATGCTTCCATGGCATTACCTGCGGAATAGCTCTGCAGTCTATAAAAAAGAAGTGTTCTTTCCAATGCTTCAGCCCGGTCAGCACCTCGTCAAAACATTTCATAGCTCTGCTCCCCGTCCGATTTTCAAAAGAAAACCAATGCCCCTGCTTACACAATCTATAGAAAACCCGGTAAAGCGACACCGTCAGCCTCACATTCAAACTATAACACCGAATCTCAAACATGGTAACCCTGTTCAAACCTATCGGCACCAATTGAGAAATGTGCATCCGGAAATGCCCAATCACCACCAATAAGAATGTAGAAAATGGGACTCTAACGCCCCCCGTCCTCAACTGATGCACGTAAACCCCAATTTTATCTTCCGGTAGCATATCCATGGTCATACCGGAGGGCGGAAGCTCAGGGTGTAGATCCATAGGAATACCAAACTCTCCCACTACCCTATCTAACTCGCTCTGCGTCAGTTTCGACGTGTGTATGTGCATATCGAGTTTAGGAAGTATCCTACTGGGCTGAGGACCGATCCTGCTAACTAAAGGGGTACTACCCAATGGGTTCGTATGGGCGGCCATATCGAAAAAGGATACCGATGGCGAGAAAGAAAAATAATTACAGGAAAAGATAACGCACCTTTGTGTTTTGCACAGCGGTTTGACCGAACACGGAAATACAAAAATGATAAGGATCAAAGAAAAGTGCGCAGTAAAGAGTGAGCCAAAGGAAAAATACACACATATATATAGCGAGGAACCTTGAAAGAAGCAAGAAAGGACACGTCATCCTGTTACCTTCTGACGTGGCAGAATATAGGGCGTCCGATCTATACGGAAAACTTACAGCTGGCATGAGACTGCTACACCTAATTAATGTAATGACATTTTAGCCCATGGGCCTGAGAATAACAAGCCCAATAAAGACCACTGAGCCCCACAAACAATCGATAAATCATTACGTGACACGTCGTCCCCAATGCAAAGAATGAAGTTTCTAAGTATTACACCATCGACTTACAGCCGATGGCCTGATACTGGGGGGGACATGTTGGTGTATGTGTTGAAATGTTACGATCGACAACAAAATACAGGGCATAATTATCCAAAGCTCACACGTATAAATATCAGCAACATAGAGGCGATCAAGTATCGCACCATCGACTTACAACCGATAGTCTGATACTGGGGGGGGGGGGACATGTTGGTGTATATGCCCGGACGTTATAATTTCGTCTGGACCCCTATTTTACCATCGGCCAGATTTCCATTCGGCACTCTGGTGACCTTCGGCCAAAGCTACCGTCCGGAACCTACCACCCACATTGAGCAGTAACATCAAACGACACCTGTCCTGATTTCCCGGGATTAGATTCCCCCACGTGACCTGACACCTGCCTGTCATGTCAGATGTAGGTCAGACACATGTCAGCACACCTAGTCTAGAGGTGAACAGGTATAGTAGGTACGAGTAGTATAAATACCAAAGCTCACATTTATAATTGGCATTCAAATTTTCACCAACGATAGCATTTACTCTCACTTTACTATTCACATTAACAATCCAGATACTCACTCTCACGCCGGAGGTTGGTCCTGGGACGAACCCCAGGGCGAGCCTAACGCGTGTGCTTCTTGTACGCAGGACCCTCAAGATCAGAAGAAGGCCTGGTCGAAGGCCCGTATAAGGAAGCAGGATCCACTGACGGGTCGTTACTTCAACATAAATCCTATATGTTTCTAATAAAAGTGACGTTATAAAATAATAATAATAATAATAATAATAATAATAATAATAATAATAAATAATAATAATAATAATAATAATAATAATAATAAAGGAGTAAGGGCCCAGTTAGTATCTTGGCTCCCAACTAACTCTTGTAAATCCTTTGAATTTTTAATAAAGTGAGGTTTTAATAATAATAATAATAATAATAATAATAATAATAATAATAATAATAATAATAATAATAATAATAATAATAATAATAATAATAATAATAATAATAATAATAATAATAATAATAAATTCTAAAAATGTACCTGAAGTAATTTCTGTTGCACCTCAAGAAGGATGTTCGTCGTCAGATCTATATAGTTGTCATCAAGTTTATCTTGTTTTTCTATCAGAGATTCCATATCACCCGTAATTTCTTTAATAGTGTTTTCTTCATTTTCAATTTTCTTCTTCAATTCTTCATTTTCCTTGTTTAAACCATCCAGTTGAATTTCAAGAATTTTCTTTTCAAGTTTGGCCCGATCAGCTTTTTCTTTTGTTTTCTCAGCTATATTAGAAAGACAATTTTCTAAAGTACTGATATCTTCCATGGCGGAAGTAATAAGATCCATGGTGGTGGTGCGGTGGTGACGGCGGTGTAGCGGCGGCGAGCTCCAATAACGAGCCAAACGTCTTCCTATTGCTCCGATCTTCTCCAGAAATGATGTGAGACTCGAGATCTAAGTGCCAATGAAGTTTTGTTAGTGGCCGGAAGTTGGCCGGAAAAGAGGGTGCGGCGCCGGAGTTATAAATTCGGTGAGTGGGCTGTATTGATGAGGGAGAGAGAAACCTAGTGAGCTTATATACCCCACGAGGGGCTAAACTTGTACCATCCGAAAAAGAAAGGGGCGGCCGGGTAAATTAGGACGCGGGATTGGATTCGTAAATTTTGCAATTCTTTTAGAAATAACACTTTGGGACCAATTTGACATAGCAAAAATCCGTTTTAAGATACGAGGTTTTCACCATTGTGTTCGGAATGATTTTTCGGATAAAAATGAGTATTCACACGCATAGTTTTCTCGGATTTAATTTAAAACAATAAATCAAATAGTTTTAAGTATTCTAGGCTGTGCTGGCTAGATTGGTGAACAACGTTCATGTTTAACAAGATATCCTTTATTTCTCAAGTTCAAATAGGTTCAGAAAAAGTTTAAATGCTAAGGGGATGTAAAAGTAAATATTTAGCTAGTAAAATAGGTTTGGAAAATTATCGGGTGTTACAATTGAAGGTATGGAAGGGGTTGAGTTTGATGAAGGGAATAGTGTAGTTGTGAAGTTATAATTAACAACTTCCTGGATTATTTAAGCATCTAGGGATTAACAATAATAATGACTGAACATGGTACGCAACGGAATAAACTAAAACATCATTATTATTGAACAAGGTTCTTCGTCATCATCTCTAACAACTACTTACAAACACAAAGCCTAAATACTACGTGATCAAGTGTAGTACAGTTACCTACTCTAACAGGGATTGAAAATCCTTGAGGCTTAAACACAAACCTAACCTAGGCGTCTACATGGTGTAGAAACACGCCTAGACACACACACACACACCTTTTCTTGGTGTTACTTCTTTAACACATGTATCTGAAACTATACGCCCCATCGCTTTATATAATAGAGATTAGGGTTACAAAGACTTCTAACATAATACATATTAAGTCCTTCATCTTTGTCTTCATAAGTCTCCTTCATCTTTCATGTTTTGTCCATTATCAACTCAAATATAATTCCCAACAATCTTCCCCTAGTTGATAATGACAAAACCTAATAAGCATGAACTTCCCCTGAAGTTGAAATATATGAAAGATCTAGACTTTCCCTCAATCCATGCAATATCACCAAGGCTGTACAAGTTGCAATCTTCAATGTAAATATTCTTCCCCTTTTTGTCATCATCAATTAGGGGACAAGTAAGCAACCTTGATCTTCATAACCACGAACCAGTATCATACTTCCAATCTAGTCTTCTAATGTCTCGAATTGCCCTCCATGAACGAACACCAAAACGCTTACTTTTATAAATGAAATCAAGACATAAAAAATCCTAAACCATCAGTAAGAATACCAACTAGTAATTGTAAAAAACCTTCACCTCGATGTAGCATATAAATGGTTAAACATTTTAACATTAAGCTTCCCCTGAAACCCATATGTTAACCATTTGTTGAATCTTCAATTCTGTAAGCTTTATGTAATGATGAAGAAAACTAAACATTACCAACTTGATGCTGAAGTAGAATAACCCAACCTTGTGTCTTATATCTTGTACCAAATATTGGACTTCGAACGTATACCCAAACCGATGTATAGGGAGACCGCAATCTCTTGAAATAATACTCATTTTCAATGAGACACTGAGCACAATAACGTAACTCCTTAAAGTGTTTGTCAATTCGTAGTCACCACTTGAATGTACGGACAAGTTATCTTGAAAGTGTAACACCCACTTTAAGATAGGATAAGAACACAAACTTGAACAATTCCACTGCATCACTAAATAAATAACAAATAACATTCTTCGAATCAATTAGAACAAATTAAGAACGAGCCATAAATCTTTTGAGTATCAAAAACCAAAATCCCAAAAAAAAAAAAAAAAAAAAAAAAAAAGTCTTGTGTGTGTGTCTTCCTCATGTGTGTGTGTAAAATCCATTCAAAAGCAAAAAATCCATTTATCATTAGTAGCCTTCACATGAAAAATTACGTGACAGTCACAACCTTTTTCACTAACGTAGACTTACATGTCACTTTCATGCATAGAATTTGAACCATAAAGAAAGCATAGTCAAACTGAAACCCACATTCGTTTGCATGTTATCTCCTTTACAACAGTCAAAGTGTAGCAAATTCCTTCGTTAATACAAATATAGTTCCAAAAATGTTATTTCTATTCTTCGATCTTACTTAGTTTTGTTAATGACAAATACAAGGCATATATTTTAGCAAACTATAAATACTAGCTTAAGTTGCTTAAGTACACATTTTACATTTCACAAAATAACCAAGAATTACAAGTTAGCTTATTTTACAACTTATTTCCTTAAAAGGAAACTTTATTTCAAAAAACATTCCATGACATCATTGCATACATCATACATGATATCTTTGTTAGATCTTGATATATCTTGCTTAGATTTACAAGTTACATAGTTGACATTTGAAGATTTTGGAAGATATGGTAAGATATGGAAGATTTGGAAAGATTTCATATGATTTGCTAGCTGTCATACCCACGGATCCAAATGCATACAAAGACGGATCCCTTATGAGGGATCCGCCGGATCCGTGGGCTGTGTAGTTTGTATGTCTATAAATAGCAGCCTTCTCATTTGAGCTAAATATGCACTTAGAAAGTAGAAAACACATACATTCATTTTAGTTACTAACCACAGTAGTTATATTATCATCATTGATGTTTCTTTTGTAGCAAAGAAGATCAAAATAATAAGCTTCAAACAAACAGGCTGTTTGGAAGAGTGAAGTATAGGTTCTGTGTAAACACTTGGATTGTTTTCTATCATTTGTATCAGTTAGATCAGTGAGTATGGTTAGTGCTTTAGTCCTCAAAGCACAAAGAGTGTAGGGAGTGGTTGTACCCTTGTAAAGAACTCGACATCTAGCTTAGTGTCGGTAAAGTGTATAGGCGACGTTAGGTTGGTTCTGCCTTGAAGTTGAACCCAGTGTTTAGCTTAGTACCCGGAAAAAGAAGTAAGCGACGTGTAAAGGTTTTTCTCCACCTAGAAGGGAGTTTGTTTCTTAGTGAAAGATATCTCTCGAGTAAGAAACTCGAGGAAGTGGAGTAGGGCAAGGATAAGAATCTCTTGCAAGCCGAACCACTATAAACACTTGTGTTATGTGGTTTGATCTTTCCTCTCTTTATCTTTTGATTATATTGTGTTAATAGATCTTTGATTCATTAAAACTTACGAAGTAACAAAAGGCTTAAAATTTTTTAAACGGTAAAACTATTCAACCCCCCTTCTAGTTTTCCACAATTGGTACCAGAGCAGGTTACTCAAGATTTTTAAAATAAATTGTATTTTAAAACTTGAAACGATTGAATGGATTTTGAAAACTTTAAAGAAGGGAAAAACCATGTTGAGAAATATACAAAGTCTAAAGACTCAGATCCACCAAATAAAACATATTTGGAATACTAATTCAAGTAGTAGAGATATAGATACTTATAGCAAAATAAATCATCTTGTTCAAAATTACGATAAACAAACTTTCTCTAAAAGTAAAATCCTTAGTAGTACCTTACTTAAAGATAGTACTATTACATCACCTAATGCATTTGATGAGTTCATTTCTAGTGAGCATTTTGGCAGGAAAATGATAAAAGAACTTCTCTTCAAATGGAAAACGAAAGTTGATGAATCTAAGGATCCTTCAAGAGTAACACTGGACGAGCTCATAGATTATCTCAATGCCTATATAGTGATGGAAAGAGACTCGGAGATAGATAAAGGAAAAATAGGAAAAAGACCATAGCTCATAATACCGGACAAAATGGTGAATCAAGTAAAGGTAACAACGGTAAGCTAAAAGATAACAATGTTACTCTTGTGGCCAACAATATAGAAAATGTACACTGTAATTCATCATACATGTTTACTAACTGTGATACATTAGATATAGAGCATGGTTGTTTGAATAAGTTTATTCTAAAGGTCATAAACAAAAATAAGTTCTTAAAAACAAAAGAAGAACATTTACAAAATAAGATACATAAGTTTAAATAAAAGGTTAAAAGTTTGGAACAAAATAAGGAAACTAAAATGTATGTATCATGTCAAGAACTAAAACTTGAATTAGACTCACTTAGGCTTAAACTAAGGAAATACATAAAACAAAATTCTAAATTTCAAAGATTTGATAAATTCATAAACTGTGCAGATGACACTATGAGAATACTTGAATCATCTCATAATTGTTTCAAACTTGATCTTATGAAAAATGACAAATTAAGTAATCTTGAAAGTCAAAAGATAAAAGAAACCTCACCAACTGAGTTGGTAACCCACGGATCCCACGGATCCACAACTTTGGATCCGTATAGCCTTGCTAAAGGATCCGTAGGTAGAATAGAGCTAAAATTAAGTAAGTCTAAAACAATGAATGAAGCATCCGTATAACCATGCTTAATACACAAGTTCCGTTTGATTGCCTTGGAGATATGAGTGAACCTTGGTAAATGGTCTTAATTAACCAATTAAGGACCCATGAAATATTGGGGACCAGAAACTTAAGCTTTCTTCAGGTGCGCCCTAAAGAAGTTAATCTTGATTAACATACGATCCTCAAGATACATCGATTCTCTCAAGACACATTGTGCTCAACAAAGGTTACATTTTGATATATACCATTCGTGCTAAATAAACTATCGGAAAAAGGTATGTGTTCTCATAACTCCACTGCTCATCATAATATATACTAGTATAGATAATTCTAAACTCACTTTTGGCATTTTGATTTTGTATCATATCGTATACTGCATCCAAATGGGTAGTATGATATCTAAGAGAAAGATTAAGCAAACTTTTGAAAAAAAAAAATTAGACTTAAGAGACAAGTATCATACAAACATTTAGATAATTCTTGTGAAAAGATAAACTAAAGAAATTTGCTAGGATTTCCATCAAACTGGGATAGAATCAGTATATCTGTGATGATTTTTGAGTACTCATGATCTTAAGATATCTTAAAATTGTCAAATCAACACATTTAGATACATAAGTTATACATTAGTTTAATAGAAACTTCAATGTAGATGAATTCAACACTCAAATAAAAATCATCACATCCTTGATAAATGATGAACATTCTCTAAATAACAAAACACATTTATATATCTAAGAGAATAAGTTAGAATGTATTAAGCACAATAGGATGAATACATTCTCCCGGTATTCCTGTGTACAAACATCAAAAGATAAATACATCAAACTATTTCTTGACAACATATCAAAAGATAATATGATAATAACTTTTGATACAAATTAGTAGAATTTCACTCTAGATGTTTAACAACTAGAGAACGTTTTCAACCATTTCAGTTATGTAAATTAGGGATAAAGATAATTCATGAGAAAAACACTCGTATTCTAAAAAAATCAAATTTGTAAATTCACAAAATGAACTTGAAGGTAGTAGTACATTAGTATATTATCACTAAGACTATACTCTCAAAAATGTTTCCTTCATCATTAGTTGCCTAAGATCATATTAAAGACTTATTCTTTAGATCCCAAGGAGATGAATGGTAAGAGTCATAGTGTATATATGATCATTAGGATTATATCAAACTACTTGTGTGCTAATGTGAGACATTGCATCACAATTCACTAAGAAACAAACGTTCCATAATGCTTAACTGGTTTAGGCTGAATATGGAGAAAATTTCCATAGGTTATTATGATAACCTCTATAACCATTTTCCTTGTTTCAAAATTTTTGAAACTATTTATCTCAGCAAAAACCTAGATCAACTATTCTTCATGTTTTGACAATGTTCGAATGATAAAACATTCCGTTTTGAGAAAGTTTCTTAAAAAGAATATCATTTGCAAAATTCCCCTCAAAAAGAGGACTCTCCCTTCCATCTAAATTTATTAGAAGCAATCTGAACCTTCGTCCAAAATCTTAGTTCAACCTAAAACAAAATTACCAAATTCTTATTCTGATCCTGCGGATCCAACTAACATAACGGACGGAACCCTTTTTAGGATCCGCCGGATCTGTGAGATGAAAAACTGAACAGTAATTTACCAAACACTCCTTACTGCATTACACACTTAATTAACCCTCAACTCCAACTCATTGACGACCTCTGTCATCCTAAAACTCAAAAATTAGGTCCTTCATCTCGTATTTACTCGTGCTTAATCACTCACTATAAGTTCATCAATACATTTCAATTTCTTGCATTTATCTATAAATCAATTAGGGGTAATGTATTTTCATATCAGAAAGTTAATTTTAATTGGATAGTACAATTCCTTTAAAACATACTAAGATTCATAATATATTCTTCATCTTAGTTAGAAATGGTATTTTGATAAATTTTAACAATCCAATTTAAGAAATCTCTAAAGAAGTTCTCTTGGACATCATCTTAACTTAACCCCACTTTTGGTCAAATCGTTTCATGACTAAACCTTTGAACATTGTTAATACAAAGTTTGGGTTATAAATTGTTTTGTCACAAAATGTGTATTTTCAAAACATCAAAATAGGACAAGATAACCATACCTCTAAATTTGTTCTCATATAAGAACACATCTCATGCACCTTAGATTATTTTAACTAAAATTATAAAATGTTTCATGACTAGGAAAATCATGCCTCCTGCCACTAATTACGATCAAAAGAAAACCAAGAAGTACCTTCCCAAACATCATCAAACAAAGGACTCACAGAAGCACAAGTCCAAATTTTCAAAGCTTTAGAAATCCGCTATGTTCATGAAGGTAGAACTGTTGATCCATCATTCCTAAAAAGAACAAATATTCGTGAACAAATGGGTGCTATTCAATTTGATTCACTTCTAGACATAGATGAGCCTATCATCCCTCGATTCATTCTCGAATTCTATGCTTCAGTAAAACTTTTCTCTGACGACTATGGATCCTTTAGCATCAATTTCAAAGTAAACCAAAACTCCTACATCTTCCCTTTAGATCATTTTGGGGAAGTATTGCGCATCCCAAGTGAAGGCACATGCTTCTATTCTGATAAATGGCCTTTAACCATCCTTGATTCAAACCTAGGTCGTGAACATCCATATAACAATCCCCTAGCTCCCAAAGAAACCATCCGAGAACATCTTTTCAAACCTAGAACCAACCACGTTAAGAAACTTCGAGGCAAAGATGTCAATCGAGATCCATTTGCTATGGAGCTCAATGAACTCAAACCAGAATTCAAGAAACTTGAAGAAATTCTGAGATCAAATGTTGTTAGTACCATTGGAAACAAAGATCATGTGAAAGCTGGATTATGCTATATTCTCTATTGTATATCCACTCGTCAAAGGTTCAATCTTGCTTACTATATCGCCAAAAGAATGGTCGATATAAGTGTCCTAGGAAAAACCTCAATGCCATATGGAATGCTTCTCACACGGTTGTTTAAGGCTTCCATTCCTATTCCTCTAAACTCTGTTGGCTTTGTACCAGACTACACCGAAATCAAACATACCTTCGTGTCCCTAAGTGACCATAGAGTGGCAGTAGGAAAAGGGAAACGAGCTTATCTTTCTTCCTCATCCTCATCATCATCAGCAGCCAGTGATGAAGATGGCTTACCAAATTCAAAGCTTCCTCTACTCGATTACTTAAGTCAACTTCCTTCCATTGACAATGAATCAGCAGAACATCGACAAACAAAGGGAATTCTAAAGAACGTGGGACGATGGATGATGAAACTCCGCAAAGATCAAAAGAAAATACTTAAATTGTTGAAAGACAAGTGAGAATCTAGGAGCGTTTGGATCAATAGTCTATTAGATCTTGTATGATCATATTTATGTGTTTATCAAGACATATCAGTAGTACTCAACATTTACGTGTTTTAGCACTACTCAAACTAGTGATAACATGTAGTGTTATCAATTTTCTTGATTTATGCCACTGATTGGATTATCGTCGTTTATGATGAACTTTTATGATTCAGGTTTATTCCCATGTATTCTTGTGTTTCAATATCCGCACTTAGTTATTTTACACTAGATACTAGAGGATAGATATGCTTCAGAAGTGTTTTCAAACCTTCGTTGTAAAACGCAAAATTTGGTATACTTTCTGTTTAGTTTTAATAATCACCAGACGGATCCGGCGGATCCAAAAAGTTTGGTTCCATCATGTGTTAGACTTGGATCCGCCAAGACCATCACCTACGGATTCTGCGAATCCCAAAATTTAGATCCGCATGTATAACACTTTGGATCCGCAGGTATATAAGAACCATGTTTCAAAAAATCTAAACTGATTCTTAGATTTTATCATCTAAAATTATTTACAATAAGTTCACTTATCATTAAAAATCTTAGTCACATTTAGGAACTCTTAGACCATTAGAAATTCAAAACATTTCCTACCAAAATTTAAACTATGTCCTGTCTTATCACACAGACTACACTTGGTCCTTTGGAATCCGTGAATCAATCACAGTTCATCCTTTTTGAGTCACTTCTCTGCATATCTTCATGACAACTCCATTTCTATGGATTGACTTTCTCAATAGGACAAACTACTTTATCTAATTTCTAGTCTTAGATATTCACACTTCATTAAACCAAACACTAGTTTCCATACAATCAGGAGTATAAATTAGAACCTTAGATATGATCTTAGCACATCAAACTTCTGCATTATTCACATACCATCTCCTAGAAATCTCACAATACACAAGTCCAACCAACCTCACATGTCTAGACCACATAGACGAATGGCTAGAATTAGCGTAAGACCTTACTGGTACGTGAACCCGGTTCCTAATGTAACCTTTCCTACTATTTCAACAAGTACAACAATTACTTCTAGCATAACTCCTATAGTCAACATATCACCTTCACACATTACAGATTCAACAAGTAGAACGACTCCACCCATACGCAACAGTAGAACAACTTCACCCATACGCAACATTCCACCTCCTAGAACCACATCAATTCACTCCACACAAATTGTTACTACACCACTTGTTTCTTCACCAAGTGTTTCAACAACAATTGTCGTCTCACCAAAATCATCACCATCTAACACACTAGACCTTGCATCTCATGATATCCTTTCCACACTTCAACATATTGATGAATCAATGTGGATTGATCAAACAAACACTCAAGACAACAACAAACCGGACTCTAACCTCTACGACACTAGTAAGTTAGAAACAAAATGGCTTGCCTCTATCAAGTCGTCATCAAAATAAGCCAATAGCACTCCGCAGAAGTTTTTCGTATCATCTTAATGTACTCCTTTGAATTATTCTAGTATTTTATCTTTTTATTTAGGAATCTTCATGTGTAATCTCATGTTTGAGACATTTGTCACAAACAAATTCCTCAACAAATGATTATGCTTAAATATCTAATATTATCTTGACGCATAAATGTATTAATCCATGACTAATCATATGTCAATAATATCATATTTAGATGTTTTGCTATACATATTAGATGATAAATAAGGTCTAGGTGAATTTTCGGGTTTTCGTCGAAAAACGTAAAATATGACATATGTTCTGTTTAGTTTTAGTATTTGGACCACGGATCCGGCGGATCCCAAAATTTGGATCCGCCAAGGGTTATCGTTGGTTCCGCCATCCGCCATCCTGCGGATCTGGCGGATCCCATACTTTGGATCCGCGTTTGATCCCATTTGGATCCGCGGGTTCCACAGTTAAATTCTTAAACTTTTTCGACTCATCTCGATTCTTTAATCTTAGTGTTTAGTCTCATTTAGGAATCATTAAATGATTATAAAACACCTTAGAAACATTTAGGAATTCTTAGAAACTTAGGAACAAAATTTTCCACCAAAATTTAAATTTTTGAATTTTGGGTGTGAGTTACCAAACTGATACAAATAAGGAACCCTTTTTAGGGATCCGTGGGATCCGTAGACACATCAAATCAATAGATTTTCCACTATCCTTATGCATTTACTGCAAATCCTTGCTAAATTACTCAACCAAAGCTCAAT
The DNA here is from genome assembly GCA_021014915.2 of Artemisia tridentata subsp. tridentata. NCBI lineage: Eukaryota > Viridiplantae > Streptophyta > Magnoliopsida > Asterales > Asteraceae > Artemisia > Artemisia tridentata. The sequence goes on from CP139508.1 coordinate 220,514,010, forward strand.
GGCTTGACTTCATTGACATGACCTGCACAAATCTTAGTTCCAAATCATTAGGAACCAACATCCTTCATTGGATTCACATCAAATCCAAACACAAGTTTCAAAATTCCTTTTGTCTATAAATTAGTACCATACTTGATGAAACAGTCACACACTCACCTTCTTCTATACTTGCATCCTGTACTTATAAGTCACCAAAAGTCTCAATGACAAAGTCAAACAACTCCTCCACATCCAGGCCACCAAAATGGACAGCCCGTATTAGTGTAAAACCATGTTGTTTCATCAACATCCATAATTCATCCTCTGAGGAATCTTCACCGCTAAACATCTCCTCACCAATAGCTAGTGAAAGTTTCCTCACCTTGTCTACTCCAACTCCATCATATGTAGTCATAAAAACACCACCTCCTACCATCACTCCTGTTGCAAACACACCACCACCCGCTCCATCACAGTCTGAGAAGTCTGCATCATCACCATCCTCACCAAAACTCCAACCCATGGAACTATTTAGGACACCACCAACTTCACCTCATCCATATCTTCATGGGTTAGAAGACCTTCCAACTAGATCAACAAATCCTCCACCCATGAACTTTGAAAACCTTGAACCAATGCTGTTTCACCCACTCCATCCGGAGATTCATGGTCCTCTATACCATGAGAATCCACCACCTCAAACTCAAACTCAAATTCCACCACTCTCACCAACCTCAACTCTTGTGGCCATTGAGGAGGCTATGTGGATGAACATTCCACAAACACAAGAAGAAGTAAGTGAGGAACTTAACCGTCTCTACACACTCTCGGGAATGGTGGATCACCGTCTCAATCAAGCCATGGACCTCCAAACCGTGCTTATGAACTCCATCCAAACACCCCCGACCAATGATCAAGAACAACAACCACCACCACCAAATCATCAATCTCCTCCACCACCACCACAACAAAATGAACCAACTCTTCCACCGGGCTTTCCAAGACATGGGTTTTCAATGTGTGAAAGGACCAACCATCTAGCCGAGAGATCAAATATTTTGGTACATGAGCTCCAAAATGAGATGCGGTTCATTTTGAACCATATTCTTGAGCGTCTTAACGCCATCTCTCATCCGTAGGAATAGGACTTGCTTGCTCTCCAAATAGATGTTATGTTAGGTTTCTCTAGTTTCCATCTTGTGTTATGGTGTATTTTTAATGTTCTTGCATCATCACCATAATGTGACTTTTTAGTCACATAATTTTTCTATCAATGAATGTGATGTTTATTATGTATAAGTGATCAAGTAGGTTGCATATTTGATAACTAACATTCTCTTATATACCTTGTTTATCACTTGATCATGATTGTACTAGGTACAAAAATTGGTCAGACTCTCACTTTGACTTTTTAAAGTCAAACGTCATTAGTCATAGTGTTTGGAATATACATTCTCATACATTGCACTTATTCATAGTGAACTAACATTTCATTTGCAGCACTCACATCATTAGAAAGTATACCTTAGCACTCAAATTATGAGTGGTATACTTCAAGGGGGAGCATTACATTTTCTAACCGTTTGTTTTGTAGGTTCATGCATTATAATCTTGTTACTCCGTCTAGGGGGAGTATAAAACAAGGGGGAGCTTTAAAGTTCTCAAAATCACATTCCGCTACGCTACTCTTTTTGTTTCGACAAAAAGGGGGAGAAAGGGACTAAGTTTGCATACATCACAGTACATACAAATTTTTTCTAATCAACAAACTTAATCTATATTTTTAAGGACTCATGCTATATTTATTCTCTTGCTCAAAAATATACCTTATGTTTTGTCATCAACAAAAAGGGGGAGATTGTCAAAACAAATATAGTTCCAAAAATGTTATTTCTATTCTTCGATCTTACTTAGTTTTGTTAATGACAAATACAAGGCATATATTTTAGCAAACTATAAATACTAGCTTAAGTTGCTTAAGTACACATTTTACATTTCACAAAATAACCAAGAATTACAAGTTTGCTTATTTTACAACTTATTTCCTTAAAAGGAAACTTTATTTCAAAAAACATTCCATGACATCATTGCATACATCATACATGATATCTTTGTTAGATCTTGATATATCTTGCTTAGATTTACAAGTTACATAGTTGACATTTGAAGATTTTGGAAGATATGGTAAGATATGGAAGATTTGGAAAGATTTCATATGATTTGCTAGCTGTCATACCCACGGATCCAAATGCATACAAAGACGGATCCCTTGTGAGGGATCCGCCGGATTCGTGGGCTGTGTAGTTTGTATGTCTATAAATAGCAGCCTTCTCATTTGAGCTAAATATGCACTTAGAAAGTAGAAAACACATACATTCATTTTAGTTACTAACCACAGTAGTTATATTATCATCATTGATGTTTCTTTTGTAGCAAAGAAGATCAAAATAACAAGCTTCAAACAAACAGGCTGTTTGGAAGAGTGAAGTATAGGTTCTGTGTAAACACTTGAATTGTTTTCTATCATTTGTATCAGTTAGATCAGTGAGTGTGGTTAGTGCTTTAGTCCTCAAAGCACAAAGAGTGTAGGGAATGGTTGTACCCTTGTAAAGAACTCGACATCTAGCTTTAGTCCTTGAAGTTGAATCCGGTGTTTAGCTTAGTACCGGAAAAAGAAGTAAGCGACGTGTAAAGGTTTTTCTCCACCTAAAAGGGGAGTTTGTTTCTTAGTGAAAGATATCTCTCGAGTAAGAAACTCGAGGAAGTGGAGTAGGGCAAGGATAAGAATCTCTTGCAAGCCGAACCACTATAAACACTTGTGTTATATGGTTTGATCTTTTCTCTCTTTATCTTTTGATTATATTGTGTTAATAGATTTTTTATTCATTAAAACTTACTAAGTAACAAAAGGCTTAAAATTTTTTAAACGGTAAAACTATTCAACCCCCCTTCTAGTTTTCCACATCCTTGTTTGCACCAGTAATCAGAAGTAGAACATCATTAATATACAAGTAGTAGCACTAACTCGACACAACATAGTAGTACAAAGAAACTTCGGCAGTACAAATTCAAGCCAGCGGTACCATCTTATGTGAGCTAGCAGTACTAATGTAATAAAGGCAGTATAAACTTAGTTCTCGAGCAGTACTAAGTGAATTCATATCGAGCAGTACAAACAAGATAAGCCAGCAGTACAAAATGTCCATGAGCAGTACTAAAACTTAAACCTTCGAACAACATAAATTTTCAATAAGCAGTACTAGTAACCCTCTTGTACACTTTAAAAACGTAACAAGTAGTACTAAGAATATATAGGCATCGAGGCAGTGATTGTTTGGCATCTATGCACAACCTCGATGCCAATAAGTCTTTTACTCACACCAATTGTTGACCTGATCCACCAACAGTGTAGAGAACACCCTACTGCTAAACCAAAACCATAGATCAAGGGATATACAGAAACATGCAGCAGCAGATTAGGGCCGGATCCACGGACTTCCCTAGGTTCTGTTATATATGTATCTCTAACAAACCATAAACAGAAACTCGAAACACAATGCAGCAGCAGCACGCCCAATCAAATATAGATAACAGAATCACCGACCCGTGATTGAGGTTATAGATCATATACAAAGGTTAACAACTGACCAGATCTACACACACTCCTTTGTGTTGGATGGATACTTTGAATGATGTCTAGTCTACCACGCGGAATTTACTAGCTAGCACTTAGAAGATTTATTAGTTTGTGTTTTGTATGAATGAATCAAACAGTGAATGAACAAGGAACACAATATACTTCAACAACGATTCAATATTATTATCTCAATAATACGAGTACTCTTACGTAGTACTAGGGTTTACAACCTTGAATTTTAACAATCTAGATACGTATACAAACTTTAACCTAGGATATCCTTTTATAGACTAAGGATTCCTTTCCAAGATAACTATCATCTAATCGTATAAGATATACACAATATCTTTTATATAATTATCTTTTACAAAATCATAAACCGTACTAACTTCTTCATACAACCGTACTAACTGCTTTTGTCTTCAATACTTCATCAGCAGTACTAACTTTCATATCCAGCCGTACCAACTGCTAAAGCTTAAATCCTAACAATCTTCCCCTAAACTTATGATTTCTCTCCAAATCACTAAGTTTCTTCAAATTAAGCTTCTCCTTCTTGATGAGGGGGATTCTTCCAAACACCTACCATGTCAGTCTCTTAGTTTGGGCTTTTCTTTATTCAGCAGTGTCAAAAATCTTTCTCACTAGATTATCAGCCATTTCTGATTCACTTTCAATCTCCAATTTTGTATACAATAAAGTAAATAACGTAGCAGTCTCGAGTAGGTAATCCTTTTCCACTAGCATATAAATTTCAATCCCATCCTCTGTAGACACCCTATGTACTCCACATGTATCAAAAAGTTTCCATGAAACATCCTTGATTTTAGCTTTGAATCTCCACATAGCTTCTCCACCATCTGGATCAAATAACCTCTTGAGTTGAACCCATAGTTCCTTATCTTTGTCTTCTAGAGGATCTGCTACTTTGAACTTATCTTGTACTAGCCTCCACAACTGATTCAAATCTTCTCTATCAAAACCTTTGAGTAGATCTTCAAAAAGTTTGTACCTTTCTGTCATTCCACCAACTCTCATAATCTCCCATCCCTTCATTCTTCCTTCAGTAAACACTTTCCAGCCTACGATTGGATGTTTTGCTTGTAAAGGTTTGATATTTGTAGATTCTGGGATTACAACTAACATACTCTTTATATGTTCATCTGATAAGCCTTTCTTCTTCTGTTTCTTCGCTGCATCAGACTCTAACATTTCTGCTTCTCTCTTTTTCCCTGTTTTGACATCCCTTCTTTCTCTTGGAGTGTGCAACCTAGCATACCATTCATAGTAAGCCTTTTGAATCTCAGCATCTGTTCTTCCCTTAAAATCACTTGGCTTAAACATTGCTTGATTCTGCAAATACATCTTCATGATTTTAATCTGCTCCTTCTGTGTAGGCATCTTCACCTTGTAACCTGCTTTTTGCCTATCTTTTATTCTCTGAACCATATCTTTCCATGCTACTTCCTTGTTCTTCTTAAGTATAAACTCTTTAAGCTTTTCTGAATTTTCTTCTTTATTCAACTGTGTGGAAAGCTAGAAGGGGGGTTGAATAGTTTTACCGTTTAAAATTTTAATCCTTTTTATTTCTTAGTAAGTTTAATAAATCAAAGCTCGACTAATTTATAACACAATATAATCAAAAGATAAAGAGAGGAAATATCAAACCATATAACACAAGTGTTTATAGTGGTTCGGCTTGCAAGAGATTCTTATCCTTGCCCTACTCCACTTCCTTGAGTTTCTTACTCGAGAGATATCTTTCACTAAGAAACAAACTCCCTTCTAGGTGGAGAAAACCTTTACACGTCGCTTACTTTTTTTCCGGTACTAAGCTAAACACCGGGTTCAATTTTCAAGGCAGAACCAACCTAACGTCGCCTATACACTTTACCGACACTATGCTAGATGTCGAGTTCTTTACAAGGGTACAACCACTCCCTACACTCTTTGTGCTTTGAGGACTAAAGCACTAACCACACTCACTGATCTAACTGATACAAATGATAAGACTCACTTCTAATGATTACACAGAACTTATGCAACTACTTCCGAACAGCCTGTTTGGTTTAAGCTTGTTCTCTTGATCTTCTTTGCTACAAAAGAAACATCAATGATGATACAACTACTGAGGTTAGTGAATATGATTAATCTATGTTTTTAACTATCTAAGTGGGTGAGTGAGCCAAGTGGTCAGCTTGCTATTTATAGGCAAGCTGATCAACAGCTCACGGATCCCAAAAAAGGGATCCGTGCTTTGTTGCACTTGGATCCGTGGGAGAGTGACAGCTAAGGGATTTGGTGAATCTTTCCAAATCTTCCATATCTTAACATATCTTCCAAAATCTTCAAATGTCAACTATGTAACTTGTAAATCTAAGTAAGATATATCAAGATCTAACAAAGATATCATGTATGATGTATGCAATGATGTCATGGAATGTTTTTTGAAATAAAGTTTCCTTTTAAGGAAATAAGTTGTAAAATAAGCTAACTTGTAATTCTTGGTTATTTTGTGAAATGTAAAATGTGTACTTAAGTAACTTAAGCTAGTATTTATAGTTTGCTAAAATATATGCCTTGTATTTGTCATTAACAAAACTAAGTAAGATCAAAGAATAGAAATAATGTTTTTGGAACGATATTTGTATTAACAATCTCCCCCTTTTTGTTGATGACAAAACATAAGGTATATTTTTGAGCAAGAGAATAAATATAGCATGAGTTCTTAAAAATACAGATTAAGTTTGTTGATTAAAAAAAAAATTTGTATGTACTTTGATGTATGCAAACTTAGTCCCTTTCTCCCCCTTTTTGTCGAAACAAAAAGAGTAGCGTAGCGGAATGCGATTTTGAGAACTTTAAAGCTCCCCCTTGTGTTATACTCCCCCTAGTTGGAGTAACAAGGTCATGATGTTTGAACCTACAAAAAAAATGGTTAGTATATGTTATGCTCCCCCTTGAAGTATACCACCCACTTTTTGAGTGCTAAAGTATACTTTCTAATGGTATGAAGTGCTGTAAATGAAGTGTTAGTTCACAATGAATGAGTAAAATGTATGTGAATTAATTTTCCAAATACTATGACTAATGAGGTTTGACTTTAAAAAGTCAAAGTGTGAGTCTGATCAATTTTTGTACCTAGTACAACCATGATCAAGTGAAAAACAAGCTATATAAGAGAATGTTAGTTATCAAAAATGCACCCTACTTGATCACTCATACATAATAAACATCACATTCATTGATAGAAAATTTTATGACGTCAAAAGTCATAATGTGGTGATGATACAATAACACTTAAAAAGATAACATTCAAACTAGATAATCCTAACATAACATCTATTAGGAGAGCAAATACGTCCTATTGCAGTGGATGAGAGATAGCATTTAAACGCTTAAGAATATGGTTCAAAATGAACCGCATCTCATTTTGGAGCTCATGCACCAAAATATTAGATCTCTCGGCTAGATGGGCGGTCCTTTCACACATTGAACACCCGTGTCTTGGAAACCCCAGTGGAAGAGTTGGTTCATTTTGTTGTGGTGGTGGTGGAGGAGATTGATGATTTGGTGGTGGTTGATGTTGTTCTTGATCATTGGTCGGGGGTGTTTGGATGGAGTTCATAAGCACGGTTTGGAGGTCCATGGCTTGATCGAGACAGTGATCCACCATTCCCGAGAGTGTGTAGAGACGGTTCAGTTCCTCACTTACTTCTTCTTGTGTTTATGGAATGTTCATCCACATAGCCTCCTCAATGGCCACAAGAGTTGAGGTTGGTGAGAGTGGTGGAATTTGAGTTTGAGTTTGAGGTGGTGGATTCTCACGGTATAGAGGACCATGAATTTCCGAATGGAATGGGTGAAAAAGCATTGGTTCAAGGTTTTCAAAGTTCATGGGTGGAGGATTTGTTGATCTAGTTGGAAGGTCTTCTAACTCTTGAAGATATGGATGTGGTGAGGTTGGTGGTGTCCTAAATAGTTCCATGGGTTGGAGTTTTGGTGAGGATGGTGATGATCCAGACTTCTCAGACTGTGATGGAGCGGGTGGTGGTGTGGTTGCTACAGGAGTAATGGTAGGAGGTGGTGTTCTTATGACTACATGTGAGGGAGTTGGAGTAGACAAGGTAAGAAAATTTTCACTAGCAATTGGTGAGGAGATGTTAGTGGTGATGATTCTTATGAGGATGAATTGTGGATGTTGATGAGACAACAAGGTTTCACACTAATACGGGCTGTCCTTTTTGGTGGCCTAGATGTGGAGGAGTTGTTTGACTTTGTCATTGAGACTTTTGGTGACTTATAAGTACAGGATTCAAGTATAGAAGAAGATGAATGTGTGAATGTTTCATCAAGTATGGTACTAATTTATAGACAGAAGGAATTTTGAAACTTGTGTTTGGATTTGATGTGAATCCAATGAAGGATGTTGGTTCCTAATGATTTGGAACTAAGATTTGTGCAAGTCATGTCAAAGAAGTCAAGCCATTGAGCTTTGGTTGAGTGATCCAGCAAGGATTTGCAGTAAATGCATAAGGATATTGGAAAATCTAGTGATTTGATTTGTCTACGGATTCCACGGATCCCTAAAAAGGGTTCCTTCTTTGTATCAGTTTGGTAATTCGCACCAAAAATTTAAAAGTTTAAATTTTGGTGGCAAATTTTGTTTCTAAGGGTTCCTAAATGGTTCTAAGATGTTTTATAATCAGTGAATGATTCCTAAATAAGAGTAAACACTTAAGATTTAAGAATCGATATGAGTCGAAGAAGTTTAAGAATTTTACTGTAGAACCCACGGATCCAAATGGGATCAAACGCGAAGCCAAAGTATGGGATCCGCCAAATCCGCAGAATGATGGATGGCGGAACCAACGATAAAGCTTGGCGAAGCCAAGTTTTGGGATCCGCCGGATCCGTGTCCCAAATACTATGTGATGTATGTTAGATTTTTGATTATTGAAGAGGTTGGTGATTAAGTGCTTATGACAATATCAATATAACGCATATTATATTATCTTAATTAGACCAAATATGTTCACTATGTATGACTTTAAAGAGTCAAATAAAAGTAGGATTAGTTAAATTATGAGATAATACTAGATAACTATTAATTGTAACAAGCATAATCATTTATTGAAGAATTTGTTTGTGACAAATGTCTTAAACATGAGATTACACAAGAAAATTCCTTACTAAAAGGATGAAATACTAGAATGATTCCGAGGAGTACATTAAGATGATACGAAAAACTTCTACGGAGTGGAATTGGCTTGTTTTGATGATGACTTGATAGAGGCAAGTCATTTTGTTTCTAACTCACTAGTGTCGTAGAGGTTAGAGTCAGGTTTGTTGTCATCTTGAGTGTTTGTTTGATCAATCCACATTGATTCATCGATATGTTGAAGTGTGGAAAGGATATCATGAGATGCAAGGTCTAGTGTGTTAGATGGTGATGATTGTGGTGAGAAGACAATTGTTGTTGAAACACTTGGTGAAGAAACAATTGGTGTGGTGACAATTTGTGTGGAGTGGATTGATGTGGTTCTAGGAGGCGGATTGTTGCGTATGGGTGAAGTCGTTCTTCTTGATGAATTTGTAACGTGTGAAGGTGATATATTGACTATAGGAGTTATGCTAGGAGTAGTTGTTGTACTTGTTGATATAGTAGGAAAGGTTACATTAGGAACCGGGTTCACGTACCAGTAAGGTCTTACGCTAATTCTAGCCGTTCGTCTATGTGGTCTAGACATGTGAGGTTGGTTGGACTTGTGCATTGTGAGATTTCCAGGAGATGGTATGTGAATAATGCAGAAGTTTGATGTGCTAAGATCATATCTAAGGTTCTAATTTATACTCCTAATTGTATGGAAACTAGTGTTTGGTTTAATGAAGTGTGGATATCCAAGACTAAAAACTAGATAAAGTAGTTTGTCCTATTGACAAAGTCAATCCATAGAAATGGAGTTGACATTAAGATGTGCAGGAAAATGACTCAAAAGGAAGAAATGTGATTGATTCATGGATACCAATGGTAGCAAGTGCAGTCTGTATGATAAGACAGAACACAATTTAAATTTTGGTTGGAAATTAAATTTTGATGGAAAATATTTTTAGTACCTAATTGTTCCTAAATGTGTTTAAGATTACTAATGATGAGTTTACTTAACTGTAGATGTTACCAGATGGTGAGTTCTAAAACCCGGGATGAGTTTAACTAGTTTGAGAATTTTGGTGTGTAGTATGCGGATCCAAGTGTTACCAAATACGGAACCAGATTATGGGATCCGCCAAATCCGTAGGATGACGGATGGCGGAACCAACGATAACACTTGGCGGATCCAAATTTTGGGATTCGCCTGATCCGTCTCGCAATTATCAATTTTAAACAGAACATGTGTAATTTTTCTCGTTTTTCGACGAAAATCCAAAAATTCTCCTAGAACTTACTTATTATCTAGTATGTATTTCAAAATAACTAAATACAACGAATAAACACACAAACATGTATAAAAATAAACTAGATCGTTAAACTTCATCATAAACGATGTTATGCCAAACGGTGGCATTTGATCAGGAAAATTGATAACGAAACGCGTTATCATCAGTTTAAGTAAACCATAAAACACATAAACATAGAGATATGACCATATAGGATTTAAAGAACAATTGTTCCAAACGCTCATTTATTCTTTCTTGTCTTTTAATAGCTTGAGTATATTCTTCTGATCTTTTCAAAGTTTCATCATCCAACGTCCCACATTCTTTAGAATTCCCTTTGTCTGTCAATGTTCTGCTGATTCATTATCAAGGGAAGGAAGTTGACTTAAGTAGTCGATTAGAGGAAGCTTTGAATTTGGTAAGCCATCTTCATCACTGGCTGCTGATGATGATGAGGATGAGGAAGAAAGATAAGCTCGTTTCCCTTTTCCTACTGCCACTCTATGGTCACTTAGTGACACGAAGGTATGTTTGATTTCGGTGTAGTCTGGAACAAAGCCAACAGAGTTTTGAGGAATTGGAATGGAAGCTTTAAACAACCGTGTGAGTAGCATTCCATATGGCATTGAGGTTTTCCCAAGGACACTTATATCGACCATTCTTTTGGCGATATAGTAAGCAAGATTGAACCTTTGACGAGTGGATATACAATAGAGCATATAGCATAATCCAGCATTCACATGATCTTTGTTTCCAATAGTACTAACAACATTTGATCTCAGAATTTCTTCAAGTTTCTTGAATTCTGGTTTGAGTTCATTGAGTTCCATAGCAAATGGATCTCGATTGACATTTTTGCCTCGAAGTTTCTTAACTTGGTTGGTTCTGGGTTTGAAAAGATGTTCTCGGATGGTTTCTTTAGGAGTTAGGGGAGTGTCATATGGATGTTCACGTCCGAGGTTTGAATCAAGGATGGTTAAAGGCCATTTATCGGAATAGAAGCATGTGCCTTCACTTGGGATGCGTAATACTTCCCCAAAATGATCTAAAGGAAAGATGTAGGAGTTTTGGTTTACTTTGAAATTGATGCTAAAGAATCCATAGTCGTCAGAGACAAGTTTTACTGAAGCATATAATTCGAGAATGAATCGAGGGATGATAGGCTCATCTATGTCTAGAAGTGAATCAAATTGAATAGCAGCCATTTGTTCACGGATATTTGTTCCTTCTAAGAATGATGGATCAACAGTTCTACCTTCATGAACATAGCGACTTTCTAAAGCTTTGAAAATTTGGACTTGCGCTTCTGTGAGTCCTTTTGTTTGATGATGTTTGGGAAGGTACTTCTTAGTTTTCTTGTGATCATAATTAGTGGCAGGAGGCATGATTTTCCTAGACATGAAACATTTTATAATTTTAGTTAAAATAATCTAAGGTGCATTAGATGTGTGCTTATATGAGAACATATTTAGAGGTATGATTATCTTGTCCCTTTTTGGTGTTTTGAAAATACACGTTTTGTGACAAAACAATTCATAACCTAAACATTTTCATTTAACGTTTTTGATTTTGTATTAACAATGTTCAAAAGTCTAGTCATGAAAGGATTTGACCAAAAGTGGGGTTAAATTAAGATGATGTCCAAGAGAACTTGTTCAGAGATTTCTTAAATTGGACTGTTAAAATTTATCAAAATACCATTTCTATCTAAGGTGAAGAATATATTATGAATCTTAGTATGTTTTTAAAAGGAATCTTTCTGTGGTATCCAATTAAAATTAACTTCTTGAAAATGCATTACCCCCAATTGATTTATAGATAAATGCAAGAAATTGAAATGTATTGATGAACTTACAGTGAGTGATTAAGCACGAGTAAATATGAGATGAAGAACCTAATTTTTGAGTTTTAGAATGGTAGTGGTCGACTATGAGTTGGAGTTGAGGGTTAATTAAGTGTGTAATGTAGTAAGGAGTGTTTGGTAAATTACTGTCCAGCTTTTCAACTCACGGATCCGGCGGATCCTTCAAAAGGGTTCTGCCCTTGTTGTTAGTTGGATCCGCAGGATCAGAACAAGGTTTTGGTATTTTCGTTTTTGGTTAAACTAAGATTTGGTTGAATGTTTTGACTACTTCTAAATTTCAGTATGTTTTACAAGGAAAGGAGATGACACGTATTTCTTTCTTGAGATGTTTGTAAGAGGATTTTGCACTGTTTATTCTTTTGAGAAACTTTCTCAATACAACATATTCTATCCTCCAAACTCTGTTCAAATCGGGAATGAAGATAGAACTGTCGAGTTAAGTATTTGCTGAGATGAATGGTTGCAAGGTTGATGGAACAAACGAAAATTGGTTATAGAGACTAAAGATATAGACTGCGGGTATTTTCTCCACACTTTGCCTTAACCATTTAAGTATTAAGGAATGTTTGTTTCTTAGTGACTTGTGATACAATGTCTCACATTGATACACAACTTGTTTAGAGATCCACCTAATTATTATGCACTAAGGAAAATAGTCCCTAGCATGTTTTTATGAATTTGTGTAGGAATTATAGTTATACACAAGGTTTTAGTTACAAGATAGCGTATTCTAGTTAATGTATCACTACGTTTACTGTTTTAATCCTTGGTATGAGTGTTTTTCATGTGAATGATCTTTATCCTAAATTTGTATGATTGAAATGATTGAAAACATTTTTATTCCTAGTTGTTAGGTACTTGGAGATCTATAATGAAGTTTTACTTATCATGCATGATTTTTGATCATAGCATTTCTTAACAGGTTGATAAGGAGATGAAATTTTTCTTAACAAGGAATGGGTTCTACTAAGTTCGTTTATGTTTCCACAGCTTATTTTGACAAATTACTTATACCTATGTTTTGCTCAAGCTAGTAAGCACGGGAATACTAGGAGAAAATGCTTTTCCTATATGTTAGTAAATTAATTTTGAAATTTAATTTGATAACTTTGATTTATGCTCTTATTCTTAGAATTTTTATCAGGCTTACTTAGGTTCTAGAGAAAAGACTAAATTACTTCAACCTCAATGTTTTCTAATGGATGAGATTTGGCTAGTTTGAACATTGTCATAAACAATGTTGTTTAGACCTATGTATTATCTTTATGAGTTCCTGAGATATGAACTTTTATAATATGGTGAGATTATCTTAAGATTGATTTTCTTCCAGGTACTTCAAGATATCCCAAGGCTTATGAGTAGTTAAGTTAAAACTTACTTAGGAATATTCATAAATGTGACAATCTCAAGTGTGTTAGTTAAATTTTATCTTGGTTAGAGTCCTAGCAGGTTCTTTGAACTTATCCTTGTATGGTTATTACCTAAATGTTGAGATATAGCACAAGAATATGAGACAATACTTGTCTTGAGGTGATATGTCCGGTTTTTGTAAAGCCTAAAAAAAAAAAAAAACTTTTTCTAGTTATCATACTACCTTATGCACATAAAATTTCTATTATTACAAAAGTAGTAATACTCAATCACACTACCAAGAAATAGGTATGAAATTATGAATTATCTACGAGAATAATCATCATGAGTAGAGTTATGAGAGCTCATACCTTGTTCGATGATTAATATCAAGAGCGCTTTTGATCAAGATGAGCACTGAGTTGAGAAGATACCTTTGTTTCCATCAATGTATCTTGGGATTAAATAAGATCATAAAGACCAAATCCTTTTAAGCATACCTAAAGAACATTTGAGTATCTGGTCCCCAATATCTCATGGGTCCTTTTTGGGTTAAGCAACATATTACCATGGTTCACTCATATCTCCGAGACAATCAAACGAAACTTGTTTATTAAGCATGGTTTCTCTGTATACAGATGCTTCATCCTTATCTATAAACGTATTAGTTTTAGACTTTCTTAATTTCTGATCTATTCTACCTACGGATCCTTTGTTAATACTACGCGGATCCAACATTTTGGATCCGTGGGTTACCAACTCAGTTGGGGTGTGGTTTTATTTTCTTTTATTGTTTGACTCTCAAAATCACTTAATTGACCATCTTTCATAAAATCAGACTTGAAGCAACCATGAGGTGATTTAAGAATTCTCATAGAGTCATCTGCACAATTTATGTGTTTGTTGAATCTTTGAAACTTGAAATTTTGTTTTATGCATTGGCTTAATGTGAGTTTGTGCAAATTTAACTTAAGTTTTATTTCTTGACATGATACACAACTTTTAGTTTCCATATTATCTTCCAAACTTTTAACTTTCCCTTTCAACTTATGTATTTTATTTTTTAAGTATTCCTCTTAGGTTTTCAAGAACTTATTTCTGTTTATGACGTCTATAATGAGCTTACTCAATCTATTGTGTTCTATATCTAAAGTGTCATAGTCATTAAACATGTATGAAGAGTCAGAAGGTACCTTTTCTGTGTTGTTAGCCATAAGAGCAATCTCGTTGTTGTTACCTTCACTATTAAGACTTGATTCTTCACTATAACTGAGTCTGGTATTAGAGGTTATGTGCTTCATTTTCTTCTTAATTCTTGTAGCTATCTTTGGATCTTTTTCACTAATTACAAAATGAGCATTGAGGTATCCTATGAGCTCGTCCAGTGTCATCTTTGAAGGATCCTTGGATTCTTCAATGGTTAAAGCCTCAACTTTCCCTTTTGGGAAAAGAATCTTCTCAAGTTTCCTGCTAAGATATTCACTAGAACCAGATTCATCAAGTGCTTTGAGTAACATAATTGTATTGTGTCTAACTAAAGTATTATCAGAGATTATTTTGATCATAATTCTCAAAATGGTTTTTCAAGTCTATAATACTATTTATTTTAAAGGCTGATGATCTATGCAAGGATTTCCCTTCTTTAAAGTTTTCAAAATCCATTTAATCATTTCAAGTTTTTAAAATACAATATATTTTAAAAATCTTGAGTAAACTGCTCTGATGCCAATTATGGAAAACTAGAAGGGGGTTGAATAGTTTTACCGCTTAAAATTTTAATCCTTTTTGTTTCTTAGTAAGTTTAATAAATCAAAGCTCGACTAATTTATAACACAATATAATCAAAAGATAAAGAGAGGAAATATCAAACCATATAACACAAGTGTTTATAGTGGTTCGGCTTGCAAGAGATTCTTATCCTTGCCCTACTCCACTTCCTCGAGTTTCTTACTCGAGAGATATCTTTCACTAAGAAACAAACTCCCTTCTAGGTGGAGCAAACCTTTACACGACGCTTACTTCTTTTTCCGGTACTAAGCTAAACACCGGGTTCAATTTTCAAGGCAGAACCAACCTAACGTCGCCTATACACTTTACCGACACTAAGCTAGATGTCGAGTTCTTTACAAGGGTACAACCACTCTCTACACTCTTTGTGCTTTGAGGACTAAAGCACTAACCACACTCACTGATCTAACTGATACAAATGATAAGACTCACTTCTAATGATTACACAGAACTTATGCAACTACTTCCGAACAGCCTGTTTGGTTTAAGCTTGTTCTCTTGATCTTCTTTGCTACAAAAGAAACATCAATGATGATACAACTACTGAGGTTAGTGAATATGATTAATCTATGTTTTTAACTATCTAAGTGGGTGAGTGAGCCAAGTGGTCAGCTTGCTATTTATAGGCAAGCTGATCAACAGCTCACGGATCCCAAAAAAGGGATCCGTGCTTTGTTGCACTTGGATCCGT
Source organism: Artemisia tridentata subsp. tridentata (assembly GCA_021014915.2). Taxonomy (NCBI): domain Eukaryota; kingdom Viridiplantae; phylum Streptophyta; class Magnoliopsida; order Asterales; family Asteraceae; genus Artemisia; species Artemisia tridentata. The sequence goes on from CP139508.1 coordinate 220,529,757, forward strand.
GGGAGCGTGACAGCTAAGGGATTTGGTGAATCTTTCCAAATCTTCCATATCTTAACATATCTTCCAAAATCTTCAAATGTCAACTATGTAACTTGTAAATCTAAGTAAGATATATCAAGATCTAACAAAGATATCATGTATGATGTATGCAATGATGTCATGGAATGTTTTTTGAAATAAAGTTTCCTTTTAAGGAAATAAGTTGTAAAATAAGCTAACTTGTAATTCTTGGTTATTTTGTGAAATGTAAAATGTGTACTTAAGCAACTTAAGCTAGTATTTATAGTTTGCTAAAATATATGCCTTGTATTTGTCATTAACAAAACTAAGTAAGATCAAAGAATAGAAATAATGTTTTTGGAACGATATTTGTATTAACAAACTGCTTGTCTTTAAGAATCATTGCAGCTTGAGCTCTTACTATGGGATCAGAATCAATCAAATACTGAAGTTGCTCATTGAATTCCTCTGGATTGTCTTCTTCACTAGAAGCTACTTTCTCCAATCTTGTTTTATCCATGAATTCTGCTATGTTATGAACTTCATCATCAACCATTTTCCTTGCTAATTCTACATCAAGGTCTAGCTGTGCTTCTTCATCTACTATATCTTTTTTTAATCATCTTCCTTGCTACTTCTGCATCAAAATCTATTTGAGTCTGAGTTCTTGGTGGTACTTTCTTGACATTTTATTGTTCTTGTTCAGCTTCTTCTAGTGTCATTGGCTTTTTACCCTTAGCTGCCCTTTTTCTTTCATATTCTTCTTCAGCCATAGGAACTGTCTCATGCTCTGTATCAGCAGTTGGAACTGTTTCAGTTTCTTGAACACCAGTCTGAACTGTTTCATGTGTCTCATCAGTTTCTTCAACACCCATGTCAGCTATATTATCAGTATCCATATCAAATTGATCTTCTTCATCATCATTTTGCCTCCCCTAAGACTCTGATCTATCCCCCTTGTCTTTATCTAATTTCCTCCCCTGTTTGGGAGAATCACATCATCACTATCTGAATCATCTGAGTCATCTGAATCATCATCCAAGACTACCTTTGCCCTTTTCTTCTTTAACTGCTCTTCAAGCTTCTTTACCCTTAAAGTCAATCTGGTGTAGACCTTAGCAAAGTTCTCATTGTGAGCTTTGAACTCCTCCTTGTTGGTCTTTAGCTCCTTCTCTAAGGCTTCAACCTTTGCTACCAATGTGACAAACCGTAAAATTTTCCTAGTATTTAATAACGTTAAACTATTAAATAATCCTTAATTACCATTCACTAAGCCATATTTTTCTGGGTAAATTTAAGGTTTTCACTAACGACGTTAAAATAATTTTATCAAGGTTCGAAATTATATTTTTCACGACACGAACTCACGAACGAAAAACGTGAAAATTATAAAACTAACACAAACACAAACCGGACCAAACACACCTTAACCCAACCCAATCCCTCTGCTACTGTTCATTCAGCCCAATTCCTAGCCCAATCCAGTTTTAATTTTTTTTCTTTTCCTTTGTTTCTCTTAAACCCGATCCCACAAGCCTCACAAAAGGGCTCATTTTCTTTCGAATTTTACACACAACAGGGTCGAATCTCTTTACCACTCAATTTAACACCTAGCCAACTATTGAGGTGTCGAATTTCACCACACAACACGAAGATTTGGCACTCGAAAATCAGCCAAAGCATTGGCCAAAAACCTAACCCACTCGATTTGACAATTTTTGTCAAATCACTTAAACTGACCCATGACCACTTTTGGTCATTCCCATTGGTCCTTAAACGTCCTAAATGAGATGTCATGAACATCTAGTGAAGTCTAGGCCATTGTCACACGTTAAAAACGTTATGTGGGCACTTTTGGTACTCGAACGAACTATACAATGTACAAACAATTATCAAACGAGATTCCTACCTATTCTTAGCTTCCTCAAATGTCAAAACAACATTAAAAAGTTGTCTTAACTCCCAGGAATCCAGCTGTACCAATTTAGAAACTCAATATGCAAATTATTTGCCTAGGCGAATTTAAAAATCATCCTAGTCCTATACATTTCGATTCCTTCCTATCCATTAATCCCTTGCTACTTATTTCTGATCGTTATACTCTCCTAAAGCACCACAAACCCTAGAAATCACTCACTCACTCACTCTTATTCGATCTATAGAACAAGTGTTAGAAACATTGTGATCGAGTGAACCCATTCGAACGAGCCAAAAGAGTTTCAAGCCATCCAAGCCCTTCGAAAACCATCTCACTCTCTTAAAAGGTATTTGTAAGTCCTCTATAACTCATCTCAATCCATTTCGAATTATATTCCAACTATTTTCATTTTGTATGAATTTACTCGAACGTATGTTTTCCCACATGTATTTTTTCGTGCAAAATTTCGAGACATAGGTTCAAGATAGTCCCTAGGTATTCTCTAGCTTCCAAAGATCACAAAGGAACCCACAAAAACCTCACATGCACTCGTTATATACTCGAACAATATTTATTTTGTTTTTGCAAAACCCACGATATACATTTTAAAAAGACTTAGAAAATTTTGAAGTCATTTGGTTTTGACAAAACAACCCACACTCTCAAGTTCATAGCTAATTATTTTCGAAATAACAAGATTAACCCATATATATTTTTACTTTATTCGAATCACGACCTGTCAAACTCTAATTTTGTCTTTTGGAATTTTTCGTGGAAAACACTCTAAAGACCTTAAAAACGTCCAAAGTAAACATCACTCAACTGGTTAAAAAGACTTAGGAAAATTTAGTGTTTTCAGTTTTTCAAAACTCATGACATGGCTACAAATTAAATAAATATCTTCGAAATTAATAACGTGACCACCTCATATTTTTGCACCACCTAATTTACAACCTGAGATACTACATGTTTCGTATTTAGAGTTTTCAAAATTAAGTTGAACCCGTCACTCAAAATTGACCCTTTTGAATTGCCATTCGAACTTGTTAGCTAGAAATATAACTTAAAAATTCTAAATAGTTTTCGATTGGGCTTAAACCAAGCCCAACAAGGATTAGCGATCCACTAGGCCACTGAGCCCAAGCCCAACATTTTTAGACTCACAAAAATATTCCAAATCCAGGCCCAAAAGAATGTTCATACCCTCGCCTCTAATTTTCTTAACGGGCCCTAGTTTAGTTCGTTTAAAGGCCCATGAGGTCAAAATTAATTTTTCTGGTAAAACCAAAAGTTGACTTAAGCTTGAATAAGCTAAAATAAGCTACTGAAATTTTTGTAGAATTTTCCCACAAGTTTTTAAATGTTTTGGACTAGTTTTGCAAACAAATTTAACTTTGAGGGACTGTTGATGACAACTAGCTAAAATAAGGGTTTGAAAATGTCAAAACTGAAAGTTTTAGGTACTAACTGATAATATAAGTGATTTTGAGTCAACTATAAAATTTTAGAGGTATTTGAACATGAAATAGACACTTAAATTGAATAAGGACCATTTTTGTAAAACTTTCAAACTACAAGGGTTAAAACTGTCAAACTGGAAAAATAAGTATGAAAACAGTAAACTTAGTAAACTAAGGGTGAAAAAGTGAATATTTTAATCTAGTGAGTACAATAGTGTCAAGCTTATATTTCATAAGGACTAAAGGTATAAATACCTATAAATGAGTACCAAAACTGTCAAAACTTTAATATTAAGGATAAGGTGAAATATTTATGAACCCAAGGTGTCTAAATGTCATTTTGAATAAGTATAGGGTTAAAAATGTAACTTTTGGTTAACAAAGGACTAACGGTGCAAAACCTATACCGTTAGGGTTAAAAATGTAATTTTTATGAAACATCAGGGGCTGATCAAGACAATAACATATTCTAAATCAAAGAAATGAATTTTCACCATTTACCCTCATATTTTATAATATTCCAAACCCGAATACGAATAATTAAGTATACGTTATATAACGATCTCAACGACTTTGAACCAACATTTCGTTCCACCCATTTCGGGACAACAACTCTCATGACTTCTGAATAATATCGTTAGAATATTATCCATGAACACCAAGACTCCTAAACCATTCACGCTCACGCCACAAATCAAATTGTTATACGATTTTCTCATAACATTCGTTATTAGTATTAAAACGAATTCTCAACGTTACTATTATTCAGGTTGCGTGTGAATCTATTCAAAGCTCTCAATTCAACCAAACAATTCAAGAACTCCAGGTGAGTTCATAGCCCCTATTTTACTTGTTTTCACTTTTGGGGAGAATACATGCTCGTTTTTATCTAACTGCAATACTTGTTTACACAAACCATTACTGGCTTTACTCATGAACTTGTTGTTTACTCGAATACGATGTATTTTCACATGTTACAAACCTAATGCTTTTATATATGGACACAAATGCTTTAAACATCTACTGCTTTTCCTAAGTTACCACATTGCCACTAAAGTCCCCTACGAATCATGAACCGTTAATTATTAGTAAGCGCGGATGTTATGAATAGATCTATTTGGGTTGACACCCCATCCGGGTTGGTCGCGCCAACTGGTCAAACGGACGCATATCATTCGGATTATTTCCGAGTGTCTGGCAAAACACTTATTTGGGGGCATTGTTATTGTGCTTGATTGCATACTAGTACGTCGAGCTTTGGGGTCATGAGCTTAGGCATTGTACTTATTATTTTGGCTGTGACATTATATTAGTTGTACTGTCTGCTATTGAACTCTTGTGGTCCATATATATATTACTTTACCAGGAACAAAACTTATTAGCAGCGGGTTATAAACACGCAGGTTGCAAGCCTTGTATGGGCAGGGCTTGGAACCGAGTGGATTTATAACGCCCTTGCTGGGAGATCTTTATACGGATGCTTTACAATTAACTAAACTCTGTGAACTCACCAACCTCGTGTTGACCCTTTTTAGCATGTATTTTCAGGTATTAAGCAATAGCACGTGATGCGTGGTTTTGCGACCTTACAACAGGTTTTACCTCTCGAGGGATCTCAAGAGGCTTGCAATCCCCACCAGGCAGTGTACCAGACCGATGTGGTATAGTGTAGTGGCAAGTACCGGGGGATTGATCGTTCTCTAGGGGAATAGTGTCGTTAGGATTGAAAAACTACTCTAATAGATCTAAGGGTGAGAGAAGATTCTTTTTGTATTTTTATATTTTATGAAAGCAAGTAAAATCTCGGGTTTGAAGGAGTGGGCGGAATTAGTTGCTAGTCAACTAACCCAAATAACTACAATTGCAAATAAAATAAAATAACTGAAAATGAAAAGGTTGGTGGAACTTATATGGAGAGAAATGTGTTTACTTAGATTTCCTTACTCCCTAACTATCTTTTACCGGTTGATTAGTGTGTATTAATTGCGTGGATGACGGGTGTATTCCTTAATACCAATCGTGGGGTGGCGTACGTACTTCCCCAACTCTACAAGCTCCTACTTCACTCCTATGTCGAGCCGGCTAAGAAGCTCCTAACATGGGATCACTAGAATTCGCTCATGCATTAAATACAACCATAAAAACCTTAGTACGCATTGGTTCATGTTTCTTAAGACGTTCAAGCAAATTACCGTATAGGAAGTTAGCCAGTTTTCTTAAGCCTAACATCGATAAACAATCATCCAATACAATTAATAACACACCAACAACCAATAATCAATAGTTAGGTTTCATTAGATCTAAGCAAACACAAGATAAATCTAGCCTAGCATGTTAAATAAAAGACAAGAACAAGATATAATCAAACAACACATAGACATTTTGATTGATTAATTGATTACTTATCTTCAATTGAACATGGGAGATCCAAGGGTATAAGACCCTTAAAAATGGCAGAAAATTCGTCTTAGGGTTTCTCCTCACAAAGTTGCACACCAATGACTAAAAATTGCAAAACTATACATAGAACTTAGGGTCTGACGGCGTCACGTTGTAGAGCTTGACGCCGTCACCTCGCCGCGGCTAGGGTTCTCGGATGGTCTTCCTGACGCCATCCCTCTTTAATCCTCCAAAATCCACTCTGGCGCGTCAAGGGTTGACGCCGTCATAATTGTGCTTGACGCCGTCTCTCTTTAACTTAAACCGTGACGGTCTTGATCACCTTAAAGGGCGACGCCGTCAGATTTCCATTGTAAAACTTTCTGGCGCGTCACGTGTATTTGTCATATCCACCTCTTTTGCCAAGCCGTGACGCCGTCAGGAGCAATCCTTGACGCCGTCACAGGTACAATTCCAGCATATTTAGAGACTTTGTCGTCTTCTTCACTTTTATGCTCCAAAAACGTCCAAAATGCTTCCTTTTCCAGATTTCTTCTCCAAAGTACCTAAAATGACAAAAGGAACGATTTAGGGCAATATTTGATCAAATAAATACGATTTAGGGCTTAAATGACCCCCTAAAAGCGGTACACTTTTCGCTTCATCAAATACCCTTACACTTGTGATTTGCTTGTCCTCAAGCAAATGCGCTTTTATTCTAATCAAAATACAAGTTAGGGGTCATTTAATGCTAATATAAAAGTAATTACAACAAATAGTCGTTCCACTTTAATCATAATAAGCACGGAGATTACATACTAGCACCTCACAAGTAGTGTTTAGATACTCACATCTCTCAGGTGTCATTAAAATAAATCTCATAAATGAAAATGGATAATATCTCTCACTACCTGTCATAGCAAATAGATTACCATAGGCTTGGGAAAGGATCAAAAACCTCCTCCACTAGGCGTAAGCACCTAAGATAAACTATCAAAGAGGGCTTTTAAAGGGGTTATAATGTTAGGTGTAGGGATATGATAAACACGGATTTGTTGGATAAGGGATATTTTACTGGTGGCGAGTTAAAGATCTTGATTAATTACATGTACAATATGGCGTTGCTAAGCCAAGACTCGACTCAATCTTAAGCTAAAAACAAAATAACAAGAACATAAAATAAACATAAAATGAAACGGGATGGTAGTCCGTATGTTTTTTCTACTTTTCTTTTTCTCATTTGTTTTTGTATTTTTCTTGATTTTTCTTGATTTTTTTTTTTTTTTTTTTTTTTTGCATGCCCTACCATCCAAAATAATACATCATAGGGGCGTTGCATTCCCCTTACACTTGAACTTTTACATAACTTTACAAATAACTATTCTAATGACTCGAATTAAGATAATCGAAACACTTGGAGTACTTTTAAAATATTTAGCACATATGGGGGTAATAATGTTTTTCTTCCCCATTACTCCATTACACTAGTACTTTACCCATGAGTCCCAATCGTCCCAAAACAATATGTACAAGGATATGACTCGACTTAGCAACCATGTAATCAATTAGATAATTAACTAAGGGTTTAAACAAATGTTGTCACAATAATGCACTAAAAACGAGTGCATACAAGGTAGGCTAAGGCGATTTGGGTGTACATTTAAGTGGGGTGTAAACAAATTCTTCCTTTAAGTAAAATGCTTAAAGTTAGAAATGAAAAGATAGGCTCTGAGGGGTGTACTAGGGGTATCGTGTACTAAAAATGAGTACAACGCAAAGGGTGTGGGAGAATTACTTGACCAATGTAGCCAATGTAATTATAACAAAAACACAGGTGTAAAACAATGGGTTAATCCTAATGCCTCTTATCATGTAGTAAATCTAACTACACGAATGTAGTCTCACTTGTGGCCTCGGAATGGTCCTAACGCAAGTTCTAGAATCTAAGTGCTACCGGTACACACATCATAGCATAAATGCTTTTCCTACCAATTCTAGGGGCGAACCTCACATATTTGGGGGTGGAAAATTTTTTAGTGGTACGGTTTTTTGTGCTAGTCATATAACTCCTATCCATGAGACACTCATTAAGACCAAAGTTTCACTCCTATATGTTGTAAAAAATTTTAAATTTGGCACTAAAATTGCCTTAACAGGTATTTCTCTCAGTTTTATTACACATCTACCATTAAACAAACGAAAAATCAAGCGTAATAGTATTCTCTAAAGTATCGTACTTTACCCCCCTTACACTTAAGATGAACATTGTCCCCAATGTTCAAATAACAAGATGTAAAAGTAAATAAGGTAAAAGAATGAAATCAAATACTCCCCTGATTCGTTCGGTGGATTAAGAGGTAACATGGTTAAATCTTCTTCCAAGGGAATGTAGAAGCTCCAAGACTAAAGCATCGCCAAAAGTTTGATTCCACATACATCTCCTTGTCCAAAATAACCTGTTAAACCTGAGAAAACAAACACGAAAACCTGCATAACATCGGCGGGATAAATCTATATAAGGATATAATGCTTGTGGAATGATTATTTTGCAGATTCCTGGAGTTTATAAGTTAGAGATTTATAAAAACTTTTTATGATTCCGGTAGAAAAACAAAACATTCAAAAATTTCAGAAAATTAAAACCTGACGCCGTCAGGTTGTAATGCCTGACGCCGTCAGAAATGATCTGACAGAATTCTCATGTTAAGTTTCCGGAAAATTTCTGGAAAAACCTATACCTTACTTCCTGGAATTCCTGCAAAACATCATTATGACTCGATACAAGCATTTGACTCTAACAATTACTAATATGTATGTTAATTTAATATTGTTACGATTCATGTTCATTTGTTCTAATAAACCGATTTAGATTTCCCTTACACTTATCTTTTGCAAAATACCTTTATATGTAGTTAAGACGAAGTTAAAAACAAGATAAAGCATTTTCACAATTTAGTTTTGGACATGAATCAATAATAATAAAAATTAAACATACATACGGAAGCAAATAAAATCAAACAAACAAATAAATAAACACACAAAGCAAATAAAGCTTGGGTTGCCTCCCAAGAAGCGCTTTTCTTTATTAACGAGTCTTGTAGCTAGACTCAAAGTCACGTACATTACGTGACTCCATCATTCATAATGACGTATCCTTGATAGATATAATCCTTTTTATCAGGGTGGTGGTGTTCTCAATCGCTCGACATTCGCAGTCAGTTCACCTCCTCCCTTGCTGACCAAGCTTACTACCCCATCCTGATGTAGACTTTTAATTGTGAATGGTCCGTACCACCAGGGACTTGGTTCATAGGAAGGTGCTTTTTTTCTGAATGCCTTAGGAGTACTGAGTCTCCTTTTGTAAATTCAACGGGGTTATTGGCCTGCTCATCAACCTTTATAGAATTCTCATCCTTGCATTCTCTAATCACATTCTCTTTGTAATTCTTAATTCTTGCCTCCCATGCAAGGATTTTCTCACGAACATTACCATGGAGTATATTGTGGTCCGACTCCATCTTCTTTTGTAGAGTAACATCTCGTACATGACGTGGGATCGTTGGGAAGTTTATTGTTTTCTTTCCCTTCTTCATTTGGATGGTACTATTTTCGTAATCGATTTGCGCCTTAGTAGTAGCGAGAAAGGGTGCCCCAAGAATTATTGGCATACTCATATCATCTCTTTCGATGATCAGGAAGTCGACCGGATACATGAATCCGGCAACGTTGACCAACACATCTTCTGCAATCCCTAATGGGTACTCATAAGAATGTTTTGCAAAGGAGAGTTTAGTACGGGTGATGGATGGCAGTTCGTCGGTTAACTGGACATAAACGGATAAAGGCATCAAATTTACGTCGGAACCTTGGTCAGCTACCGTATCCAGATACTTGAGTTTTCCAATGCTGCATGGTATTTCGAAGACCCCATAGAATTCTTGCTTTTCCACTAACTTTTGTCTTATGAGGCTCTCATACAATTGCCCTCCGGGTAATGTGTCAGATTCATCATCCGGTTCCATCCTCTTGGACTCCTTGTTGGGTAGATGAGTACGTCGATAGTTTCTCACCCAATCGTTTATGGTCTCCTTGTTTATTTCGTGCTTCAAGTAATGCCTCACTTGTTGTGACTTTGGCGGTTCTACCAATTGGCGCTCCTCAGAGGGCGCCTCCTTTCCCTTGTCGGAATCGCATTTGTAGGCATTGGTGTTTCCGTCATTAAGTGGGACGAGGTCAATTTTGTTAACTTCCATAGTTATCAACTTCCCTCTCTTTTCATTCTCGCCCTCTTGGATGATGGAGATGGCTTTGACAAATTTAGTGTTGGGAACTTCAACGTCTTTTTGCACTAACACTTTTTCAGGAGCTTTTGTTTTTGTGTATTCTTTCAAAAGGTCCATCATCTCCGCCATCTTCTCTTCCATCTCCTCCTTCTGTTTGTAGATAGCTTCCTCAAATTTTGCCAACCGTTCGGAGTGTTTTGACATGTATTCTCTCATTCGAGCTTCGAATGTTGGACTAAGTTCCTGAGGTGGTGAGTTGGGTTGAGCGTGCTTATGGAAGGGTTTAGTATTTTCCCTAAGGGGTGATTCGGACAATGGTATTTGCTTAATGCTTGAGACCGAGTTAACTGTTGCTTTTTGTGGACTTAAGGGTCTCTTTTGTTTTTCCATAAGATATGCAACCCACTTCTCAAGTTCACTAACGCTTTCCTCGGTGATTTGATTGGCTTTATCGGGCGATGAATATGTCTTGACCGCCGAGCGTACGTTGTGGGAAACTTGCCACAATTCATCATCGTCGGATGCAAGCTCATCAATGATTTCCCATGATTCCTCGGCGCTTCTGTCACGCAATCTGCCTCCGGCGGCTCGATCGATGGCCCGCTTGGTGTGGTAATCAACATGGTCATAGAAGATTTGAATTTGAAGCCAGAGATTTATGCCATGATGAGGGACTTTTTGGAGTAAGTCCTTGAATCGAATCCATGCCCCATATAGGGTTTCGCCTCGACGTTGTTCGAACATCAAGATATCCTTCCTTAACTTGGTAGTTCTTCCTGGTGGGAAAAACTGAGCAAGGAAACGAGTGGTGAGATCATCCCAAGAGGTGATGGATCCTGCGGGTAGACGTTCTAGCCATTGACTAGCTTGGTCCCGCAGAGAGAATTGAAAGAGACGTAATCGGGTCGTCTCTCGAGTGGCAACATCAAGGTCTATGGAATCAACGATTTTGAGGAAGTCCTTGAGATGTTGATTAGGATCTTCGGAACGAAGTCCATGGAATGCGCATCCGCTTTGCACCAACCGGATGGTGTCGGATCGCAAGGGAGTGACATTGGCTCCTTGAGTGAGCTCAATGGTGTTACGATAGCCATGGTGGCTAGGACGGGAGTACTCTCCTAAGGTACGGGCTCTAGGAGGTGGGTGTTGTTGTGGTGGTGGGTTGTTGGGATCAAGGATATTACCACCTTCCATGATGTCGGATGGTAATGGTTACGAACAAAGAAACGAAGAAAAAAGATAGACTAAAGAAAACTTAGAAAAATAAAATAAAAATCTCACTAGAAAGGAATCTAGTGAGTAGACCTAATAAAATAAAAATTCAACCTAAACAATAACTATTCCCCGGCAGCGGCGCCAAAAACATGATGCGTGGTTTTGCGACCTTACAACAGGTTTTACCTCTCGAGGGATCTCAAGAGGCTTGCAATCCCCACCAGGCAGTGTACCTGACCGATGTAGTATAGTTTAGTGGCAAGTACCGGGGGATTGATCGTTCTCTAGGGGAATAGTGTCGTTAGGATTGAAAAAACTACTCTAATAGGTCTAAGGGTGAGAGAAGATTCTTTTTGTATTTTTATATTTTATGAAAGCAAGTAAAATCTCGGGTTTGAAGGAGTGGGCGGAATTAGTTGCTAGTCAACTAACCCAAATAACTACAATTGCAAATAAAATAAAATAACTGAAAATGAAAAGGTTGGTGGAACTTATATGGAGAGAAATGTGTTTACTTAGATTTCCTTACTCCCTAACTATCTTTTACCGGTTGATTAGTGTGTATTAATTGCGTGGATGACGGGTGTATTCCTTAATACCAATCGTGGGGTGGCGTACGTACTTCCCCAACTCTACAAGCTCCTACTTCACTCCTATGTCGAGCCGGATAAGAAGCTCCTAACATGGGATCACTAGAATTCGCTCATGCATTAAATACAAACATAAAAACCTTAGTACGCATTGGTTCATGTTTCTTAAGACGTTCAAGCAAATTACTGTATAGGAAGTTAGCCAGTTTTCTTAAGCCTAACATCGATAAACAATCATCCAATACAATTAATAACACACCAACAACCAATAATCAATAGTTAGGTTTCATTAGATCTAAGCAAATACAAGATAAATCTAGCCTAGCATGTTAAATAAAAGACAAGAACAAGATATAATCAAACAACACATAGACATATTGATTGATTAATTGATTACTTATCTTCAATTGAACATGGGAGATCCAAGGGTATAAAACCCTTAAAAATGGCAGAAAATTCGTCTTAGGGTTTCTCCTCACAAAGTTGCACACTAATGACTAAAAATTGCAAAACTATATATAGAACTTAGGGTCTGACGGCGTCACGTTGTAGAGCTTGACGCCGTCACCTCGCCGCGGCTAGGGTTCTCGGATGGTCTTCCTAACGCCATCCCTCTTTAATCCTCCAAAATCCACTCTGGCGCGTCAAGGGTTGACGTCGTCATAATTGTGCTTGACGCCGTCTCTCTTTAACTTAAACCGTGACGGTCTTGATCACCTTAAAGGGTGACGCCGTCAGGTTTCCATTGTAAAACTTTCTGGCGTGTCACGTGTATTTGTCATATCCACCTCTTTTGCCAAGCCGTGACGCCGTCAGGAGCAATCCTTGACGCCGTCACAGGTACAATTCCAGCATATTTAGAGACTTTGTCGTCTTCTTCACTTTTATGCTCCAAAAACGTCCAAAATGCTTCCTTTTCCAGATTTCTTCTCCAAAGTACCTAAAATGACAAAAGGAACGATTTAGGGCAATATTTGATCAAATAAATACGATTTAGGGCTTAAATGACCCCCTAAAAGCGGTACACTTTTCGTTTCATCAGCACGTTACTGGAGGCATTTGGCAAGGCATGGCATGGTCATAGAAGACTCTGATAAACAATTGGGACCGTTTAACTTATTTAAAAGCCTACTTCCGCACTACTTTTTGTAAATGTAACACTTTGTTAAACAAATTTATTCTAAATAAATGAATTGAAAACCGCTCCTAGTACTTGTGTTGTGATGCCAATTGAGTAGCACCCCAGCGACATGTATGCTTCCGCTGGACCCGAACCTGGGGGTGTTACAAATTGGTATCAGAGCCACGACTATAGAGAACGGGGAAATTTTAAAACCGAGACTATAGCTACTTTCATGAAAACTTAACCCTATGACCGTCACGTGCCTGCCTGCCAAGCTGATGCCTCATTTGTGGTTTGTTGCAAACATATTTGATGAGATTATGCCTGCTTCTGTGATCAATACATTACCTATCAAGATTAGTTATATTAATCTCTAGCAACTGAGTATTTCATTCTTTATGTTCACAACTCGATATTATTAAGTTCTTACGATTACTGTTTATGGATTATTACAGTACCATGGCCACCATATACTATGATAGTGTTTCATCAGATACGGAATCTGAAAGTTCCCTAGTTTCGGTTACCTCACCCTTTGTTCCAAATAACTTGAACATCCCGATACCAAGTACCCCAACCGATGAGACTGAACCCTTCGAGGAAGGTGAAACTGCCCTAACACCTCCTCTAACTCCTGTAGTCCTACCTGACTCCCCACCAACTGAGGATCCATATGTGCAAACTGCACAAACCGCTAACCCAACCCTACTGGAACAGATAAACTCTTATGCTCTTGTCCGTAAACCACGCATTAGTGATGCCTACATGGAAAGTCAGCAATTCTTACCTGCTGACGACATACCTTCTCCTATTCCATTACCTCCTGCCTCCCCATTATTTAGAGGCAAAGAAGGTCAGAACTCTAGGGCCTTATGAGCCTGCTCCATTTAACAAATTATACCGAGAGTATCCCCATGGTGTTGTTAAGAAACACACTCCATGAAAGAGAGTCCATTTAAGGCTCAGAATAAACCAAACCCTCTCCCCTACTACACCTCTAGATATGATCCAAATATCACCAACAGCATCCCCTGAGTTAGCACCACTTCCAGCTCCCGCCATTCCAAATGAACCAAGAGAGACAACCCAGAAACGAACATTCTACCTTGGTCTCAAACTAGCATGCCGGAAGGTAATCCGATACCTCTACCACCATTCCCACCTGGTCTCACCCCACCAGCCAGAGTTTTTGAAATTGGGGAAAGTTCCAGAGCAGCAGCAGCAAGAGCCCGCACACCATCCACAGTTGTGACGTGTTTGGAACATCATGAGGAACAGCTCGGAAAAATTCTTAGCATACTTGATAGAGTACCAGGAGACCGACCTGACATGATTAACAGCACTCTACACAGGCTAGTATCTGAAAGAATTGATATTCAGCACATCCTTAGTAGAATACAATCAGAATTGAATGAAACTCGATCTTATGCAATGACCTTAGGAAGAGAAAGAGAAGTAATTGAATGGGAAGCACAACTAGCCAACCGAAGGGCTGATACTATGTAGAGCTTAGTGAGAGAAATACGACAGCAACATCAAGAAGAAATAAAGGGTCTTTTGGATTAAATTGCAGAACTGAAGCACAAGGATGAAGCTAGTCATTAGATTGTACTTACATCTATATAGTTTGTAACATCTTAACCTGCCGCCTGTGGCAATTAATAAAGGATCTTGTAATCGTTCTGTTTTGTAACTCAACTGATTCAAGTTATTAATGCATGTGTTGGTTATGATAAACTATATATTGATGTTGACTTATGGTTGTTCATGTGTGTTGATGATATATTGTGATGTAATGACGATAGTACTCTAAACGTGGAAATAAGGTTGGAAACACAAAACACACAATAAAGGAAACGTATAAGAAAAATCTTCAGCCAAAGTCTTTGAGTACAATCTTCCCTTCTCAAAAATTTGCAATCCTGAAAATTCAGAATACTTTTGACATCAATAAGATTTTCCTATGGCGGAATATCTCAAGAAAGAATCCGAAATTGGATTTTTCACAAGCCGGAGACGTTTATCAACTTGTAACGCTATCAACCTGTCGAAGAACCCTCTTAAACAACACAACAAGGATGATAGATCTTCTAGTTCAAGGTCAACATTCTTAGGAATAACTAAATCTTCTAGACTTATATTGAATCCCTCCTTAGGTGGACCCTACACTCATTTTACCAAAGACTTTAACATCAATTTGCGTGCTTTCTAAATCCGTAACCCCAAGTGTTTCATGCATTGATATGAGTAAAGAGAGTTGAATAGTTTTAGTAGAAAACTCAACCTTGCAATAACCCATGACAATCATAATCTACTTTCATTCCAACTTCCATCCCGCCTTCCTTACTCATAGCCGTGACATAACAATCCACTATTATCACTTCCGAAACCTGATCAACGTTATTTTGACCAGATAATAGGATACTCCAATATCACTCAAATTCCTAACTCCTCTCCATATTACGAACAAAGATTTTCTAATAATTAAATAATGTTCTACGTTATAACTGAATCATCTAAAACTTTTGAGGAAATATAATACCAAATGTGACTGAATCAAGCGTCACATCATTGGTCCTCAATTATACATAGCCTAGCTACCTATGTATAATTTAGGAGGAATGATGTCATGAATGAAACAGTTATATTTGTAAAAATTTCTAATAACAATTTTCATACAAAAACAAGTTCTTATAACAAAACCAAAAATGGTTTATTACTAAACAATGTATACCTCTACAATAAGAAATCTACAAAAGTGCAAACATTAAAAATTTACGAAGAACTAAGAAAAACATAAACAACGAGAATTTTATTAGAAACCACGGAAATTAGTACATAACAACATAATTAGCATCGAACGTGCTAATATTACAAGGATTACATGGAAACCTAACCAAGACTTATTCTGACAATTCTAACATAAACCTATGGACCCCAAAACTTATCCACCGCGTATGATATGGCCGTGAGTGGTATGATAAACGCCAAGAGCCCAATCAAAAGTTCATAACCTTCAACCGGAACGAAGGTCAAGAGGATGATGACAACCACAATGAAAACTATCACAATAATGGTGATGAAATGCGTCATTTTCAATGTTTGCGACACGGGTGGTAATGAAGATGAAAAATGGAGCTCCAAAGGTGGTGGTGACTAGCGAGTGATAAGGATTGGTGACGAGATAACACGAACTAACCTTGAAACAATAAACAATGCGCGCCGTAGGTAGCCGGAAAAATTTATTTTTCCTATGGCCGGATGAAAATTTTGAAATGGGAGAGAAAGAGAGATGAAAAGGTAAAGTGAAAAGGTGATGTGAAGAGATGGGATTAATAATAGAGGTGTGGGGGGATGTGTATAAATTTAAATAATAAAATAATATATTTCGTCTTTATGGTACCGAGAAGCTCAATGAGTATAGGACGGACTATATATACCTGGTAAACCAAAGTGAACCAAAACAACAATTAAAACAAATTGAGCGCCGGGACGTCGCTCCTTTATGGGGTACGTACTGTGACAAACCGTAAAATTTTCCTAATATTTAATAACGTTAAACTATTAAATAATCCTTAATTACCATTCACTAAGCCATATTTTTCCGGGTAAATTTAAGGTTTTCACTAACGACGTTAAAATAATTTTTATCAAGGTTCGAAATTATATTTTTCACAACACGAACTCACGAACGAAAAACGCGAAAATTATAAAACTAACACAAACACAAACCGGACCAAACACACCTTAACCCAACCCAATCCCTCTGCTACTGTTCATTCGGCCCAATTCCTAGCCTAATCCAGTTTTATTTTTTTTTCTTTTCCTTTGTTTCTCTTAAACCCGATCCCACAAGCCTCACAAAAGGGCTCATTTTCTTTCGAATTTTACACACAACAAGGATGAATCTCTTTACCACTCAATTGACCACCTAGCCAACTATTGAGGTGTCGAATTTCACCACACAACATGAAGATTTGGCACTCGAAAATCAGCCAAAGCATTGGCCAAAAACCTAACCCACTCGATTTGACAATTTTTATCAAATCACTTAAACTGACCCATGACCACTTTTGGTCATTCCCATTGGTCCTTAAACGTCCTAAATGAGATGTCATGAACATCTAGTGAAGTCTAGGCCATTGTCACACGTTAAAAACGTTATGTGGGCACTTTTGGTACTCGAACGAACTATACAATGTACAAACAATTATCAAACGAGATTCCTACCTATTCTTAGCTTCCTCAAATGTCAAAACAACATTAAACAAGTTATCTTAACTCCCAGGAATCCAGCTATACCAATTTAGAAACTCAATGCAAATTATTTGCCTAGGCGAATTTAAAAATCATCCTAGTCCTATACATTTCGATTCCTTCCTATCCATTAATCCCTTGCTACTTATTTCTGATCGTTATACTCTCCTAAAGCACCACAAACCCCAGAAATCACTCACTCACTCTTATTCGATCTATAGAACAAGTGTTAGAAACATTGTGATCGAGTGAACCCATTCGAACGAGCCAAAAGAGTTTCAAGCCATCCAAGCCCTTCAAAAACCATCTCACTCTCTTAAAAGGTATTTGTAAGTCCTCTATAACTCATCTCAATCCATTTCGAATTATATTCCAACTATTTTTATTTCGTATGAATTTACTCGAACGTATGTTTTCCCACATGTATTTTTACGTGCAAAATTTCGAGACATAGGTTCAAGATAATCCCTAGGTATTCTCTAGCTTCCAAAGATCACAAAGGAACCACAAAAACCTCACATGCACTCGTTATATACGCGAACAATATTTATTTTGTTTTTGCAAAACCCACGATATACATATTAAAAAGACTTAGAAAATTTTGAAGTCATTTGGTTTTGACAAAACAGCCAACACTCTCAAGTTCATAGCTAATTATTTTTGAAATAACAAGATTAACCCATATATATTTTTACTTTATTCGAATCACGACCTGTCAAACTCTAATTTTGTCTTTTGGAATTTTTTGTGGAAAACACTCTAAAGCCCTTAAAAACGTCCAAAGTAAGGATCACTCAACTGGTTAAAAAGACATAGGAAAATTTAGTGTTTTCAGTTTTTCAAAACTCACGACATGGCTACAAATTAAATAAATATCTTCGAAATTAATAACGTGACCACCTCATATTTTTGCACCACCTAATTTACATCCTGAGATACTACATGTTTCGTAATTAGAGTTTTCGAAATTAAGTTGAACCCGTCACTCAAAATTGACCCTTTTGAATTGCCATTCGAACTTGTTAGCTAGAAATATAACTTAAAAATTCTAAATAGTTTTCGATTGGGCTTAAACCAAGCCCAAAAAGGATTAGCGATCCACTAGGCCACTGAGCCCAAGCCCAACATTTTTAGACTCACAAAAATATTCCAAATCCAGGCCCAAAAGAATGTTCAAGCCCTCGCCTCTAATTTTCTTAACGGGCCCTAGTTTAGTTCGTTTAAAGGCCCATTATGTCAAAATTAATTTTTCTGGTCAAACCAAAAGTTGAATTAAGCTTGAATAAGCTAAAATAAGCTACTGAAATTTTTGTAGAATTTTCCTACATGTTTTTAAACGTTTTGGACTAGTTTTGCAAACAAATTTAACTTTGAGGGACTGTTTTTGACAACTAGCTGAAATAAGGGTCTGAAAATGTCAAAACTGAAAGTTTAAGGTACTAACTGATAATATAAGTGATTTTGAGTCAACTATAAAATTTTGGAGGTATTTGAACATGAAATAGACACTTAAATTGAATAAGGACCATTTTTGTAAAACTTTCAAACTACAAGGGTTAAAACTGTCAAACTGGAAAAATAAGTATGAAAACAGTAAACTCAGTAAACTAAGGGTGAAAAAGTGAATATTTTAATATTGTGAGTACAATAGTGTCAAGCTTATATTTCATAAGGACTAAAAGTGTCATTTTGCAAAGTTAAAGGACTAAAGGTATAAATACCTATAAATGAGTACCAAAACTGTCAAAACTGTAATATTAAGGATAAGGTGAAATATTTATGAACCCAATGGGTCTAAATGTCATTTTGAATAAGTACAGGGTTAAAAATGTAACTTTTGGATAACAAAGGACTAACGGTGCAAAACCTATACCGTTAGGGTATAAAATGTAATTCTTATGAAACATCAGGGGCTGATCAAGACAATAACATATTCTAAATCAAAGAAATGAATTTTCATCATTTACCCTCATATGTTATAATATTCCAAACCCGAATACGAATAATTAAGTATACGTTATATAACGATCTCAACGACTTTGAACCAACATTTCGTTCCGCCCATTTCGGGGCAACAACTCTCATGACTTCTGAATAATATCGTTATAATATTATCCATGAACACCAAGACTCCTAAACCATTCACGCTCACGCCACAAATCAAATTGTTATATGATTTTCTCATCACATTCATTATTAGTATTAAAACGAATTCTCAACGTTACTATTATTCAGGTTGCGTGTGAATCTATTCCAAGCTCTCAATTCAACCAAACAACTCAAGAACTCCAGGTGAGTTCATAGCCCCTATTTTACTTGTTTTCACTTTTGGGGAGAATACATGCTCGTTTTTATCTAACTGCAATACTTGTTTACGCAAACCATTACTGGCTTTACTTATGAACTTGTTGTTTACTCGAATACGATGTATTTTCACATGTTACAAACTTAATGCTTTTATAAATGGACACAAGTGCTTTAAACATCTACTGCTTTGCCTAAGTTACCACATTGCCACTAAAGTCCCCTACGAATCATGAACCGTTAATTATTAGTAAGCGCGGATGTTATGAATAGATCTATTTGGGTTGACACCCCGTCCGGGTTGGTCGCGCCAACTGGTCAAACGGACGCATATCATTCGGATTATTTCCGAGTGTCTGGCAGAACACTTATTTGGGGGCATTGTTATTGTGCTTGATTGCATACTAGTACGTCGAGCTTCGGGGTCATGAGATTAGGCATTGTACTTATTATTTTGGCTGTGACATTATATTTGTTGTACTGTCTGCTATTGAACTCTTGTGGTCCATATATATATTACTTTACCAGGAACAAAACTTATTGGCAGCGGGTTATAAACACGCAGGTTGCAAGCCTTGTATGGGCAGGGATTGGAACTGAGTGAATTTATAACGCCCTTGCTGGGAGATCTTTATACGGATGCTTTACAATTAACTAAACTCTGTGAACTCACCAACCTCGTGTTGACCCTTTTTAGCATGTATTTTCAGGTATTAAGCAATAGCACGTTACTGAAGGCATGGCATGGTCATAGAAGACTCTGATAAACAATTGGGACCGTTTAACTTATTTAAAAGCCTACTTCCGCACTACTTTTTGTAAATGTAACACTTTGTTAAACAAATGTATTCTAAATAAATGAAGTGAAAACCGCTCCTAGTACTTGTGTTGTGATGCATATTGAGTAGCACCCCAGCGACATGTATGCTTCCGCTGGACCCGAACCTGGGGGTGTTACAACCAACTTGGTACATAATGCCATCAATTCATTTTGTGAAGAGCTACCCTCATCACTTCTAGCTATGTTACCTGCTAGGAGAGGTGAATCATGGGGCAAGGATCTGGTAGCCACTCTAGTTTGACTAGGTGGTGTCCTTCTCCTATAAGTAGTGTGAATTGGGGATGTTTGGGTCCTTTCAGGCGCTGAAGTAGATGTGTGATGGGGATCAGTTGGTGGTACTGACCCTTCACCCACTTCAGTTTGAAGCATCTCTGGAAACAATGGAACTACTAATCCATTAAAAAGCCTACTAGCCATAGCCATGTTTTGAAAAACTTTTGATTGAAGGCTAGGAGTAGCAAAAATTTCTGTTGGTTTTGTGAGCATGTTTTTCTTTTTATTCAAAAGAGTTTGAACAAATCTTGGGTACATTAGAAACTTGGTTTTGCTATTGACATTTGATGCCATACCCTCAAAAATAAATTTTGAAAAATTGAAAACCTTGTTTCTAGACAGACAAATGAGAGCAATAACAATATTGCTACTAAACTGCTCCCAAGCAGTCTTTTTGGGACTCAAACAATGTAAAAGGGTATGTATCAAAAATCTCCATTGAGGTGAGAAACATCCTTTTTGAAAAGTTAATTTGTGTTCGGATGTCTCATACCCATTTTGGCAAGTTCTTGCCATATTTCAGTGTTGTGCATAGTGTTGATACCATCTGAGTCTTGGAACTTAAGATGTCTCCTAAGTGCATTCTCAGTAACAACAAAAGATACACCATCCACTTCAGAATGAATTTCTAAGTCTCCATTTTCACAAGTCAAGACAGTTGAATTCTGTCAGAACTGTGTGATTTGAGTGACATAAAGAGTAGGAGAGGTAGTTAGGGCATACCTTATGTGAGAGTGGTTTAGAAAGTCCGCAATCTCATAGAACTTTGGTCCATCTCCTTCCTCGGTTTTCTCTAGAAACGAAACCTGATTGTGACGCTTAACAAATTCCAATTCAGCCATTTTTAGTTGATCTTGAATGAATGAGTATGTCACTAAGATGATCGTTTAGCGTGGAATTGAGGTTTTATGCAGCCAATTGGGTTTTTATAGATACTGTTAGGGTTTTACGAATTTTGCGTATGAGATAAATTATCTTGGGAAATAGAATAAATCAATTTATGGTAAAAAGGATAATTATCTTGAGAAAAATCCCTATAAGTATGCTAAGAATAACGGTTTTACCCAACGGCTATAAAATAAATACTGACAGATTTTTACAATGGCTAGTTGAGCCGTACTAACTTTTAACTAGCAGTACAAACTGCTGGAAAAATTTCATTGAGCCGTATGAACTTATTGAAAGGATTTAAAATACCATGGCTCAAATATAGTTTTTAGCAAACTATCAGCTATCAACGGATTTGATATGTCTTTACCAATAGCCGTTTGCTTTGGACTAGCCAACTCTTCACAGTCAGATATGGTGAGCTGATAACCATACAATTTTTGGTAAATTGTCAACCATCAACGGATTTGAGAAGTCTTTACCAGATACCGTTTGCTCTGGACTAGTTGGTTCTTATATGGGTTAGACATGGTGAACCAATAACCATTTGTTGTGTGCAAAGATCACACACTTTAGCTCCAAATCACCATTTAGCCCAAAACAGATTAATTCCTTGGTGATTTTCATCCATAACCTGCAAGTGTTAGTCCAAAAACAAAGAAACAATATGCAAGCATATGACTAACATTTCACATAACAAGAAAAATTAATTTCCTTGTGGTACCCAAGCCCTTACAGACTTAGGTTTCCCTCTAGCATCAACATAATTCATCCTCTTTAAAATAATCTTAGCACCATTGGGTTTAATAGGTCTCCATACCCAACATGCTGATGCATTTACTCCAGTACCCATATTCCCCTTAGCAGTGTTGGTCTTGACACCAGTACTAACTATTTTGCTAGCAGTTGGAACTTCTGGCTTTGCAGTTGTCACTTTGGGTTTCCAAACTTGGTTTTTCACCACTGCTTTATGATAAAATTTTCTTTTAACAGTCTTTGGTGCTGATTTAAAAGCTGTTATTGCACTTTGAACTGTTGGTCTTGGGTGGATAGGTCTAACGGGTCTGACAGTTTGAACTGTTGGTTTACCAGTTTGAATTTGTTTTAGGCCAGACTTCAAAAGAATTGATCTGGGTATCATCTTATCATTCCTAAGAAGAGGTTGAGGTCTCTCTAGGCTCATTCTTTGATTAGAATACCCTCTCACCCATTTTTGACAAAAAGGTACAAGATGGTCAAAGCTACCACAAGTGTAACAAGCTTTCCTATAACAGACAAAGTCATCACCTAGTTGATGAGACTTGAGGTTATTCTAATTCCTTTGGTTACCTCTGGGCTTTTTTGTGGTCCTATACATTTCTGCATACCTAACTGTTGGTCTAAAAGGTTTAGCATTAAATCTAGGCCTAACAGTCTCAAGTTTCACCATCTTTGGAACCGTTGGTTCCTCCACCTTAACACTAATAGGCTTAACCACAGCTTGATCATCCTTATCATCAGAAGTCCAGTTCTCAATGGTTGGAGCATCTGAATCATTAGCTGAGGACACCTTATCCTCAGAAAGTGAGGCATCACTTGCACTCTTATACACAGGTTTATCATCCACTTCCTTTGTAGGTTGAGGACCATACTTTCTTTCAGGAAGTTGAAATTCAGGGAGTCCTGTGTGCTCTAGGTCTATGCCTGGGGGTGTAGGAATTCCTCTATAGGGAGGTGGAACAGACTTGTACCCTAGGCCAGACTTAGCTTTGTTCAATATTTGACACTCAGTTATCCTACTGACACCTTTAGTTGCAAATTCCAATGTGTCAACAGTCATTTGAATGTTCTTGATGAGTGTCTAAATACTCATCATTTTTGTCCCATCTGAACCGCCAAAACGTTTAAAAACATGCGAATATGCTTCAAAATACCGAAAATATCATTTGATCGTGTTTTTATGTGTTTCTTATGCAAAATGATTAAAAACGATCGAAAACGAGCATTATTTGCATACTTGGCAATTTTAGTCCCCGAACTTTGAAAAGTTGTCATAAAAGGTCCCCGAATATTTAAAAATGGAAAATAAACTTTTATGGTCCTTATACTATTGCAACTTGTCACTAATGGTCCCTGGAATAAGTTTGGAAGTTTGACAGGATTGGTCCTCGAAGTTTCAGCAATTTACAAATTTGGTCCCTATGGTTTGTTACACTAAAACACTTAACCAATCCTATACTAAAACCCAGGCCCAACCCAAAATAATAAAAACCCGGATCCACTTGCCCAAACCCACTACTGGTATAGTTATACCAGTTTGACCAAAAGTCAAACTGGTCTTCCTTCTTCTCCCTCACAAAGAACCGCCAAAAGCTTAATACCACCATCACCCACAGCTTCCTGAAATACCACCCCCCTCCTACAAGTTACCTAACATGCCAAAGAGCATTTATTGCTTCTTCTCCACTCCCTCAGACCCATGTGCAATTTTCCCACTAACTCAATTTTCCCGCCAAAAATACGTGGCACATGGAGAGTGGACCAAAAGCTAAGGTGAATGGTGGGATTTACTCTTGATGACACCTGGAACATGTGGGATGCTATAAAAGGAGCAAGAGGCAGAAGAGATAAAGTAGTAGATAATAGTAGTTAAATTTTAATTAATCGTATTTTTCCAATTCAGTATTTCTCTATTGTAATTCTCAATCAAGTTTCTAATATAAATTTGTTTCAAGTTACTTTGTCCCATTTAAAGTTAATTAGTACTCAAGTTCAAGTTATATTTAATTTCATGTTACTGTAATTCGTATCTATTATATAAGCTAGTGATAATCACTCAAAAGCCTTAAATACCCATTCTATAAGCTTATGGAAGCTTGTCATAGCTTGGTGTAAGCTTGTTTAGTGTAACTCAGTGCTGTTCCAAGAAAAAGAAAGAAAAGTCAACGAAAGTCAATGGAGGTCAAATAAGCTACTCTGGATTGAACAAGCTGAATTTCTGGAAGCTTATGGTTTAGTGGCTTCATGGGAAGCCTATAAGTTGTTCTTGGTTCCTAGTTCTCTGTTTGACTTAGCAATTCGATTGTAAGCTTGATTTTCATTATTAGCTTAATTTTCATATTATGGTTCTATAAGCTTATTGCAGTTTATCTTTATCATTATTAGCTTTTCAATAGTTCATAATCATAGTTCATTCAGTTTCTTAGTTGTCACTTATCTTGTATCATCAATTCACCTTAAAAACTTAGAAAAAGTCAAAAATAGAATAAATAAGCTAGTTTAATATTATTGCTTATTTTCCAGTCAAAAGTCAGTTTTCATAGCTTAAGTTACTCACTGGTATCATTAGAATCGATTTGGAGCTTAATAAAATCAGTTGAGTTAGTAAACACCAAAACAGTCTCATAAGAGACTGTTTGGTTTAGTTCCTGTCATCAAGCCAAACACACCTTTACTGTTACATTACCACTAGCCCAGATTTGCACAAGCTTATCTAAGCCCTTAGAAGCTATTATCACTCTTTGATTAGTTCTAGAACAAGTTAGAACCATTTTGAACCCACTGTGTGAGTTTTGGACTACCATAAGCTCGCACAAGCTTAAACAAGCCACTGGCTTGTTTTGACCATTTTCTTAGTATCTTTGCATATCATTTTGCTCACTTAGTTTGTCCTTCGAATCTTAGAACCATTGCACAAAGTGTGCGCAAATAGCAGCAACATCAGTCAAGCAGACTGCATGCAGTCTTTTCATGGTTTTTTAGAAACTTTGGGAATTTTTATCTCACTCTCTATAAGCCCGAATAAGCTAGTTCTTTTTGATTCTTAAACCTCGCCAGCTAGTCTACTTAGGATATTTTTTTTGTCAAATTTTAGAACTCTCTTTGGCCACGAAAAAGGCCCTCGAACAGGCCCCTTTTTTGCCCTTGTGCAGCGCACATCAGCAACCACCAACACCATAAGCTCGTTAGAGCTTTTAAAGCTTTTAAAGCCAGTTCTTTTCTAGTTCATTTAAGTCATTTAAGTCACTACTCAAATCCTAGAAGCTCATTCGACAAGCTCATAGCTTGTTTCGAAGCTTTTAGATCATTCGAAGTTTTCTAGTTCACAAAATAAGTTTCAAGCTCAACTGTAGTTCATAAGCCCTTTTTACCAGCTTATTTCGTGAGTAATGAAAATAAGTCCAGAGTTAAAAGCTCGTTTTACTAGCTTATAGATAATTTGCAAAAAGAAAAAATTAAAAAATAAAAGTTTAGCTTATTTTAAAACCTATAGCTTAATTGAAAAATCTAGTTTTTTTTTAATAACCTTAATAACCCACTGTTGTATTTTAGCTATTTGAATCAGCCTATCTAGCTTAATCTAAAATTTTTGTCTTTGTAAAAGTTTCTTATAATTAGTTGAAAAGTTGTTTTGTAAAAAGAAAATCGAAAAAAAAAATAAAAACGCAAAAAGTGGGGTGTGGGATTCGAACTCAAGACCTCTCGCTAGTATACATGCGCCCAACCAACACACCCCCTTCCCACTAGCTCTGGAGCACCAGTTCTGTCATAGCTTGCATTCCATTTATATTTAACCCGTTTTTGTCTAATAAGCTGTCCGAACTTATTTAGCTTATTGTAGCTTATTCCAATAAGCTGCTACCACCACTATATTTTTTATAGCTCAGTAATGTTATAAAGTAATTACCTAAAAATTTTCAGATTTTTTAGAATAGTTTTAGTATTTATTTCGTATTTTTGTTTGTAAAATAGTAATTAAATCATAATAAAAAATATAAAAGTCAAAAAAATATAATTCTTTTTTCTAAAATTTTCTTTTATCATATAGAACATGTAAAAATTATAATTGTACCCATAGTGTTTATATTTCACAAATTTTACGTTTTAACTCGCGCACGTACGTTATTTTTATTAATAACGCTCGTTTTCAGTTTTCTTTATAGTTTTTGTATACGTAAGTTTTAGATAAACCGTTTTTCTTACATTTTTAATCGTTTTTAATTATCCTTCACATATTTTAGCTTAGAATCCCAAAACTCTTATATTAGAACACCTTTAGAGTTAATTTTACATATATCTTAGTTGTAATCGCGTTTTCTTAATTCCCGATTCACGTTTTTAGCGTAAAATATAATCGTTTTAGTGAACCTTTAGATTAAACGATTCAGAAAAATAGTGATAGCTTCTATTTAATAGATTTTATCTTGTTAAAGCAAAATCAAAAATATCTGATTCATCAATCACTTTAATCCAAAGCTTTTCACAGTTTTCAATTTCGCACCTCGTTGGGAAACGACCCAGGTGATCACTTGCCTGGTTTCACACACTACACACGAGCATCCTGTTCCGAGTCTGCATTTGTTTAAATATAAGTGTTGTTTCGGGACGAATCAGTTCTGTTTAGCTATCTTAACCTGATCTAGTTCATGTTTTAACACACTAATCTCACCCTCTCTAAGCATTAAGTCTCTCTTAAGGATAGCTACAGTATCACTAAAGGTAGACTCATTTTCCTTATAATGAACTATCTGATCTTCTAGTACACCTAAAGCTCTTTTGTGATTAGCTAAGTTAAAACTGGTCTGGTTCAACTCTAACCTCTGTTCATCATATATTTTCCTAAGTGTTTCTAATTCTTTTAATGCATCACAAGATTTTGAACACTTAGAAACTTGTACCTCTGAATCTGAGAAAGCCAAGAGAGCAATCTCTGTAGATGTTGCTTCCTCCTCTGCAATGTAGCTCCAGTCAAACCCTATGCCATCAATAGCAACCATGGCTTTTGAGCTTGAGTCTGTAACTTCCACAACTCTTGATCCTGTGGACTTGCTTTCATAACCCTTGTTCCTTGAATCCTGCTGCCTTGGCTTTCTGCATTCCCTAGAGAAGTGACCCATCTTATGGCAGTTATAGCACTCTATCTTTCCCTTATCATATCCAGCAACATCATTGCTGTTGATGATAATCTTCTTGCCAGTCTTCCTCAAGAATCTCTTAGCCCTCATGCTAAGAAGAGAGAGCTGCCACTTGATATCCATCTCCTCCATGTCATCTTCATCTATCTCTTGAAGATCTCCATGAGTCAGCATAGTACCTTTGTGCTGAGTAGTCAAGAAAGCACAATAAGTATCTTTATTCAACAGTCCACTAGTACTACTTGAGGCACTAGCAGTACCATGGTTTGAACTAGCAGCACCAACTGCTCCAGCAACTTGCACTTCATCTGCTTGACTTGAGGTACTTGGAGTTGACACAAAGGCCAAATTCCCAGAGCTTGAGCTTGATCCAGCAGACTTCTTCACTTCATGTTCAACAATCTTGAAGTTGCTATAAAGATCCATCAGTTCCATAGAATCAATATCTGGCTTGTTCTTCCAGACTACTACATGCATAGCCCATTCTGATGGTAGACTCCTTAGGAATTTTGAGTTGAGATCTTCCTGAGGTATCTCAATTCCTAGAACAGCAAGTTGACTCACTAGTTTCTGCAGCCTATTAAACATGTGATCTAGTGACTCATTGCTTGTAGAAGAAAAGTTCTCAAATTGTTGCTTTAGAAGGGTCCTCTGTGTCTTCTTGGTGGCATCATTCCCACCATACCTTGCAACAATGGCTTCAAATAGAGTCTTAGCACACTTAAACTTGCTAAAGTTCAACAACTGATCATTGGGAATGGTCAGCAGCAGCAAACTTCTTGCCTTCATATCATTCTTGTGCTGTGCCTTTTCTTCATTAGTTACAGGCTTGGTCTGCAGCTTTGTTTCAGTCTTACCTTCAACAACTGTTGTAGTAGTTGTAGGTTTGAATGAATTTCCATCTTCAATAATTTCCCAGAGAGTGTAATCCTGTACTTGGAAGAACTGCTCAATCCTAAGTCTCCACATGTTGAATTCATTAGGTTTAAGCATGGGAAGCTTTGCAGCAATGTTTGTTGTCTGAGGTGTCTCCATGTCCATGTCTTGGATCTTCTAAATCAAAGTATCAGTAACCTGTCTCTGATACCACTTGACCAGATCTACACACACTCCTTTGTGTTAGATGGATACTTTGAATGATGTCTAGTCTAGCACGCGGAATTTACTAGCTAGCACTTAGAAGATTTATTAGTTTGTGTTTTGTATGAATGAATCAAACAGTGGATGAACAAGGAACATAATATACTTCAACAACGATTCAATATTATTATCTCAATAATACGAGTACTCTTAGGTAGTACTAGGGTTTACAACCTTGAATCTTAACAATCTAGATACGTATACAAACTTTAACCTAGGAGATCCTTTTATAGACTAAGGATTCCTTTACATGATAACTATCATCTAATCGTATAAGATATACACAATATCTTTTCTATAATTATCTTTTACAAAATCATAAACCGTACTAACTTTTTCATACAACCGTACTAACTACTTTTGTCTTCAATACTTCATCAGCAGTACTAACTTCCATATCCAGCCGTACCAACTGCTAAAGCTTAAATCCTAACAACAACCCTTGTCATTATACCAATTTAATAGTGCACCATCCTATGATCAAAATTAAATATATGATCTAACAATCAATCAGGAAGTAGAAGAGAACCATGCAGTAGACGACAACTCTTCTTTAAAATTTAGTTAGTACGAGGTAATATTAATGCTTAGGGTTTTTGCCTTCATTGTTTTCTGTAATATTAACGAATAGCAGACCCTAAAATAAATGGTGAATACCTTCTCCAAAGCTGCTTTGCAAACCATATTAAAATATGAATTTAAGCTTCCATGATGAATATACCCGAATAAGAACCAATTCATGAAATTCCAGATGCCAAAAACCCTAAAATTCGAAAAACATAAACTCTTCTGCAGCAGTTTTCAAAAATTTATACCTAATGATCTAGACCTCAAATTGAAGATCCCTTCGGTGAAAGTGTACCATGATATATGAAGAATCTCCAGTAAAAAATTCAGCCCGATCTAACGGTTAACGAAGGAGTTATCGCCCTTGCGAAAACAGCTCTCCGTGTTATGGTTTGATTGTTCTTTTCTTTAATTACATTACTTATATTGATTGTTTGTATGCACTAACTTGAAATCACGTTAAGTCTCAAAGCGAATTAAATTTTAAAACGGTAAAAACTATTCAACCCCCTTCTAGTTTTCCACAATTGGTATCAGAGCTACGTTACTCAAGATTTTCAAATATATTGTATTTTAAAACTTGAAACGATCAATGGATTTTGAAAACTTCAAAGAAGGGCAATCTATGCAAAGACCACCACTATTTGAACCAAATAGTTTTATATATTGGAAAAATCACTTTGAAACTTATGTGAAGTCAAAGGATATAGATTTGTGGTATATTATTGTAGAAGGTGATAATAAACCTATATCAAATATATCAGGTGGTCGGGATGAGGGTACTTCGCTTACTCGTCATAGTGATGAGCAAAAGAAATTGATTGCCAAAAATAATGAAGCCAAAATGATGCTTTATATTGCCTTACCTAAGAAAGAATATGAAAGAGTTTTTATGTATAAAATGACTAAGGATATTTGGCAATCATTGATTATCACTAATCAAGGGAACTCACAAGTCAAAGATAACAAAATTGATCTTCTTGTTCAACAATATGAACAATTTGTTATCTATGAAGATGAGACCATTGATAGTGCTTTTGCTAGGTTTAATACTATAATTACTTCTCTTAAAGCACTTGACGAATCTTTTTCTAGTAAGAACTTTGTCAGGAAATTTCTTAGAGCACTTCATCCGAAGTGGAGAGCAAAGGTGACGGCTATTGAAGAATCCAAGGATCTTTCAAGCATGACACTGGACGAGCTTATCGGAAATCTCAAAGTTCACGAAATGGTGATGGAAAAAGACTCAGAAATAGTTAAAGGCAAAAAGGAGAACATGAAGTCCATTGCCTTAAAAGCTAGGGTAGAGTCAAGTGATGATGAAGAGTCTAGTTCGGGTAGCGAAGACGAAGAGTATGCCATGGCCATTAGAGATTTCAAGAAGTTCTTTAGGAGACGAGGAAAGTTCGTAAGACAACCTCATGAAGAAAAGAAATCCTTTTGGAAAGACCGTGATGATAGGAAAGGAAAAGTAGATAGGAAGTGTTTTAGGTGCGGGGATTCCGGTCACCTAATAGGAGAATGTTCAAAGCCTCCAAAGAACAAGTCTCAAAGAGAATTTGTTAGTGGAGCTTGGAGTGACAGTGAAGGTGATGACGACGAGCCTAAGAATGATTAAGTTGCTCTCATGGCTCATGACTAAGAAGATGTACATTCTGACTAGTCATACTCTTCTATTGATGATGAAACCTTAGAAGTAGAATATAACAAACTATGTGATATTACTCTAAAAATCATAAACAAAAATAAGTTCTTAAAAACCAAAATGACACTTTTAGAAAACGAAGTCTATTGGTTAAAAGAAAAAGAGATACGATCACAAAAGGGTAAAAGTGTTAAAGAAACATGTATCTCATGTTAGGAACTTAAACTAGAATTAGAAACACTTAAAACCACACAGGAAGATCTTATAAAACAGAACTCTAAGTTTAAAAGGTTTGATAAAAACATTTGTTTAGAATATGAGATAATGCAAATTCAAAAGTTGCCATATGATAAAACCGGACTAGGTTTTATGAAACTAGGAAACTTAAATGAATTTCAGAAACAAATAGTGAAAGTACAAGAAACTGTTCCAACTAAGTTAGACACCCACGGATCTGGCGGATCCAAAAATTTGGTTCCGCCAGTTATGACCAAAGGGTCCGCGGGTACTGTTGCTGAACAGAAGGTTTGTACTTCTGATCGTACTGAGTTCGTTAAAGTCACAAGAAAACCCAACACTAGTACAACTGTTAACAAACAAAAACCATCAGTTACTGTAGGAAAAGGTCAAGTTAAAAATGAGTTTAGGATTAAAACGGCTCAACAGAGACCTAAAACTAGTTTTCCCAAACACCCCTTTCCTAAGAGTAACTTTAATTCATAACATCGTTATTAAAGTAGTTGGAACCAAAACATGTCTAGGAACTATCAAGGTCCTAACTATATGCAATGGAACACTTGTCCACCATTTCCATACATGAACCATGATAATGTAATGTTTAACCCAAATGGACCCATGAGATATTGGGGACCAAACGCTTGAGTTTTTCTTTAACTTAGGTGTGCTTGAAAGTCGGGTTAGAACCGGACGAGTGGATCAAAGATAGTGGGTGTTCAAGACACATGACGGGAAACAAAAGCCTTTTCTCAACCTACCAAGTGTATGACGGAGGTAATGTCACATTCGGTAGCAAGCTTAAAAGTAAAATCATCGGAAAAGGTACAATCTCTCATGACTCTCTCACTATTGATGATGTTGCTCATGTAGATAACTTAGGATTTAACTTGCTTAGTATTAGTCAATTATGCCGCAAAAAGTATAACATCATTTTCAGTGAAAATGGAAGTAAAATACTTAAAGATGGCATAACCGTAGGAAAAGGTGTTTTGAAGAATAACGTTTACGTTGTGAAATTAGACAAAACACCTAAAGATAAACTTTGTCTCACCTCTTTGGATGAAAACTCAACTCTATGGAATAGACGCTTAGGTCACGCCAATATGAGGTTAATCCAATCCTTA
The DNA here is from genome assembly GCA_021014915.2 of Artemisia tridentata subsp. tridentata. Lineage (NCBI taxonomy): Eukaryota > Viridiplantae > Streptophyta > Magnoliopsida > Asterales > Asteraceae > Artemisia > Artemisia tridentata. The sequence continues at coordinate 220,561,895 of CP139508.1, forward strand.
TCATCTAAGGAACTCGTTAGGAACCTACCTAAGTTGAAATACGACCAACATTTTTGTGATGCTTGCAAAATTAGGAAACAAGTTCATAATGGCCATAAGGTTAAAAACATGGTGTCTACATCTAGGTGTCTAGAATTGTTACATATGGATTTGTTTGGTCCATCCGCTATACAGAGTTATGGGGGGAACTTCTATACTTTGGTAATAGTAGATGGTTACTCTAGGCATACTTGGACTAAGTTTTTGAAAATTAAAAACGAGGCATTTGATAAATTTTAAATTCTAAGTAAGAAAATTCAAAATCAAATAGGAAATAACATTGTGTCTATTAGAACCGACCACGGTCGTGAATTTGATAACGAAACCCAATTCGAAGCTTTTTGTGATGCTAATGGCATAACACATAATTTCTCGGCTCCTCGAACTCCTCAATATAATGGTGTTGTAGAACGCAAAAATAGGACAATTCAAGAAATGAGTAGAACAATGTTAAATGAATAAAACATACCACAAAAGTTTTGGTGTCACGCCGTAGATACATCCACATACATCTTAAAAATAGGACAATTAAATAGTTATATAGAGGCAAAAAGCCTACTTTATGTAACACCCCCGTTTTCGATATTCGCAGCGGAAATATAAGTTGGGGTGCTACTTCACAGTTCACAGTCATGATAATAGAAAATGACTCGAAAAGAGACGTTTTAGATAAAATTGTTATCATTCATTTATATCAGAGTTACAATATGCAGGTCCCAGCAGGAGGTTCTCAAAATACATGTATAAAAATATATTATTGATTTGAATGATAACATAGTCCATAGCCAATCCCGTGCCAATCCATGCTTCCAATAGCCTGAGATAAACATGCTAAAAAGGTCAACACAAAGGTTGAGTGAATCCATAGCGTTTAACGTTAAATAAATTTGAACATAAGGTAAATAGATAGTAATTCAAAAATAAACATATTGCCCTAAGTCTCACAATCTCAGATATTAACGGGGTGTGTGTGTGTGTGTGTGTGTGTGTGTGATATCATAAAATGATATAAATATGGGTGTATTTTATTATAAATCCGGCTAGCACAAGGTCTATCCATCCGGCTAACACAAATATGGTGCATTTGGTTATCTATCCGGCTAGCTCAAAGTCTATCCATCCGGCTAACACAAATGGGGTGTATTTGGTCATCAATCCGGCTAGTACAAAGACTATCTATCCGGTTAACACAAATAGAGTGCATTTGGTTATCTATCCGGCTAGTACAAAGACTATCTATCCGACTAACACAAATAGGGTGCATTTGGTTACTTAACCAGCAATACAAATGGGATATCTTAGGCAATACTAATCATGAAATCATACAGAAAATACTTATGTTCGGTCTGGTAGCATGTATCTCCCCACATATTTAGAAAACGTAATAAAAAGTGGGACTATGAACTCACCTGGGCAGTCTGGATGGAAAACAAAATGACAAAAAGTTGATAAACATCCCCGGACAATGAACTTAGTGTTTGTGGTCGACTAGGGTTTTGTGACTGGAATGGATTTGGTGCCTTGAACCCGATTGCTTCCCCCCTCTTCTGGACTTCTTAAGTTAGGTTTGAGAGTATTGTGATTAGGGCAGAAATGAGTTGGAGTTGTTTTAGTGTTTGGTTCGATTGATGGTGTGATGAAAGGGTGAAACATGGTTGCTATTTATAGGGATGGGAGATTAGGGTTTAGTAGAAGGTGATAAGGAGACAAGTTATGAAGACTTTGGCGGACAGAACCTATGAAATAGGCCACTTGGATAGGTGGAGGAGGAGGGAGAAGAGGTGGTGATGTGGCCGGTTTTATTGCCATAATTTACAACTACCAATAAGAAAGGTTCTTGAATAAGAAGGGTGACAAGTGGAAGGGTTCTTAGGAGAGGGCATGGAGAGGCTAGGTTCAATGTTTCCTTAAGGTGTAAGCTTAGTTTGGTTTGTGGTTGGAATCGAACTAGTTTGGAGGGGGAGGGACGAATGGTGCTTTAGGTTATTGTACAATGGCTTTGGTGAGTAGTATTTAGGGATTAAGAAGTAGTTACTTTGATTTGTTTATGTATTTAGATATCTAGGAAAATATTTAGGATTATTTAGTTTTAGATAATTCGAATTGTGGGTAAAATAAAGAGAAAATCGAATTAGGCTTAAGAGGGTCGTAATATATGCTTAATTGAGTTGTACAAAAGTTTAGGATTTAAGAAAAATATAGTTTTAATAATTAGTTATGTAATAAAAATTGTTTGTAACTTTTTATTAAGTTAAAAGGTAATTAAATGGAATTTATTGTTTTTGTGCATTAGGTACTTGTACTTTAGGCTAAAGTACTTGTAAAAATATTTAAGGAGTTTAGAAAATATAATTTATAAAAGTTATGCGTGTATGGTTTGTTAATTATGCTTTAAAAATAATATAAATGAGATTTTAATAAAGGTTTTGTAAATAAATGAATTTATGCATAAATGACTTGTAATCTAGCTTAAATAATTTGTAAACTTAATATTTTGTAAAAATATTCTAGAAATAAATTAGGGTTTGTGAAATGAATACATAAAATAACACTTATGTGAAATTAGGGTTTTACCGGGAGCTGAATTGGAATTAGGGTTTCTGGTGCTTTAGTAACTTGTATATTAACTCAAATATGTTACATTTTTATGTTATGAGGTTTAGTTATTCATATTTGGTGTTGTGGTAAATTTTAGGGTTTCATAGAAACTCTATTCAGATAATGAATGTTTTGTTAAGGATTTTATCGTAAAGTGGTAAATGGTATTCTGTAATATTTTTATATCATGATGTTTAATAAACATTAGGTTTGTTAGGCAGGTCTTGTGGGAGCACGTTTATCAATGATGTGATCTACGTCACATAAGATGAGAGATACATTCAAATAAATAAATAAAATTTACCCGTGGAAAAAGGATAATAATTCTGTAAAGTAAATAGGAAATTTTACGAGTGGTTACAGTATCCCCCTGTTGAAGGGAATCTCGTCCCGAGATTCGGCCTATGTTGGTTGGAATGTTGAGAAAAATGATGTATAGGGATAGCTAGGTTCGGAATTTCTATCTTATCCAGATAGGGAACGCGATAAAGAAAAATCGCATAACGATTTGGTTTAGGATGAGAGTTTGACATGCTCAAAATGTCTGTCCAATTCATTACATGATTCTTCCGGAATTATACATAGTTGATCAGGTTATGTATAATTGAGGACCAAATGATGTAATGTTTTGTTCAGCCCAGTGATAGGTTAGGGATTTTAGGTACTAATGGGATAATCTCAAGATAAATCCTAGTGTTCGGGTGGAATTCCTGCGAGACGGTCACGACTAATATTACCCAAATTTCTAATGAAATGACAATATATGGTTACGTAGTGACTACGAACAGGGTAATTGAAATAGAAACGTAGATTGTATTACAAGATAGTGTCTTCATACGGCAGAAAGGATAGTTAATACGCTTAGGTTACGTTCATTGTAACTAAGGTAGAATACGAGAGAAAACCTATTCTAGAAGGTTTCGTGCTAAGATTTATTCGGCTACTATAAACGGTTTTTCCGAGATTTATTCGGCTACTATAAACGTAGTTTGTATTACAAGCAGTGTTTGCACAATGATTTTCTTCCGAGGTAACTATTTCCACAATTCTGTTGGTAATGGTTATTTGGGTATGTGTAGTAAGTGGGGATAATGGTTTTGTGTTTTCGCTTTTGGTTATTTTGTTGAAAGGTAACAGTTTTCTTAACTCCTAAGGCACGAGTAATGGTAGGTTTGGTCACTTTTCCGGGACCTTTATGAAAATCTGTCTTGTATCCCGTGAAACTTTCAGGGATATGCCTACAAGACTCCTGTGGCCATATTGTTGCTACTCAGGTGGGCTACTGTGGTTACTTCGAGTACTGCCGTGATGAAATTAACTATTAACTTCTGGATATCTTCCGGGGTCATTAGTGGAACGTTGGTATTTTTCATGCTGACGAGGATATATGTTTACTCTTAATATCTATCTTGCATATCTCCCACTATTTTCTCCAAAATAGTGATCTTCGTCTGAGCTGTCGCCAGTTCTTCATTTTTCTTCTAACATCTTCGATTCGTCATAGATATTTCTCGTCTCAGCTGCTCATGACGGTCCTCTGCCTTCTTACGTTTCTCGTCCATCTTCTGCTTCATGGTCTCTGAATCTTCAGCTCCATATTTTATACCCTTGATGTATTCTAGAGACAGCTTGTCGGGATAACCTGAGCAATCTCGATCTGTTCTTCTTGCCGTTCTAATCGCGTCAGTAGGGTGGAAATAGTCGGATGTCGTTCCTATGTCGGCTGTGAGCTTTTCACTCACCTCAAAGACTCGCGGTGGAATAGGGAAGTCGGGAATAGGTAATCTGGAGAAGGTATAATACCGAGCGCTAATGGTCCTAATTTCTTCACTAAGTTCGAATGGGACAGATGAGGTGAAATAGAAACTTATAGATGATAGTGGAGGGAAAGATATATGTAGGTGCTGACGATATATGTGTAGGAAAGTGGACATGGTAGTGGTGATGAGGATGTAGGTATTATCATGATGTCCGTTACTATCGTGATATTTTTCAATATCCGAGTTCGACATAAGAGGAATAGAATGGGTAGGTGATGTACTGGAAGTACGAAAGATTGTTTTTGAAGGTTTAGGTGTTTCGGGGGACATGATACTGTTGTAACCCGTAAATAATGAAAATAAGCAACTCTAAATTTGCAAGTGAAGCTAATCAGATAGTTATCAGATAGGGGAATTATTAATGCCAAATAATCACAATAAAGGATGCTCTTAAATACTGAAACATACCTGGCACGGAGGGCGTAGGACTTTATGATGTAAGTTTTGTTTATTTTTGAAAACGCGGTTATAGTCCAATGTTTAAAAACACTTGGTTCTCTATAACCATGAGCTCTGATACCACTCTGTAACACCCCCATTTTCGATATTCGCAGCGGAAATATAAGTTGGGGTGCTACTTCACAGTTCACAGTCATGATAATAGAAAACGACTCGAAAAGAGACGTTTTAAATAAAATTGTTATCATTCATTTATATCAGAGTTACAATATGCAGGTCCCAGCAGGAGGTTCTCAAAATACATGTATAAAAATATATTATTGATTTGAATGATAACATAGTCCATAGCCAATCCCGTGCCAATCCATGCTTCCAATAACCTGAGATAAACATGCTAAAAAGGTCAACACAAAGGTTGAGTGAATCCATAGCGTTTAACGTTAAATAAATTTGAACATAAGCTAAATAGATAGTAATTCGGAAATAAACATATTGCCCTAAGTCTCACAATCTCAGATATTAACGGGGTGTGTATGTGTGTGTGTGTGTGATATCATAAAATGATATAAATATGGGTGTATTTGGTTATCAATCTGGCTAGCACAAGGTCTATCCATCCGGCTAACAAAAATATGGTGCATTTGGTTATCTATCCGGCTAGCTCAAAGTCTATCCATCCGGCTAACACAAATGGGGTGTATTTGGTCATCAATCCGGCTAGTACAAAGACTATCTATCCGGTTAACACAAACAAAGTGCATTTGGTTATCTATCCGGCTAGTACAAAGACTATCTATCCGGCTAACACAAATAGGGTGCATTTGGTTACTTAACCAGCAACACAAATGGTATATCTTAGGCAATACTAATCATGAAATCATACAGAAAATACATATGTTCGGTTTGGTAGCATGTATCTCCCCACATATTTAGAAAACGTAATAAAAAGTGGGACTATGAACTCACCTGGGCAGTCTGGATGGAAAACAAAATGACGGAAAGTTGATAAACGTCTCCGGACAATGAACTTAGTGTTTGTGGTCGACTAGGGTTTTGTGACTGGAATGAATTTGGTGCCTTGAACCCGATTGCTTCCCCCCTCTTCTGGACTTCTTAAGTTAGGTTTGAGAGTATTGTTATTAGGGCAGAAATGAGTTGGAGTTGTTTTAGTGTTTGGTTCGATTGATGGTGTGATGAAAGGGTGAAACATGGTTGCTATTTATAGGGATGGGAGATTAGGGTTTAGTAGAAGGTGATAAGGAGACAAGTTATGAAGACTTTGGCTGACAGAACCTGTGAAATAGGCCACTTGGATAGGTGGAGGAGGAGGGAGAAGAGGTGGTGATGTGGCCGATTTTATTGCCATAATTTACAATTACCAATAGGAAAGGTTCTTGAAGAAGAAGGGTGACAAGTGGAAGGGTTCTTAGGAGAGGGCATGGAGAGGCTAGGTTCAATGTTTCCTTAAGTTGTAAGATTAGTTTGGTTTGTGGTTGGAATCGAACTAGTTTGGAGGGGGAGGGACGAATGGTGCTTTAGGTTATTGTACAATGGCTTTGGTGAGTAGTATTTAGGGATTAAGAAGTAGTTAATTTGATTTGTTTATGTATTTAGATATCTAGGAAAATATTTAGGATTATTTAGTTTTAGATAATTCGAATTGTGGGTAAAATAAAGAGAAAATCGAATTAGGCTTAAGAGGGTTGTAATATATGCTTAATTGAGTTGTACAAAAGTTTAGGATTTAAGAAAAATATAGTTTTAATAATTAGTTATGTAATAAAAATTGTTTGTAACTTTTTATTAAGTTAAAAGGTAATTAAATGGAATTTATTGTTTTTTTGCATTAGGTACTTGTACTTTAGGCTAAAAGACTTGTAAAAATATTTAAGGAGTTTAGAAAATATAATTTATAAAAGTTATGCGTGTGTGGTTTGTTAATTATGCTTTAAAAATAATATAAATGAGATTTTAATAAAGGTTTTGTAAATAAATGAATTTATGCATAAATGACTTTTACTTTAGCTTAAATAATTTGTAAACTTAATATTTTATAAAAATATTCTAGAAATAAATTAGGGTTTGTGAAATGAATACATAAAATAACACTTATGTGAAATTAGGGTTTTACCGGGAGCTGAATTGGAATTAGGGTTTCTGGTGCTTTAGTAACTTGTATATTAACTCAAATATGTTACATTTTTATGTTATGAGGTTTAGTTGTCATATTTGGTGTTGTGGTAAATTTTAGGGTTTCATAGAAACTCTATTCAGATAATGAATGTTTTGTTAAGGATTTTATCGTAAAGTGGTAAATGGTATTCTGTAATATTTTTATATCATGATGTTTAATAAACATTAGGTTTGTTAGGCAGGTCTTGTGGGAGCATGTTTATCAATGATGTGATCTACGTCACATAAGATGAGAGATACATTCAAATAAATAAATAAAAAAATTTACCCGTGGAAAAAGGATAATAATTCTGTAAAGTAAATAGGAAATTTTACGATTGGTTACACTTTAGGATATTTTAGAGTTTTTGGAAGCAAGTGCTTCATTTTAAACACTACGGATTTTCTCACCAAGTTCGACCTAAAGTCGTATGAAGGTGTGTTTCTTGGGTATTCACAAAATATTAAAGCCTACATAGTTTTGAACAAAGAAACCTCAAGAGTCGAGGAATCGTTGAACGTAACATTCGACGAAAGTCCACCTCCCTCTAAGAAATCACCTCTAGTAGATGATGACTTAGCTGAAAGTCAAATTGTTGAAAACTAAGAAAACATATAAAATGACAAAGAAGACGAACCGGTAAAAAGAGAAATAGTCAATAAAAAAGAATCTAGAAGTCATCAATTAGATAACGTCATAGGTGAAATTAATAAAAGAAAATTAAGATCAAAAGTCCAAAACCAAAGTAATTTCTTTTGTTTCGTTTCAACTATTGAGCGTAAAAATATAAAAGAGGCCATAAAAGATGAATCTTGGGTCATAGCGATGCAAGAAGAATTAAATCAGTTTGTTAGGAATGACGTTTGGACATTGGTCCCTCAACCTAAAAATCAAACCATAATTGGAACTAAATGGGAGTTTAGGAACAAAATGGATGAAAATAGAGTAGTGTCTAGAAACAAAGCTAGGCTAGTAGCTCAAGGCTACAATCAACAAGAAGTTAGAGATTACGATGATACATTTGCACCCGTCGCTAGGCTTGAGTCAATTAGAATATTACTTGCATATGCATGTGCATACGACTTTAAACTATTCCAAATGGATGTTAAAAGTGCTTTTCTAAATGGTTTTATTAATGAGGAAGTGTACGTTGCACAACCTCCCGGATTTGCCGATTTTGAAAAACCTAATCATGTCTACTAACTTAAGAAAGCTTTATACAGACTTAAGCAAGCACCAAAAGCTTGATATGATCGACTTAAGACTTTCCTAGTTGACCATAAGTATACCATGGGCCTAGTAGACAACACACTTTTCACCAAGAAAAAGGGATCACATATTATCATAGTCCAGATATATGTGGATGACATTATATTCGGTTCAACTTGTCAAGAGTTATGCGATGAATTTTCGAAAATCATGCATCATGAGTTTGAAATGAGTATGATGGGGGAACTAAACTTTTTCTTAGGTCTCCAAATATAACAATTAGAAGATGGGATATTCTTCAACCAATCTAAGTATATAAGGGATATGCTTAAGAAATTTGGTCTTGAAGACTCCAAACCTATGAAAACACCAATGTCTTCCGAAACCAAACTCACCAAGGATGACGAAAGTGAATCCGTAGATAGCACTAAATATAGAGGAATGATTGGTAGTTTACTCTACCTCACGGCTAGTAGACCGGACATTATGTTTAGTGTTTGTCTATGTGCACGCTTTCAAGAAGATCCCAAAAATCCCATCTTGAAGCCGTTAAACGAATCTTTAGATATATTAAAGGTACTACACATTTAGGATTATGGCATCCCAAAGGAACATGAGTGGAAACCATAGTGTATGCCGACTCCGCCATGCCGGTGACTATGTCGATAGAAAAAGTACAAGTAGTATTTGTACTTTTGTTGGGCATTGTCTCACCTCATGGTTTGCCAAGAAACAAACGGCCCTAGCAATATCAACAACTAAAGCCGAGTACGTATCTGCAGGAAAGGCGTGTCAACAAGCATTGTGGATGAAACAAGCTCTCGTCGACTATGGAATTGAACTTAACGAAATTCCCATTCTTTGCGACAACAAAGGAGCTATCGACCTTAGCAAAAATCCAGTCCAACACGCTAGAACCAAACACATAGAAATTCGTTACCATTTCCTACGTGACAATGTTCAGAAGGGAAACATTTCAATCGAGAAAGTTTCCTCAGAGGACAACATTGCCGACATTCTCAATAAACCTCTTAAGAGAGCACCCTTTAACTTCTTTAGACTTGGTTTAGGGTTAATGGAACCAAATGTGTAGTTAGAACCTTAGCTTGAACCTTAGATTAACCAAACACAACAATAACCAAAAATTGAGTCTGATCCTGCGGAACCAACCGACAACAAGGATGGACCCCTTGTTTTGGTTTCTCCGAATCTGTGAGTCTCCAGGCTAGTTTTTATAGTATATTAAACACCCAGTACTGTATATCGCAACTCCGAAAAACATATCATCTATTGGAACTCGACTCAAAATCATCCAAACTCTTAGGTCATCTCCTTTCACCAATTTGTGCTCTAATCATCTCTGTAAGTATCCTGATCACATCTACATTCCTGATCTGAGTCTAGGATTTCTATTTCATGCACAAAATCAAAATTTGGGGTTTATGCATATTTTTAGTAAAATCATGAAGCATATTTACTAAATTGCATAACAAATCATGTTTTCCTTAGTTAGGAATTGCATCTTGTAGAACATTGTCATAATTTATCAAAAACCCCATGAGAAATTTTTATAAAAATCTTCTCACGACTAGGAAAAACGGTTTTTGAACATTGTTCATACAAATACAAAAAACGTTATGTTTTAAACACCACCTGCATAATGTCTCTTGAATGCTAAAGGGAATACATAACTAATATGTATTTTCGGGTACATTCAATCGAAGCTACATGGAAGTAGGAGCGTTTGGGTTATCTATTGTTTTATCATAAAATTTGCATTAACAAAATTTTCATGCATAAAAAAGAGTCGAGATAACCACACCTCCACATTGTCCCCATATAGGCACACACTAGAAATCTATATACGTATTTTCAATAGTTTTAACTAAACTATTTAATTTACATGTCTAGGATAATCATGCCTCCCATGAGTTATTATGACCACAAAGCAACCGTCAAATACCTACCTCCACACTATAAAACCAAAGGACTCACCGAAGACCAAGTTGAAATCTTTAAAGCCTTAGAAAAATGCTATGTACATGAGGGTAGAACCGTAGACCCATCATTCCTAGAAGGAACCATTGTTAGAGAACAACTTGCCGCCATTCGATTCGATTGTCTCCTAGATATTGATGAACCCATAATCCCTAGATTCATACTTGAATTCTATGCAACTGTAGGTCTTAGCACAAATGATTATGGTTACATGAACATCCATTTCAAAGTAAACCAAACTCAGTTCAACATCCCTCTAGATTAATTTGGAGAAGTCTTAGGTGTTCCAAGTCAAGGAACTTGCTTTTATTCAGACAAATGGTCATTGTCCATCATCGATTCAAACCTTGATCGTACACCACCATACGACACACCTTTAATCCCAAAAGAGGACATCCGTGCTCATCTTTTTGTTCCTAGAACCTCCCACACTATAATAGTCGAGGAAAAGAGGTAGATCGTGATCCGTTTGGCATGGAGCTAAACGAACTTAGGCCCCAATTCAAGAAGCTCGAGAAAGTTCTTAGGGCAAACGTGATTAGCACCATAGGAAATAAAGACCATGTCAACGCAAGTCTTTGCTATATGCTCTATTGTGTATCAAACCACCAACCATTCAACCTCGCCTACTATATCGCCAAAAGAATGGCCGATATTCCAGTTCAAGGCACCACCGCCATGCCCTACGGGATGCTTCTCACCCGTCTTTATAGAGCCTTTGCCCCCATTCCTCGAACCGCTAGAGGTTTTGTTCCCGACTACACCGTGATTAACCACACCTTTGTTCCACTTAGTGATCATAAGGTAACCATAGCAAGAGGAAAACGAGCTCATCAACCCACCTCATCATCATCATCATCATCGGTTAGCGAGGATGATGGTTTGCCAAATTCTAGGATTCCTCCACCCGAGTATATGAGTCAACGACCTGCCATCGACAACTAATCTGAGAAGTTTCGTCAAACTCGAGAAATGATGAAGAATCTTGGACAGTGGGTCATGAAGCTCCATAAAAAGCTCAACAAGAAGTGAGGGTTAGGGAATGTTTGGTATAAGACAATTTCAAGAGAATGATGTGTTGAATTCTTGTGTTCTTAGAATATTATGTTGGTGTGATACATTTCTGTGAACTAACATAACTTTTCAGGATGATAACACGTGTTGTTATCGATTTTCGTGTTTAAGCCACTGTTTGGCTTAACATCCTTTTATGGTAAGTTCAATTTCATCAGTTTGATCTATGTGTTCTCATGTGTTAAAACATGTGTTTTTGTTTCTAAACAATCACAACTAATTAATAACATATAATTTAGGATAATTTTTGGCATTTCAAAGGGTTTCGGGTAGTTTAAAATGCCCAATGTTAAGGAATTTTGTCTGGCGGATATGGCGGAACCAATTTCTGGGTTTCGTCTGTTGTATTTCTTGGCTCCACCAATTTTCACCTTGCGGATTCTGCGGAACCAAAAATTTGGTTACGCACTTGTTGTTGTTTGGATCCGCTGATTCTACAGTAACTTTTTCAAAATTTCCGACTAATCCCGATCCTTAGATTGTTGATTCTAGTTCTTAGGATTATCCTACTAATCATTAGGCACATTAGGATTATTTAGGAACACTTAGAATCAAAAGAAATCCATTTCCCACCAAAATTTGAAAATTCAAATTTTAGATCAAGTTACTTTTTTGTAACAAGCAAGGAATCCTCAATTTGGTTCCTTGCAATCCGTGGAAACATCACATCAATAGATTTCCCACTCAAACCTTACATTAACTGCATATCCTCAACCCTTTACCCAACTCCATCTCTATGGGTTGACTTAGATGATGTGACTAGCATAATTTTTTGTTCCAAATCATTAGAAACCTCAATCCTTCTATGGATCAACATCAAATCAAAACACCAATTTCCATAATTCTTATTGCTGAACCTTTAGTTGATCAAAGCTCACACCTTCACCACCAACTCTAAGTATCATCCATGTACTTGTTAGCAATCCTTCCCATTTTAACCATGACAAAATCAAACAACTCTTCCACCAACAGACCACTAAGCAGGACTGCTCGCATAAGTGTTAGACAGTGTTGTTTTGTAAACTTGGCATCTTCATCAGAGGAGTCATCACCTCTCAAAATCTCCTCACCCATAGCCAATGAGAATTTTCACATCCTCTCCACTCCCACACCATCAAATGTAGTCATTGATGAACTCAAATAAGTACATTTTATTATCATCATTTATCCTATTTATTTGACTTGTTTTATTATATTATATATGAGAATCAATACATTAATGTTTACTTTAGTAATTCTCAGGTAAAAACAAGCATTATGTGAAACTTGGCGATTTTGGACTAATTATGGAGCAAAACAAGCAAGATGTCAAAAGCCTACAGAATCCAGAAGATCAAGCTCGTTCTACTCCAGATACGCCGCAATATACTTCTAACATACGGCGTATCACTATCAAGATTTCACAAGTTACAATCCAAGTACATGCGCCGCATACAAAGATCAAGATACGCCGCATCTGAAGACGGTGTACGAATATTCCAGAATATATTAATCTTGGACCCCACGCGAAGTTAAGTCAATGCGCCGCATCTATCAACTCTATGCGCCGCATCGACCCCTCATGCAAAAACTATAAATACCCCAAGGCCAGACGAATTTCGAGAGCTTAGATTTTAGAGTCTTACAGTGTGAAGAAATAACCCTAGAGCCGAATTCAGACGACCAAGCAGCACAAGACACACCTAAACGAAGATACAAGAGCTGTAAGAAGGTCCTGCATGTATTCAATTCATTAAGTAGTTTTGTTTTATTGTATTAGTACACTTTAATTTATCAGGATTTATGGGCTTGTGTCATGTGACTACGGAAGATCATGCACTCCCCTTAATATTGCTTTCCCATTAATTAAAGTTTATATGTTGATGTCTTTGGTGACTTTTATTAGTGCATTGATAACCTCTGTGTCTATTAGTGGCTTGTGTATGTGACTACAGAATATCATATATCTCCCACGGTTATAACTAACCTGATCAGTTAATAAATAACTTTTAGACATAAGTAATCATTAAGGGTTTACTCGCCGATAAGATTAGAGCCAACGAGAAAGGTTTAAGTATATACACTTCATATAAAACTAGCAATAAAACAAGTGACAAGCTACTTAATTATCAGGACAGGTCTTCTTATTGTCTCGAGTATCTATCTGTGTACGTGTGTGCTAATCGCTGATTCGTGCTCATTAGTTTAGTTTACTATTTAATCATAACCAAATCGTGCCAGTCTCTCAGGCTGAATCCCCTTGCGTTAGATTAGGTTGTATAGCTAACTTAGGATATTAAAATACTGATTAGAATAACTAGATAATACGTTCCACTCTTAGTGATCGACACTCTACTTACCATTATATTCATACTGACCGGGTACACTGCTCGTTAAGTGTGTGTGTTATTGATAAGTCGGCTAAATATAAATTTAAAACTTCAGTAGGCATTAATACTCCTAAACCGCAACGACACACACGCGCATCAAGTTTTTGGCGCCGTTGCCGGGGAGTGAATTGTTATTATCTGTTAATTTGATTAGTATTTTAATTAGGTTTTTCTTTTTAGTTTTTTTTTTTAGATTCTAACCTCTAACCCGTTGTATATTAGATAAATTGCATTCATTGTATATTTTGCATATTTTCTGTTTTTGTGTGTTTTTTGTTTTCTGTAATTTTTGTTTCTTTTTGTTTGTTCTTATTTTTGTTTTTCTTTTTTTTTTTTCCATTTTTTCTGCATTCTGCTATCGTTGTATTGTGCTGATACAAACGATACGGCGCATCTGTTTTCACAGATACGGCGTATTGCGTTTAATTTTTATAAAATACAACGCGTTTAATAAATTCGAGTACGACGCATCTTTCCCCAAGATACGGCGTATTCTGTTTTTAATAAGAAATTTTTCTAAACCCTAACGCCATACGACGCATCTGTTTTTGCAGATACGGCGTATTTATTATTTAAATTAAAAATAGTTTTCTAATTTTTAAACATAAGCGACTCATCGATCTTTATCGATACGGCGCATCTGCTAAATCAAAAATCTTGTATTTTGAAACGTAACGAAAATACGGCGCATTAGCTTTTGTTAATACGACACATTCAATTATAATAAATATAATCGATTTTTGTTAATTTAAATTTGATACGGCGCATTCTTATTCATAAGTGGCATATCTGTTTTCTGAATAAAAGTCTGATTAAATTTTAACGTAATAAGATACGGCGTATCCAACTTTCTGGATACAGCGCATCGTCTGCAGATATCAGCAACTTTTATTTTTCGTATTCCGTTTTCGTTGTTAATTTTCTGATATATTACTTTCTTGAACATACCCTACTGATGCTTTTGTGATGATTTCAGGAAGTGCATGAACAGGAGTTCAACTAAGAACTTGATTAAACCTTTCGAAGATCCTGAACGAGCCTTACATTCGCTTAAAAGGCTTTTCAACACAAAAAGCTTTGAAATTTCAAGTTCGTTCGAGCTTGATTACTTTTCTGAAGAGAAGGAGGAAGAAGAAACAGAAACAATGACGGAAAACACCACTATGGAGGAATACATGAACAAAACCCGTGCTGATTACAGTTCAGGAGTTGCCAGACCAAAGTTTGATGAAAAGTCAAAGTTTGAGTTGAAGTGTCAGTTTCTCAAGGAGCTAAGAGAAAATGCTTTCAGTGGAACAGAAGATGAAGATGCTAATGAACATGTTTAAAAAGTCCTCGAGATTGCAGATTTGTTTACTACAGAAGGAGTCTCTGACGATCAACTTATGCTAAGAATCTTTCCAATTTCGCCTAAAGGAGCTGCTAATAAGCGGCTAAGGAATGAACCTGCTAGTTCAATCACAACATGTGAAGATTTGAAGAGCAAATTCCTGAAAAGATATTGTCCACCTACTAAAACTGCTAAAAAGATGGAGGCTATCAACAGTTTCAAGCAAGAACCTGATGAAACTCTTTATCAAGCTTGGGAACGATTTAAAGACTTATTGATGAAATGCCCTCAACATTATCTAAGTCCAATGCAGGAGATAATATTGTTCTATCAAGGATTGGACGTGCCTACTAGACAGATTTTGGATGCTAAGGGAGCTGTGCCTCAAATGAGTGCAGCCGATGCTAGAAAAGCTATCCAAGAAGCTGTTGATCACTCTCAAAAATGGCACGACGGAACCTCTACTAGATCTAAGAGCAGCACTAATTTTGACGGGTTTGCTGCCATTCAAGCTCAATTGGATAAAATTAGTAGAGAGATGAAGAAGCGTGATGAGAAAGTTTATGCTGCCCAAGTTGGATGTGAAAAATGCGAAGGACCTCACTACACTAAAGATTGCCCTAAAATGAATGAAAGTGAGACTTTTGAAGAAGCATACTACACACAATTTGGACAACCATTCCGACCTTCAGGAAGATTTAGGGAAGCTGCTCAGGGATACTATCAAAAGAACAACTATAATCCCACTTATCAAGAAAGGAGGCAGACTTTGGATGACACTCTAAAGCAAATTATGGCCGATGCTGCTAAAAGACATGAAGAGAACACCGCTATGATCAAAGAAATCTAAGCCTCAACGGATACTATAACAAGAAATCAAGGAGCTTCGATCAAAGCATTGGAACAACAAATCGGACAAATGAGCAAAGTTCTTCAAGAAAGGGGATACAGAAGTTTGCCTAGCTCAACTGAAACTAACCCAAGAGATCATGTCAAGGCCATATGCACTACTGAAGAAGTCACGCCTAACATTCCTTTTCCTAGAAGATTGATGAATGGTAATGATGCTGCAAAGCCCGAATTTTTCTTTAATTCTTCAATCAGTTTAAGGAGGTTACTTAAAGAGAAGGCAATGATTGAAGAGGAGATCAAGGCTACAATGAAAGAAGAGAGCTCTGCAACCGACTTACGTGCCTTGCCTCATAAAGAAAAGGACCCAGGAAGTTTTACTTTACCTTGTTCAATTAATGATTTATCTTTCAATAATGCATTAGCTGACTTAGGAGCTAGCGTTAGTGTTATGCCCCTTAAGACATTCACTACCCTAGGACTAGGAAAATTAGCACCAACTAAGCTGCTTATTGAATTGGCTGATAAAACGGTAAAACGACCTGAAGGGGTTGCTGAAAATGTGCTAGTTAAGATTGAGAAGTTTGTTTTCCCTGTAGACTTTGTTATATTAGATATGCCCGAGGATGTTAAGATTCCTTTAATCCTTGGAAGACCTTTCTTGTCTACCGCCCATGCTAAGATTAATGTGTTTAAAAGAAAAATCTCATTAAAGGTAGGGAACAATAAACTAGTCTATAAGTGCCAAAATCCTGCTAAGAGCATAATTAGAGGCGTCTATGTGCTAGGATTAAGAGAACGTATGGACCTCGATCTAGAAGCTAGCTTTATGGGAGAAACCTTGGTAAATAATGAATCACTTGAGACCTATAGTGGAGACTACATTGAATTAAATGATCTTAATTTACCAATAGGAATAAATGATCAATTTATGAAGGATTTTGAACCCGAAATTGAAGAAGGAGAAATTATGGATGTACCTAGAACCAATATGATCAACACTAAGAATTATGATGAATTTGAAGGATATCCTAGTTTCTGTGATTATGGTAGAAAGATCCATGTAGATTGTGCTTATAATTTACAATTTCCTTGCATGATAGGATTTAAACAAGTTAGGGCCAACTTTTTTCCTATTTTACCAATTAATGCAATGTCAAAAGATTTCTATAATTCTATAATGAAAAACAAAATTGAGTATAGAGGGAAAAACGTAGTTGGAATGTTCATGAATGTACCTATTTTTGTCGGGAATTTAACTATTGTTACAGATTTCACCGTGGTGGAAAACATGGATGCTTATCGTGATGTTGAGATGGGTGACGTGATCGTTGGGAAACCATTTTGTAGGGAGGTCGAAATTAACGCTAAAAGATTTGAAGGAAAGATCACCTTTCGAAATGGGAGCAACGTTATCACTTACATGATGCCTCGCGCTCACCCAAGGTTTAAACATGCTCCTACCAAATTTTGTTACAAATTTACACCATTTCTTTTTGTAGATGAAAATGACGCTGAGAAAGGGATCGAGTATCCATACCAAAAGATGAAAGGATTCTACAAAGGTGTACTTGAATTGGGGCCGGAATATGTTCGTGACGAAGTAATTCACAACTACATCGTGCACGGACATGTGGGGATTAATAGAACGAAGTAAGGAGCTGAACGTGAGTCTAACTTGAAGACTCTGGAATAAAGACAAGTGCTGACCGGGAGACAACCCGGAGGAAAATTTTTTACATTCTGTTCTGTGTCGAGTCTGTCAGACCTGCAGAAGATACGGCGCATCTCAATCCTAAGATGCGACGCATCACCTGCACTGGTCATATCTTATTTAATTTTCTGCATTTTTAGTTTTGACTTTAAAACTTTCTGTCAGTATTTTAATGCGGCGCATCCCTGGTTAAGGATGCGACGCATCTTTTATTCTGATTCGTAATTATTCCAGGCTCGATACGGCGTATCTTCTTCCATAAGATACGGCGTATCGACTGACCTGATGATTTACAATTTAATTTTTTAGGTTTTATTTTTACTAACTACTAATGTATTATGCAAGTTTGAACCTTCTTAACTCAGGTGTGTTAAAGTCTAAATGGTATTATAGATTCCTGCATTTTTTGTGGATACATCATCTGTGAACCTTAAACGTTCTAATCCACAAGAAAGTTGATTTTTGCTCTTATACAAATGAAGGATCATACCGAGCAAATCTCAGGAGAGTTTTTCTGTTCTAATTCTTTTATTTTCCAGTTTTTAACCTTTGACACAAACAACGAGGATGTTGTTTAACTTAAGTGGGGGGATTGGAGAATTAGAACACTTACTTGTCCTAAACTTTTTTAAAATATGCTTAAAATGCGCTTAATATATCAAAATTTAAAATTTTTTAGCATGTTTTTGTTTAAAGTCTAAATTACATAGCCGCACACATAACTCTATTCTTTCAAAAATATTAAAACTTTAGTGTGCTGGTGACTTGTAAACTTTAGAACTTGGCTTGTATACTATTCGAGACCACCATAATAAGTATTATTTATATAATTGGAGTGACTTGTCTAAATTGGTAAATTTCTAGGATTACACCCAAATAGCCTTTATATGTTATGTGATATTAACTAACTACACTGGTTAGTTAACCCCCGTATAAACCCTTTGTTACTCTCACTTTTAGAGTAAGATACCCCTAGAAAAACCCTCAGAGCCATTCCTTTCGTTTCTTACACCTTTGTTATAATGTTTCGATACACCCTTACACCTTAGCCTACCCTGTAGATTAAAATCCGTGGTTAATTGCTTTAGGCAAAGTGTGTTTCCTTACATTACCTGTGTTCGCGTGCGTAATTCATTATCTTTGGTTAGGTCGGGAAATTGCACAATGCAATTGGTATGAAAGTAAATATTGTATAACTTTTAGTTTATTTTTCGTGTGTTTACTACTTTCGCTATTACAGTTATTTCTGAAAGTATGAAGAGTATGAAAAATTATCCGGAAAAATAGTGATAGAAAAGTTGTGAAATTTTACACATATATGTTGATGCCAAAAAAAAAAAAAATAGAAAAGAAAAAGAAAAAAGAAAAGTTGGAAGTTTGTTTTAACCAACTTATGTAAAGTTTTGTATTAAGTGGGAGATATCACCACTATTTGTTGTATATTATATTTATGGATTGAATGGGAGTTGGCCGTTATGGGAACGCCAACTAAGGTTATTCTTTGATTGAGATTTTATTTAGTATAATTCGTGTCTACCTAAAGCGTGTGTTTCAAGTGTTAAAGCGTGAGTTATTCAATGATATGAGTCTTATTCATGGGATGGTTAGGAAAGTGATTAACCACACTTAGGATTTTAATTTATCTGTTTTGTTTATTTTTCATTTTACACCAATTTGTATCCCAAATATTATCCATACCCTATATCATTCTTCATCCAAACCTTTGATTTATTGAGATTAGGGATTTGAGCAATCTTAAGTATCGTAGTCGTGGATTCGGCTATGTATTTATGATTTTGTCGCCCTTTTTGATATAATATTATTGGTGAAGATTACTTGGTCCTATCTTTAGCCTATTCGAGTTAAGGATTTGAGCAATTGCAAGTATCGTGGTCGTGGATTCGACCATGTATTTGTGATTTTGTCGCCTTTTCTGGAATTTGAGATCGATAGAGATTAAAAAGGATGATCAACCCTTAACCAACAAACCCTTTCTAGCGCTTTAGACTTGTTATTCCTTGGCTTTAGTGGGGGAGATGTGTACACTTGTCAAGCCTATGATAGAATATTCGTCACGACTAAGCAACTAAACGATTTAGAATTGTTTTACATTAAAAATTATTTTGGTTTTTACTTCGTTAAGTGTTTGGTTGTGTGATTATGACAAAACGAATACGTGCTTAAATATAAATATAAATCCTAACATCTTTTAGGATACATTTTCATTTGATTAATTCTAAGGTTTACTTGGGGACAAGTAAAGTTCAAGTGGGGGGATATTTGATGAACTCAAATAAGTACATTTTATTATCATCATTTATCCTATTTATTTGACTTGTTTTATTATATTATATATGAGAATCGATACATTAATGTTTACTTTAGTAATTCTCAGGTAAAAACAAGCATTATGTGAAACTTGGCAATTTTGGACTAATTATGGAGCAAAACAAGCAAGATGTCAAAAGCCTACTGAATCCAGAAGATCAAGCTCGTTCTACTCCAGATACGCCGCAATATACTTCTAACATACGGCGTATCACTATCAAGATTTCACAAGTTACAATCCAAGTACATGCGCCGCATACAAAGATCAAGATACGCCGCATCTGAAGACGGTGTACGAATATTCCAGAATATATTAATCTTGGACCCCACGCGAAGTTAAGTCAATGCGCCGCATCTATCAACTCTATGCGCCGCATCGACCCTTCATGCAGAAACTATAAATACCCCAAGGCCAGACGAATTTCGAGAGCTTAGATTTTGGAGTCTTACAGTGTGAAGAAATAACCCTAGAGCCGAATTCAGACGACCAAGCAGCACAAGACACACCTAAATGAAGATACAAGAGCTGTAAGAAGGTCCTGCATGTATTCAATTCATTAAGTAGTTTTGTTTTATTGTATTAGTACACTTTAATTCATCAGGATTGATGGGCTTGTGTCATGTGACTACGGAAGATCATGCACTCCCCTTAATATTGATTTCCAATTAATTAAAGTTTGTATGTTGATGTCTTTGGTGACTTTTATTAGTGCATTGATAACCTCTGTGTCTATTAGTGGCTTGTGTATGTGACTACGGAATATCATATATCTCCCACGGTTATAACTAACCTGATCAGTTAATGAATAACTTTTAGACATAAGTAATCATTAAGGGTTTACTTGCCGATAAGATTAGAGCCAACGAGAAAGGTTTAATTATATACACTTCATATTAAACTAGCAATAAAACAAGTGACAAGCTACTTAATTATCAGGACAAGTCTTCTTATTGTCTCGAGTATCTATCTGTGTACGTGTGTGCTAATCGCTGATTCGTGCTCATTATTTTAGTTTACTATTTAATCATAACCAAATCGTGCCAGTCTCTCAGGCTGAACCCCCTTGCGTTAGATTAGGTTGTATAGCTAACTTAGGATATTAAAATACTGATTAGAATAACTAGATAATACGTTCCACTCTTAGTGATCGACACTCTACTTACCATTATATTCATACTGACCGGGTACACTGCTCGTTAAGTGTGTGTGTTATTGATAAGTCGGCTAAATATAAATTTAAAACTTGAGTAGGCATTAATACTGCTAAACCGCAACGACACACACGCGCATCAGTCATCCATACTCCACCACCAACAATCACTCCAATAGCCACCACACCACCACCCGATCCATCACAGCCTGCTAGATCACCATCACCATCACACTCACACAAACTACAACCAATGGAGTTATTTGCTACTCCTCCAACCTCACCACACCCATATCTTGACACTTTGGAAGACCTTCCAACAAGAACTACCAATCCTCCTCCTATGACCTTTGAAGGTCAACAACCACTCCTCTTCCATCCCATTTATCGGGATATCCACGGTCCTCTATACCGTGACCAAGAGCAACCACAACCTCAATCTCAACAACTGATGTGCTTTCGCAATAGAGGATTTTTATTTTATTTATTATCTCCAAATTTCACTTCAAATTTTAAAATTTTTATTCTTATTACCATTTTTTTTTTAAGAAACACATACGAGCAAGTATACTCGTTCAATTGTAGTATTGTTGATGGTAAATAAGGTTCGTCCCAAGGAACTACTTAGTTGTGATTTTAGTAACATTAATAGTATAGCACTTAAGATTGTCACGATCAAAAGCACTAGAAACGACTTAAACAAACAATGGTTTCAATTCAACTCAATCAAACAAACAATTAAATAAAAGCATACTTGTTTAGGAACCATGACTAATCGTGATAGGATGTAGAACATGTTTGGGTGAAACTTAGAAGGCACATATCAAATTCTACAAGGACTTCTAGTCAACGGGTCATATCAAGAAAATCCTTGTTTCTACTAGTTTCACGGGTGAGTCCTTTCAGCCAAATCTCATCCCAATATGCTAGCTCTTTCGTGACCAAATGTATGAAAAAATTGATTAGTTAAATTGGTTCTTATGAGTCTTTTCAACCCAATCTCGTGATTAAATATTTTCGAATCCGTTTAAAAACTTGTATATTTGATATTCGTCACTTATCAAGTACCAATTCGTTTGTCACTAACTCTTGGAATTAAATAATTATTAGAAGTCTTTTCATCCTTTAAATCCAACAATATTTAACTAACAAGTTTTAGGACACAAATTTATTTAAACAAACCCATAGAATTAATCACTTTTTCCAACCAACTAAACGTCCAACATTCATACAACTAGTCACAATGTTCCCAAACAAGTATCACGAATCACTCCATAACAAGTATCATAATAAAACATAACATTGCTTTCAACTTCAACAAATTCAACATGATTAATAATAAAGAAAATTACCCAAAAGTAAGATTACAATGAGTAATGAAAGAGTTATAGCACTCTTTGAGGCCTCCAATCGAACAAGGGAATCTTCCACCTCTTCTACTAGTTATCTTCCTTTAGAATGGCAGAGATTTTTGAGCTCTTTTGGGTTAGAAAGTAGTTTAATCAAATCCTTATGGTGTAAGGTTTGATTGTGAGTGTTGTGTCTCAAAATGGGTGATTAGGGTCTTATTTAAGCTTGTAAAACACCCCTAAAACTGAAATGAGACTTCAATAATCATAATGAAGAGGGAAATGATCGGCTTTAAGTTTTTATGGTGTTTAAAGTTAAGAGTTAATGCAACTCTTCATTTCATATTTTCTCAAAACCTAAGGTTTGAAATGTAAACCTTGGGCATGGGCGACAGCTAAACCTCAGGCATGAATCCTAAACCTTAGGCATGAGACGCCTTTCTTAAAGCTTGGGTTTGGAAACTAAATCTTGGGTTTGGACCCAACTTTCTTCACATAATTTGGCTTCAAGCTAGCATGGAGCTCCAACTTTTAACATACTTTTTGGCTCCTAATCATGACTTAATCCTTTCATCCTCTTACGTACAACCGGAAATGATCATATCATGCATCAATGTATTCGGTGACGAACTTTTCTTCGATATTTACTTGAATTTCATAGCTTTTCTTCGTCTTCTTGATATTTCCTTGTACCTAGACTTAAACACATCTTCAACAACTTTTAAGCATAAAACCATCATAAACATAACTATATTTCATATAAAAACACACAAATAACGCTATAAAAACATGTACAAAATGAGCGTTATCAAATCTCCCACACTTAAGTTTTGCTTGCCCTCAAGCAAAGTAATCATTTGGAAAATTATTTTTTTAATTTTATTTGTGAAATTTAAACGACTTACTCGATCAAGCTAGATAACACAACTAAGCTCCTCACGAAAAGAAAAGAATAATATATAATTCACTCACACTCATTTCTTTTGTTTGGGGATATATTTCACTCAATTGCTCAGTCGTGATTCATGTCATACCATAGGCTTGTACAAGTATCAAAACTAATCCAAATCATGTAAGAAATAAACTAATTTATCAAAGAGGACTTTTATTCGGGTTGAAATGTTGGGCCAAGGGTAAATATCAACTCATGCTCAAATAGCTATTGTACAAAATATAATAGATCGCTAACAACGAATTCTTGAATAGTCGAATAACGGATGGTTACTAGTTTATACCTTGGATCGCTAACGACGTTATTTACGTAACGGATGGTCACCAAAACACGCTCTAGTTTTCTAGCAACGTTGTCCAACTATTCAAAAACCGGATGGTCACTACAATATTCATACATTCGCTTTTTTCACAAAAGCAAAAAGGTTAGGATAAGACATGGGATTATTTTGGTTAATATAATTTACAAGAATCAAGTCAAATACCCGAATTACTTGATGCAAAAACAGTCGAACCATGTATCCTCAAATGATTATAGCATTTCATAACAATTCTTCCTTCCTCCTTTATTCATCCATCGATCAACATTCATATCAACCTTTAGCGCATTGGCTAATTCTCACAATTATAGCTCATTGGCTTCTTCTTCTTTTTTTTTCCCCACACTTTGGATGAGCATATACCTCAAAAAGATACAAATAAGAAGTAGCTACCGTCGTCTTCGTCAGAAAGGTATATTCGAAATGCAAAGTGTAGACTCATAATCATCAAAAATTCTTCTGATCAACAACAAGTAATTCATCGATTCAACTTGACTAAAAGGGTAGGCTAAGGTTAAAGGTGCAAAATCTCTCTTTTTCTGGGTTGAAACAAAAATGAAATGATAGGCTCAAAGGGTTGAACTAAGGGTATCTAGCACTAAAAATCAGTGCTAACAAATGGGTCCATGGAATTTAGTGATTAACTAACCAATTTGGCTAGCTAATATATCAATATATGTAAAATGGAAAGCCATTCGGTTTAATCCTAAGTTGCCTCTTATCATTTAAATTCATTTATATCACAAAAATGTGACCTTACTTTGGAATTCGTAATGTATGACAAGTACAAGTCCTAGAATCAATTCAATCACCGGCACACTCTTAGCAAGAAAATAGAATTTAAGCATAGAAAATATATGCTTCAAATAATAGGCTCAAATCCTCACATCTTTGGTAGAATCGGCTAAAAATGCTCAAACAATGTTATCAATCCTAAGAATAGATTCTTTTACTTAACCGAGATTCGTTAAAAATTTTAAATTGCCATTTTATGCTATTGGAAAATTTCAAGCTGTTTTTAATATATAAATCCTTTATGTGTAAAAACAACTACTTCCTTAAGGGCAAATAAAAACAAATTCCAAAATAATCACAAAAAATTTAAAAATTGAATCATTTTCACTATTTACTTCCCTCCCCCACACTTAAGTTTTGCATTGTCCTCAATGTGAAAAATTAACTTCAAAGTAAAGGAAATAGGGAAAATAAAATAGTAAATGACATCACCGAGAAATCAAGCGAGATCCATATTTGGTGTCAAACGCATGAGTTGGAAACTCCAAGCTCCAAAATATACCAACCATATGAACTAGCAATGATATCATGGTATCGCAAACCTGAAAAATAAGCAAAACAAAACAAAACACAAAATGCAACAATACCAATAACCAAAGTAAAAAATCCTAACCATACATAATAATAATAATAAGACATAATAGTATTAATCCAACATGATAAAGTACGAATAAAACATAAATATTGTTCAACACTCGTCATATCCATGAATGAAAGTCAAATTCACTCATCATCCGTCTCATCTCCTGCATATGTAACCAAGGGACCAGATCCTAATCCTCCTGATGACGTTCCTGCTTCATGACTTTGTGTCCCAACATTAGAATAATACCCCGCAAAAGCTTCCTCGTTAACATTGCACCCTTCATTACTTGGACCTGTGCTATATATTGGGTAGGGTACATGTCCCGAAGGATAAGGCGTGTATGGGTAAGGGTAAGGTGGAACTCCAATTGGTTCATACGCCATTGGAAAAGAATAAGGTGGTACACTATTTTGCCCAAGGTGGGTGAGAATTGGTGCGCAATAATCCATTTGATGCCCAAGTCTCATTAAACTCATGTCCCTCCACATTTCTCTCCTTTCCACTGGTGGTAAATTCGCGTGCCAATCACCACAACTAGCATTCAAACCTGAAGACTCTCCAACATTTTGTTGATTTTGTTGTGGTGGTGGTGGGTTGCGAATCACATTTTCAAGTCTATCAACCAAACACATCCGTTCATCATCAAGCAAATCTTTTAAAACCTTCTTGTCAAGCTTCTCACATTCCTTTATCACTGTTATCTTTCTCAACTCTTCCTCCGTATCATAACCTAAGGCTTTTCCAATCTTAGTAACATAATGCCCACCATTGATAAAACCATGTTCAGACATGATAGCCACCCTCTTTGACAAATACACTGCCAAAGTCCACAATACATTCATATTTTTATTTGGATCCATAAGCATTTCCATTATCCACAAATCTGTCGCATGAACTTTGTGTTAACTATGCCCCCTATGCACAAATGAATTCACAATCACTTTGTGTAGAAGCCGGGCTAACGGTGAATGAACATCCCTTTCCTTGAAAGGAACAACACTATTCGGATCTCCTATTTGATTCCATATCTCCCTTCCAACATACTTGTCCGGTTCTATCTCTAGTTTAGCAAAATGAACTTCAAAATCTACATGCTCAAATTCATTCTTGTCATATAACCCAAGCAATTGCCCAAACTCCGGCAAAGTATACATGTGATCATGTCCACATAACCTAAACCAAATACATTTCTCATCCATGATATCTTTCACCTTTTGGTAGAAATAAATGGTGGTGAAGAACTCTAGACACCATTCTTTATAGATTTGCTTTTCTCCTCCTACAACGGCATTCTCAAAACTACGATCTTCATATTCTTGATCTCCAAATTCCGTACTCATCCTCCATAGGTCTTTAAGAGTGCCAATAAGATTATATTGTCTCAACAAATTTCCACTTACTAACTTAGGGACCGCGATTTCTTTCTTTTGTAGCTTTGCCAACCTCCTATTGTAGCACGCTTTCGCTTCTTTACCCACTTTATGCCATTTCATATGTTCACTTGTTACGGGCATAAGATTAACAGCTTCTTCGTCATTGTATCGCTCATGTAAAGCAATGAGTGGGTTGACATCTACGTCTTGTTGAACTCGTTTCTACAAAACAAACAATCAAAACACAAGAGGAACATTTATATTAAAGGTTAGAACATAGAATGGTTAGTAAGAAGAATAAAAAAAAATAAAATAAAAAATTTACACAGTTTCCCCATGCCGCCCGGTTTGTATTTATGCCGACGGTATGGGTTGGTCATTGGGTCCAGGCTGTCGGTCTGCAGCTACTTCTTCTCTCTATTTTTTTTCTTTTTGTAACAACTCTTCTTCACCAATTCATCTTAATCCTATCCTTCATTCCATAAGTCCTAATTCCTTTCATGTCTCATGTTCAAGATCAAGATTAACAACAACTAAATAGTGGTCCATATAACTAATCATCTAGTATTCAAACACTAATTCTCAATCATATACCACATTAAACCCATTTAATCTTGATAAATCATCCCCAAAATTTCGACATATATAAACCCTAAATCTTATAACATCAAATTCTCTTTCAATTCTTTATCATTTCATTTACTTCCACTTCTAAACAATCCTTATAACCCATCTCTAGTAAACCCATCAACTAATTTCACTTAATTCGAACTATAACAAATTCGCCCAATTAAGAACCCTAAAAAATTGAATTCGAATTAGAACAATGTAAAGTAGTTGGAATGGATGTTACTTACTCTTTTTGATGCCATAGGATTTCTAGCAACTCAATTGATCTTTAACTTTTGAAATGATGATGATGATGATGAACTTGTGGTTTTTTTTTCTTTTTTCTTTCCTTTCTTTTTTCAAAGTTTCTGCACAATATTCATACTAAACCCAAGGTTTAGTATTTGGACCGGAGGTTTGGTTCCAAAACCGTGGGTCTTGACACAAAACTCTTTTTTCCTTCTTCTCAAAAACATTCATTTACTGAATATTGATAAACATTTCCACAACTCCAAAACACTTTCATCATTTCATTCAATCTTATCATTGAACAAGCTATATAAACTAAAAACTTCAACTCAAACTTAAATATTTCTCATTACTTATTCTTATAAAGATTCAATAGCTAAAACACACTTCAACTTAACAAAGAAATGCAAAACATCATAATAATAATCAAACAAGATAAAAACTCATGAGAACAAAATGAGCATAAGCTTAATCATAAGCTTCTTTATTCTTCCTCATCCTTGCTTCGTTTAGTCAAAATAACTCCCAAACCTAAGAATGTCTTCCGAATGAAACTTCCCCGAAAGAACTCTATCGGTTTCCTTTGTTTTGAAAGCACGAGTGAATCGGTGTCCACCCGGACTAGTAATCTCTATCTTAGTGTGCCAATCATTATCACCTTCAATCTTTTGATATTTGCTATACCCATCCGATGTCCATTCAATATTCTTAAGCTTAATTGGCATGGAACCAAGGAAGTCAACCATTTTCTTGAAAACTATAATGTTCTTGAAAGGATTGAAGTAATTCTCCATAGCCAATGCTCTTTCCATATCATCCTCAATATGATCAAACGATGGGGCTGTTTTCCCATATTTTGGATTGCCTTCATTGTCATGGCTTATATCAAATACATCCAACCAATCTTCATCATCCGACCCTTCATCGGCTAGAACTTTGTCTCTCTTCTTTGCATGGTAGATTCGTCTTGCTACTCCATCATCAATTTCCATAGTTCCTTTCCCATTATCAATAATTGCTCCTATTGTGCTTAAGAACGGGCGTCCCACCAACATAGGTGTCTCTTTATCAACAGGTACATGCATAATCAAAAAGTCACACAAATAGGTTTGAAATCCAATTTGTAACCTCACATTCTTCACTTTACCATAAGCTTTTGCCAGCGTATTATCAGCCATCAATAAAACATCATTGGAAGGAATAGCTCTTCCCAATTCCATAATTTTGTAAAGCTTATAAGGCATTATGCTAACACTTGCCCCTGTATCGGCCAATGCATTGATTGCAATAGTTCCATTCACTTTAAGTGGAATAAGATAATTACCCGGATCTTCTTTCTTTTTAGGTAACCCTTTCTCCATCACTTTTTGCTCTTCTTCTTCCTCAATTTCCTTCTTCGTATCAAGCTTCATTTTCTCCACCGAAATTTCATCCAATAACTTCCTATAGTGAGCATAATGTTCCAACACATGAAGTATTGGCTTTTCATTCAATAACTCTTTAAACTTCATAGTAATCTCTTCAACACATTTTGCTTCATCAATGGGTTCTTTGGTCGGTTTTTCATTTAGTGAGGGTGTTTTGTTAGAAGAACCTTCTCCTTTAATGAGTGTGGTAGGGTGTGGTAATGATGATGGTGAAGGTATAAGACCTTTAAAGGGTGGGTATTTTTGCTTCAAACGGGTGGCCTTCCCCATTTTAACCATTTCCATACTTCCTTTGAAACCATCTTCATTTTCACAAACTTCCTCCATTTGTTCAATTAGCCAATTAACAACTTTATCATCTTGCAATTCTCCAACTCTAACTTGCATTTCACCCAAATCAAAATCAATAACACATTTGGTTGCCAACAAGAAATTTCGTCCAAATACCACGGAAGGATCCGTCGTATCTTCATATTCATCAATAACCAAATCCATGGCAAAAGTATAACCATGAATGTCAACCTTCACATCCTTTGCAATTCTCCTATTATACTTGTCAACTTCAAAATTTCCATTCCCAAATTTTTCATAGAAAGCAAAAGTCACATAACTATCATGTTGTCCAAGGTTACACTCCGCATCCCAAGCTCCTAATCCTTCTATTCCACAAGGTGTGGAATACCTCATAAATGGTTCGTCATATTCTCTCAACTTAGCACGAGTAAAAGTAACTACCCGAGGCTTTTCATGCTCATATTCCATACATTCAACTTCCTTCCCTTTCTCTTGCAACTTCACCTTTTCAAAATCAATCATTTTTTCCATTCTAGACATAGCATCTCCCTCGTCCATCAATTCCATTTCCAACTTTTCCAAGTAAGCCGAAACTTCGCTAAGTGAATCCATAACTAAGAATAAACTAAACATACATAAACAACATATCCAAATCAAAAGTTAGGGGTTAGTAAAAATAAAACTAATTAACTATGAGGAAAAGAAATCATACAAGAGTTAGAACATACTACATACAATCAAGGTACAAAAACGAATACAACTAAGAACTAACAAAGAAAAAGAAAAATAATTTTTTTTTACACAGCATACCGGCGGTATGGGAATCCATGCCGGCGGTTTGGGCTGGGTGTTGTTAACAGAAACCTCATGCCACCCGGTATGTATTTATACCGGCGGTATGAGACTTGGTAAATTTATTTATTTATTTTTAATTATTTTTTTTTTAAACCGGCGGTTTGAGAATCCATGCCGGCGGTTTGGACTTTGTAATATTCACAGATTCTTTATGCCGCCCGGTATGTGTTTATATCGGCGGTATGAATTTTTTTTTTCGTCTGCTAAACCGACGGTTTGAGAATCCATGCTCGAGGTTTGCAACAAAATTATTTCAAAAATCATTTTAAAACTTGTTTTTTCTTTTATAGATTTCGATATCTTAATACATATTGTTTATTATATTAAACTTAATAAGAAGAAGATCAAGGAAACTTATTTAAAATAAGTCAAACAAACAAACACTCAACAATCAT
Source organism: Artemisia tridentata subsp. tridentata (assembly GCA_021014915.2). Lineage (NCBI taxonomy): Eukaryota > Viridiplantae > Streptophyta > Magnoliopsida > Asterales > Asteraceae > Artemisia > Artemisia tridentata. The sequence goes on from CP139508.1 coordinate 220,592,149, forward strand.
TAACCAAACATACCAAACATTCAAATAAGCAAGAATTGAAACTAAAATGATGAAAAACAAATACTAAAACGACTTATACCATTATGTATACAAAAAATAACTAAAAATAATCATAGTCCCCGGCAGCGGCGCCAAAAACTTGATGTGCTTTCGCAATAGAGGATTTTTATTTTATTTATTATCTCCAAATTTCACTTTAAATTTTAAAATTTTTATTCTTATTACCATTTTTTTTCCCGAAGAAACACATACGAGCAAGTATACTCGTTCAATTGTAGTATTGTTGATGGTAAATAAGGTTCGTCCCAAGGAACTACTTAGTTGTGATTTTAGTAACATTAATAGTATAGCACTTAAGATTGTCACGATCAAAAGCACTAGAAACGATTTAAACAAACAATGGTTTCAATTCAACTCAATCAAACAAACAATTAAATAAAAGCATACTTGTTTAGGAACCATGACTAATCGTGATAGGATGTAGAACATGTTTAGGTGAAACTTAGAAGGCACATATCAAATTCTACAAGGACTTCTAGTCAACGGGTCATATGAAGAAAATCCTTGTTTCTACTAGTTTCACGGGTGAGTCCTTTCGGCCAAATCTCATCCCACTATGCTAGCTCTTTCGTGATCAAATGTATGAAAAAGTTGATTAGTTAAATTGGTTCTTACGAGTCTTTTCAACCCAATCTCGTGATTAAATATTTTCGAATCCGTTTAAAAACTTGTTTATTTGATATTCGTCACTTATCAAATACCAATTCGTTTGTCACTAACTCTTGGAATTAAATAATTATTAGAAGTCTTTTCATCCTTTAAATCCAACAATATTTAACCAACAAGTTTTAGGGCACAAATTTATTTAAACAAACCCATATAATTTATCACTTTTTCCAACCAACTAAACGTCCAACATTCATACAACTAGTCACAATGTTCCCAAACAAGTATCATGAATCACTCCATAACAAGTATCATAATAAAACATAACATTGCTTTCAACTTCAACAAATTCAACATGATTAATAATAAAGAAAATTACCCAAAAGTAAGATTACAATGAGTAATGAAAGAGTTATAGCACTCTTTGAGGCCTCCAATCGAACAAGGGAATCTTCCACCTCTTCTACTAGTTATCTTCCTTTAGAATGGCAGAGATTTTTGAGCTCTTTTGGGTTAGAAAGTAGTTTAATCAAATCCTTATGGTGTAAGGTTTGATTGTGAGTGTTGTGTCTCAAAATGGGTGCTTAGGGTCTTATTTAAGCTTGTAAAACACCCCTAAAACTGAAATAAGACTTCAATAATCATAATGAAGAGGTAAATGATCGGCCTTTAGTTTTTATGGTGTTTAAAGTTAAGAGTTAATGCAACTCTTCATTTCAGATTTTCTCAAAACCTAAGGTTTGAAATGTAAACCTTGGGCATGGGCGACGGCTAAACCTCAGGCATGAATCCTAAACCTTAGGCATGAGACCCCTTTCTTAAACCTTGGGTTTGGAAACTAAACCTTGGGTTTGGACCCAACTTTCTTCACATAATTTGGCTTCAAGCTAGCATGGAGCTCCAACTTTTAATATACTTTTTGGCTCCTAATCTTGACTTAATCCTTTCATCCTCTTACGTACAAAGGAAATGATCATATCATGCATCAATGTATTCGTTGACGAACTTTTCTTCGATATTTACTTGAATTTCATAGCTTTTCTTCGTCTTCTTGATATTTCCTTGTACCTAGACTTAAACACATCTTCAACAACTTTTAAGCATAAAACTATCATAAACATAACTATATTTCATATAAAAACACACAAATAACGCTATAAAAACATGTACAAAATGAGCGTTATCAACAACCCTCACCAACATCCACACTTAATCCCATTGATGAGACAATGTGGAGCAACCAACCCCAATCACAACAAGAAATCAACGAGGAGTTAGACCGCCTCTATGCTTTCTCAAATATGGTGGATTCCCACCTCCATGAGGCTATGGACTTGCAATCCACTTTGATGGCCTCCATTATGTCCCCAAACTACATTCCACCACCTCCACCATCAAATAACCAACCACCACCACCTCCAGCTCATGAACCAACCCTTCCACCTCCAAGACATGATTGTATCATGTGCGAGAGGAAGGCCCATTTGGTTCAACGAACCAACATCTCGGTTCTTGAATTGCAAAATGAAATGCGATTCATTTTGAACCACATTCTCGAGCGCCTAAATGCGCTTTCTCATCCTCCACAATAGGAGCTTTTAGTTTCTTCCTAGTTGCCTTTTATAGGAACTTTTAGGACTTTTTAGGATTTGTTTAAGTTGCTTTTTTTTAATGTTGTAACATCATGTTTTCTGACTTATGCCACAAACAAATTTTCTATTAATGGATGTTATATTTATGCTTATGGGTGATCACTATTTGGCATAATATTTTGGTTGATTTGCATCATTATATATATGGTTGGTTATAGTATTAACTTTGTTTGAACTTTGTGATTGGTTTGAACAATTCTAGTTTGTTGACTTTTTTAGTCAAACGGGTTAAACTACATTGCTTGGTTGATCCTTTACATTTGCATTATGCTACTTGGTTAGATTGATTTATATATGACTAACCTTTGTTTTGTAGCATTTCTCATCCTTGAAATATATACGTTGCTACCCTAGCAACGGGGAGTATTGATCGAGGGGGAGAATATCATGTACTAATTTTTTGTTTTGTAGGTTTCATGAACCTTGAATCATATACGTTGGTACCCTAGCAACGGGGAGTATTGATCAAGGGCGAGCATATCATACACTAACCTTTGTTTTGTTGGATCATTCATGCATCATGAACTTGGAATTCCCATTGGGGGAATATTATCCAAGGGGGAAATTTAAGTTCTCAAAATCATTGAATCATTCTTGGTACTCCAAATTAGGGGGAGTTATAACCAAGAACCATTCACCACATTCCGCTATGCATTTCTTCTTTTTGTTTCGACAAAAAGGGGGAGATATGATTAAGTTCATACATCACTGTTAACATCACAGTACATGCTTTTATGCTTAAAATTGTTTTCACAACTTGCATAAAACTAACTTAATCTATATTTTTAAAAGACTTTTACTTTGCTTATCCCTTTGTCTAAAAATAAATGTTATGTTTTGTCATTTACAAAAAGGGGGAGATTGTTAATACAAATATCGTCCTAAAAACGTTATTTATATTTTACGATCTTTGCTCTATTTTTTTAATGACAATTATAAGGTTTATTTTTAGCAAAGCATAAGTATATGTTAAAGTCTTTTACATTTTAGTAACAAGCTTTTTAAAACACATTTACATATCACATGATCACTAGGAATTATACATTGCATACACATATACATTTAAATGTTTATTTTTATTTCTTAAAAATAGAAATACACATGACATCATGGCATACCTCATTAGGAAATCTTAGTTGATTTTACAATATATTTTGGAAAGATCTTGAAGCAAAAAAGTTGACTTTATAAGATCTTGACAAGACTAGACAAAATACGGAAAGATATTGTAAACTCTTAGCTCGCATGTCCCGGCGGAACCAAGCCAATATATGGGCGGAACCCATAATTTGGGTCCGCCGGATCCGCCGCTTGTCTGCTCAGCTTTGCCTATAACTAGCAAGCTGATCATTCAAGCACAATCATCACTCATATAGCTTAAATTACATATTCATTCATTTATACATTACTAACCTATTCATTCATTCATTTCATTCTTAGTGATCTTCCTTTTGTAGCAAAGAGATCAAGCATCAAGGATCAACAAACTGTTGCTATCCTGTTAGTGTAGTTACTGTGTGATTTTTTAGTTGTTCACACATCATTATTATACCATTCATTAAGTAGTGATCGGTTAGTGTTTTAGTCCTCAACACACATAGAGTGTCGGGAGTGGTTGAACCCTTGTAAAGAACTCGACATCAAGCTTAGTGTCGGAAATTGTATAGGCGGCGTCAGGTTGGTTCTACCTTGAACTAGAACCCGGTATTTAGCTTAGTACCGATTAAAGGTGTAAGCGACGTGTGTAAAGGTTTTCTCCGCCGAGAAGGGAGCTTGTTTCTTAGTGAAGAAAAACTCTCGAGTTAGACGCTCGAGGAGTGGAGTGGGGCGAGGAAAAGAGTCATTGTAGCCAAACCACTATAAATCTTCGTGTTGTGGTTTGATTGTTCTTTTCTTTACTTACATTACTTATATTGATTGTTTGTATGCATTAACTTGAAATTACGTTAAGTCTCAAAGCGAATTAAATTTTAAAAAGGTAAAAACTATTCAACCCCCTTCTAGTTTTCCACAAATTTCATGATGATGGTAGAGAAGGTATGGTAAGTAGTGTTCCAAATGTGTCTGATAACAATTGTAAGTCTAATGTTGGTAGTCATGTTAGTAAGTTTGCTGATAATTTGCCTAGTAATGATGAGCCTAAAAATGATTATGTTATTATTGGTGATATCCCTGTTCTTGTAAGTGATAACCCCACTCAAAATCCTAGAGTCAGTCCTGTTAGTAGCCCTAGGATTTTGAAAAGGGGTGAGGATTATGTGATGGGGGTAGTAATGCTAGTCCTACTTCGGCCCAACAAATAGGTGATCGGCACTTTCGACCATATAGTGCTTTAAACGGTGCAACCTTAATACTCGCATGGTAACTGTTGTTGTTCGAAAACTCAATCAAAGGCAAATGGGTATCCCACCCACTTCTAAAGTCAATCTCACAAGCTCGGAGCATATCTTCTAAGGTTTGGATGGTCCTTTCACTTTGACCATCGGTCTGTGGATGGTAGGCGGTACTCATGTCAAGGTTCTTGATATGGGTTTGTTTTTAAATCATTAAAGATCTTGTTAAAAAGGTGTTCTTGGTTGTCTTTTTTATTTTCTTTATGGTCCAGTATTTGTCATATATAGAGATTGAAAAGTTTGAATTTCGGTTTGAACCGATCTAAAAAATTTCTGGTGGTTGTGCCGTATTCAACCGGTACTTTGAGTCTGAGAAAGATTCAAGAACTTTACCATTAGTAACCGAATAGTGTTAGTTACCTTTAAACAATTTGATGATGTTAATGATACTGGATATTGGTCTTATTGTTAACATGTTAATTAATTATACGTAGATGAACTTTATGTTCTTGGAAGTGATTTGGAGGACGGTGGTGGTGGTGGCGGCGATTAACAATGGTAGTGGTGGGGGTGGTGGTTGAAGAAAAGAGTATAATTGATGGTGGGACCCACATAAGATCTTTTATAGTAAGAAAAAAATAATAAACAAATTTATAAAATGATTAAAAAAAAGAAGAAGATTTGCTACAGTGTCGTTAGAGTGCATAAGGACATAAAAATGTGTTAGGGCGATGACAACCCATCTAGTGCACCACATCCTCACTCAGTCTCAACCAATCTCCTTATGCCACATCGTTCACTTACTTTTTCCATCACTCACCCATATTTTTGTAGGCAACACCATCTAGTGCACTACATCCCATCTAGCACCCTATTAAATGTGCAACGGTCGAAATTTAAATGTGCAACGTTCGTTTTTTTTGCTTGTCTAGTGCGTGATGTGATCACGCAAAACTCATCTAGCACCCCATCTAGTGTTCACGGCGGTGATGGTCTAGTGTTAGATCCATCTCGTCTGGTGCTATCTAGCGTACATTGCCATCACCCTTAGGTTAAAGTGCATAAGGACATAAAAATGTGTTAGGGAAAAAGTTCTCTGATTTGCACGTGCGAGCTTAGATAATGAGAAACGCTAACAATGTTCGAAAAATTGGACCACCATCGTAATATTTTTAAAATGATGAACTAACGGTGCAAGATTTCGCGTTTTTAGATGTCGTATGAAATTTGACACTTTCACAGAGACCAACGGTGTAATTTACTCTTATTTTAAAAAATGAAAATAAGTGTAGGGGTAGTGGGAGAAAAAAAGTACGTAATATGTAAAGATGGGTCCATAGATGAATGGTTGAAAATTATAGAGATTGTGAGAAGAGAGAAGAATAAAGGAATTTCACACACGTTTATGCATGAATGTATCACAATCATTTTTCTTAAACAGAGAAAAAAAAAAGAAAAAAAAAAGAAAAAAAGCATTCCAAGAAAAATCTCAAAATATTAAATTACTATATATACTAAAAGGCAGGAATTGGTGTGCTTCAAAAAGCTGTGTGAAACACTGTGCTTGGAACAGTAAATTGGTTCAAAGGGTTGTACATAACTACTGTACCACAAGTATATATATTACTTTACTAAAACCCAGAAGTTTATATATAGATATCCTCCAATATTTCTCCCATCTTTCCCCTTCTTGAAGCTGCTACTCAGGAACAGGACTAACTGAAGAATGAATTATTTCCATTCCAAGATGCAAAAGTAAAAAATAAATAAATAAAGTAGAACAAGGTGAAGGGTGAAGAACCACCGATTTCATCAATCGAATCCACACCCAGTCCTTCCAAAACCACATCCATCTTCAAAAACCATCAGCAATCGAACCACCAAACAGCAGGTATTTTTTTTAATAATAATTTTTCACTTTTATTCACGGTTTCTGTTTAATTGCAGGTTCCAACTATTTTGAATGATTTAAATTTTTTGGGTATTTTGATTTAGTTAGGATCTTGGGTTCACTTTTAACTTAAAGTATGTTAATCGAATTATTTTCAGTGTTCTTATATATTTTCATTTTTTTTCCCGAGTTTGTAAATAGGCTTGCGAAGATCACAGGTAGGTTACAAGTAATACTGTTTTTTGAGCGATTTTGTTATATCGAGTTAATTCTAAGCTAATTAAGTGTATTGGATGTGATTGTAAACAAAGATCAACTTGATTGTTATGGTGATAGGGATGCCGATGCTAACCATCATCAAGTTCTTTGAGAAGTTTATTTTGCAATTTCCCTTTTTAGGGTTCTAATTTTGGTTTTTGATGATACAATTTAGCAATTTCGGATTTTAATAACATGCATATTTTATCTTTGATGTAGGACTCGGCTTACTGTCCAGCCAACAGAGTTCTGGGATCAGATTTCTGCCTTACTGTTTCTGCTACGACGGGGTTGAGAGAGATCTCAAGGAGTCCAATCTATATAATGATACTGGGAGTTGGGCATATGTGGATGATTTCCAGTGGACATGTATCCTTTTTTTGCTTATTTCTTTTTTCCCGTTTCTGTGTTCTTCGCATCGTTTAACATTGCGTGGCAAAATGGGTTCGTAAGATGCTTTCTGGTAATATCCTAAAGTTAATAAGAATAAGATTCATTTGTGAAATGTAAAATTCAAATAAACAGACGAAAATATGTGTTGATACCTTCAACCCGTGGTCATGTCTCATGAGACAATATCTTTCCGTTGAAACTGATGTTAACTTTGTGTATATATTGTGTAGGAATCTACAAGCGGATTTGCAAGATCAGGACCATGCTCATAGAATCAGGCAAAAGACAAGGTAAACCGAAAGTTGGACTATGAATTCTTTTTGGATGTTTAAGGATATGTGTTAAACTTAAAGTAAATAAGAATAAAGAAATCTATTGGGATGTTAAATAAGGATATGTGTTAAACTTTATTTTATAGGAGTATATAATAGGACAATACTTACTTTACTTAAACTTAGTATTACATCTTTGATTAAACTGTGTAATTGTGGGATGTTAAACATCAATGGGATTTTGGATGCTTAAGTTTGTTTTTATTGGTGCAGGCTGAATGAGGATATAATAGTCTCTTTTCGGATGTCATTCGGGCGGTTCTGAGAAGAACCAAGATGGTTGGAAACCGGCTGCGGTTCGTGTCATTTGGGAGAACAGAGTGTTGGATCCGAAGAAGTCACGAAATATAGCAATACTTTTGAGAGCATTAAAAACACAGGAAGAAGTATCAAAAGCACTTCTAGCTGGTAAATTTCTAAAGAAAGCTTTTTTACTTTGCATATTATAAACAACTATTAGGCAAAACGTAAGAAAAATGGCTAACAATATGTTCACAAATAACAATACATTGAGTAATGTGATTTTGTTAAAAAGACCTTATGTGTGGTACATGGATTTCTAATTATGAATGTTTGTGACCAGAAACCTTAGATACAAAAGTTACAATCATGAACAGTAGCATGAATGAATTTTATAGAAGTTGTAGTATATACTCTCACTAATGAGTTAGCTCATACCCTTAAATGTTGGGTTTTTTAAGGCTAAAAAAATAATTTTATTTTTTGTAAAAATTTTGTATGTATAGAAAAATATAAGAATACCCATTTGATAAAAAATTGTGGGTTTGTTCTGATTTTTGGCATACGTGGGTGTTTTCCATGCTTTGGTTCATCAAATACTAATAATAAAGGAAATAATAATAATAATGGTATTAAAAAGGGTAACTAGACAGATATACGTTGAAGTTTTTGTCAATAAATGCACTTTTTATAAATAGATATTGCGTACTTTTTTTATATCAATAGAAGCAGGGTCATGTTGTGTTAACATGATAGCAATTCAGTGCACACTTGATCCTAAATCTTCCAATCATTGATTTTCTAACAATGCCCTCATGGTGGTGTGCAGGTGAATGGGGTTAAATTCGCTCTTAGACCCCTTACTGGACGCGGCTCTGTAGTAATGCATGTTTGAAACGATGTTTATCATCATCACTGTCATCACTTCATAATGTGCTCTTGGTCCATTGCTTATGTAAGTATATGTACAGGTATACAAATTAACATGCGTGATACATTTTTCTTACTTCATTTGGGTCTTATAAACTGAATTGGTACCATCAAAACTCAACTTAATGTATTTACATGGCTATAACTATATGAGGATTTCAACATTTTATTATGTATGTAGATTGTCTCCATGAAACTAATTTGTTGAATTCAACCAATTTCGGTACTAGGTGATGTTCTTCGTTTATTGTAATGAACGTATCAATCAATATACCAATTTTACAGGCCACTCGACTTACATGTGCAACAACTGTTAAAGATATTGATGAGACTAAAGGACGGTTCTCATATCTTGCGCTACACGGTTGAAGGCTGAGACAATTAGCTGCTAGATGAGTTTCAGATGAAATCTATTGATGGTGTCGATCATAAAGAGTCTGAGTCAGATTTGAAACATCGTTAAGCGACCTCAAATACTAGGAAGGCAACATTTGTTCCGCAAGGCGTACAATCACTTGCAGTGGAGAAAGTCAAGGCACGTGCTCAATTATACACTACTTCTTACTTTGTAAAATAGATACTAACATAATGAATCAAACGAGTTTGGGTAAGTGCAATAACCAATTGATTACAATATGATTTTGATTCTGGATCATATTAGTTTAGTTGTTGGTTTTTTTTTTTTTTTTTTTTTTTTTTTTTTTTTTTTTTTTTTTTTTTCTGGGTCATGTTCATTTTAAGTGGATTTGGTATAGACTTGGTCACTGTGGGATAATTGCAGTTTGAACACAATGCTCCCGCCGCAACGCGCGGGTTACCCCACTCGTTCTTATCATTCTCAGGACTCAGCTTTCATTATTTTCTATATGGTAAGATTTTTATCATAGCCTATGATAATAGTTGGTAAATAGATAAATAAAGAAAGAGAAAATTACCAAAAAGGTAGAGAAATTCAATGTTGATCTACTTTCTAGACACTTTTAACACCCTTTTCTCTTTTTGGGAATGCTCAACTGATCAACTGCTCGACTCCATTAATTTTGTGACACGTGTTATTTTATTGTATCTTTTTCTGATACATCCTTGGCCCACTAAGTGTCCCACCAAATCTTTATACAATCTATTTTACTATTTACTAATTTGTTTTTTTATTAAAAGTCAGTGTTCAACCGACGGCGCTCGACTGACAGTGCTCGACCGTGGGCTTACTTTTTACTTTGGAAATGTAAAAGATCTTTACAATATCCTTTGATTGTACCTTTTTTTTTTCTTTTTGGTTTAATAACTTTACAGCTTCAAAAAACACACACAATTTGCAGGAATTTGTGAAGGCAGTTGTAGCATATCAAAAGAAGGTCAATAGCATGACAAAGGTATCAAAATCTTTAAACGTTGATGAAGAGCTGGAGCAAAAAAGAAAAGTTATCAATCACAGTTTCCCCCTTGCAAGAGATGTCTATGAAAGGTGCAACAATATTCATCAACTTAACGAATCTGGTCTCCAAGCAGGAGTAGAATTTCTTGAGGTATGAATTGAGTCAATTGACCTACTAATTAAAAAGGGAAAATTCCCTAAATACCCCAGAAGTACAAGGGTCTTTACCCTAGATGCCCCCAAATTTTTTTTCTTTCCCCAAATACCCCAGGGGATCAGGTCGCTCAAAAAACTTGGACGGATCTCATATAATAGTGACATGTGTCCCTATGTATGTCCCCACCAAAGTACTAAGATGTACTACTTGCAGTATGTACTTCTTGGGCGACTGAGACCTACCTATCTTGGGCGACTTTGGATTTTTTTGTCTTTTTGTAAAAAAGTATACTCTTATTTTATTATATAATAGTACAAAAGTCTTGGGCGACTGGGACCCACTATTCCTTATTCTTGGGCGACTTGTTAGGTAGAGGGTACAATTTTATACACTTAAATACACTTAAATACACTAAATACTCATTTGATTTAAAATACAAAATACACTTAAAATTCAAAACAATTGAATTAAAATTGAAAGCAGACAAACTCACACTTCTTCTTCTTCCCACTCACACAATCCCAGAAATAATATTTCTTCTTCTTCTTCCTGAAACCCTAATCACGTTTCAAAACGCACAAACCAACACTTCTTATTCTTCCCCATCCCACAACCCCTCGAATTCCTTAAACCCTAATCACGTTTCGTCAGTATTTCGCCACTGACAGTATTTCGCCATTCCCGCACCATATTTTGACCCATTTTAAACTTAAGGGTAGGGCTATTTCGCCATCCCTGCTACATATTACAATGTCTGACGCAAAGGTAACAGTTAGATCTAGATTAGAATACTTTGCAACTATCAGAGGTATGTTGAATAGTAATAGAACAACCTTATTTAGGACAACTGTATTTGGGCCATGGTTAGACATCCCCCCCCCTTTTCTGCAGATACCCATTTGTTAAATCATTTTTATCAAAATGAGGTTAATGTGGGTGAAAGTGATGATTGCCCTTCCCTTAGGTTTAAAATAGGTGACAATGTGGTTGATTTTGGGCGTGAAGAATTTTGTCTGATAACCGGTTTTGTTTTTGGGCCTGTTGCTAAAGAAGAGACTGTCATAGGTCGTAATGTTCGAGGGCTAAGAAATAGTCCATTCTATGATCGTATTTTTCCTCATTTCGAAAACCTTAGGACTAAGAAAGTAAAGGGTGATGAGCTGTTGGCACTGATGAAGCCTGGTCCAGAGTGGGATGCTTTATTGGATGTTGATGCTGTTAGGGTTTGTTTGTTGATCATTGCAACATGTGTGTTCATGGGTCGTGAACCAAGGTTCAACATTCCGGACCACATGTTGAGAATGATTGAGGATTTGTCTGTTTGGAATTCGTATCCATGGGGGGAGTATTTCTGGGTACATTTGTACAAAAGAACGGTAAATGTGGTAAAGAAGCATAATGACGGTATAACAACGAAGCCGGTAAAAAAATCCCCTAAGAAAGATGACACATATAATTTGTATGGATTTGTATATGCCCTCAAGGTAATAATTTATTCTACAGTTACTTGACTAATGTAAGATTTATGCTTAATTTGTATATCCATAGATTTATTCTACTGTTACTTGACTAATGTAAGATTTATTGCTATAACTAATTGCTTAATGTAATATCAGTAGAGGGGCAGTAGGAACAAGCGTTAATGCTATGATTACTTGCCAATAACAAAGATAATATATACATAACATAACATAAATATCAAATTGTTAATATGTTGCAGAATAAGCATTACATAACATAAATAGTAGGGAATACGATAAAATTAATGATTTCTTGACAAACCATCTTCAACCAGTGTATTGAGAATCTTTAATCTGTTTGTAGATTCTTACAATTTCCTGGCGAAACTGTTCTATCTTTTCCTTACGATCAACAACTTTCGTCTCACACTCTGAAATCGTCTTTCGACACACTGAAATTGTCTTCTCATCTTCCTCGTTTCTTTCTTCATGCTTCTTGATCCATTCGTTAAAGTTATCAATCATTCGTTGTTCGGAACCATTCCTAGTAGCATTACAAGCCTTCCAAACTTCTGGCTTAATACCATATATTTTGTATCTTTCTGGCATTGGAGGAATATCTTCCTCTCTGGCACGTTTTTTGTTTTGATCTTTTTGAGAAGATGACGCCATTGAATTTTGCTATATACTTGTGTATGAGAAACAGAAACAGAAACTGATTTTGATATTCCTGTATTTTGTGTTGTATATATAGACCATGAAAAGGCATACATTGAAAAGTCATGACCCTTGGTTACCCATAAATATAACTGCTACAAAGGCAGTTATTTGAAACCTGTAAATAACTGTCAAAAGGCAGTTATTTGAAACCTGTAAATAACTGCTTTTTTTTTTATGTTTCTGCATAAGCCTACTTAGCCAAAGTTAAGTACATGAGCTTATTTATTACTCATCATATAAGTTAAAATGTTGCTTGTGTTTCAAATTTGTGGTCATTTGCTTATTTTTGGGCCTAACTATGTTCCTTTTTCCAGATATGGATTTTGGAAAGCTTCCCTAACAGCATGCAGTGGTGGAGCAAAGACCATACAAAGACCCCACGTGGTGTATCCTGGTCGAAAATGAAAACCTTTGAAAAAAAACACTACTCCATGCTATTTGACCCGGTGAGTAAACCCTTTATACGCATTGTTTGTTTTGATTGCCTTCATGCTATTATTTTGGACGGTTTGTTTTTCTTATAGGGTTTTAAACCAATAAGCAAGATGGTTCCAAGAAGTGATGAGGTGGTCCTTCAATGGTACATTCGTAGCATGGATTATATCCGAGGACTACAGTTGCAAGTAACAGTTGCAACAAATGATGAGCCAATCGCTATTGTAAAAGATGGTGGTGATGCTAGTGATGCTAGTGAAGGAGATGGAGTAGAAGATGGTGGTGATGTTCATGTTGGGGATGTTGACGTTGATGTTAGTGAAGGAGCTGGAGTTCGCGATGATGGTGGTGAAGGACCTGTAGTTGGTGGTGATGGTGGACAAGTAGTTGGAGTTGCTGGAGAAGGAGCTACAGTTGGTTATGATAGTGTTGATGATGTTGATGTTGGTGATGATGGTGGACAAGGAGTTGGACTTGCTGGAGGAGCTACAGCTGGTGATGATAGTGTTGATGATGTTGATGTTGGTGGTGACGGTGGACAAGGAGCTGGAGTTGGTGATGATGCTACAGAAGGACCTCGTGTTGGTGGAGAAGGAGCTGGAGTTGGTGGTGAAGGTGGAGAAGGAGCTGGACCTGGTGGTGATACAAATGTCTGCGACGAGGCTGAATTGTTGATAAAAATGTCTTCTACAGCTCAGATTGAAGCTGAGCTTAATTCTATTAAGTCAACAGTCGGAGGCATTGAAGAACGTGTTGGAGCCGACACACCTGTCTCAAACCTGTTAAGTGAGTTAGAGGTTGTTAAGAAAAGGATCGGGGTGCTTGAGGATGTGTTAGGGGTACGGAAGCAACAAAAGGTATGCCAACACATCTGTTTCAATTGCATTCTGTTTTGAATTCATTTTCTTTCTATAAGCATAAACCAATTTGTATTAATGTTTCAATTGCAGAATATTTGCCCAGATTTGCATGCCGACACACCTGTGAAGGCCAGTAGTGTTGATCATGACGATGATAAGTTGTATTATACTAACTCACAAGGGTTTCAAGGCCCTATGAAACAACTTATCAAAGCCGCCTTGCACACGCCATCTGATCGTTGTACGGAGTTTATGCAACTGGACGATAACAGTAGGTTTGATTGTTCGTCCTTACCAAATTTGAATTCTGCATTCTCCGAATATGTTGATGATGGGATTGATCTTCCACCTCATGAGGTATGTATAAATAATACTGCTGAGTCTTATTTTTCTTTTTTAGTTTTACTGATACATTTAAGTATACTACCCTTTTGTTTTTTTTAGGATTTGATCGATATGGATGTCGATAATAAGGAGAGTGACGAGGTGGCGGGAAGCGGGATACAACAACCGGCTGGGGAAGGGAATGATACACTTGATGAACCGGCTGTGGATGGGGGTAATGGAGGTGACAATGGTGTTGAAGTTATTTGCATCGATGTGGAGGTCCCCACGGAAGATGTTCAGGTAATTTTTTTTTGTTAATTCAATATTATGGAAGGCTACAATACATCACCTACAAAACGCAATAATAGATTGTTTAGATTGTTTAATAGATTATTTAGATTGTTTATGGAAGGCTACAAACATACATTAATAGATTGTTTAGACCCATAACTTGACCCATCACATCCCACGAGGCCACAACACATGTCTTACAAGGGCAACAAACCGTTCAGCCTCTGAATAAATATATCAATTTCTTTGTTCCTCATCTCCATCTCCGCAGCCAGTATCTGCAACTCCATCACTTTTCTCTCATCTTTGTATTGAAGCTCCCTCAAAAACTGCGCAGTTTTTTGAGGCACCCTTTGCCCAACATATGTCTCCAACTCCGCAATAAGAATAGCCCTATCATGATTTTTAGCATTCACCTTGCTACACATTGTGGTTATCTCTCTAGCCAAGCTAATATACTCGATTGCTGATGTTTGGCAATAGAACTTTAGCATGTCTTCCCACTGGTACGAATTCCCCGCTGCCCGGAGCTCAGCCACCTTTACATTATTTGCCATTATTCCTTATTTATTTTATTTTTTACTTTCAGATGTGAATAAAGAGGCCTCTCTGCACTCTTAAATAGCAATAATTCTTAAAGAGTAGTCTAGTTGAATGCACTCACATGCAAACAGTGCACATTTTGTTTTCAACCATCATTTATATTTGAACCATCATTTATATTTGAAAATAATTAAGCATGAGTGACACAATATTCCTGTAAAACCTGAAAAATCTAAAACATGTAAAAGACCAAAATGCCCCTACAATCTAAAACTTTAACAAAACAAGTCCGTAACGCACCGAATTGATCCCGAATTTTGGCAAATCAACAACATACGAAACCAAATGATCCTATAATACTTATTACACGTTACAAAAGTCATTTGGACCCTCTAAAACTTATATTAGCCGATTAGTTAAATACATGTACAAGTAATCTTTTAAAATTTGGAAACAATATATATCTTTGGAAATCTTTTAAAGCATGATTCAGTCATAACTCCTCCACCCGAAATTCTTGGCCAATTCACTCCTCAATCACACGACATTCCCCATATATCTCAACCATATCTTCACTAATCCTCACCTAGATCAGAATCAAAATTCTCTAAACCTAAAAACCAAAACGCGGCTGCCACCTTGTATCCGGTTATTCCCAAGCTTCAAACCAAGTATTCTTGTGATCTTTGGCACCTAAGGAGAGCTAGAAGAACCCTTTGAACGCCTGCTGTAGTGTGGTCTGGTCCCGGTAATCCTCTCCTAGTCGCGACATACAATATTTAAGGTATATTCAAAATAAATTCGTACTAGCCATGTATGATTCGTCCGTCATTTTTCTAATAATCCTCATGTCGAATATGGCCTGTGAAAAAGTTTGACAAGGTCGTGGGAAGGCTGGTGAGGTCGTGGTGATCGTGGTGCAATTCTCCCATACGCGTAGCAACATCCTTGTACGCCTTGTTCTCACGTCATAGCTCTGGTTTGGTACCTTCCTTGCATCTCTTTCATCCTATAATTATCATATTAAAATGCGTAAAACGATCCATGCAAACCATAGAATCTCGTTATGATGGAATCATGTATAGAACTTTCATGTCGATATCACCATGTTTAAAGCCCCAGTCTTTGTCATTTAAAATCAGTAAAAGTTCATTAATAAGACATTAATAAGAAGCTACAAAATCAGGAAGACCCTAAAACTATATTTAGCAAAGGACGTTCGTAAAGTAACGGGGGTTAGGGTTATGTTTTGAGTGTTTTGTTTCATGTGTGCATTCAGGTCAGACTTCTTCGTATTTGTGCGTGTCTTTGTCTCAATAAAATCCTTGTCGTGGGTGTGTATGGACCTGTGTCGGATGTGCTTGATAATCGGAGTTTTAACGAGAGGAATGGGGAGGTGTTGAGTTTGTGTTTGTGTGTGCGACCTGCTGTGGTCGTGGTGTCTAGAACAGATGCTACTGGATTAAAATATGCTGTGTGCGTGTAGTTTTGCATGCTACTGTGGTGTTGACCTATGTTTAAACATGAGTAGTTGATCCTCTAAAGCTCTTCAGCCAAAATGTCAAGAATAAATTTTCTACATAACTTTGACTTAAATTGATTTGTTTGGGTGGTTATATTTGTGTGGCTGTGTCTCAGGTGTGAGTCGACATCAAGGTTGTTAAACATGTTACTTTGGCTAATATAACCTGATAAATAAAAAGGGTGTCGCATGAAATACAGGAAATATAGAACTAATTTATGTGTTGAATAATCAGGTTTGTTGCATGAAAATGGGGCCACTGATTAGTTTGTGTACGAGTAAAATGGGGTGGTTATTGTGTGTATTTCTTTTGTGATCCTAGTAAGTCATGTGACGTGTGTGTAAACTGAGTTGAAAAGAATAGGATGTTTTGGTCGGTGTGGGTCTCGTTCATTTATATGTTGGTGTCGAGAGGTATATATGTGGGTGTGTGTGTCAAAACTAAGGCGTGAATGTATGTCTCGGCTAGAGTAGTAAGTTTCGGGTGTGCATGTGGTTATGTCGAAGGTATGAACGTTGGTTATGTCGAGTTTGAAATTGGTCTAAGCTTCGAATATATATTTAAGTACGAAAAAGAATATATGGCATTCTAAAATTTAATAAATCATAAGTTGGCTATTATAAAATTAAAGTTACATTATAAACCCTAAACTTTACTAAATGGGCGTAATAAACCCTAGACTATGAATACTCGTCATACTAAACCTTTAAGTTAACTAATTATCTTTTGGAAAACCCAAGTTTGATTAATTATTAATAATACCCTAAGTTATTATTTTGGAAAGCTGTCATAAAAGGAAAGTTACTAAAAATAGGAAGCCGACTAAAATAAGTAATCTGATTTAAAATAAGTTATTAATCAGACGATCATAAATTCGTGTAGATTCGCTGAAGATGGAGTTTACTTCCGATCTTTTCATTTCTAGTGTGTGTTTCCCTGGCGGTTTAAGGTACGGATATTCTGCCCTTTTAATAAGGTGCCTTCGGTCTCTTGACTTCTGATTTGAACCTATGATATGAACCTTTGGAATTTGAACCTTTGGCATTTGGACCTTTGGCATATGAACCCTTTGATATGAACCTTCTGATATGAACTTTGATATTTGGACCATGACCAGGTGAACCTTTGCTTTGATATTGACCTTTGACCTTTGACCCCAATTTGATACCCGAGCCAAGTTCGTTTCCTAGCCATGAAGGTAACATGGCCGTGTCATTGATGCACCAATGGCATGACTAGCGTGTAGCCCTAGTGATTTGGTTACACCGTCCCCATTTTGATTTGATATGAGCTCACTATGATATGATTTGATATGGCCACTATGATTTGTTCGGGGGGCGAATGGATGCATCCTAGGTTCGTGTCCGTGTTCGTGGACAGTTCGTTTTGATATGATATGTGGTGAATGATGATGGGTGCAATCCACGTCTTCACAAAGTTCGGGAGCTGATCACTCTAACTGGTACATGAGGACACCCCTCATATTATCGGCTTATTTGAGAGGCATCCCCTCTACATGATTATGAAGATATGATATGATATGATACGATATGTGATTTGTTTGGGCTCGTGGTGGATGACTGTCCTAGACCTTTACTCTTGTACCTTATTCATATCTTGTACATTTGTTATATTCGTTTGCTTCATTTCCGTTATTATATATCTGTTCACTGGGCTTTTTAAGCTCAGCCGCACGTTTTCTTTTCGTGTGCGGCAGGTTTTAGTTGGAGGCTGGGTATGAGTGAAGAGACCTTTGGACTTAGAAGACCTTGATAGTTATTTTGAAGTAGAAGTTATTAGAAGAATTGCACTTGCAGACTTAGTATTTAGCTTTTGTTTCCTTTGTATCCTTGTGTATTCAATATTTCATTTGTAACCTTTGAGAATCTTTGTATTACTATTGAATGTATGCTTTGTTTGATCTGACATGAAGCCATTAATGTGATACTTCTACCCTTGCTGGGTTGGGGTGTTACAATTATGGTATCAGAGAGACAGGCTGCGATTTGTAATACATTACCCTGGCCTGTGTAAGTTAGGACCCCTAAGCTTTTCCCTGTAAGCACTCTTAAGACAACCTTTGAAGATTGCGTTAGGATTCCCTATAGGAACTTGGATTTTGACCAGTGAGGAATGGGTAGACTATAAGGCATTTGTTTAGGTATCATTGCTTCCGCATCACTCTGATTCGTGCCTTGCTTTTGGTTAGGTCCTTTTGTTATCACTTTTAGAAATTGAAAGCTACACCTTGCACCACCTGAAATTTGAACCTGATTAAATCTGGAAGGCTTTGAGAATTTCATAGTAATTGCCTGACACAAATTGATCCTTATCTTCAGATATTGACTCTGACCTCTGATCTTTTCATTAGTCATCTTGAGGTCTCTTCGATCATTCTGAGGATCCTCATGGTAATGACGCACATGATGTATTCTCTAAATTAGTCTCTTGCTCTTGATAAACATCTATGAATCTTCCGATACTAATTGATTTCATTTCGCCCATCTCTGTCCCTATGAGAAGTCTTGTGGTGTGTAACCACGATTATGAGAATGTTTTTCCCCCACTTTGGAATGATAAAAATCTGATTTGTGATCCGTCTATCTTGGGATAGTCAACTTTAATTTTATTCTGAAAAGGAATTGGTTGATTGATCATTCAAATATTTACAACTATCCTCCTATGTCTCGTCTTTGGCGTTTGAAACATTTTTGAACTCCCTACTTCGACTACCGATTGTTAAACCCTTTGCAATCACCATTACTCTGGAGACTCGTGTGTTACTTTCACAGTTGCGAAATTTTTCTAGAACCCATCTCGTACACTAATGAATGAACCTTACATGGAGAGTTACTTGGCACCCTGTATTTTCTGAATATGATTCCTGATCGAACCACCAAATTTTCCACCGGAGTGTGAAGTAGAATTTGACATGTTACTGAGAGACTGTCTAATCACCGAGCGAAGGTGTCTTTCAGATGTGTCCGGGATCATATAAATTGATTTGAGCAACCGGAAGAGCAGCAACCAAAGACCAGGAAGTGAGTTTACCTAAGTGTATTTTCTGGGCGTGTTTTAGTTTTCATTCGCGATAAAGAAGGATGGCGACTAGAGAAGCTGAACCGTAATACCGTTAGTAGCCAATATTCCTCCACCCTGAAACGACTATGTGTTTGTTTACTTTCAGAACGCGAAGTTCCTTCTAATGAATTGATTTTATTCTTGGAATCTCCTTCAGTATTCGCAAAGACTGCTATGATGATTAGTGATGTCAATAGTATTGGCTAAAGCTCTGATTGTTTTGAAAATTTGATAAATGATGTTTTTCTCGAGAGTACCTGGACAAATAGTCATTGTATGACTGAATAGTACGTTCGGAGACGAGGAAGAGCATGAAAATCATCTTTGCACTTTGTTAGAAAATTCGTCGATCAATCGTACATTCTAAGAGATTGATATTTGCAGAAACAACGATGTTCGTAATCGAGGATACCCCTTTAAATCCCGCAAGTTTTGAAAACTATCACCATGTGGTCAAGACCGATAACAGAATGGGAACTGAAACAGTTTGAACCTTGCAGAAGAATTCTGAAAGATGTTTGCAACTTATGACGCCATTGAGAAATTTCGTGAACAGAAAGAAACAACTTAGTTTGATTTAGAATGGAGTTTTAGAAAAGCTGAAATAGAAGTTAGTTTCCTTACCCTCGGGCGAAATAAGTTTGGGATAAATCAGGAAGAGACTCGGTGGTACTCCCTTGTAGCACAGAAGGTTTTTCGTATGCAGCAGGACAACTAGAAACATGTCAGAAGAGTTAATTCACTGCTTGACTTGGAGTTGACAACAACAGCGGCTACCCTGAAGAGTGAAGACGTTCTTTATAAGGCAGAAGGTTGGCGATGCAGAAGAAGACAATCCAGTCAAGATGGCAAACCCGGAGCTGATAAAGACGTACAGTCTCACTTCCCTATTCATCTTGGTTGTACTAAGATGAATTGAGAGCGGAAGCAGACTGAATGATGAAGAGCCTGCCAGAAATTCACATTACTCCATCACATTCCAAGAAGAACTGCAGGAGGCTCGACAAACCAGACACAAACTTCCATGTTTGGATTTCACTTCCGGGTTGATGGGCGGACGAAGATAGATCAACCGGACTCGAAGAGATTTGATGTGTTGAAGAAGTGGATTCCTGAAACGGACGCGTTATGTTTGGAAAGACAAGTTTTAAGAAGGCCGAAGTTCGTGGCAATTAACTCTAATTCCGTTGACCCTCTTAAGTTTTGCCATATAGTGATAAGATCCTCTTGTGATTCAAGTCCCCTAGAAGCATTTCAGTTCCGTGATCAGTTTGTCACATATATCCGATAATGGTTTTGTTTTGAGAGATTTTGGGCGAGTTGGAGAAGGTATGATGCTTGTGACGGCGTACCTCATTTTGCTAGGCCATCTGGGATTTTGATACTTGTACGGATAGTTTTGTTTCCTCTCTTGTCGATGGCATCTGATTTTGTTGACCCTAAGACCGTAGAAGTACTAGGTGGATTAAGATAGGTGGTTTTGATTACGACTTGAGATAAAGTATGACCATCATGAAGGTAGGCTCATCTGATGCTGGTATTATGACGAGTAGCTAACGTGATAATACCTACGTCACATGACGTACCCTCATTGTGATCATAGGATATTTCGAGAAGTACCTTAGAAGCCTTAGAGATATGATAGCCGTTTAAGATTGTCTGTGTTAGTAAGATTTTAGGTTCATTCTACCGATACGTTCAAACTGTTTCCACTATTATACGATTTGATACGTTTGGAGACTCGATACGCGTTGCTGACCTCTGAACTCCGATAATAACCTTAAGTTTCGTTGTAGAGCTTTCTGCCGGTTATCGTTATCAAACAGTATGTTTTCTATATATATGGATTCGATTTGTTTCTATGAAGAAATACACCTACGTTCTGCTATATATGCGTTTCGCATTCGTTGAACCTATTCATTTAATCTGACATGAGTTAAGATATGAGATTGAGAATTCTGAGGAAACAAGATTCATTTATTTATGAGAATACCTTGGGAAGGTTATTTTGAGGCTGGGACTATTCGAGAATCTGAAGAGTTGAACGCGTATATTACTCTCATGTTGCTATAATCCAATACGATCTCATTTGATTTGTCTATCTCTATCCTACAGATGAATATCCGTCAAACCTACAATTTCCTTGTATCTCTCCTGATGAGATGCGATTATCAGCTATTAAGTTTGGCATATTACTCTTTTGATGTGAATCCTGAAACAACAAGTATTTCTGAGGAAACCAGGACTATTTGATCGACAAGTTCGAGTTATGAGAAACAATGAAATTCCGTTCGTAAATATCCTTTGGAAGAACCACCCAGGACGAGAGGTTACCTGGGGGACCGAAGAGTCGATACGAGCTAGCTATCCCCATTTGTATTCTGATATGATATGTCTCTATTTGAATTCAATTCCATTCCATTTCTACTTCTTTGCAAATTTCGAGGACGAAATTTTTCTGTTAGAGGGGAAGAGTTGTAAAACCTGAAAAATCTAAAACATGTAAAAGACCAAAATGCCCCTACAATCTAAAACTTTAACAAAACAAGTCCGTAACGCACCGAATTGATCCCGAATTTTGGCAAATCAACAACATACGAAACCAAATGATCCTATAATACTTATTACACGTTACAAAAGTCATTTGGACCCTCTAAAACTTATATTAGCCGATTAGTTAAATACATGTACAAGTAATCTTTTAAAATTTGGAAACAATATATATCTTTGGAAATCTTTTAAAGCATGATTCAGTCATAACTCCTCCACCCGAAATTCTTGGCCAATTCACTCCTCAATCACACGACATTCCCCATATATCTCAACCATATCTTCACTAATCCTCACCTAGATCAGAATCGAAATTCTCTAAACCTAAAAACCAAAACGCGGCTGCCACCTTGTATCCGGTTATTCCCAAGCTTCAAACCAAGTATTCTTGTGATCTTTGGCACCTAAGGAGAGCTAGAAGAACCCTTTGAACGCCTGCTGTAGTGTGGTCTAGTCCCGGTAATCCTCTCCTAGTCGCGACATACAATATTTAAGGTATATTCAAAATAAATTCGTACTAGCCATGTATGATTTGTCCGTCATTTTTCTAATAATCCTCATGTCGAATATGGCCTGTGAAAAAGTTTGACAAGGTCGTGGGAAGGCTGGTGAGGTCGTGGTGATCGTGGTGCAATTCTCCCATACGCGTAGCAACATCCTTGTACGCCTTGTTCTCACGTCATAGCTCTGGTTTGGTACCTTCCTTGCATCTCTTTCATCCTATAATTATCATATTAAAATGCGTAAAACGATCCATGCAAACCATAGAATCTCGTTAAGATGGAATCATGTATAGAACTTTTATGTCGATATCACCATGTTTAAAGCCCAGTCTTTGTCATTTAAAATCAGTAAAAGTTCATTAATAAGACATTAATAAGAAGCTACAAAATCAGGAAGACCCTAAAAACTATATTTAGCAAAGGACGTTCGTAAAGTAACGGGGGTTAGGGTTATGTTTTGAGTGTTTTGTTTCATGTGTGCATTCAGGTCAGACTTCTTCGTATTCTTGTGATCTTTGGCACCTAAGGAGAGCTAGAAGAACCCTTTGAACGCCTGCTGTAGTGTGGTCTGGTCCCGGCAATCCTCTCCTAGTCGCGACATACAATATTTAAGGTATATTCAAAATAAATTCGTACAAGCCATGTATGATTCGTCCGTCATTTTTCTAATAATCCTCAAGGTCGTGGGAAGGCTGGTGAGGTCGTGGTGATCGTGGTGCAATTCTCCCATACGCGTAGCAACATCCTTGTACGCCTTGTTCTCACGTCATAGCTCTGGTTTGCTACCTTCCTTGCATCTCTTTCATCCTATAATTATCATATTAAAACGCGTAAAGCGATCCATGCAAACCATAGAATCTCGTTAAGATGGAATCATGTATAGAACTTTCATGTCGATATCACCATGTTTAAAACCCCAGTCTTTGTCATTTAAAATCAGTAAAAGTTCATTAATAAGACATTAATAAGAAGCTACAAAATTAGGAAGACCCTAAAACTATATTTAGCAAAGGACGTTCGTAAAGTAACGGGGGTTAGGGTTATGTTTTGAGTGTTTTGTTTCATGTGTGCATTCAGGTCAGACTTCTTCGTATTTGTGCGTGTCTTTGTCTCGATAAAATCCTTGTCGTGGGTGTGTATGGACCTGTGTCGGATGTGCTTGATAATTGGAGTTTTATCGAGAGGAATGGGGAGGTGTTGAGTTTGTGTTTGTGTGTGCGACCTGCTGTGGTCGTGGTGTCTAGAACAGATGCTACTGGATTAAAATATGCTGTGTGCGTGTAGTTTTGCATGCTACTGTGGTGTTGACCTATGTTTAAACATGAGTAGTTGATCCTCTAAAGCTCTTCAGCCAAAATGTCAAGAATAAATTTTCTACATAACTTTGACTTAAATTGATTTGTTTGGGTGGTTATATTTGTGTGGCTGTGTCTCAGGTGTGAGTCGACATCAAGGTTGTTAAACATGTTACTTTGGCTAATATAACCTGATAAATAAAAAGGGTGTCGCATGAAATACAGGAAATATAGAACTAATTTATGTGTTGAATAATCAGGTTTGTTGCATGAAAATGGGGCCACTGATCAGTTTTTGTACGAGTAAAATGGGGTGGTTATTGTGTGTATTTCTTTTGTGATCCTAGTAAGTCATGTGACGTGTGTGTAAACTGAGTTGAAAAGAATAGGATGTTTTGGTCGGTGTGGGTCTCGTTCATTTATATGTTGGTGTCGAGAGGTATATATGTGGGTGTGTGTGTCAAAACTAAGGCGTGAATGTATGTCTCGGCTAGAGTAGTAAGTTTCGGGTGTGCATGTGGTTATGTCGAAGGTATGAACGTTGGTTATGTCGAGTTTGAAATTGGTCTAAGCTTCGAATATATATTTAAGTACGAAAAAGAATATATGGCATTCTAAAATTTAATAAATCATAAGTTGGCTATTATAAAATTAAAGTTACATTATAAACCCTAAACTTTACTAAATGGGCGTAATAAACCCTAGACTATGAATACTCGTCATATTAAACCTTTAAGTTAACTAATTATCTTTTGGAAAACCCAAGTTTGATTAATTATTAATAATACCCTAAGTTATTATTTTGGAAAGCTGTCATAAAAGGAAAGTTACTAAAAATAGGAAGCCGACTAAAATAAGTAATCTGATTTAAAATAAGTTATTAATCAGACGATCATAAATTCGTGTAGATTCGCTGAAGATGGAGTTTACTTCCGATCTTTTCATTTCTAGTGTGTGTTTCCCTGGCGGTTTAAGGTACGGATATTCTGCCCTTTTAATAAGGTGCCTTCGGTCTCTTGACTTCTGATTTGAACCTATGATATGAACCTTTGGAATTTGAACCTTTGGCATTTGGACCTTTGGCATATGAACCCTTTGATATGAACCTTCTGATATGAACTTTGATATTTGGACTATGACCAGGTGAACCTTTGCTTTGATATTGACCTTTGACCTTTGACCCCAGTTTGATACCCGAGCCAAGTTCGTTTCCTAGCCATGAAGGTAACATGGCCGTGTCATTGATGCACCAATGGCATGACTAGCGTGTAGCCCTAGTGATTTGGTTACACCGTCCCCATTTTGATTTGATATGAGCTCACTATGATATGATTTGATATGGCCACTATGATTTGTTCGGGGGGCGAATGGATGCATCCTAGGTTCGTGTTCGTGTTCGTGGACAGTTCGTTTTGATATGATATGTGGTGAATGATGATGGGTGCAATCCACGTCTTCACAAAGTTCGGGAGCTGATCACTCCAACTGGTACATGAGGACACCCCTAATATTATCGGCTTATTTGAGAGGCATCCCCTCTACATGATTATGAAGATATGATATGGTATGATACGATATGTGATTTGTTTGGGCTCGTGGTGGATGACTGTCCTAGACCTTTACTCTTGTACCTTATTCATATCTTGTACATTTGTTATATTCGTTTGCTTCATTTCCGTTATTATATATCTGTTCACTGGGCTTTTTAAGCTCAGCCGCACGTTTTCTTTTCGTGTGCGGCAGGTTTTAGTTGGAGGCTGGGTATGAGTGAAGAGACCTTTGGACTTAGAAGACCTTGATAGTTATTTTGAAGTAGAAGTTATTAGAAGAATTGCGCTTGCAGACTTAGTATTTAGCTTTTGTTTCCTTTGTATCCTTGTGTATTCAATATTTCATTTGTAACCTTTGAGAATCTTTGTATTACTATTGAATGTATGCTTTGTTTGATCTAACATGAAGCCATTAATGTGATACTTCTACCCTTGCTGGGTTGGGGTGTTACAATTCCTGACCCACAAAACTTATTTTTTCTACTAAAAACGCAATGTAGAAAAATCCAAAGACTTGTATATGGTATATCTTCATGTGTTGATGTTAGCGTTATATCTCCCCTTATACTAACGACTTTTTGTTTTTTTTAGCTTGTTGTACATGGACAATATATCTCCCCTCCTGACATCAACGTTGTAAGAGAAAATGTAAGGACCATTTTCACGGGAATGAAAAGAAAGAGGAAACCAAGCAAATTCAACAGCTCTCCTTATACGGCTCCTCCAGAGAGTACTCCAAGAGTCTTGAGAAAGCGTTCATCGAGAATCACTCAAGAAAAGATATCCCCTCTCAAAGGTCCAGATTTTGACAATAGTTTGCAATTTCCACAATTGGAACCATTTGTAGAGGTATGTAATACTTTAAGTATGTATTACCGTTACTTAGTTGCCTTGATGTCTTGCAACATAGTTATTTTTTTTATTTTTTTTAAGAACCTGTCAAGAGCCTCTAAGGCCAAGAAACATTGCGTCACTGTGCCCCAATCTATCCAAAAATTTGTTAAAAGCGGCGATGAAACAAAGTTCATTTTTCCATGGGGCAATGAAGACACAATTGCTGACCGCCGTTTTTGGATGTGTTTATTGGGCTTAGGCACTGAAAGAGGCGGATGGCTTAGGGATGAGGTTCGTATAACTGAGTGGATACTTTTTTACGTTAAATATTAGTTTGTCTGTGACTATTGTAGACTGCAACATAAAAAAAATTAATTCACATCTATAATTAAAACAGCACCTAGACGTATGGGTGGACTTGCTGTGGACATTCCGACCACCAGATGCAGACTGGGCTATGGCCGGTTCATTTTTCAGCCCTTCTGTGATGGAGAATCGCATTAGAAGCTTCTGGTCAAATGGTGTCAAGTATCCAGTGGCTTGGTCCGATGTCGAGAAGGTATTTATATCTTATCTTTACATTATGCATATTATTCTTTACACCTTGTGTGATGGCCAATAAACTGTTGTAGGTGCTATTTCCAATTAATGAGCCGGACAAGCATTGGGCGACAGCAGAGCTGCACATACGTACTGGTGTTGTAACAATATATGATTCGCTTCCCAGATATTCAAAAAAACAAAAGTGGTGGAGTAAGACCATGCCAGAAGAATTTGGTAAAAATTTGCCTACGTATCTTAAAGACGAAGGGGTGTTGCAGGCAAAAGGCATAGAGGAGGATGGTTATCAGATCACTTGGAAATATGCAGAGGATGTCCCCACCCAATGCAGTGGATATGGTGACTGTGGAATATGGGTGTGTATAAACCTTTACCGGTTGGGTAAAGGTTTGTCATTAAAGGTAGACAATCCTGCAATAGCACCTCTAGGCTATCGTGAACGAATTGCTGAGTATCTCTGGAAGTACAAGGTGCAATGTTGATGGTTGTTTAGATTGGTGTACAAGGTTGGTAGTTACAGTGCAATGTTGATGGTTGTTTTGATGGTTGTTACAAGGTGCAATGTTGATGGTTGTTTTGATGGAAGTACTGTCGAATACTTGAGGTTGTAGTTACAGTGCAACAAATTTGTGGACAAATACTTGTGATGGAATGTCGTTTACGTAAGACAGCATTTATCCTATGGTTAGCTATTCATGCCAGATTGGTGTACAAATACTTTTGATGTAATGTTTTTTATGTAAGAGTTGTGATGCATTGGTGTACAAATATACCAAACAACTAATTATCATTTGCTTTTAAATTGTCTGGCTTCACTGCATTTCCTTAAGGTTAAACATGTAGGTCTATTATCTGGTAAATAACAAACATTACATAAACCACAAAACATTACAAAGTTCCTGACCATCTTCAAATCAATCTAAGATACAAAGCACAATGAAAAGGAGAACAACTACCAAACCTAAAAATAACATGAATGTATCATGAACTTTAGATTTTTTCTTTAACTCCTTCATCTCTTGTTCTAACATTGCAATAATTTGTAAAGAATCATCCGCATTGGCCACAACACTTCCTTGTTGACTGGCAAGTGCCTTTTTTTCTTCATGCTCTCTCCAAAACAATTCTTTGTAGTATTGTGACGGGAGCTCGGGGTCTAGAAAACCATAAACTCCACATCTATCCATAGGACATGCTTTGTACCTTCTTCCTGGGTTCTTTTGTGACCAAGACACTTTGATAGGTAGTGGATATGCCGGACGACATTTGCAATGCGTCATGTTAGCAACATCGTGGTATTCGAACTGGTTCCTACGATATGACATACTTGAGGAGGAAGATGAATTCATGAATATAAATTTTATTTTGTTATAAGACAAGGGAAGTTATGTGTTAGAATTAAGTGGATAATGTAGGATTTTGTAGTTGTGAGGCTCCATTTATATTGGACTCAAACATAATGACGCAAGTACATGAGATGGTTAATGAACCTAAATGAACTGGTACAACTGGTGGTTCCTTAACTTAAATATTCTTGGGCGACCTGTACAATAGTTGCTTGAAACAATTTCACATTAGAAGTAAAATATCCAGCTAGAGCTGATGAACATTTAGGTTGAAAGTTAAAACCACCTAGACTTTGATGAACATACAGGTTACATTTGCAAATTTAAAAGCATAATAATTGAAAATAACACATTAGATTTTATCCTTCATTCTCGACAGCAGCACATCCCAGTTGGTTTCGTTCTTGTAAATCCCAAAGTCTTCAGGTTCCGCTATCCCATACTCTATCTTCAACAACAACTCCTCATGGAAACGGTCTTGCCTCATCCTCTCCTCCATTTCCCTTTCAGCCCTATCTTCTTCTAGTAGTTGTTCC
The DNA here is from genome assembly GCA_021014915.2 of Artemisia tridentata subsp. tridentata. Classification (NCBI taxonomy): domain Eukaryota; kingdom Viridiplantae; phylum Streptophyta; class Magnoliopsida; order Asterales; family Asteraceae; genus Artemisia; species Artemisia tridentata. The sequence goes on from CP139508.1 coordinate 220,620,791, forward strand.
ATTAATGCTTCTTCATCTAATCTTGCTTGAATTTCCATATCTTCAGTAACATACTCATGACCATCTACACCTGATGCCTCCTCATAAAACGCTTCCGCATAAATTTTTTCTAAACATGTACCAGTTTCCTTCACCGATTCACCAATTATTTGCTTCACAATTTCATTTCCCACCTCTTTCGAAGGTATTGATTTCATCTCTACAAAAAAATATTAAAAAATAATAATCATGTACATATAAATAAAATAAATACAGGTACTGTCAACCGAGTTTATAAATTTTAACCAATGACATAAGATTTCAAAGTTTTTACCTTTAGACATTTCTGAAAATGACAGAATAATGAAGTTAAGGTATATGGCAATGTATATATAATGAACAAATACAAGGGAATGATATACTTATTGTGTTGGGCGACTATGGAGTTTGCTTTATTTATTATATTGGGCGACTTTGTTACTACTAGATATGACATACATAAATGTGCAAGTACAACAATATAAATGTGCAAGTACAATGGTGGTTGAGATACACATAAATGTGTAAATGGCAAATAAGTGAGGTTGAAATACTCATAAATTTGTATATTGACCTCACAAGCTCTAATTCCCCACAGATATAACCATGAATGTGTCTGATATTGACCTCACAACCCTCTGTCACTCCTTTGTTGTAACAGAAATTATTCTTGGCCATTACCAGAAAGAGATTCTTCAAGACATAAAGAGGTCACACTATTTGGAGAGCTATTCAAAAAAGATTACTGCTAGGGTCGTTCGTAGAGGGGAACTTATAGCTGAACTTCGAAACTTTTCACGTTCGAGAAATGCAAGGGACAATACGAAGAAGCTTAGGAGACTCCAGACTATTGATTTGCGTAGGGCGAGGGCGTTGATGAGGATGGCCAAGCAAATGCGGAAGAAGCTTCTTAAGAAGATAGAGTTTGCTGTGAGGGAGAGGTATACGTGAGGGGGTTGGTTGACATCTGGGTTAGGGTGGGTTCCTTATGTAAAATCAACTGCTTATGGTTAATTGAATGAAATGGATCTTATGATTCACATTTTGTGTGTATAATGTGTTCAAATATGTTTTTACTGTTGGAGTGTCTTTGATATGTATAACAAACATAAACAGCCTAAAAACCCAGTAATGAAACCATAAAACACAGACGAAACATGATAATGGAAATATGCAAAAACATAGTAATGGCTTGGACATGGCCAAAACCATGACACTTATCTAACAGACCATAATTATTCAATTCTTGTTGTTGTTTTTAATTAAAGTTCTTGCCTTCTTCTTCAATAATCTCCTTACTTGGTGGTGTTGTCCCACTTCCATCTATACCACCAACTGCACCACCCACTGCAGGTTTTTTTCCCCTTCTAATAACCAGACATATAACACCACCACTTAGTTTCTCTGCCTTTGCACCAGCAGCTCCAATAACTACAACACTTGCACCTGTGTAAGCATGCCTCCAACACCTAACATCCATACTACAGACAATGCATCTTTCGTCCAACACCTCTACGTGTGTATCATCAGCAGTCATTTTCTTTCTCTTTAATTTTTGAGTTGAAGGTTGTGCCATGTCTATGTTGGAAGGCAAGTTGGATGGAGTTTTTACTTCACTATCCTTATTGTGTGGGGCGACTATGGAGTTTGCTTTACCTATTTATTATATTTGGCAACTTTGTGACTTATGTTCAACTAGATGCTTCACTTATATTAATGGCAACTACAATGGGGGTTGATACATTGGCTATTACAAGTACAACAATATAAATGTGCAAGTACAATGGGGGTTGATACACATTTAAATCTTAGGCAACTAGATACTTGACTTATGTTAATGGAAACTACACACACATTTATATATCGACCTAAATACCAGTTCAATATCAAACTTATTCAACTGAGCTGAATATATATAAGCTAGTTTGCCTACAGTTTATAGTTGTACATAAATTGCAGCAGGGTACTAACTACACTGTATATTAAGAACAATAAGGTTCCACTTAACACATACAAGCCCAGCTTACCAAGTGAACTAGCTGCGATAATACTGTGAACTGAGTTTATAGTTTTATACATTTTAACAAAATAACAAATACAAGGGAATGATATATTTATTGTCTTGGGTGACTATGGAGTTTGATTTATTCATTATATTGGGCGACTCTGTGACTATTGAATATGACATACATAGATGAACAAGTACAACAATATAAATGTGCAAGTACAAAGGGAGGTTGAGATACACATAAATGTGTAAATTGGCAGGTTAATACACCTAAAATGCAATTAGGGTAGTGTACAAGCTATTTTTCTAACATTCAAAATTTAAACAACAAATTCAATATGAGTAATGAGGACAGATCTAAGTTTAAAGTTATCTTAGTGCATCCAGGTTCAAAGCATGCTGTTAAACTACCAAAAGACATCAGTTATAGCAACTTAGTGGCGTACGTGAAGAATAAGTTGGGCGCCGTTAAAGAGAAGGGTGATAGTGTCGTAAGGTTGTTTTACAAAGACAGTGTTGGAACATTGGACATTGTTGATGATGATGACGTCCAGTACTTCATACAAGAAGCTTGTTGTAAGAACGATCATGTTTAGAAACTATTCGTATCAATAACAGAAATACCTTCTGAGGTAAAATCATCTTACGCTTCTAATCATATATCAATCGATCTTAATGTACCTTTGTTACCAGAACAATTTCATTATCCAACCCCAAAGGTTGAACAATCTTATTTTCACAAACAAGATGACTTGCAAAAAAACTCATTTACAAACATGCCCATGCCACCCAGCGCCCCTCAGCCGGTCATTAAAAAAACCCATCCCAATAATACCTCAGTTAAAAACGATAATACTTTTTACTTGTATAGGGAATTTTTTAATAAGGCTGAATGCATGTTTGCTATAGGAAAGAAATCATTAATTGAAGGATTTGAATACGTAGTTATAAAATCTGAAACCACGAGGTACAGCGTAAAATGTATTAAACAAGGTTGCCCATGGAATATATACACTCGCAAAGTTAAAGTGGGTAATAAACTCTATGTATCAACCGCAAATGACGTGCACACATGTTCAAGAACTGAACTACATCCTAATCATCGTAATGCTATAATGAAATTACTGAGTCACTTAGTTAGCGAAAAACTGAAAGATACTAACCGAGTGTATAAAATGAGCGACATACAAAAAGATATAGGGCTTGAATGGCAAATAGACGTTTCTTACAAGCGAGTTTGGGGGGGAAGAAATTTGGCATTAGAGTTATTGAACGGTAGCCATGAAGATTTGTTTGAGAAGTTTCCTTTCTATTGCCACAACTTAAAGATGGCAAACGATGGGACGGTAACGCACATTAAAACAGATGACCAAGGAAGATTTAAGTTTGTATTTATAGCATTTGGTGTGGCGGTAAGGATCGTTATAATTATATATATATATACTTGAAAGTATTTTTTTATTTTTTTTATTTTTTTTGTTTAAGCTGTTATGTTATTACAACTAATATATGTTTAATGATGTAGATTCGGAGTTTTATAGCCTTCATGCGGCCGTTGTTGATAATCGATGCCGCGCATCTAAAAGGGAAATATCTTGGAACCAACTTGCTTGTTGTTGGTATGGACGGTAACAACCAGATAATACCAATCGCTACCGGTGTCTCACAGGGTGACACTGGTGAATCATGGACATTGTTTATGACAAAATTGAAAGATTGCATCGGTGTGGTTCCTGGCTTGGCGATTATCTCAGATAGGCATGCAGCGATTATACAAGCGTGTAATACAGTTTTTCCAGATTGCTTTCATGGTAACTGTTGCCGTCACTTGATGATGAATTGCAATATTAAGGGCGAGAAGGTCAACTATATTTACTGGAAGGCGTGCAAAAGTTATACGACGGAAAACTTTCATAAAGCAATGGCTGAGCTAAGGTCAAAAAGACCTGCAGCGGTTCAAAAACTCGAAGAAGCAGGTTTTGAAAAGTGGTCACGGGCATATTGCCCAGCAAAAAGATACAATTACTTGACGTCAAACAGTGCAGAATCAATTAATGCTTTAACGAGAAAAGTTCGGAAGGTTCCAATAACAATGCTAATGGAGTATTACAGAAGGCTTTTACAAGATTGGTATTTTGAACGTCGAGAAAAATATCACGGTAATTATTGTCTCAATTATTGTTGAAATAAGAAGAAGCAAAATGTTTCATATAAATAAAATAATAACAACTTTTTTATGTTTTCATGAATTGTTTAGAGGCACCAGAATTTGAACTTACTGATTGGGCAGCTGCGAAGGTGAAGGACAGAATGTTAAAGAGTGGTAACTGGGAAGTTAGAGGCGTTGCCATGTGTGCTGTGTATCAAGTATTGGACCATCATAATGCTCATATAGTTGATTTTTTAAAAAGGGAATGAACGTGCAGGTATCTAATATAACCATGTTGTTTAATAAGCTTTAGATTGTTTGTTGTTGAATGTAATCTATTTATACGTTCCACATGCAGGCAATGGCAACTTTCGGGGCTACCTTGTGGTCATGTGTGCGCCGTATGTAGGGCAGAATGTTTGACTAACTGTGACAAATGGGCAGAACCATGGTTTACAAAAACCAACCTAAAAGCCACATATAATGAAATGGTTTATCCTTTGCCAGAAGAAGGTAAATGGAATAATCCAGGTAATTTGCAAAAGGTTTTACCACCGGTGATGAAGCGACAATCAGGAAGACCAAAAAACAAAGATCGCATTCCATCAAAAAATGAAGAGCCAAAAGGTAAAAAATGTGGTAGGTGTGGATCCAAAGGTCACACACGTGAAGCATGTAGGGAACCATTGCCAACAACAGAGGTAATTTTGAAACTTGCTACAATTGTATAACTCATGTTTGTGTACTAGATGTTTGTGTACTAGTTGTTGCTGATATATTAAATATGTTCTCAGAAAATATGTTCTTAGAAAAGTCGTAAGGGAAGTCGTAAGCGTAAGACAGATACTGAAAGCGTAGTGGAGGAGGACCCAAAAATAGATTGGGACCATGAGTATTTCCGTAATGGCAGAATTTACGCGGATTGGGAAGACTTACAGTGGATGGGTGAATCATCTAACAACCTTTATGAGGGTGACACAGTCTGGGGCGGCGAACCTTCTAATTCTGGCATCAACCTAAATTCATACTCGGAATATCACTTGGATGACTATGTGTGAACTGTAGGCTTAGTGTCTCAATTATGTGTGAATTGTTTTATATGTATATTCGACTATTTAAGTTGGGTTACTTTAGTTGTATGTCTTTATGATGTTCAAAAGATCTTTATGATATATGCATGCAATATTGGTAACAATTTAAAAGCACATAAACGCTTGAAACAACTTTCTGGCAACTTAAAAAGAATGGTAAGTTAAATAACGTGTACCTGGTGTGCATGCACTTTCTAGCAAGTCCATGAGTCGTTTAATGCTACTTGTGTGCTGCAAATAAATTATCTAAGTGAGCAGTAACCTAAATTGAAATATATAAACTAAACAAGGTTAACCAAATTATGAAACTGTCTTACTAGTTAGTGTAGTCGAACACCCAAGAACAAGCCATGAGCAAAAACAAATCCATGAATTTTTAATGTACAAGGATACATGCATGACAACCATAGTTTAATGTACTAGTCCCATAACAGGGATCACATTACATAACATATCCTAATCCTAAGTTCTATTACAACAAAATTTAATTGTTAGAATTACAACCACCATAGCCGACAAATACCAACTACACACTCTATGTTGGAAAAAGAACCTAGCCATATGTTCACGGTAAGCAATAGCTGCCTGAACAGGACTTTCGACGTCCAATGACTTCCCATGTGCCAATCGGTATAAGAATATGCAGACCCAAATACCGCAATCACCAAACAGGCCCCCCTGCTCTGGAACGTTCTCTGCATGTGTGAAGGTGATGGCATACGTTTTGGGATCTATACCTTTCTTCTCAAAAATATTGGCATCATGTAAGACAACGGGAAGTCCAGCCTGCATATTGATTGAAAAATATTAGCAAAAACAACCACAACAACAATATATAGTACAAATGAAACAAAACATATAGAGAAACGAGACAATCATGTTTTTTCAACAAGAAAATAGAAAGCAAAGCAAAATTGGTCAAGTCAAGTTAACTTTGGAGTGTTTGATAAACACATCTTGTTTCTGTGCAGTTTACACAACAAAAGGTAAATACGTAACAGTAATTAACAAACATTAACACCAGAAACCACAACATAATAATTAAAAAGTTACAGATGAACTCCGCATTTTCTGATACAGGGATTCACTTGGGCATAATACAGGACTCAAACATGACCTAAGCCACCACAGCAGATACAAAGTAAAGCCCTAAACAACCTAACATTACATCTTCCATATCACAAGCCAAGTTAATAACAACTTAACATTACATTGTCAATTACAAAGTCAAACCCAGAACACTGGGTATCACATAGACTGACTACAAAAAATTGATAAAACACAACAATAAAACCCATTCCCCTCGGCACCAAACAATCTAATAAGCCATTGTATCCTCATGAGTTTGCAGAATCAAAGACTCGCAGTTTGGACTGATGCAAAATGAAGAACCAATTCCCTCTGCAGCAATATTATAGAAATTGCCGGAAGCAACATTGTAGCGTACAAGATTGGTAGGCCATTCTTCCGGGTTCTCAACTTCCAGTATTGGGTCATTGTTATCAGCAAACCCAATTAACTTCAGTGCACAAGGGGTAGGAAAAGCAATCAGACATTCAAACGATTCAATGATTCCCCCAACCACCTGTAAGCTCCATACACAGAAAACAAAGTTGTCCTCACCATTTAAGTTTCCGGAAACAACAACGTTGTCTCTTAGGTTAGAAACAAAGAATGGTAGAGGAAGTTTCAATAACAACTCGTCTGGTATGTTAAGAACCTGGAAACGATGGGTCACCAAGTCGAAAGAAACCATCATATAGCTCTTGAATGAGCTAACATCACTAGCAAACAACTTTTCATAAGCACACCAGAAGATACGGCCATCAACAACAGCCTGAGATGCCTTTTTCAGTCGGATTGACTGACGAGGCAAGAACTGAGTTTCTAATACATTCCATTCTCTTGATGAGAAGGAGAAAAGTAAGACACACCATGGTTTTTGGGGCTCAAACGGGTATGAAATCTTTAAAATTGTTGGGTCCAGGTTGTCAGGTCGAACCCCAAAGGCCAACATACGCTTTTCATATTCATGACCAATTGTCACATAAGGGACAAATGTTCCCACAGATCTTCTGATGGATGGGTTCCAAACAAAAGCCATGTAGTGAGGGAGAATTGGTCCATACGAAAAACCCCAAATGCCGTGTGACCAGCCAATAGGTATCAAGTCAGAAAAAGATAGGTTTGTGGGTACAGGTGTTAAAGAGAAATTATGAGAAAGGTAAGACATGTAACCTTTAAACCCTTGATGATAGCGTAAAACATATGGGAAACCATCAGTTGGGCGAACACCGAAACGACCAGTGAAATGCAAGGTGTCAATGCCAGCCTTCCAGGTCTTTGACACACTTCGGCATTGAAGTACTTGCTTGACAGAAAGCCTTCGGACAATGTCCAATTGAACTTCAAGTGGAATACAGTCAGACATGGTGCAAACTAGTGTGGGTGTAAACTAGTGTGGAGAAGAAGAGTATAAAGGTATAGCTGGAGGTTTAATTCTAGTGTGGATGTAAACTAGTGTGGAAAAGAAGATTATAAATAAGACTTAAAACATTTAATAATCTACTTGTCCATGTACCTGAACATTAAGGAACACTTAATGGGCAATTGTACTTGCATAGAGTTTAACTAGTTGACTTATGATACATTTAAGAGGATACTTGTCAAAGTACTTGAAGTTTTAATATACAAGAACCTGTACTTTAAAGACTTATAGTTGAAATTGAACAAGTATCAAACTGGGATTTGAGACTGTTATATGCAACACATGCATTTCAGGTTTTACTAGAATTATTTAGTAAAAAAATATAAAGTTTTACCTCTAAACATGCCCGCATATTCAAATACCAAGGACGCCACTCCGGTTCATGCTTTTCACCACTGTTATACAACGTTACCACCCCTGTCTTGATATCAAACTGGGCCAGAAACCAATGTTTTTGCTTTTCGTTGATAGGCATAAAAACCTGTAATGAAAAAATAAAAAGAAATTTATATACATGTTCTGAGGCAAATAGGTCCATATATGTATACACAAGGAATGAATACACGTATTACCTGGTCAACATCGGCCCAATTAATATTGTACTTGCTTCCATTAGCATACCAAATGGGGATGGAATTCTGCAATAGCAGCTGAACACAGTATGGACTAACCATAGCCCAATCAGCGTCATCGGGTCTGAAATGCAACATGTATTCCACCCACAGCTCTATGTGCTGTCAAAACCAACGCAAAAGAGTATTCGTGAGACAAATACCATAAGAAATGAAAAAAAAAATAGATTTACAAGTACATATAAATGAAAAATGTACGAGTCTGACCTCATCCATGAGCCACCCTTGTTTTGTAGGATCTAAACAAACTAAGCTCTCCCAGAACCTCCGATCAACACGTATAGGTTCTTTGGACCAAGTAAATGTATAACGAAGTGGCCCCGGCTTTCCAAGGAATTCGTCGTAATCACTAGTCAGATGCACTTTGCCGATATAATTGTTGCACCGAGTAAGATTCTACACACAGGTTCTTACTATATTAGAAAAAAATAATTTAATGTTAAACGTAAGAAAATATAAATTGTTTTTATACCTCCACCCAAGGCTGAACACGTTTTAAATAGTCACTCATATCTCGATCCCGACATCCATAAGGGGGAGTTCGATTTTTTTCAGCTTTCACAAAATTTTCGGACCAGTAATACAACGAATCAGACCCACCTTTTTGACTCCTCTTGTTGGGTTCCATGCCTGCCTTTGCTCTGTTCCAATGTTCTGAATTATAAAAAGCAGATAACGCTTTATTCTTCTCGAGTGCAATCTTCAACTTCTCTTCCCTTTCCAACCGCCGTTTCGTCTCCTCTATCAACGCATTATGAAACTCTTTTTCCATAACCTTTAGTTCTTCAATCTTCCACCTTTCTTCTTCTTGCTTCCTCAGGCTTAATTCCTCTTCCAAAAGATACTCCTGTCACAAGAATTTATGTGAATTGATGTGTTCATACAAGGTATAATATATTTTTGTTTGTATTCTTTGTAAAAACACATTACCTGAAAAATATCGTCATCAGAGTCGACATCTATCTCAGCTGAACGATTTCGGGAAATAATAGAGTCAACCATTTCAAAGAATTCAGAATCCAGTTTTCTCGTAATTCATGGCTTAGATGCGAAAAAGATTTACTGAAGTCCAATTTCTCCTGTATATGAAAAAACGGAGGCATTGTTAAATTCAATAAAGTCAAAAATTCGCTTTATAATTTGACAAGTAAGCTATCGGAACCAATGTGTTTACCCAAAAACCGCAAGTTCTTTCGCAAGCAAGAACCTACAAAGTATTTTTAAAACCCATTTAATTTATATGACAATCATATAAATACATGTTATAGCTAAATGCATTATATTACTGTATATAAAAAATCACCTGAATAATAGACTCAAGTTTGAAAACACGAGCATTCAACTCCTGAATCACACAATCCTTTAGGCTGATCTCAGTAATAAGATCACTTGTCTAAATCCTAGGAACAAGCGGTAAATACTTTTTTTCTGTCCTCCCACGTTTCTAGCAAGCATCCAACTTCTATAGATAGAGATCGTATTCATGTGGTACCCTTGGTTTACGAGTAATTGGTATGTGCCCCCTGAAATACTCTCGAAATTGGATATACCAATCAGACTGCTGCTCGGCTAATGTTGCTTTCAATTCAAAATTTATCTTCGAGTACTACAAAAAAACATTAACCAAAAGAAGATCAAAAAACAAGTTCAATACAACACAAAATAACATAAATAGTAGGGAATACGATATTCTATAAGGTTTTACCTTGCCAAATAGCAATCCATAATCCGATCGTGTAAACACTTCATTCTTTGATCAGGCTACACCCCGTGGTATGACATCTGGGACTTTATTCCACCAATTATTGCTTCTTTCAAACGACTTAAGAATCCATATCTACAAAAGTTAAAGATTGAGTTAGGCAAGGAAAAATAAAACAAAATTAAAAACTCGTATGGAAAAAAAATAAAAGAATAACCTTGAAAGCCCAAATAAATCCTGCAAGTGTATACGTTGGAACGTACTTCCGAGATGCTTCTAGTCCTTTAAGGTGTTCCCACCTGTGTCTGTCTACGACATTAAGTATCTGGTTGTACAATTGCCTCCAAATGTGCTCCCCCCATGGAAACGAATTCCATGCTTCAAGGTCTTCAACCAAACGCACGTATCTATCATCCACTTGTTCAGCCAACAACCGACCCATAAAAATTACCTCTAGCGCTAACAGTAGACACACACGGACTGCATCTTCGTCAGATAATTTACCGAATAACTCTTCATCCTCAAGAACACCAAGAAGATCTAAGTTTGAAAGTCTTACCCCCATTTTATTTGGAAATACCCATGACTTAAATTTTATATCCCCTTTACTATACAAGTCAGACCTTATATATTTTCCAAAACGAAAACCTGTTATTAGAGAAAACTCGGGACGACCAAAATGTAGACAACAACCATCGACAGTATATATGAGGGGCATGTCAAAGTGGGCATCATCTACATAACTCTGTTTTTGTAGTATATAATCTAACATATGTGGTTCATGGTCAAAAAATATAATATCCAACCATCCTCCAAAACAGGTAGTCCTAAATAAAATCCTTCGCTTTTCATTCAGCTTATCTCTAATTAATGAAAAGTATTTCAATTTACTCCTAACGATGACTTTGGCTTCATATTCTTTTAAGAAAAAAAATAAAGCCAGCTTAGGAAAATAATAAGAAAAGGAAGACCATGAATAACAAATGCTTACACTTGCGGCAACAAAATCTGCAAATGTTGAGCATAGAATAGAGTCTGAGTAACAGGACTTGTCTTGACGACGATAATGAAGGAGTGTGGATTGTCATCAACCATACACACTATATCATTATCGCAATCAAAACGTCTCAATTATAAGGGCAGATCAATCTAACGTTGTAGATGGGTTCCATTGCTTTTTTTTTGGAAACCGTCTTATTACCGGTTGTGTCTTTGATCTTGATAACAAGCTTCGGCCCACAGGTACAAGTGTGTTCACCCTAAAAAAAGTTTTAGGGTGAGCACACCTGCAACTGAGGGCCAAAGCTGGTTATCAAGATCAAACACGCAACCAGTTTAAGACGGCTTCCAAATTAAGCAATGGAACGAATCTACAACGTTAGATAGATCTTCCCCTATAATTGAGGTTGCGCAATCAGAATTTCTTAAATCTAGCTCTATGTTTGATATTGCTCACTTGTATGTGGCGAATATACATATTAATTATGTATATTCTACAACGCTAAAGAGAGCATGGTGAGACTTACACACAATTAAAGGTTTAGTCTTCTACGATTATAGACGAAGATGGTCAACATCTTCTGGCCAATCATGCTCCATTGGGACGAGCTAATCATGCGGATAAATGTGTCGCCAATGAAAGCCAACCACAATGGAACATGATAGACTTGAAGAAATCTATCAACTTTGTCAAATTCGGATGGTAAATAGAATTAAGGTTTATTCAAATTTCAACTATAGAAAAGAAACCAAATTAAAACAAATAAGCAATCCACAAAGACCAATAAGCACTGAAATCATCCAATAAGCAATATAAGGTCTACATTAAACATACTAATACCAAGAGAGTAGCAGTATAAGGTCTCATTTCATTGGTAAATAGAATTAAGGTTTATTGAAATTTCAACTATAATGGAAGTTCACAAAATTTTGCAAAAGAATTTAACCAATCCACAAAGACCAATAACCTAATGCATACTGACATAACTCTAAAGAAACCAAATTCAAACAAATAAGCAATCCACAAAGACCAATAAGCACTGAAATCATCCAATAAGCAATATAAGGTCTACATTAAACATACAAATACCAAGAGAGTAGCAGTATAAGGTCTCATTTCATCGGTAAATAGAATTAAGGTTTATTCAAATTTCAACTATAATGGAAGTTCACAACATTTTGCAAAAGAATTTAACCAATCCACAAAGACCAATAAGCTAATGCATACTGACATAACTCTAAAGAAACCAAATTCAAACAAATAAGAAATCTACAAAGACCAATAAGTACTGAAATCATCAAATAAGCAATATAAGGTCTACATTAAACATTCTAAATACCAACAGAGTAGTAGTATAAGGTCTCATTTCATCGGCTTTTACACTAGTCTTTTGTCTGTATGTCAGAAAGCAATAACACGTAATATGAAACCGAGTTCTCGTTCCTCATTACAAGGAACGAGTCTTCCCCAATTGGAGAATCAAAAGGCTCCTACTAGGTTTTCGAGCTAGGTACCTAATGGACCACATACATCATAATAAATGACAGCGCGGGCCTGAAGACCGGAAATACAAACTTTACACTAATTGTTAGTGGAAATTTAAAGTTCACAAAATTTTTCCAAACTATTAACAAGATTGCGTGTACCGCCGATGTACTAAGTCTTCGCGAGAGCACAAGCTGTCAAAACAGTTGCTCGTGTAGTTTGAACCTGATCGGGAGTACAGACTACATCCACCGTGTCTTAATCACAAGCAGGATGAATAATCTGAGGCCCGATATCTGAGCCCAACTCTACAGGGTTAAGTAAACGACTATCTATGGTTCAAGGTCGCCCGGAATCACCACTTGATCCGTTTACCCTAGTTGTTTCCCATAGAATAGCCAATTACCACCGAGGTGATACAACACTTATATCAATCGCAATGACAAAAGCAAAGGTTTCCAACGCTCGCACTTGAAATTGTTTGGTAAAATTTTGTGAACTTTGATTTTGCCAAAAACACATTGGTCACAATAAATACAGACAGATTTAAGATAACCTAAATCTAGGCCTTGAAATAAGCTGATGCATACTGACAGGACTATAAATAAGCCAAATGAAAACAAATAGGCAATACACAAAGACCATTAAGAACTGAGTTTAACAGTTACCGCAACCATAAGCTAATGCATACTCACAACACTCCCAAAAAATACATCATCTTTCACAACTTTATATACAATATATACAATATGCAGGTAATAAACCCTAATTAAAGCTAACAATTAAAAATTTTCATAAAACCTAACACTAACAATTAAATAATCCTCGAATAACTAACACTAACAATAAAATAATCGGATAAATTTAAAAAAAAAGTACAACAAACCGTAACCCTAAATTGAAAAGATAATTACTTACCCTAGCCCAAACCATTTTTACTTTCGTTAGATCGAATACTATACCGTAACCCTAAATTAGAATAAACATAAACCAAGACAATCAGTTGCTTCAGATCTGTGGGTGTAATTGATAGAGAGGAGTATAATCGATCAGTAGAAGTAATCGATAAAGAGGAGTATAATTGATAGAGAGGAGTATAATCGATCTGTAGAAGTAATTGATAGAGGAGTATAATCGATCGTGAGGAGTATAATAGATGGAAAGAGTAAAGTTAGTGAGAGTAAAGTTAGAGAAGTGTGTTTAATACACTTCCTTTGAAATAAATGAGAGAAAGTAAATTGTTAATACAGTTGGTATAATAATTTTAAAAGTATAATCTTGTATAAAAAGTAGAAAACTATTAAAAATATAATTATGTATTTTTTTGTGTATTTGGTACATAAAAAGTATGGACACAAGTTTCAATAAAAAAAATATAAAAGTGTACCCTCTACCTAACAAGTCGCCCAAGTATAAGGAATAGTGGGACCCATTCGCCCAAGACTTATGTACTATTATATAATAAATAAGACTATACTTTTTTACAAAAAGACAAAAATTCCTAAGTCGCCCAAGCTATGTGGGTCCCAGTCGCCCAGGAAGTACATACTACAAGTGGTACATGTTAGTACTTTGGTGGAGACATATATAGGGACACATGTCACTATATTATGAGATCCGCCCAAGTTTTTTTGAGCGACCTGATCTCCTGGGGTATTTGGGGAAATTTTTTTTTTGGGGTATTTAGGGTAAAGACCCTTGTACCTTTGGGGTATACGGAGACTTTTCCCAATTAAAAAAGTAGTCCAATTATATTCTCTAGTTGATTGACTAATGATTGAGTATTAATCTTTGTATGGTTTTAGTCAAATTTAGCATTTAATTTGCTACTAGAGAATAGGTTGAGGCAGGCGGGAACAACAAAGAATAATGCGACGGAGATGTTTGTTAGAGAAAGAGAGAAATCAGTAAGAGCAATGATGGCAAATGTGGAGTTTGTTAAAACTCCTTGGACCGTTTAGAGCACTAGGGTTAAACAATAACAAAGACAACAATCATGCACAGCGGAATAAGTAAAACATCTTTATTATTGAACAAGGTTTTTACTTTGTGATCTCTAATACTAACACTAATAATCATCTACAGCCCCAATTCTACTTGATCAAGGTAGAACATGTTACAGACCTTGAGGCTGTACTAACTAACTAACTAACTAAAACCCTAGACGTTTATAACTTACGTCTAGGTTACACACACACACCTTTTAGTCGACTACATTATGGAAGACCTTACTTAATGAAACCCTACACCCTTGATCTCTTTATATAGAGAGATATTAGGGTTTACAAAATACTACGAGGGACTAATAAATAAATATTCTTTAACAAGCAAGTCCCTTGTCTTTTATTCTTCATTAATTGAAGAATTCTTCCTTGTCACTTCAGGTCCTTCTTGTTTTCACTCTTCTTGTTTTGTCTCATCAAATCTATAAGACCCAACAATCTTCCCCTATTTGATGATGACAAAACATACACGTTCTTGTACGAACTTCCCTAGACGAAGTAGAGAAGTTGAGATAATTAAATCTCGCCATGAATGAAACAAGTCTTGTCTTCCCCTTAAGCCATGCCATGCCACTCCAAATCTCTTCTAACATCTCTTCCCCTTTTTGTTATCAACAAATAGGGAATGTATGTAAATACGATCTTGACCACCATTAACCAGTACCACACTTTTAATCAAAGCCTTCCAATGTTTCAAATTGCCCTCCATGAAGAATGCCAAAATGCTTACTAAAAATGAATCCAAAACAGTAGAAAACTCCAACTAGCAGTAGTAATAATGAACAACGGTAGTAAGAATCAAACACTTCCCCTTGAGTGGTGCATGTAGATGGTTAAACAATTAAACAATAAGCTTCCCCTGAAACTAATATGTTTACCATCTCTTGAATCTTCAATTCTGTAAGCTCCTTGTAATGATCACTTGTGAAGAAAACCAAATATGACGAACTTGATGAAGAAGTTGAATTTCCCAAACCTTCGTCTTATATCTTGCACTATCCACGTCTCTATGTGACTCCAAACTTATCTTAGAAGTAGGCTACTAGGACCTCTTGATAAATCCTCAACTAATATGAGACACTGAGCACTACAATGTAACTCCTTTAAGTGATAGCAAATGTGAGCATTACGCACCATAATTTGTAGATCACACATCCTTGCTAGATTTACCAAGTCTTTGTCACCGCAATAACACAAACATAAGAACGCGCACCTGTGAAACTCAACTACAACATCAAATAAATGATATTCAACCTTCTTCGTAATCAATTAATCCAATAAGAACAAATACGAGCCTTTTTAAAACCTTTAAGAACATAAACCAAAAACTCCTTCCTGTGTGTGTGAAACTAATAACCTGTGTGTGTAATACCATCTCTAATCAATGATATGTACTTCCCCTCACTGCTCGTAAATCATGCATATATATTGAACCATAAAACTCTTTACGTGTCTCCATAAATCATTCAAACACAACAGTACTTTGAATATAACAGTACCTTGGAGCAGTACGTTGGACGAGCAGCAGTACTTTAGACTAACAGTACTTTGGGAAGCAGTACTTTGAAGTAGCAGTAGTACTTTCAATCCGAGAACAGTACGTTGAAGAGAGCAGTACTTTGAGAGTAGCAGTAGCATAAACGAATCTCAATACCCCACTTGCGTAAACTGGTATGAGGTAAACATAATAATTAAAATAATCGACCCCTTGCCTCAGAATTAAATGCGTTCCACATACGTGTGTCAGACAATTCAACACAATATTCACTTTTCACATCAGTAATCGACAAAAGTAAATCAATTAATTCACCGACCCACACGTGCATTTTTCTTGTATTCACCAATTAGATCAAGACACCAAATTCCAAACTTGACCAATTAATTCTTGTGCGGAATGATGAGACTGTCGATAAACATAAATTAGTTTAATACCTTTGAAACGTCAGTCCGTACCTTACTGCTGCATCGACGATAAACTTTTTCGTCAAATCTGCTATTTTTCGACAGTAAAACCTTGTAATCCCTAGGTAACGAGCTCCCCAGGCTCTGATACCACATGTGGAGTTTGTTAAACTCCTTGGACCGTTTAGAGCACTAGGGTTAAACAATAACAAAGACAACAATCATGCACAGCGGAATAAGTAAAACATCTTTATTATTGAACAAGGTTTTTACTTTGTGATCTCTAATACTAACACTAATAATCATCTACAGCCCCAATTCTACTTGATCAAGGTAGAACATGTTACAGACCTTGAGGCTGTACTAACTAACTAACTAACTAAAACCCTAGACGTTTATAACTTACGTCTAGGTTAACACACACACACCTTTTAGTCGACTACATTATGGAAGACCTTACTTAATGAAACCCTACACCCTTGATCTCTTTATATAGAGAGATATTAGGGTTTACAAAATACTACGAGGGACTAATAAATAAATATTCTTTAACAAGCAAGTCCCTTGTCTTTTATTCTTCATTAATTGAAGAATTCTTCCTTGTCACTTCAGGTCCTTCTTGTTTTCACTCTTCTTGTTTTGTCTCATCAAATCTATAAGACCCAACAATCTTCCCCTATTTGATGATGACAAAACATACACGTTCTTGTACGAACTTCCCTAGACGAAGTAGAGAAGTTGAGATAATTAAATCTCGCCATGAATGAAACAAGTCTTGTCTTCCCCTTAAGCCATGCCATGCCACTCCAAATCTCTTCTAACATCTCTTCCCCTTTTTGTTATCAACAAATAGGGAATGTATGTAAATACGATCTTGACCACCATTAACCAGTACCACACTTTTAATCAAAGCCTTCCAATGTTTCAAATTTCCCTCCATGAAGAACGCCAAAATGCTTACTAAAAATGAATCCAAAACAGTAGAAAACTCCAACTAGCAGTAGTAATAATGAACAACGGTAGTAAGAATCAAACACTTCCCCTTGAGTGGTGCATGTAGATGGTTAAACAATTAAACAATAAGCTTCCCCTGAAACTAATATGTTTACCATCTCTTGAATCTTCAATTCTGTAAGCTCCTTGTAATGATCACTTGTGAAGAAAACCAAATATGACGAACTTGATGAAGAAGTTGAATTTCCCAAACCTCCGTCTTATATCTTGCACTATCCACGTCTCTATGTGACTCCAAACTTATCTTAGAAGTAGGCTACTAGGACCTCTTGATAAATCCTCAACTAATATGAGACACTGAGCACTACAATGTAACTCCTTTAAGTGATAGCAAATGTGAGCATTACGCACCATAATTTGTAGATCACACATCCTTGCTAGATTTACCAAGTCTTTGTCACCGCAATAACACAAACATAAGAACGCGCACCTGTGAAACTCAACTACAACATCAAATAAATGATATTCAACCTTCTTCGTAATCAATTAATCCAATAAGAACGAATACGAGCCTTTTTAAAACCTTTAAGAACATAAACCAAAAACTCCTTCCTGTGTGTGTGAAACTAATAACCTGTGTGTGTAATACCATCTCTAATCAATCATATGTACTTCCCCTCACTGCTCGTAAATCATGCATATATATTGAACCATAAAACTCTTTACGTGTCTCCATAAATCATTCAAACACAACAGTACTTTGAATATAACAGTACCTTGGAGCAGTACGTTGGACGAGCAGCAGTACTTTAGACTAACAGTACTTTGGGAAGCAGTACTTTGAAGTAGCAGCAGTACTTTCAATCCGAGAACAGTACGTTGAAGAGAGCAGTACTTTGAGAGTAGCAGTAGCATAAACGAATCTCAATACCCCACTTGCGTAAACTGGTATGAGGTAAACATAATAATTAAAATAATCGACCCCTTGCCTCAGAATTAAATGCGTTCCACATACGTGTGTCAGACAATTCAACACAATATTCACTTTTCACATCAGTAATCGACAAAAGTAAATCAATTAATTCACCGACCCACACGTGCATTTTTCTTGTATTCACCAATTAGATCAAGACACCAAATTCCAAACTTGACCAATTAATTCTTGTGCGGAATGATGAGACTGTCGATAAACATAAATTAGTTTAATACCTTTGAAACGTCAGTCCGTACCTTACTGCAGTATCGACAATAAACTTTTTCTTCAAATCTGCTATTCTTCGACAGTAAAACCTTGTAATCCCTAGGTAACGAGCTCCCCAGGCTCTGATACCACATGTGGAGTTTGTTAAAACTCCTTGGACCGTTTAGAGCACTAGGGTTAAACAATAACAAAGACAACAATCATGCACAGCGGAATAAGTAAAACATCTTTATTATTGAACAAGGTTTTTACTTTGTGATCTCTAATACTAACACTAATAATCATCTACAGCCCCAATTCTACTTGATCAAGGTAGAACATGTGACCTTGAGGCTGTACTAACTAACTAACTAACTAAAACCCTAGACGTTTATAACTTACGTCTAGGTTACACACACACACCTTTTAGTCGACTACATTATGGAAGACCTTACTTAATGAAACCCTACACCCTTGATCTCTTTATATAGAGAGATATTAGGGTTTACAAAATACTACGAGGGACTAATAAATAAATATTCTTTAACAAGCAAGTCCCTTGTCTTTTATTCTTCATTAATTGAAGAATTCTTCCTTGTCACTTCAGGTCCTTCTTGTTTTCACTCTTCTTGTTTTGTCTCATCAAATCTATAAGACCCAACAATCTTCCCCTATTTGATGATGACAAAACATACACGTTCTTGTACGAACTTCCCTAGACGAAGTAGAGAAGTTGAGATAATTAAATCTCGCCATGAATGAAACAAGTCTTGTCTTCCCCTTAAGCCATGCCATGCCACTCCAAATCTCTTCTAACATCTCTTCCCCTTTTTGTTATCAACAAATAGGGAATGTATGTAAATACGATCTTGACCACCATTAACCAGTACCACACTTTTAATCAAAGCCTTCCAATGTTTCAAATTTCCCTCCATGAAGAACGCCAAAATGCTTACTAAAAATGAATCCAAAACAGTAGAAAACTCCAACTAGCAGTAGTAATAATGAACAACGGTAGTAAGAATCAAACACTTCCCCTTGAGTGGTGCATGTAGATGGTTAAACAATTAAACAATAAGCTTCCCCTGAAACTAATATGTTTACCATCTCTTGAATCTTCAATTCTGTAAGCTCCTTGTAATGATCACTTGTGAAGAAAACCAAATATGACGAACTTGATGAAGAAGTTGAATTTCCCAAACCTCCGTCTTATATCTTGCACTATCCACGTCTCTATGTGACTCCAAACTTATCTTAGAAGTAGGCTACTAGGACCTCTTGATAAATCCTCAACTAATATGAGACACTGAGCACTACAATGTAACTCCTTTAAGTGATAGCAAATGTGAGCATTACGCACCATAATTTGTAGATCACACATCCTTGCTAGATTTACCAAGTCTTTGTCACCGCAATAACACAAACATAAGAACGCGCACCTGTGAAACTCAACTACAACATCAAATAAATGATATTCAACCTTCTTCGTAATCAATTAATCCAATAAGAACGAATACGAGCCTTTTTAAAACCTTTAAGAACATAAACCAAAAACTCCTTCCTGTGTGTGTGAAACTAATAACCTGTGTGTGTAATACCATCTCTAATCAATCATATGTACTTCCCCTCACTGCTCGTAAATCATGCATATATATTGAACCATAAAACTCTTTACGTGTCTCCATAAATCATTCAAACACAACAGTACTTTGAATATAACAGTACCTTGGAGCAGTACGTTGGACGAGCAGCAGTACTTTAGACTAACAGTACTTTGGGAAGCAGTACTTTGAAGTAGCAGCAGTACTTTCAATCCGAGAACAGTACGTTGAAGAGAGCAGTACTTTGAGAGTAGCAGTAGCATAAACGAATCTCAATACCCCACTTGCGTAAACTGGTATGAGGTAAACATAATAATTAAAATAATCGACCCCTTGCCTCAGAATTAAATGCGTTCCACATACGTGTGTCAGACAATTCAACACAATATTCACTTTTCACATCAGTAATCGACAAAAGTAAATCAATTAATTCACCGACCCACACGTGCATTTTTCTTGTATTCACCAATTAGATCAAGACACCAAATTCCAAACTTGACCAATTAATTTCTGTGCGGAATGATGAGACTGTCGATAAACATAAATTAGTTTAATACCTTTGAAACGTCAGTCCGTACCTTACTGCTGCATCGACGATAAACTTTTTCGTCAAATCTGCTATTTTTCGACAGTAAAACCTTGTAATCCCTAGGTAACGAGCTCCCCAGGCTCTGATACCACATGTGGAGTTTGTTAAACTCCTTGGACCGTTTAGAGCACTAGGGTTAAACAATAACAAAGACAACAATCATGCACAGCGGAATAAGTAAAACATCTTTATTATTGAACAAGGTTTTTACTTTGTGATCTCTAATACTAACACTAATAATCATCTACAGCCCCAATTCTACTTGATCAAGGTAGAACGACCTTGAGGCTGTGTACTAACTAACTAACTAACTAAAACCCTAGACGTTTATAACTTACGTCTAGGTTACACACACACCCCTTTTAGTCGACTACATTATGGAAGACCTTACTTAATGAAACCCTACACCCTTGATCTCTTTATATAGAGAGATATTAGGGTTTACAAAATACTACGAGGGACTAATAAATAAATATTCTTTAACAAGCAAGTCCCTTGTCTTTTATTCTTCATTAATTGAAGAATTCTTCCTTGTCACTTCAGGTCCTTCTTGTTTTCACTCTTCTTGTTTTGTCTCATCAAATCTATAAGACCCAACAATCTTCCCCTATGCAAAGATGACAATTGAGCAATTATCTGCTTTGAAATTTATTCCATCGCATGAGGTGGCGAATATGTTCTGAAACGTTGTTGGAGAAGCAGCAGCTTCAAAATGTTAGTGAAGATCTTCCATGATTAGTTTGGGATGCCATTACTTGTTGTTCTCAAAGTGTAATTATCTTTTATATTCTGTTTCAAGAACCGCATGAAATATTAATGAAATTAGGAAGAAAGGTCAATCTATTCCTCTTGTTGTAACTACGGCGGTGTTTTTTTTTAATGTCTTAACAGCCTCTTAATGCCTCTTAACGAGCCATACCTCTTAATCTGTCAGACGTTTTGGGCGTTCAGACCGTTTGTTTTTTTCCCGTACAGACGCAGTCAGAGGCAGTTAGATCTTAATGGTCTAGACTTGAGAGGGTTGTCTTAATACCTCTTGTTGTACGAGCAAGAAAATGACACAACAAAAATTAGTAATAAGATTTTTGATTCAGATTCAGACATATACGCCTCAGATTCAGATTCAGATTCAGATGTGCGATTCAGATTCAGATTCAGAGCCTCTGAATAAATAAACAGCACCTACCTTTCAAGAATTCTTGAGTGCTATATAAAAAGGGCTAATTACCAAAATGGTACTTTGAATTTTTTTTTTCAAAATACAATAGAAAAATAATGGCTGTTCCCAAAAAGGTTATGTGTCAATGTGCGACTCCATCCAATGTGCGACACATGTATATTATTTTAATATTAAAGTACGGTGGGTAGGTGAGGTAGGTGGGAGTTTGACTGCTTAAATGACTAATATACCATCTACTTATCACCACACAAAACCATCACCATCACAAAGTCTTATCTTCATTCAAAAAGAAAAACCGAGATACAACTCATAATTTATATCGACATTCAAAAATTAAATCACAAACCCATCATTTTCACAAAATTATAAGGACAACATATACAAGAACAATCATCTTCACAAACCCAGATAATCCATCATAATCGATCCATCATCTTCACAAAGAACCATCATCTTCACAAAACCATCATCTTCACAAGAACCATAATCGATCCAACAAATACAAGAACCATCATCTTCACAAGAACAACACAAAAAACACAAAAACTAACACGCCCCTTTGTGAATCTTGACAATAACGGCTTCTAGATCTCTAAGTGAGGTCTCGGGTAAGGTGTATCATAATTTATTTTCGTATTTATGTTGGTTTTGAATGATTTTAAGAAAGAAGATAACAAGATTGTTATATTCTTATCTTTTGTAATCGGATATATATGAAGTGTAGTCTTCAGAAATTGATCCATGATGAGATTGTTATTTCGTTTGTTTGAAATTGAAAGGTTTTGATGTTACTTTGATAACCACAAAATAATAAGCTGAGATCATTTGATGTTTTTCATTTAAGTTTTAGAAGTTTGATTGATTGTGTGAATTGAGAAGTTTGATGTTTTTTTTATTAGTTTGATTGGTGGTAGCTAGAATTAGTATAAAAATGTGAAATAGTTATTAGATATGAGGTTGGAATGTTACTTAGCTTGACATAAAAAAGTCAAAATGGTTATGTGTTTGACTCAAAAAACGAATGTTGTTTATCTTGTTTTTCCACTTGGAATGGATTTAAATCAAATGGGTTTTTAATTTCATTAAAATCTTTTTAAATTTTGGTAAATGTTGTTGCATGAGTAAATGGATTAACAAGAATAATAATTACTAGAGGCCGTGGTAATTATTTTGTTAGATCTGGTGCAATCTTTCTTTAGAAGTTTGATTAATTGGGTGTTGCCGGAATAAATGATGATGGTAAAAAAATTAGGACTCACACATTCGCGCATTTAAAAGAGGGTATTTTGGTCATGTGCGAATGTGCGAATGTGCAAATGTGCGAATGTGAAATTGGTATTTATTTATATTTAAGAGAAGGGTAAATTTGCCATTTAAGCAGAAACTCAAAGTCAAACTCCCACCTACCCCACCTAACCACTGTACTTTAATATTAAAAAAGTGGACACGTGTCGCACATTGGATGGAGTCGCACATTCGCTTATTCGCACATGATCTTTTCGAGAAAAGCCATTATTTTCCTACTATATTTTGAAAAAACTTTTTTCAAAGTACCATTTTGTTTTTTAAGTGATAACCTATTAATGATGAGCCTAGTAATGATGAGCCTAAAAATGATTATGTTAATATTGGTGATATCCCTGTTCCTGTAAGTGATAACCCCACTCTAAATCCTAGAGTCAGTCCTGTTAGTAGCCCTAGGATTTTTAAAAGGGGTGAGGATTATGTGATGGGGGTAGTAATGCTTGTCCTACTTCGGCCCAACAAATAGGTGATCGGCACTTTTGACCATATAGTGCTTCAAACGGTGCAACCTTAATACTCGCATGGTAACTGTTGTTGTACGAAAACTCAATCAAAGACAAATGGGTATCCCACCCACTTCCAAAGTCAATCACGCAAGCTCGGAGCATATCTTCAAAGGTTTGGATGGTCCTTTCACTTTGACCATCGGTCTGTGGATGGTAGGCGGTACTCATGTCAAGGTTTGTACCAAAGGCATCCTGAAGTGATCGCCAAAAGTTGGAAGTGAATCTGCTGTCTCGGTCGGATATGATAGATATTGGCGTGTGTTGGGCCCATAAGTACCCAAGCGTCCTGACAACAAGGATTTGAATACAAATAAGCCATGCGTTAATCAACCGTGAACACTCTCATGTCACTGAGTGAATAGTCACTTAGTGAGTTATCTTCAGGATTCTTAGGACGAGTCTAAGAAGAAAGACTCACCATTCAGGAAGGCGGAACTCCCTGAGTGTTACTTAAGCCAAAGAAGAAGATAATGGGTTCAGTGAGTGATAACAATAACTCACTGAACCCCAGTCTCCCCAACAACTATAATGATTGAAGACTGAAGACTGAAGACCAAGCCTGAAGAATCTGAAGTCTGAAAGAAAGGTGGGACTAGGCAGGAAGTTTGAAAAGATAAGGAGAAGTCCTATCGAGCTAAAGTCAAACTTTCCATAAACGGCTTGAGGACAAGAGAGTGTCATCACTGACATTCGAAAGCAGTTTTAACCTATTCCCAAAATAGATTCTTGGAACTGACAAAATACTGTTGTATTTTGTACAGACTAGCTAGGTCATTCATTTTATATTTTTAGTCGCGGGTGTTCTTTTATACTTGTGTATAAATAGGATCATAAAGGAGAAAAGTGAATTAAGTTTTGTGCATTAAAAGCTTAGACTTTCACAAAACCACATTTCTCCTCCAAAGAGCAACCTAGTCCATGAGATAGCTCAGTGGTTCTTTTATAGTTGCCACTCAAGAATAACTTGAGTTTAGTGAGGAGAACATACCATACCTTGTTTATTCAATCCAAAGTGTTTATTCCGCAAACACTTGGGTATAGATTCTTTTGATTAATTTATAATAAGAATTTAAACGTTGAAAAACTTGTGTTTTTTATCTCTACATTTTACTTATTTGTCTAAATTAATCAATACATTAAATCAGTCATGGAACACAATTAGATTAACTTTGTAGTTACTTCTACTTGTGTAACGGGAACAATAAGTGGTATCAGAGCCTCTGGTTTGTAAAATCTTTTCAAAAACTAAAGAGTGCTCAAGGTTTTTAAAACCAAGATCCTACTATGGCTGATATTGATGTACCCCAGCTCGTCGACAAAAAGGGAGGAAGCTATTCAGCTGTTGCTCCTAGACTTGAAGCTGGAAAATTTAGCAAGTGGAAAAAGCATATGCTTTGCTACTTGACTGGTATGGAACCATACTACATCACTTGTATCAATAAAGGTCCTTATGTCCCAAAGACTGCTGAAGGGTTACCTAAACCTGAAGCTCAATGGACCATTGATGAGAGAAGGGTGGTCAATCAAGACCAACTCCTGAAAAGCATAATTATATCTTGTCTTCCTAACGATATAATGGAATCAGTCATTAACTGTACATCAGCCAAACAAACTTGGCTTGACTTGGTTCATAGCTTCGAAGGTCCCTTAGATACCAAGGAAAACATGATCATGGACCTGAAACTTGAGTATAACACTTCAGGGCAAAAGACTCTGAAAGTCTCTCTCAGACCTATACTAGATACAAGACCCTGATAAATGAATTATCAAATGATGGTGTAGTTTTGTCTAAGCATGAGATAAATGTTGGCTTTGTAAACAGTCTCCCTGAGAAGTGGTTAAACTTCTCTCAGGGCCTCAGGAATGCTAACAACATTCAGACCCTTGAGCTCCCTGAGATCTATGGGAAGTTTGTCTATGAGGACAACTTAATCTCTAGGAGATACCCTGACTCAAAGAAAGCTCTTGAGACCAAAAAGGCCCTGACTATCTCACCCATATCAACTGCCTTTTATTCTAATGGTGTTGTGCATGATTTCCAAGAGGATTCTGATGATGAGATTGATGAAAGAACTAGTGAGGAGTACCCAAATGATTTACATTTAGAATTTCAAGAAAGGGCACTCCTTGCTAATTCAAAACATTTTATCAAAAGCAATCAGTCAAACTTTTCAAAATCTAAAGCAAATGAAACCACTGAATGTTTCAAATGTGGTAAAAAGGGTTATTTTTCTAAAGACTGTTTTTCAAAAACAACTTCAGAACCCTTATATAAATTTTCTGGAAATAGTTCTTCTTCAGGAACTAGCAAGTTTCAACCTAAAATGCTTCAGTCTTCTCAACATTTTCAAAACAATACTGTTCAAAATGGTCAAAAAGACTTTGAAGCTAAATATAGGAAAGCTAAGGCTAAACTTGCTCTCCTTGAGGCCAATCCCTCAATGTCTTAGGCTGCTCAAACTTCCGAACCTGTTCAGACAAAGAACAAGGTACTTGTAGCTGAAGCCTATGACTAGGATTAAGAAGAGGTCTCCTCAGATGATGAAGAAGTTATAGTGAGTGCACTGATGGCACTTTCAGATGGTGATCAGCTGGCTGTTAGAAAAAGCCATGCAAGGAATGGAGAGTGGGTCAACATAACCATGAAAAAGGTAAATATTTTACTTTCTATAGATGATGATTCTGATTGGTAGTATTATATGAATTACATTAATATAGATCTTAAGTTTGTAGAAGAACAAAGGCTTAATTTGCTTTCAAAATATAACAATCTTGTTCAAGAATTAAATAAGTGTAGAGATGAATTGCTTGTCCTGAAACAAGCTAAGCTAGAAGCTGTTACACTTCAAATTCAAAGCACTGAGATTTTGAAACAATATCAAGTTCTTCAAAATGAATTTAACAAAGAAAAGGCTGTCATTGAAAGCTGGACTAAAAAGTATCCTAAAGTCTATGAAACTGTGTCTCTTATTCCTAGTGCTAACAAGAAAGTCATAGGAGAAGACCAACTTACTGAATCCCTCAGTGAGAGTCATAGTGAAAACGCCTTTATTCCAACAGGCATGTATTTTAAGAAAGAGATGGTACCCAAGTGTAATGAATGGATTATCAGAGACAACCCAGTTAGTAAGTTACCTAACTTTGAGACTAGGAAAATCTTGCAACCTGAAAATCAGGCCATAAAAGATATGCTTGGACTCACTAATAATCTCAGTATTACCGAGCCTTTCAATGAGTCTAAATCAGAATCTCAAACACCATTCCCATCTCTGAAAGTCCTTCAGGGAGCTGCACCTTGTTCAGACCTTACACCATTTGTCTACTCTCAGCATTCTCCAAAGGAGAAGCCAGGAATGGGAAAAACCATCCTGAAAAGGCACACACCTGAAGTCTCAGTTCCTACTGATGACTCAACAACTTCAGTCCCTTCTGAAGTAAAAACAGAAAGCCTTGACTCAAAATATGATCAGTTGGCTGAGCTTATCAGGAAGGTGAGTGAGAAGATTGAATCTTCTGAGAAGCCTTCTCAATCTAAGATGAAGGAACTCAAATCAGCTTCCTCAAGCACCACCAAACCAAAACCTCAGCAAAGATGTGAGCTGTGTAACTATACAAATCATTCTACTGATAATTGTTATAGAATCCTCTTTTGCATGGTATGCAAAAAGGAAGATCACAGAACTGCTGATCACTTGTCATACACAGCCACATCTAAAGCTGCAAACTTTAAAGCACAAGCTTTTAAGTATCCCTCTGATTCTAAGCAGAAGCAGAAACAAAAGGCTAAGCCTTTTTCACCTTGCCCACATTGTGGCTTCAATGACCACATTCCTGAGGATTGTCTAATGGACACTAGTTGTGACATATGTGGAGATCCCACTCATGACACCCCAGGACATGAGAAGGTCATTCAGACCGGAAGAGGTATGACCAAGCCATCCTATTAGTTTACTGAGTCCACATCTACAATCAAATGCAAAATTTGTGGTAGCTCAGTCCATTCAACCACTGACCATGCATCAATTGTTACTTTTAAGAAGGCTATTAAAGAGGGGTCCTACAAAGAACTAACTCAGTTTACAATTTGTGCAGATACATGCTAGGGAGCCAGTTTGGCATCTAGATAGTGGATGTTCCAGTTTGGCATCTAGATAGTGGATGTTCAAGGAGCATGACTGGTGTGAAAGAATATCCGTACATATATGTAGAGGAACCAGGACCCAAGGTGGTATTTGCTGACAATTCATCATGTCTCGCAGAAGGTTATGGTTCAGTAAAATGTAGTGGTTTAGTCTTTACTAGGATAGCTTATGTCAATGGTCTTAAGTACAATTTAATCAGTGTCAGTCAACTATGTGATGCAAAATACATATTTCAGTTTGATGATAAGCAAGAAACCATCTTCAATGCAAATAAGTAAGTAGTCCTTATTGCACCAATAAGACAAGATGTTTATGTGTTAGACATGTCTACACTAACTCAGAATGGAACTTGTCTCTTTGCTAAGGCTACTAAAACCCTCAACTGGCTTTGGCATAAGAGACTCTCCAATCTGAACTTCAAAAACATAAACTATCTTGCCAAACAAAACAAGGTCCTTGGCTTACCATCACTTGTGTTTTCAAAGGATAAACCCTGCTCTGCCTGTGAAAAAGGTAAACATCATAGAGCATCTTTTAAAACCAAGCAAAACTTTTCCATCAAAAACTGCCTTCATCTTCTCTATATGGATCTCTTTGGGCCCATCAGTCCTAGATCCATTAAACATGAGAAGTATACTCTGATCATTGTGGATGAATACTCAATATACACTTGGGTTTACTTCCTGACAAAAAAGAGTAAGGCAACTGAAACAATCATGTCCTTTGTTAGGAACATTGAAAATCAAAATGACATTAAAGTCAAACAGATTAGGACTGACAATGGAACTGAGTTCAGAAACCATGAACTTGAATGTTTCTATGATGAGAAAGGTATTTCCCAAATTTTTTCCTCTCCTTACACACCTAAACAAAATGGTGTTGCTGAAAGGAAGAATAGAACACTCATTGAAGCTGCTAGAACAATGCTAAATGGATCAGTCCTATCCAAACACTTTTGGACTGAAGTAGTTAAAACTGCCTGTTACGCACAAAACAGATCAATCATTGTCAATAGACATAGCAAAACTGCTTATGAGTTATTCAAGGGAAGAATCCTTGACATCAGCTATTTTCATGTCTTTGGGTGTCCGGTGTTTATTCATAATCACAAGGATCACTTAGGGAAATTTGATGCTAAGGCTGATGATGGATACTTCCTTGGATACTCTCTCATCTCTAAATCCTTCAGGGTGTTCAATACAAGGAGGCAACAAATTGAGGAAACATTCCATGTTACCTTTGATGAGAGTACTGAAGCAATTAGATTCTCAAACTCCTCAGTGGAAGAGATAGGTATTGATGATTTATCAAGATATCGTCCTGGTGAATATCACCCTGATAGTAATCCTTCCACTCAGTATCAAGCAAATGCTGATATCTCCTATTACATTGTCTCTCACAACCTTCCTTACCCTACCATCACTGAGTTTGTTGAAGCACAGACAAGTACTGATGCAATCAATCAGTCTGAACAAAGTGCTCATGAACCAATCAATCTCAGTGATTAGCCAAGTCAGTCAGACACTCAAGATCCTGAAGATCATCAAGTATCTGCACCAGAACCTACACCTCTACCCAATCAGGCCTCCACAAGTTCTAATCAGTATCCAAAACGTCAGGACAGTTGGACTAGGTCTAAAGATATAGAACTTATCAATATAATTGGAGAGCCTACTGAAGGCATGCTCACTAGAAGCATGGCTGTAAAACTAAAAGCAGCCTCAGCCAATGAATGCCTGTTTGTGGACTTCATTTCCACAACTGAACCCAAAAGTGTCAAAGAAGCACCTAAACATCCTAGTTAGGTTCAGGCCATGCATGATGAACTGGAACAATTTGAAAGAAATAAGGTAATGACCTTAGTCAAGTGTCCACAGGATGTTTTAGTTATTGGCATGAAATGGGTATTCAAAAACAAATCTGATGAAAATGGCATAGTCATCAAAAACAAGGCCAGACTTGTTGCCGAAGGCTACAATCAGCAGGAATGCATTGACTATGAAGAGACATTTGCACCAGTGGTAAGGATAGAAGCCATCAGGATCTTCCTTGCATTCGCAACCTACATGAACTTCAAAGTGTACCAAATGGATTTAAAAAGTGCATTCTTAAATGGTTCATTAAAAGAAGAAGTTTATGTTCAACAACCCCCTGGATTTGAAAGTAGTGAATTTCCTGACTATGTCTGCAAGCTTGACAAAGCTCTTTATGGACTGAAACAAGCTCCTAGGGCATGGTATGAAACTCTTTCAGCCTTCCTCATCCAAAAAAAAATTGCAAGAGGAAAGATAGACAACATATTGTTTACCTATAGGACAAATGATGATGTCATAATTGTACAAGTACATGTGGATGACATCATATTTGGCTCAACAAGTTATAAACTTTGCAAACAGTTTGAAATACTGATGGCAAAGAAATTTGAAATGAGCATGATAGGAGAACTCACCTACTTCCTTGGACTACAAATCAAGCAGACTGATAAGGGAACCTCTATCAGTCAAGAGAAGTATACCAGAAGCCTACTGAAAAAGTATGAGCTCAGTGACTGTGCCTTAGTCAAAACTCCCATGGTTTCTCCTAACAACCTAGGTCCTGACCTTGCTGGTAAACCAGTCAATCAAACTCTATATAGAGGAATGATTGGGCCACTGATGTATCTACTTGCATCAAGGCCCGTTATCCAATTCTCAGTCTGTTTGTGTGCCAGATATCAATCTGACCCAAGAGAATCACATCTCACAGCTATGAAAAGGATCCTCAGGTACCTGAAAGGTACTCCAAGTCTTGGATTGTACTATCTAAAATGCTCAGGCTTTGATCTCAAGGGATACTCAGACTCTGACTATGCTGGCTGCAACATAGATAGAAAAAGCACCTAAGGCTCCTGCCAATTCCTTGGTGGAAAATCAGTGACTATGGCATCCATTATAAGATGGTTCCCTCGACTTGGAGTGTAAGGGGTGTAATGTGTAATTTTTGATAATTGAAGGCTTAATGTGTAAATATAAATATTGTAAGGATTAAATTGTAGTTTAATGAACTATAAGGTTTAAATTGTAAATTTAATTTAATAAAAGGGTTTAACTTGTAAACTGGTTAACATTAAAGGACTAGAGTTGTAATTATGGGAAACTTATGGGTTAAAATAAAAAACTTGTAATATTTGCACTTTAAACCTTTAACTTTGGCATAATTGCATTTAAAACCCTAAAATATGGAAAGTTGTCATATTGAACCCTAATGTAACACCCTAACCCGCCAAGGGTAGAAGCATCACATTATGGTGTCAAATCAAAGAAAACATACATAATACACAGCGGAAGTCTTAAACAAATTCATTAAAGAAATTCAGCCAACACGGCTTAAACCAACATGAGTTCAATGATAATAAATAATCCAAAGGAAATAATGACGAAATGAAATCCAGTCTAACAGATGTCATAAATAAGGGTAGTAACTAAGGTAGAATCTTATTCTAATCTCTACTCTCAATCCCATAGCAAAATCCCAGCTTCTATCTTAGATACCTGCCGCAGGAAAAGAAATGCGGCTGAGCTTAAAAAGCCCAGTGAACAGATATATATAACAAACAGAAATGAAAGCAAATGAAATGAACATGTTTAGTTTAGTGCATTGGGATATGTAAGTCTAAGGCAAAGAGTATAATAAGATAGAAATGAAAAGAAAGGAAATAAAAAGATCAGTAATCCCCCACGAGCCCGAACAACCAAATATAGTAACCAGAGAGGGGAGTCCTCTCAAATGTGAAGGACGTGTATTGCACACAACATCAATCACCGAACAATATAATATAATATCCATTAATACGAACACTAACCTAGGATGCATCCATACGCCCCCCGAACAATAATATAGGCCAATAATAAATATAATGTGCACGTTACGAACAATATGGGGACGGTGTGGAACATCACTCAACCACACTAAAGTTATGCCATTGGTGAATCAATGACACAGCCACATTACCTTCATGACTAGGAAACGAACATGGCTCGGGTATCAAACTGAAAGGTCAAAAGTCTAGGTCAAAGCAAAGGTCCAAATAGTCTAAGTTCAATTATCAAAGGTTCATGGCAAAGGGTACATATCTAATCAAAGTCAAAGGAATCAAAGAATAGGGAACATAGCAATGGCTTTGGGAAATCCTAAACGAATCAATATCAACGAATCAAAAGAAAACGAATGCACCTTACTGAAAAGGGCAGAATATATGTACCTTATTACGAACGCAAACAAACAAGAATAGAAAGCACTGAACGGATCAAGACTTCTCCTTCTTCACACCTAAAGGAGTAGAAGAAAGTTACAATTGGTTTTTAATTACTTATTTTAGCTTGCCTTTCCATTTTAAGTAACTTTCTATTTTTAGCAGGTTTCCATATTTAGTAAGTTTCCATTTTTAGAAAGATTTAAGTATTTTAACTTAAGTTAAGTCTTTATTTAAGCATATTATGGACATAGGGTACATTTTAGCAAGTTATGATAGTTCAGAGTTAATTATGACAAGTTTCCATATCTTAGGGTTTTAAATGTAAATATATCAAAGTTAAAGGTCTAAAGTGAAAATATCACAAGTTACTTATTTTAAATCTTATTTTATCCAGAGTTACTCTTTTAACCCATTAAGTTTAACAATTTACAAATTACACCCCTTTAGTTATTTAAGTTACAAAATAAACCTTATAGTTTCATAATTTACAATTTAAGTACCTTATTTTACTAAATTACATAATATACCCATAATATTATGTATGGTACGAAATAACCCTCCATGTTTCACATAATTACATTTTTAGTCCCTTTAGTTTATAAAACTTATAATTTAATTTACAAATTACCAATAATTACATATTGAGCCCATAAATATCCAAATTTACACATTACCCTTCTAATATCACTATTTACACAAAATAACTCTAAGTTTCTAGAATTTACACTTTTAGTCCCTCCATTTAATTAGTTTCCAATTCAAACTCTAATTTAACAAATAAATCATTATCTTGCCAATTTTACACTTAGGACCCTCATGTTATATTTCTTTATACATTTGTACTGACCTAACTAACATTATAAAAATAACCCTTAAGTTTCAAAGTTGACAAAACACACCCTTCTTATTTATTTTCAAATCGTATACACTTTTTAATTCACAAACCCTAACCCTTGCTCAACCACTAATCATACAATCATTTCCTCATCATTAATGTGCTTTTATTATCCAGATTCAACACTCAAACCCTAAACCTAATTCGTTCTAGGGTTTCTTTATTTTCTTATTCGATTTTCATGAAATCCGATTCAAACAATAATTAACCACGATCGATCTAAGCTTCTACAATTCAAATCAACATTTTTCCCAGATCATATACTTCATATAGAGTTCAAAATAAATAATTATAACACCTAGATAAATTATATAGCTTATTATAGATTTAACGTACATTTTAGCTCTCTAAATTTAGTACGATCAATATAGCTAGCATGGTTCAAGTTATATATTTTATTTAGATCTTATATGATCATAAGAACATAATAAAAATACTACATGCAAGATCGAACGTGTACAAGGGATAATAGGAATTTATACCTCTCGTTAAGCTTAATTCGATAAACAAATCACTAGCGATCAAACCAACGAATCTCACGACCTCCAAACAATTTTCTAAGCTTCCTTAAATGTTGTAGAACACCAGAAAAATACCCAAGAATTTTATCCCAGATCGTACGAAGCAATCGAATTTTAGTTAGGGTTTTTAAAAGTTTTAGGGTTTTCGGTTTATATGTATTTATAGGAAATAAAATTGTAAACCAATTCTAATAAGGATTCTAGACAAGAATTTCGGTCCAAGATATATCAAATACTGATTATAATGATCTTCTAATTATTTTGGTATTTATCTTCCATTTTATATAATTTAATTTGATTTAATAAATATAATAATACACGAATAAATATAAATCCGGTCCTATAATTATTTTACAAATTTTTGTACATTTCTAAATGTTAAATTGTAGTCACAAAAATTATTTGGCTTCATATCTAGTTCATTCCCGAAGGTTTGGAATTTATTTGGTAATTTATTGGCTTTTTAATCAATTTTTAAAATTGTAGGGGCATTTTGGTCATTTTGCACATTTTGGATTTTTAGGTATTACACCTAAACTATCATGACTTGCTAAAAGTGAACCCTATTTCCATAATAATACTTATTTTATAACTTAACATAAATTATAATATTTAAATCTTTCTAATTATGGAAACCTGCTAATTATGGAAACTTATTAAATAAGAAAACTTACTTAAAATGGAAAGATAACTAAAATTTGTAAATAAGAACCATTTGTAATTCTGTCTTCTACTCCTTAGGGTTCGAAGAAGGAGTGACTTGATTCCTGTCGATTTTACTATCCTTGTGTTTTGCTTGCTTGCTAATAAGGTACATATATTCTACCCTTTCTCAGTAAGGGTGTCCTCCTCATGACTTTTGATCTTGATTCCTTATAAGATTCCCTAAGCCATTGCTATGCTTCCCTTGATTTGTGAACCTTGCTATGCTCCCCTTGATAAATTGAACCTTGCTATGTTTCTTTTGATACTTGATATAACCCGTTCATCACCTTGTAACATGAATATTTAAAACCCTTGGATACCTTGAAGGTTCATAGGATATTATAACCGGATGTGAAAACTTTTCTTAATTACATATGGAAATGTTTTGAGGAAAACTACTTTTAAAGACTTTCTTTATGAAAACTGTTTTTAAAGATCACTTTTATAAAAGCCATTATTAAAGGATTACTTTTTAACAGTATGATATGAACATTTAATATAAACCTTTAAATTGAACCTTTGTTATGAACCTTTGAACCAATTGATATGAACCTTCTGATTTGAACCTTTGCTTTAACCCTTGCATTGATCTCATGTCTTGAACCTTGATATGATACACTTGATATGAAACTTGACTTGAACCACTTGATATGAAAACTTGACTTGAACCGCTTGATATGAAACTTGAACTTGAACTTGGACACTTGATACTTGATACTTGATATTAGACCTTGACCCACAGTTTGAGACTACGAGCCACCCACTGGGCATGAGGGTTTCATGTCCCTGTCATTGATGCACCGATGGCTTGACTCTAGGGCAGGAGAGTGATGACCTGTCCCGTCCCTTACTTGACTTGACTTGTTACGTAGAGGAAGAACTTGGCCGACTGGGGCGTATGGATGCATCCTAGACTTGTTATTTGTTTCGAGGGATTTATCATTATATTACTTGTTATACCTGGTGACTGATGGTGTGTGCGATACACGTCTTTCACATCCTGGGAGCTCATGACTCCAACCCTTGGAGGTATCCCCTCACCCTGTACTTGGTATGCTGAGGTCTCCCCTCCATACACCCTGATACTTGACTTGATTTGATTTGGGCTCGTAGTGGATTTCTGTTTTCTTTTATACTTACCTATTTTATTCCTTAACTCTTGATATATCTGCATGACCTTTATTTCATTTACCTTTCACTATTCTTTATTACTGCTTTGTTATCGTTATATCTGTTCACTGAGCTTTCGTAGCTCAGCCGCATTTCTTTTCCTGCGGCAGGTTTTAGTTTGGAAGCTGGGTATGAGTGGAGAGTACCTTGGACTTAGAAGACCTTACTAGCTAATTTGGATTAGAGATGACTAGAAGAGCTTGTTTTCAGACTTAGTAGTTATTGTATTTCTCCTTTGTAACCTCGTAGTTTCAGATTTTCCATTGTAACCCTTGAAATTCAATTGTATTATTTATGTCATATGCTTGTGTTTGTTCTGATATGAAACCATTATTGTGACATTTCTACCCTTTTCGGGTTGGGGTGTTACAATTTATGGTATCAGAGCCCAGGCTGAAGACTTGTAATACATTTACCCTTGACCTGTGCGTTTTGGACCATTAGGCTTCCACTGTAAAAACATAGGAGAACACCTTGAGAACTTGCTTTAGGATTTCTTGACATGAACTTAAGTTTTGACCAGTGAGGAATGGGTAGACTATAAGGCATTTGATCTTGCGAGTAGTTTTGTTTTCCCTCTTGACTATGACATTTGATCTTGTTGACCTCCAAGACTATAGAAGTACTAGGTGGATTAACATAGGTTGTTTTGCTTACGACTTGAGATAAAGTATGATCATCATGAAGGCATATTTATGTGGTGCTAGTATTATGACGTCTGGCCAACGTGATAATACTTACACCATATAACGTGCCCTCATTGTGGCCATAGGATATCTGGGAAAGTACCTAAGAAGTTTAGAATTTGATCTCCGTTGGATTATCCGTGATTAGTGAGACTTTAGGTTCATTCTACCTATGCGTGTACTCTGCCTTCGTTCATTAGATACCTGGATGAGTTTGGACTCTCGTTTTGCATTCTGTTGACCTCAGTTATAAATCTTGAACTCTTTAGAGCTCTCTACTGTTGATACAGTTAATTTGATCTGAAATCTTGTTCGTATTTCTATATGAGCTTTCCTTTTTGGAAGAACCTCCCCGGGCGTGAGAATGTTTGTGACGATCTTTTGCGATTTGCTATGACTTCGTCTAACCTTGCGACATCAAATTTCGAGGACGAAAATTTTCTTTTAGAGGGGAAGAAGTTGTAATACCCAAAATTTCAAAACATGCAAAATTACCAAATTGCCCTTGTAACCTAAAATTTCACTTATAAATTAAATAAAATACCAAATTAATCCCAAACTCTTGGAAACTAGTACCATATGAAGTAAAATAATTCTTGCTTGAACATTTTAACATTTTACATGTCATAAAAATATTGTCACATTATTAAAATACATATAGGCCGAATATCATTATACATTACATATTTATTTTCTTAATTAAATCTCTAAATTAAATTATATAAGGATAAATACTACAAAATTGGGAAAGATCTTCACAAATCAGTATTTAATCCTATCATATCTTCCTTGGGCTGAAATCCATGCCCTCTCCTCACCCTTATACACGGTTTCTATTTATTATATCCTTTACATATCCTAAATCCCTAACCGATCAAACTAAAACTCCCAAGTCGATCATCATAATTTTCTGCACACTCTTGGTATTTTTACTGGATTCCTTGGAGTTGGAAGGAGGCTAGAAAAATAGGAGTTTGAATTCTTGAAGCTTGGTTCGTTGGTTTTGAGTTCTTGCTAGCGTTTAGGTCATGCCGAGAAGAATAAAATTCCCACACCTCATCCGATCAACATGAACACTATCTGGTATTTTTTATAACACTCTTTGCATCACATATGATCCATATAAAATAGTTATCTTGGTCCATGCATGATATTCTAGTCGCTTGGAGTTAATCGATCCTTAAAACCCTAAAACGTATAAAAACTATAATCGACCACATATGATTTTTATAAATCTCAAACATATTTTTATGATCTGTAATATGATATATGTGATCTGTAAAAATTGTATTCGAATTGATTTAAAGCCTAGAGCCATGATTTGTGAATTATTTTGTAATATGTTTAATCGGTTAGAACAAAAAAAGGAAAACACGGATAAAATGGGTTTAGGGTTAGGGTTCTTGATGTTAGATTTGGTGTAATTAATGCATATTAAGGTTTAATTAATGATTGCTAATGATTGGGAAAAATTAGGGTTAGGATTTATATGGTTTAGGTGTATACCGATTTATAATTAAAACTATATGGGTGTGTTTTGTAATTTTATAAACTTGTGGGTTATTTTTGTAACATGTTTTGGACCAAGGGTAATTCATATAAAATATAATATGGGGGTATAAGATGTAAATTTTGTAATTAAAAAGGTTTAAATGGTAGTTTAGTTAATTATTAAATTCGATTTGTAAATTAATAAAAGAGAGGTACTTGTTTTGTAAATTATGTAAAAGGAAGGGTATTTCGTATAAACATAAGTGTAAGGGGTGTAATGTGTAATTTTTTATAATTGAAGGCTTAATGTGTAAATATAAATATTGTAAGGATTAAATTGTAATTTAATGAGCTATAAGGTTTAAATTGTAAATTTAATTTAATAAAAGGGTTTAACTTGTAAAATGGTTAACATTAAAGGACTAGAGTTGTAATTATGGGAAACTTATGGGTTAAAATAAAAAACTTGTAATATTTGCTCTTTAAACCTTTAACTTTGGCATAATTGCATTTAAAATCCTAAAATATGGAAAGTTGTCATATTGAACCCTAAACTATCATGACTTGCTAAAAGTGAACCCTATTTCCATAATAATACTTATTTTATAACTTAACATAAATTATAATATTTAAATCTTTCTAATTATGGAAACCTGCTAATTATGGAAACTTACTAAATAAGGAAACTTACTTAAAATGGAAAGATAACTAAAATTAGTAAATAAGAACCATTTGTATTTCTGTCTTCTGTTCCTTAGGGTTCGAAGAAGGCGTGACTTGATTCCTGACCGTTTTGCTATCCTTGTGTTTTGCTTGTTTGCTAATAAGGTACAGATATTCTACCCTTTCTCAGTAAGGGTGTCCTCCTCATGACTTTTGATCTTGATTCCTTATAAGATTCCCTAAGCCATTGCTATGCTCCCCTTGATAAATTGAACCTTGCTATGTTTCTTTTGATACTTGATATAACCCGTCCATCACCTTGTAACATGAATATTTAAAACCCTTGGATACCTTAAAGGTTCATAGGATATTATAACCGGATGTGAAAACTTTTCTTTATTACATATGGAAATGTTTTGAGGAAAACTACTTTTAAAGACATTCTTTATGAAAACTGTTTTTAAAGATCACTTTTATAAAAGCCATTATTAAAGGATTACTTTTTAACAGTATGATATGAACAACTAATGATAATGCAGGTTTTGAAGACAATGTTGAAACACCTGAAGATAAAGATTACATCTGGATGCCAATTTGGAAAGGATTGGATTTATCTTCAAGTAATGAAGAACCTTCAAATACAACAAATGAAGGTGTTGAAGATGATCATGGAACTCAGGGTCAAAAGAATCACGAAAGTAGTGCGAATGAAAATGGTACTGCCAGTTCACCAGATGGTACTGCCAGTTCACAAATTGGTACTGCTGAACCATTAAATGTTCATTCAGATGATTCTTTACCAGAAGAAGTGGGGATTGGCAATCTTCCACTTACCTATGAAGTTCCTACAACACACAACACAAGAATTCTCAAAGATCACTCCATTGAAAATGTGATTGGTAACATTGATTCTGGTGTTAGAACAAGAACTCAAGTCTTGACTTCAGACCAAGAAGGGTTTATCTCATCTGTCTATGAAGAAAAGAACCATGATGTTGCCAATATATGCCTGTTTTCATGTTTTCTCTCACAGGCTGAACCCAAAAACATTAACAAAGCCTTAGATGATCCAAGTTGGGTTGAAGCAATGCAAGAAGAGCTTCTTCAATTCAAGCTTCAGAAGGTTTGGAAACTGGTTGATTTGCCCAAAGGTCACTGGGCAATTGGAACCAAATGGGTGTTCAGGAATAAGAAAGATGAAAGGGGGATTGTGATCAGAAACAAAGCAAGATTGGTGGCCCAAGGGTATACTCAAGAAGAAGGGGTGGATTATGAAGAGGTTTTTGCTCCAGTTGCAAGACTTGAAGCAATTAGGCTATTCTTGGCCTATGCTTCTTTCATAGGCTTCACTGTTTATCAAATGGATGTCAAGAGTGCCTTCCTGTATGGCACTATTGGAGAAGAAGTGTATGTGTCTCAACCTCCAGGCTTCATTGATGCAGAATATCCAGACAAGGTGTATAGGGTTACCAAGGCTCTTTATGGTCTACACCAAGCTCCTAGGGCATGGTATGAAACATTGGCTTTCTATTTATTGGAAAATGGATTTCAAAGAGGCAAGATTGATCCAACTTTGTTCATCAAAAGAACCAAGAAAGACATCTTGCTGGTGCAGATTTATGTTGATGACATTATCTTTGGATCCACAAACCAAGAGTTGTGTGTAGAGTTTGAAAAACTTATGCATAGTAAGTTTGAAATGAGTTCCATGGGGGAACTTACTTTCTTTCTGGGTCTCCAAGTGAAACAATCAATTGAAGGCATATTTATCAGCCAAGATAAGTATGTAGCAGAGATCCTAAGGAAATTTTAGTTTGCTGATTCTAAGGTTGCAAGTACACCAATGGATTCAGAAAAGGGGTTACTAAAAGATGCTGAGGGTGAAGATGTGGATTTGCACAATTATAGATCAATGATTGGGTCCTTGATGTACCTTACATCATCAAGACCAGATATCATGTTCTCAGTATGTGTATGTGCAAGGTTTCAAGTACATCCCAAAGTTTCTCATCTCACAGCAGTCAAAAGGATCTTTAGATATCTCAAGGGTCAACCTAGGTTGGGTCTATGGTATCCAAGGGAATCATCTTTTGACTTGGTGGCTTATTCTGATAGTGACTATGCTGGTGCTACTCTAGACAGAAAATCCACAACTGGTGGATGTCAATTTCTTTGTTGCGGACTCATATCATGGCAATGCAAGAAGCAAACAATGGTGGCCAACTCTACAACTGAAGCAGAATATGTTGCTGGTGCAAGTTGTTGTGGGCAAGTGCTTTGGATCCAAAATCAATTGCTTGACTATGGGTACAATTTTCTTAACACCATTATTTATATTGACAATAGCAGTACTATATGTATCATTAAAAATCCAGTTCAACATTCAAAAACAAAACACAATGAGATCAGACACCATTTCATAAGAGATTGCAATGAGAAAAGGTTAATACAAGTTGTCAAAATTGATTCTGAAAAGAATTTTGCAGACCTTCTCACCAAAGCTTTTGATTTAGGTAGATTTAAATACCTGGTAGGAGGTATTGGAATGATTAATCTTTGAAAAACATGTGTTTTTGTACATAAAATTGATGATATTGGCTCTTAAACATGGTACTGCTAGTTAGTCAAAAAGGTA
The DNA here is from genome assembly GCA_021014915.2 of Artemisia tridentata subsp. tridentata. Lineage (NCBI taxonomy): Eukaryota > Viridiplantae > Streptophyta > Magnoliopsida > Asterales > Asteraceae > Artemisia > Artemisia tridentata. The sequence goes on from CP139508.1 coordinate 220,661,726, forward strand.
CTGTTAGTTCATAATTGGTCCTGCTAGTATAAAGTTTACTCTATTTTGTTCATCTTGATTCTTAAATGTTAACAATGCTATAAAGCAAGTGCTTTGCACTCTTTTCTTTTGGTCTGCAACTAATAAATTTCAGGTTGATAACAAAGCAAGAGATCTTCCAAACAATCTCAAAAGAAATAAAAGTTATTTATATCTCAGGGGATGTAACAATCTCAGGGGAGGCAATAATAACCTAGAAAAAGGAAGATACACTCAATGTTATGGAAGGAGAAGACAAGAGCATACAAGATGATGTAGAGGTTGAAAATGATAAGAATAGATCATATATTCAGAAGGGATGAAGCATTCCTAAAGGAGAAAGTTCTATCTAGATCAAACGAAGGAAAGTTTCAAAGGCATGCTGATAGATGAAATTGCACCAAGATACACAACATCATTGCCTCTTACAATTCCTCCATCCAAGGAAATTGCACCATCTTTAGGTCAATGTGGAAATGGTATTCAGTTCACCAAGTTTTACAAACTTAAGAGCTGGCTAGTCCATAAGCAAACGGCTTTTGGTAAAGACACATCAAATCCGTTGATGGTTGATAGTTTACCAAAAACTATATGGTATTTAACTAACCATACTTTACAGTAAATAGTTGACTAGTCCATAAGCAAACGGCTTTTGGTAAAGACAAATCAAATCCGTTGATAGCTGATAGTTTACCAAAAACTATATGGTATTTAACTAACCATACTTTACAGTAAATAGTTGACTAGTCCATAAGCAAACGGCTTTTGGTAAAGACAAATCAAATCCGTTGATAGCTGATAGTTTGCTAAAAACTATAAGGGATTTTTGCTAAAATTTCAAAGAGACTGCCAAGTAAAATTTTCTTTCAAAGGTACTGGTAGTTCAAATTTTGGTACTGGTAGAGTAAAATGGTACTGCTAGATAACCGTTGAGTCTGTCAGATAAAATTCTAGCCGTTAGGCCTGGTAGTTACAATTAGCCGTTGGGGTAATTCTGTAAATTACTGATGTTATATTATATTATATTTCTCATATAAAAGTTCTTATTAACCGCCTTTTCATTTACTTATTATAAATTTTCTTATTGTCGGTTAAAAGTGAATCTCTCATAATATCTTTCATCAGTCATTATCACAATTAACACTCACCTTTCATCTTCTACCAGTACCACCATTAAATCCCACCATCCTAATCAAGTTTTTCATTAACTTTCACCATGGCTAATCTAAACTTTGTTACACGTCACAACCAGTTAGCATTTTTGGAAAAGTCTGTGGATAACGAATCTTTTCATCAAATAGTGGACTTTTTAAATGCTTCTTACATCAGGTTTGCTTTACTTGTAAATCCCACTATTTATGAATCTCAAATTTTACAATTTTGGAAAACGGCAAAAGTTAAAACTCTTGAAAATGGAGACCAAAGGATAAAAGCCAAAGTGGATGGCAAAACCTTGACTCTTACCGAGTCATCCATCAGAAGACATCTTCATTTGGATGATTCAGATGGTATTGGTCAATTGCCTGATACTGAAATTTTTGAAAATTTGGAAAGAATGGGGTATAATGTGGATTCTACTAAACTCACTTTTCTTAAAAAGCATTTTACCCCACAATGGAGATTTTTGATCCATACAATCCTTCATTGTTTAAGCCAAAGAAAACCTCTTGGGAGCAGTTTAGTGTTAATATGGCTACAGCTCTCATCTGCTTGGCAACAAACAGAAAATTCAACTTTTCAAAACATATTTTTGAAGGATTGGTTAAAAATGTGGATAGCCAAACAAAGTTTTTGATGTATCCCAGATTTATTCAATGCATCATCATAAAATCAAAACATTTGTTACTTCCCCCACACTCACCTTATAAAACACCAAAACTTACACACAAGGTGTTTTCAAAAATGAAAATTGGTTTCAATGGGGAAGAAATACCACTTTTTGAGGAAATGTTACCACAACATGGTGAAGAACCAACACCATCATCTGAATCACCATCATCAAGTTCTTCACCTGGTTACATATCACCATCTCATCATCCATCACCAATCCCATCACCAATAGCACCTATAACAACACCATCACCATCATATCATGCAACACCATCCCAATCACCTCAACATCAAAGTCTGGATTCTCAGACTTTGAAGGAACTAAAGGAGAAAGTGCAGCTCTTGGAAAATGCTCTTCAAAGTCAAAACACAAAATTTTCTAAGATCAATAACAAGCTAGTTAAGAAGGTTAAGAAATTGGAGAATGAAGTAAAGATGCTGAAGGGTAAAAGATCTTCAAAATTGGTTTTATCTAGTTCTTCAAGTTCTGATGCAGAAAGTTTGGGTCACTCTTCCAAAAAGGGGAGGATAGGTAGTTCTGAAGGTGAAGAGGAGGCTCAATTTCAATTTCATGAAGGAACTCAGGTATACGATGAAGAGCCTGCTGGTGCAGGGAAAGAGTCTGTTAGTGATAAAGAGCCTGCTGAAGCAGAGCAAGAGCCTGCTAGGATTGAGAAGCTGTTGGCTATGGATTATAAAGGTTCTGCTGAAAAGGTTTACAAAAGAAAGAGGGAATCACAGCCTCAAGGGGGTTTGTTTGTTCAAGGAAAGTTATTTATTACTGATGAGCAATCTGCTGCTCCAAGTCAAGAACCAACTCCAAAAGATAAGGGCAAGAAAATTATGGTTGAAGATGAAACGAAGCCCAAAAGGTTGAAGAAAAGAGAGAAAGTGCAGATGGCTTTAGATGAGGAAGTATCCAAAAAGCTTCATGAAGATGAAATGCAAAAAGCTTTAGAAACTTCAAGACTGCTTGCAGAAATGCAAGAACAAAAGGTTGCTGCTCAAACTCTTCTTGACACTCAAGCTGCTCAGGAAACATTTGATGCACAGATGCAATGGATTATTGCCAATGATCCAATTGTGAGAGGTCAAGCTGCAATAATTATGGATGACAAGAATCTTAACACTGAGGAGAAAACAGCAGAGCTTGAAACTTTTATCAACAAAAAGTATAGAGAAGCAGCTCTGGATGATATTTTTCAAAAGATGGAGGAAAGCCAGAAGAAAGGTTTTAAGGTGGGCTTATCTAAGAGAGATCAAGTGATTTTCATGAAGAGGTTTCTAAGAGGTCAAGCTAATTGGACTGAATCTCAACTGAAGAAGAAAACTCCAGAGGAAATCTACTTCCTTTACCTTAAGGCCTACAAGTCATGTTACTTCAAGATCCCATCTGATGCTAAACCTTCAATGAAAAGGAAAGGTGATCAAAAGAAACAAGAAGCAGAATTGGATCCAGATCAAGTAAGTAAAATGATAATTGCTTTACCAACAATTATACATGCTGATCCAATTAGGTCTAGACACCCTATTATAGATTGGGAGATTCACCATGATAGATCAGGAAAGGCGTGGAAGATTACCAGGGTTGGGAATCAAACTGCCATTTTCAAAAATTTTGAAAATCTGATAAGGGCATGTGATAGAGCTGATTTAGAAGAGCTATGGAATCTAGTTCAAATCAGGCTAAACACTAAGCAAAAGACTGATGTTAAGGAACAAGAACTTTGGGTAGAGTTCAATAGGATGTATGATCCTGATCCATAGGATGTTCATTGGAAGTTTCCATATCATGATCCTACCACCACATGGGAATTCCTAAGTCTTAGCAGTGTGCATCATCTTTTTACACAAATTGGGATTGAGCTCTTTATGTTAGCTGAGAAAGAGTATCCACTGAGTTATGAAGTTCTTTCAACCATGATTTCCAAGAGGTTAAGGTGTGATAAAGATGAAGAAAAGTCAGAAGTTGTTCAGAGTTTGTTAATGAACATTTTTGAGCAATGTGAAAGAAAAAGAAAGAATAGAGAGTAAAGTTTTTGGAAGAGTTCCCTCAGATCCTCAAGGTATGGATTTTATTCATAAGAAACTTGTGTATTTTAAATGGAATAACAAGTTTAGGGGAGGATTGTTGGGAATAAAATGTTCAAGTCAAAGAGCCTGCCAGATGAAGTATTAAGCCTGCTAGTTGATTTTGAAGAAGTTGAAGATAAACTAACAGTACCTTCTGGGTGAGAAGGTACTGCTAGTTAAAGAAGGTCTTGCCAAGTTGAAGGTCAAGTTGATAGATATTTATTTGTAGATATTTAGTTGTATTATTAGTCTTTGTACAATGTAACACGTTAAGTATAAGTTGTTCAGTCTTCCATATTGTGTAGAAGATAATACTGAGTAGTTTACATTGAAAGTTGTAATTAGTAGGTTAGAAAGTCCAAGTATCTTATTATAATACACAACTTGACAACTTGTAATAAGGGGTCCTTATCCTATAAAAGGATCCTTTAGTCACCACCTTAAAAATATCTTTCTCAACTAGTAACTTTGTAATATCCAAAAACAGAACAACCTCTCTAGTAACTTAGTTACACTTTCACAAATCCATCAAAGATTCAAGGTTACTTTTGTAATCCTGGTGATAGTTAGATCATCCGTATTATTTCATCAATAATATTGAATCGTTTTGTGCTATTCAAGTTGTGTTCATTGTTCATTATAACTCACGTTTACATATTCACCACCTTTGTTTCTTTTAAGTGTGTTATAGTAAATTCCGCGTACTAAAGCACATTCATTCCTAAATATCCCAAACACATTATTAAGATTAACATCCCAAGTGTTTGTATAATCCTTCACATATTCTCATTTTTAATGACACAAGAATTAAATTTATATTTCTTATATGTTTATATATCATTACATCGATCAATAAAACACAAGGATGATCATAGGGTACCTTGGACGATTTCAACATGGATCAAAAGAGAACCAACGAATCAAAGAACCCAAAAACCAATATCACATCAAAACATTCATCACCCCATGATCACACCAAGGCCTGTACACCAAAAAGGAACTGATCACCAGCTTCGCTAACCTTCATACTTCTTGGATTTCTTGGAGAGAATGAGCAGCCAACTGTTTTAATTTTTTTCTAGGGTTTTGAAGTGTGAAACAGAAATATGATACACGGTTTGTTATAAGGCAACGAATGGGGTGAAGTAAGGGGGTGTTTGCCGAGTTTTAGGGGGATAAGGGGAGACCCTTTCTTCCAAAATTTTCAAATATAAACCATATCTTTAAATGTGATTATTGTGTACAAAATTTTAATAAGAATTGGTCCCCAACTAGACTTATGTAGTCGTGTGATATGTATAAAAATTAAGGGGTGTGTCGTTTTATTTTATAACTTAGATTAGGACTTAGTAACTTCAATAGCTTAGTTTAGGAGAAATAATAATACAATGTATACTTAATAATAACATAAAGTTTTTATGTCATCTTCATATCAAATATCTTAAGCTAAGTTCAAAATACAAATTAAAATATTAGTCCAAATTTCAGGTTGTTATATCATGACGCGATTAAGTTCATGTTATTCCCATTTTCTCTCGAGGGGGCAGCTTGAATTTGGCTCGAAAAAGAACCCCCTCGTTCTATTAATACTTGGGAAGATCTCGTCTTTAAATTTGTGAATCATTTCTTTCCTCCTTCTAAGAAGACAAATCTTAAGAATGATATCACAAATTTTCAACAACGTTTTGATGAAAATTTTGGTGAGGCATGGGAACGTTTCAAGGATCTCATTCGTAAATGCCCACATCACGGTTTTTTCGGAATTGCACCAAATTGATACGTTTTATAATGCTTTGATGCAAACCGATCAAGATTCGCTTAGTGCGGCCGCCAGTGGCAATATCTTGAATCGTACTCCGAGAGATATTTTGACTATTATCGAGAACAAATCGAAAGTTCCCACTTCACAAAACAAACCGGTTGTTTCCAAAGTGAATGCTCCTGCTTCTTCTTCACCGGCACATCCATCGGAGATGGCTGAACTTACGGATGCTATAAGTTATTTTGTGAGAGAGATTAAGATTCAAAACAAAAAACTGGAGCCCATTAAAGCCGTTATAAATTGTATAATTTGTGGTGGTCCCCATCCTTACTATGATTGTCAAGCCACCGATGGTAACGTTTTCAATGCTATCGCAGCAGCAGTGAGTTACAATCAAAATAAAGGATTTCGTCCTCAAGGAGAAATTAATTACCGTGCTAGTAACCAAATGGGACCACCCGATTTTCCTTCCGTTCCAAACAATCAAAACCGTTTCAATGAAAACCAAAATTTCAATCAGAATCAAGGTTATAATCAAAACCGTGAAATGAATTTCAATCAAGGAAACCAAAATTACCAATCTCCAATTCGTCATCCTTCTCCTCCTCAAGTTGGACCTTCTAATGATTTCTTGAACTACAAAAAGACGAATGATGTTAGCATACGAGCTATGCAAAATCAAATCAACAATATGAAGGTCGAGCTTAAGAATGAGTTTAAGAAGGAAATGGATACTACGTTGACTAGACAAATGAAGGAGCTTAAGAACATGACGAATGAGCTTAAGAACATGATGAGTAGTTTTATGCAAATGAATCAACCCTCGAGTTCGGGATCTCTTCCAAGCAATACAATTGTTAATCTAAGAGGTGATTTGAAAGCTATCACCACCGAAGTGGTGTTGCTTATGATGGACCTATGGTTCCTACTACTACTTCTTCTCCTCCTAAAGTAGTGGAACGTGAAACCGAGGTGACAAAGGACACGGTGTCTCCTACTAATAAGGGAAGTACCAAAAACATCCAAACTCCGGTTGTCCAAGTTTGTGAGCCTGAATTTGCTCCCGTTAATACTACAAAGTCTAATCCAAAACCGTCAATACCTTACCTATCAAGAATTAATAATGAAAAGCTTCGCGAAAAAGCTAACAATCAAATGGAGAAGTTCTTCCAAATCTTTCAAAATTTGCATTTCGATATTAGCTTCGCGGATGCTCTTCTTAAATTTGCTTCGACAATGAAGAATATGCTGAGTAATAAGGAAAAAATATTTGAAAAAGCCAAAACCCCGTGATGAGTGCCTATTTACTCATCATTTTATACCCATATAAAACAAAAAAATGACCAAAAACACCCAAATGGACCAAATATTGTTGCAAATATTCGTGGTTTGTGTTTTTATGTGTTTCAGGTACAAAAGGATTGAAAATAAGGCAAAAGTGGACAAAACCGAGCTTGGATGGGAAAAAAAGCAAAAAAAGACATTGCCGGATCGACTCGACACCATTTGAGCATTTAATGAAAAAAAGACGAAGTCAAAGTCAACCCCGGGATATGGCACTGGATTGTGCTTGGAAAAATGAACCCGAAACCAAAACCTATTTTCACTGATTACCCTAAACCCATTTACCCTAAACCTTTTTACCCTAAACCTAAATTAACTAAACCCAAAACAAATAAAAAAAACCCAATCCAATCTAATCCTATCACTAGCCCAACACACAAACACAAGCCTAATCCCTAAATAAAAAAACCCACCTTCCCTTATACAATTTGCCCGCCATTACCATGTCCTCCCCTGACAAAACCACCATCCCCCCATGCTTTTCTCTACTACACTCCAACCCTCCTCCTCACATGCTACCCACTTCCCACGTGCTCTGAAAGCCTGTTAAACCCATGTCCCCATTTTCCCGCCAAAATGGAATTGAAGGGCTGAGATGACTTGGAGGCTATCCAAAGGTTGGGATTGGCTCAGGATGATGAGAGAAACTCCTCAGAGGGTATAAAACACCTCCTCACTCACACATAAGCAGCTAGTAGATAGTAGTTAATTAGTAGATTTTTAGCTTAATATAGGAGTAGTGTAATTTATTTACAAAAGTTGAATTAAAATACGGTTTAAGGTTCTGTGTAATTTCATATTATTGCAATTGTAATTTCAGTTTTAATTACGTTTCAAAAGGATTGTACTAAGTTAGTGATAATTCAAGCTTAATTCAGTAATTTTAATTAAGTGTTGTTTATATCCTAAAAGCTCTAGTTTCTGTTGCATTAAGTTTATATAAGTTACCTTTAGCTTATTTGTGAGTTCCCTTCTGCTTAATTAGTTCCAGTTTCAAATTGCCAAGTAAATAAACAAAAGTCAAACTACTGTTCATCTGCTTAATTTTGTGCTTATTTTACTTTTCTCAGCTTATTTGCTATAGTTAGGGATATTTGTTACTAATTTATTAGGATATAGTTGCTGAATATAGTTTTTGCTCAAAAAGCTTTAAAAATCCAAAAAATAGCAAAATCTAGTAACAGCTTATTTATTGCTTATCAGTAATTAAAAAGTGATCATAATTCCTTATTAATCTTAGAGGAACATAGGTATTTCAAAAAGCTAGGTTTAATATAGGTCTATCAGTTAAAAAGCTCATAACAGTCCCTTAAAGGACTGTTTGGAATAAGCTATTCTAGGGGCATAAGTGGCTGCTACTGTTCATTTGCCATATAGGATAGTTCACTCTAGCTTAAATGAAGTTAGATAAGCTGTTGTTAGTGAGTTCTTGAGCTTAATTGAATGATTTGATAGATTTCTGTTGATAAGTATAAGTATTAAGGTAGCACTGTCCAAATAAGCTTAATATTAGCTTATGCATTTTAAGCTCTTATGTTTGGTGTTTCTAGGTTCAAATCAGTCCCTTAAGTAAGATTACAAGAGTGGTATTCAGGGCAATAGAGTTTGGCTAGTTTTGGTCACATCAGTATAAAAGCAGACTGCATAAGTGTTATTTTGCCCAATTCAGCCTTAGTTTTACATTTTTCATTTCTTCATTATAAGCCCTTTTAATCTCAAACATGGTAGTGATAATCTTGGGTTGCTAGTTCACTTATTCCACATTTTTTTGAATTTTTCTATTAGCTTTTTAAAATCTTTTTATCAACTGCAAATTCTGCATTTTTTTTTATAATTGTGCCTCAGATCAGCTTATGTTTTTGATTTTTCATTTGTTCATTATATGCTCAATTAAGCTGAAATTTGGTACAATCACTCTTGGTTTGCTAATAGACTTGTTCCTCATCTTTTTGAATTTTTATGTTAGCTTTTTAACAGCTTTTTCTTAGCTGCAAAATCACCTTAGTTGGCTGAAATTTTTAATGAATTTTGCCTAATTCAGCTCATGTTTTTGAATTTCCATAAGTTCATTACAAGCTTATTTGTTCTGAAAATTTGTACTTTTACTGTTGGATTGCTTATATACTTGTTCCACATTTTTTTAGATTTTTTTATTAGCTTATAGATAGCTTTTCAGTAGCTTATTTTAGTCTTTTTTTTTATTAGATAGATTTTTTAAGCTTATAGTAGATTTTTTATAAGTCGTTTTTAGTTTATGTTTTCATATTTTAGCATAGAAATCCAAAATATCCCTTTTCACTATTCGACACGTTTCACGAACTCGAATTCACAAAATTCCATCCATTCCTTCGTTGGGAAAACGACTCGGGTTACAAATACTTCCCTTGTGTTTCCTTTGGGAAATATTTACGTGTTGATTTTCATGAATCAATTTTTGGCGCCGCTGCCGGGGAGGGCTTGAAGTGAATTTTTTCGATTCTCATTTGTCGATGCGTGTTTTGAAGACCCTTCTCTCGAGAAGTTATTGTTTTCTCTCGTAAATATTTTCTTATAAAAACCCAAAAAGATTTTCTTTTCAAATCTATTTTCCTTTTTCTTTTGTGTTCTTCAAATGTTTCTAAATTTTAAAAATCAAAAATATTCTTCTTATTCCTCTTATTCGTTTAATTCTTTATCTCTCACCCTCTATCCGTTTGATTCTATTTTCTTATTATCCCTCTTTAATGTTTAATTCTTATGTCGTCACTTGGCTATCACTGTTTTCATTGTAAGAGACCAGTGGGTGATGATCTTCGTTGTTCCAAGTGTTCGTGTGAGCGGTGTGGAAATAATGCACCAAACGGATCTTGTTATTGGTGTGAATTATCCGTTAAATCAAATCCTAATTCCATCGATAATTCTCAAGGTTTTTCCGACCACCCTCCACAATCCTAGACATCTCCATTCAATCAGCAAAATTGCTATAATTGTGGAGATCCGTTGGGAAATAATTCACTTTGTGAACGATGTTTTTCCAAAGTATGTGGGTTTACTCATGGACTTTGCATGTGTTGCACTTCTGAAATCAGAAACACATTTACTTATCCAAATTTTCAAAACGATTTCAACCCTCCCCATAATTCATTTGGGAATGAATCGTGTTATCAAAATTTCAATGATACATCATTTCAAAATGCACCAAATGATCATTGTGCAAATTGTGGAGGTCCTCACCAAAGTTTTGATTGTCAAACAAGTAATATGCTTGTCTATGAGCAGGTTTTGTGTAACAATCAAAATTTTGGTTATGACCAATATCCATATACTTCTCTGAATCAACCACAACAATCATATTGTTGTGAGTACTGTGGAGGTCCACATTATTACTCCGATTGTCAAACAAGGAACTCGCTTGTCTATGAACATGGCCCTTGTGACAATTATGACTATTCTTATCATGACCAACCTCCACAGTATCAAACGATTCAAACTCAGCCTCAGCCATCTCCTCAAGAATTATTCCAAGACATTCATGATGCAAGGAATAATCTTCTGGATTTGGCTTTCAAAGATGTATTCCAAAAATTTCAAGATGTGAGGGATGCACTTAATGATTTGGCTGTTAAACATACCCAAGAAGATCGTCATAGTAAATCTATGGAAGATTTACTCGCCGAAGAACGAGCAGCACAAAGGCGTTCCTTATTTAATAAGGCTGCCATTCTCGATGACGCAGAGGAGGACGACGAGGAGAGTGCTATTCTTATGAATAATACCATTTTCCAACTCCCTCAGTCTATTGCAACCACATCCATCTTACCGAATATGGACTCCGAGGACTCTCTCATTATGGGGGATGAGCATCTTAGCACTATTCCTGAAAAGGAATCGGATGAATTCATAAAGTCTAGTGTTGAGAACCTTATCCCAATCCCAAGTGAGTCTGAGGATATATCCGACAATGAATGTGACGAGACTTTTCGTAGTGATTATCCTCTTGACACTGCGAAAAATTTTTCCGGGATTTTCTCTAACCCACTTTTCAATTCCAATGATGATTTTTCCTCTAGTGATGATGAATCACTTTCTGATGAGGACGTTCAAAATGAAAGTCTCAAAGTCTATTCGAATCCTCTTTTTGAATTTGATGACGAGTACTTTTCTAGCAACATAAATCCTCTCTTTGATGAAGAGCTAGAGAACAATGAGGTCAAGGACTCTATTACTCATAAACTTGATGATATGACCTCAATTCTTAATCCCGATATTCAAAAGGACAATCTTTCTCCGACATATGTGACATTTCCCTTTGATGATCACCATTATATTGACTTCACATATGTCGTTCGAGTTTTTCTACCTTTCTGTGCTTATAAGGTAGCTTGTCCTTTCCTTCACTCGTTTGGGAATGAGGACAAAGTTTTTGACCCCGGCATCTCCATTTATCATTCTTTTGAGCCGGGTGTATCTCATCGGAGTGGAACTTTCAAGAACTTTAATGTTTATCCAAACATATTGAATGAAAGTCCGATGGAGATTTTCTCTTCCACATGCTTCCCCAAGAACAAATGAATTCGGGGTCGAGTCAAGCTAGTGACTCGGTTAACAAAAACATTAGCACTACATGGGTGATAACCCATGTTTCTGACTTCTTTCTATTTTCTGACACTAAGTGTGGGGGAATTCCTCTGCTGTGCTTTGTTTTTGTGTGTTGTTTGCTCTTGTTTACAGGTTTCCCTTAGATCGTGATGATTGATGCGCCTGTTTTCAATCCAGCCGCCCAATATCCGATCTTTTTGCTAACGATTATCTAGGGATATCTTTTTAATCCTGTTTGTGAAAATAGAGAATTCTTTCACACACTTGGCTATTAGTATTACCTTTTTACGTTCTAAGTGTCGGCATAATAGCCGGTACTTTGAATATTGAGGGCAATATTTAATTCTAAGTGTTGGGGGGGGGGGGGGGAATTCTTGCGAATTTGATCACATATGTACCTTTTAGTGCCCTAGTACCCCCGTTTTGACCAAAATTTTTAAAATTTTTGTCGTTTTTAAATAAGAAATTGCATGAAAATGAAGTGCTTTGCACAATTAAAAAAAAAAGTGTTTAGTCTTGATTAGGTTAGAACAAAGGGAATCCCGACTCTGCCAGAGTGTTGATCTGGCTGCTTCCTTAACGATTAGACTAAGGTTTTACGATTTGTGCAAATGAAAATGCTAAGCGTAGAGTAGTTGGTTCTCTTTAGAGCTTATACAAGTAATCTATGGCTTTTCCTCCCAGAAGCTCTTAATCTGACTAAAATACGTGCTGTTTTCAAACGTTTGAACGTTAAAATCATTTTGTTATGCAAAACAAATTTTATACAATTTTGATATAGAGTCCGAGTTCAACTTTTTATTTTAATTTTTGAGAAAGCATATATATATATATATATATATATATATATAATTAAAAAAAATGAAAAATAAAAATAAATGGAATGATATTGCAAAATAAGAAAATGGAATGATATTGCAAAATGCAATAAGTTTTGATGTTGCAAAAATAAAGATGTATATGTTAATAAATGTAGAAAATTGCTTTCTCTTAAATTTGAATCGGAAGTTGAACTTGGATTCGTCAATTTTGTCATAAAGGTTGAACGGTAATTTAGTAGATTGTTGATTTCAAAGACCCCGAAAGCTCCGGTACTATTCTCTGTGAGGTGTCAAAAGCCTGGTCACCTAAAACCAACTGGTTTGGGATGTGACGAGAAGAAAGCCGTTACATGGAGTGATCTCACCTTTGAGTCTCTAATCTCTGAATGATCGTTTGTTGTTATTTATTTAAGTAATTAATACTAGCTTAGTGGGAATATCCAAAATCTTTGAAATCGAAATTCCGCTGATTCCGGTACTATTCTCTGTGGGGTGTCAAAAGCCTGGACACCTAAAACCAACTGGTTTGGGATGTGCCGAGAAGAAAGCCGCTACATGGAAAAGGCCCTTTTTGATCCTTAGATTTTCGAGGTTCCTGCTAAATTAGTATTTGACTTAAACAAATGACAACCATAATAAATGTCGATTTTTGTGGTAAAAATTTTGAAAATAAGCACACTCACATAACTTGAATAATTGTGGGAGTGAAAAGTTAAGTTTCGGCTTACACAGATTATTAGTATAAGTAGTGTTGGCATTTTACAAAAACATTTGCACATTGAGTTTAAGCTTAGTTGGGAGTATAAAAAAGAGGATGACGATTACAATTCCCTGGAGACACCCATTTTGTGTGAATCCCGTTCCATGATACCATTTTTGGAAATCAAGCATGTTATCTATTTTTGTTTTAGTTTAAATTTCTTGCATCAAATAAAAAGTCGAAACAGGGTATGCTTGGTATTCTTTTGATCCTTTCATTACTTTATATGATCAGATTGCTAGGGACTAGCAATTGATAGTGTGGGGGGGATGATGAGTGCCTATTTACTCATCATTTTATACCCATATAAGACACAAAAATGACCAAAAACACCCAAATAGACCAAATATTGTTGCAAATATTCGTGGTTTGTGTTTTTATGTGTTTCAGGTACAAAAGGATTGAAAACAAGGCAAAAGTGGACAAAACCGAGCTTGGATGGGAAAAAGAGCAAAAACGGACATTGCCGGATCGACTCGACACCATTTGAGCATTTAATGAAAAAAAGACGAAGTCAAAGTCAACCCCGGGATATGGCACTGGATTGAGCTTGGAAAAACGAACCCAAAACCAAAACCTATTTTAACTAATTACCCTAAACCCATTTACCCTAAACCTTTTTACCCTAAACCTAAATTAACTAAACCCAAAACAAATAAAAAAAACCCAATCCAATCTAATCCTATCACTAGCCCAACACACAAACACAAGCCTAATCCCCAAATAAAAAAACCCATCCCGTTTCTTTTTTAGTTAAATACCAGGGTCAACCAAACGGTCAAACCCACCTTCCCTTATACCATTTGCCCGCCATTACCATGTCCTCCCCTGACAAAACCACCATCCCCCCATGCTTTTCTCTGCTACACTCCAACCCCCCTCCTCACATGCTACCCACTTCCCACGTGCTCTAAAAAGCCTGTTAAACCCATGTCCCCATTTTCCCGCCAAAATGGAATTGAAGGGCTGAGATGACTAGGAGGCTATCCAAAGGTTGGGATTGGCTCAGGATGATGAGAGAAACTCCTCAAAGGGTATAAAACACCTCCTCACTCACACATAATCAGCTAGTAGATAGTAGTTAATTAGTAGATTTTTAGCTTAATATAGGTCTAGCGTAATTTATTTACAAAAGTCGAATTTAAATAAGGTTTAAGGTTCTGTGTAATTTCATATTATTGCAATTGTAATTTCAGTTTTAATTACGTTTCAAAAGCATTGTACTAAGTTAGTGATAATTCAAGCTTAATTCAGTAATTTTAATTAAGTGTTGTTTATATCCTAAAAGCTTTAGTTTCTGTTGCGTTAAGCTTATATAAGTTGCCTTTAGCTTATTTGTGAGTTCCCTTCTGCTTAATTAGTTCCAGTTTCAAATTGCCAAGTAAGTCAACAAAAGTCAAACTACTGTTCATCTGCTTAATTTTGTGCTTATTTTACTTTTCTCAGCTTATTTGCTATAGTTAGGGATATTTGTTACTAATTTATTAGGATATAGTTGCTGAATATAGTTTTTGCTCAAAAAGCTTTAAAAATCCAAAAAATAACAAAATCTAGTAACAGCTTATTTATTGCTTATTAGTAATTAAAAAAATAAAAAGTGATCATAATTCCTTATTAATCTTAGAGTAACATAGGTCTTTCAAAAACCTAGGTTTAATATAGGTCTATCAGTTAAAAAGCTCATAACTGATAGACCTATCAGTTAAAAAGCTCATAACAAACAAGTAGGGTTGGATCAGTTGGAAAACCCTTTGCCTCTCAACGTAGAGGTCAAGGGATCGATCCTCACTTCCTACAAAAGGCCGGGGGTCCTTTTCTACCTTTGGTAGAACCGGAAGCAGCCTCTCTACCTTAGGTAGGGGTAAGGCTGTCTATGTCTCAACCTCCCCCATATACCGTCTTCGACGGTATTGGGACCCATAACCCGTGGAAGACGGTATTGGGAGTTATTCTAGGGGCATAAGTGGCTGCTACTGTTCATTTTCCATATAGGATAGTTCACTCTAGCTTAAATGAAGTTAGATAAGCTGTTGTTAGTGAGTTCTTGAGCTTAATTGAATGATTTGATAGATATCTGTTGATAAGTATAAGTATTAAGGTAGCACTGTCCAAATAAGCTTAATATTAGCTTATGCATTTTAAGCTCTTATGTTTGTTGTTTCTAGGTTCAAATCAGTCCCTTAAGTAAGATTACAAGAGTGGTATTCAGGGCAATAGAGTTTGGCTAGTTTTGGTCACATCAGTATAAAAGCAGACTGCATAAGTGTTATTTTGCCTAATTCAGCCTTAGTTTTTCATTTTTCATTTCTTCATTATAAGCCCTTTTAAGCTCAAACTTGGTACTGATAATCTTGGGTTGCTAGTGCACTTAGTCCAAATTTTTTTGAATTTTTCTATTTGCTTTTTAACAGCTTTTTATCAGCTGCAAATTCCGCATTTTTTTTATAATTGTGCCTCAGATCAGCTTATGTTTTTGATTTTTCATTTGTTCATTATAAGCTCAATTAACCTGAAATTTGGTACAATCACTCTTGGTTTTCTAATAGACTTGTTCCACATTTTTTTGAATTTTTATGTTAGCTTTTTAACAGCTTTTTCTTAGCTGCAAAATCACCTCAGTTGGCTGAAATTTTTAATGAATTTTGCCTAATTCAGCCCATGTTTTTGAATTTCCATAAGTTCATTACAAGCTTATTTGTTCTGAAAATTTGTACTTTTACTGTTGGATTGCTTATATACTTGTTCCACATTTTTTAGATTTTTTTTATTAGCTTATAGATAGCTTTTCAGTAGCTTATTTTAGTCATTTTTTTTATTAGATAGATTTTTTTAAGCTTATAGTAGATTTTTTATAAGTCGTTTTTAGTTTATGTTTACATATTTTAGCATAGAAATCCAAAATATCCCTTTTCACTATTTGACACGTTTCACGAACTCGAATTCACAAAATTTCATTCACTCCTTCATTGGGAAAACGACTCGGGTTACACATACTTCACTTGTGTTTCCTTTGGGAAATTTTTACGTGTTGATTCTCGCGAATCACCCCGTTAAATGAGCATTGTTCAACGGTTCTTCTCAAAAAGTTACCCGAAAAACTTGGAGAGCCCAACAAGTTCCTCATTCCGTGCGATTTTCCAGGAATGGTTGAATGCTTAGCCTTGGCCGATCTTGGCGCAAGCATCAATCTTATGCCACTTTCCGTATGGAAAAATCTTTCCCTTCCCGAACTTACTTCTACTCGTATGACTCTCGAGCCTGCGGACCGATCAATTACTCGTCCTATCGGGGTCGCCGAAGATGTCTTCGTGAAAGTAGAAAAGTTCCATTTTTCGGTCGACTTTGTAGTCGTTGATTTTGATGCCGAAGATGTCTTCGTGAAAGTAGAAAAGATCCTTCTTGAGGACGTGACGTGCTTTAATTGATGTTTATGGTGAAGAATTAACTCTCCGTGTTGATGATGGAGCCGTAACTTTTAATCTCGATCAAACTTCGAGATACTCCTCTAATTACGATAAATTATTGGTTAACCGGATCGATGTCATAGATATTGAGGAGTATGTTCAAAAAGTTCCTGGATTTTCGGATAATTCCCCAAGTGGCAATCCCACTCTATTTTCAGAACCTATCGTTGCCGACTCTTCCCCTTCTCTCACTCCGTTTGAGGGAAGTGATTTCACTTTGAAAGAGATCGAGGCTTGTCTTAAGAATGATTCAATTTCACCGAAAATTGATCCGGAGGGAGATACTATTTTACTCGAAAAAATGTTAAATGATGACCCGTCACCTTCACTCCCTCCGAAGAAAATTAATATTGAAGAAATTAAAGGAATTAAGACGTCAAATCTTTCGAAGTTCGAGCTCAAGGATTTACTTTCTCATTCTGATGATTCTTTACCGGATTATGAAAATTTTCTCTTTGATATTGTAACCTCTCGTAATTTTCCCTATGAATAGTAGATGCTAATAAATGATTAATAAATCATTACGTTATCTAATAACCGTTTTTACCAGTAACAAAATTTCTTTTGTTATCTATGCTACACTATTTAACTCACAACGATACTTGTGATTACCAATTACCTAGAAACGATGCTTACACACGAGCCTTGATAGTCTAAAAATCGCGAATTATTTAAAACATTAACGTTTAATACTTAACGTTTATACGTTTCGACAATTAACCGAATATGATCAAATACATTCCCGATCTCACGAAAATTATCACGAAACCTCAGTAAATATATTGGGCCTCGACCCAACACCCAAGTGGACTGTGAAACCCATTGGGCCTAGCCCAATATTTCGGTAAAATATAAACACCACAACCGGACCTTATTACTTTCATTTCTTTCTTTTCTCGGCCCAATCCACCAACGAGCCCAATTACAAAGCTAAAGCCCAAAGTTTTATATATAACTTCGGTTTGGCTGTTTATCTATCGAACAAATTGACTAAATAACGAACAAATTAACTTAACAACAATAATAAGGTTTTACACAACTCGATTCTTCACCTAGCTAAGAATCGAATACAACCAACATCTCACTCAAACTCGATCATTTATTGCCGTAAATCTGTCCAAGTTTCACTCACTCGACATGGGATAACTCAACCCACATTTCACATTTTTAGCCTAGTCGATTATCGTATAGCACATAACTCGACACCACCAATATTCTGACCAACCAATAATACGAATGAACTCTTATGGAGTATATAAGCTATCAAACGAACCCTCTACTTATTTTAGATCACACACGAAATAACTGAACCAAAATACAACATGTAAAAACTCACTTTGTCAGCTTCCTTTTGGTTCCATACGCCGACTAATAGCATCAAAGGAGCCATCATTTGGGTTACTAGCACACTCAAGCTATTCTCCAATGTAGAGACATTCACGTTAAGAATCCGTTGACATTTGAATACAATCAATAGAGTCAAGACAAACCCCATAATTTCCTTTTGTTTGGTCTCTTTTTGTTCGAACTGCCACAAGGACGATGCAAACATTATGCACCTCATCATTTTCGACACTTTGACACTCCAAACCACTCATCATTATCCCATTTTGGACCGAGTATGCTTGTATGTATACGCCCTAAACTTCTTATATAAACCATGCATGACACAAACCATGCAACTACACAAACAGTAAACCACACTTCAAATAAAACCTAGGTCCTTTGCAAGCAAGATGGTCGAATAACTTGACACAAGTTGAAGGAGTTCTAGTCGAGCTAAGGAATCTCACAAACTCGTTCCTGTGTCTTTGGTGTACCAAGAATCGAGCTACATAGTTCTTTCGTCCTAACTCCGTCTCATCATAGTGATTACGCCCCACCTTTGAGGTGAAGTAAGCCACTTTCTCATTTTTCTATTTTCATACGTTAGTTCACATTCGCATGTCACCATTCATTTGGGTTCGATATTTCTTAAACTACATTAACAACACATAAGTTTTATTCGACACTCTATATCCTTATCATACTAACTATCGAAAACAACAAATATTCGAACTTCATATAAACATATAAATTATAAACATCACACGTTTCTAAGTCATGTTGACAACTTTTGAATTCTATACAAACACTTAGAAAAATTTCAAGTTTTTAAAAACTGTTTTCAAATAAGCTAAGTCACGCTAACTTTGGTCTCGTATCTTCTTAACTCGACATGAAACCGGTAGATTTTATAACCCGACCTAATAGACAAGCTACCAAACTAGCGTGTCACGTATTACGTTCAACTCAGAAAACCCAACTCGAACCTTGTTAAACCCCAACGTAATCGACCAAAATCTGGTTCTTACACAAACTAAAAATTATTAGCGATCGGGCTAATAAGCCCAATACGCTATCTATAAGCTTAGCACATAAGCTGATCATATAAGCTTAATTAGTATGTTTTCACAACCCAAAAATAAGTTCGTAACCAAGCCCAATACTCCCTCAAGCCCAACGGAACTAAAAACCTTAACGGGCCAATAAATAGACTCGCTAAAGGCCCATAAGCTGAAAAATGAGCTTTTTGCAAAATAAGTTGTTCGTATAAGTTACAAAAGTTATTTTAAACTTAGTTATGAAATAAAAATGATAAACTTTGATTTTTAGAAATTTTGGACTTGTTTTGCAAAAAGTACTAACCGAAGGGACTAAAACTGCCACGTTTGAAAACATACGGCAAAAACAGTCATTTTAATAATCTCGTGATGAGAACTGTAAATTCATAAACTTTTGGGTATAATATGTAAATATTAAATGTTTTGGACCTAAAGTGTAACAAAACTTAACCGAGGACCAATGGTGCAAATGTTATGCCGTTAGGGCTAAAAGTGTAATTTTGTAAAAACCTAAAGGGTATTTCTAATTTATACTTGTGGTAATATTTTTACGAACTCAAAACCCGAACTAAATATGTTTAGCCGACGATTAATAATTCTATATACGTAGTTTATATATATATATATATATATATATATATATATATATATATATATATATATATATATATATACATACACAAAATCAATTAACAAACTAGTTAACGTAGAATCTAACTTATCGTCAACCAACTTTGATTTGTAAAACGACGATCCCTTTTGTCAACCATTACACTCCGACGAACGAGCACGCATCCAGAAATGTTATATATATATCTATATATATATAACTCGATATATTCCTTTTCCTATATATATAAAACTTGTATTTTTATATATATAACCTTAAACCCTTTTTATATATAACTTTATACTGTTATATATAACCCTGATCATTTAAACGCGCACATTATAATGTGACAAACAAAACAATAAAACCTTAAACGTTATGATTCGCGATAAACCAAACTTAGACTATCAAACAACTAAAACTTGCCATATACTATATAGGTCGTGTGTTGAAGTCGTTTCCTTTCATCGTTTGAATAATGATACTACTACCACTACTGTACTACAAGGTGAGTTCATAGCCCACACTTTAACTTTTAAATCTTTTGTGGGGAGATACATGCTACAAAACCTGAACACAAACTTTTTTTGTATGCTATAACCGTTATTATTATTGCTTAAGTAGCTATTGCCAAAAGTCCCTCAATCATGAACCTTAATCACTTACGAGTGAACGTAAATAATTGTGGATAGATCTATTAGGGACTGACAATCCCCGTTTGGGTCTGCTAGGATGAGCCACCCAGGCGCACTTTATTTGAACCAAACTCATGGGTTATTGGCAAATACCCATCTCGGGGGCCCATATACTTTACATCATATTTGATGCCAGTTAAGCGTTGCGTGTCATGAGCTTAATGCAATAATAACTTGATTTTTAAACTGGTTAATTGTAATTTGATGCAATTAACACCTATACTTGTGTTCAAACTATTAAACTTAAACCTATGAACATCACTCAACTTTTGTTGACTTTTAGCATGTTATCTCAGGTAACTAAGGACTGGAAACTCAAGGCAACGGAGTGGGCATTATAACCCTGTATGGGTGGTTTAAATAAATGTTTTATCATTCAAATTAAATAAACATGTTCAACTATGAAACATCTTTGTATTTTAAACGCTTGTATTTTGAATGATAAACTTAAAACGTCTTTTAAAGTCGTTTTCTATGATTATGACGAAAAGATCCTCTACGTAACACCCAATTAAGTCTTCCGCTGCTGTTATCCGAAATTGGGGGTGTGACAGAATGGTATCAGAGCTCATGGTTATAGAGAACCAGATGTATTTTAAACACTGGACTATAACTACATTTTTAAAACGGACCATTTTAAAAGAAAAACCACCTTATGCCCTCCGTGCCTACACACTTCCAGCATTTTAGGATGTTGCGTACTATACGAGTTCTTAACAAAGTTTAACATAGTTATGATTATATTAATAGCTTATATTTACTATTCGGGATTATTACAGTACTATGTCTTCAAACCCCCATCCCATCGCTGTATCATCTGATTCAGAGAATGAGGATCCTATGCCAGACTTTGCTACGACAGCTATTCCAATGTCACCTGCTACTGATCGGTACATGGAAAGCCAGCAATTTCTACCGGCATCCGACATGGAGACTTCACCTCCAGTATCACCCATCCCATCACCTAACCCGATTCGCCGGCATGGACGAGTACGACAACTCCAGCCGTATGAACCTGAACCCTTTGACCAACTTTACCGACGCCCCAGAGAAAGTTTTGTTCGCAAACACACTCCCCGAAAACGAGTACATACACCAACCGCATTGACCATACCACCACCAATCCCACTTATACCAACTCCGACACCAGTAACATCACCACCCCCAGCTCCTGAGCATACCAGGACACCGCCGCTTACACCACTATCTTCAGTTCCACCACCTACTATCTTCTATCACCAGACCACCACCGCTTCATTACCATTTTCTATTCCACCCCTTGCTTCTCCACCCTCAGCTACTCTCAGTGAACCCCTACCACCTCATGAGAGAGCATACCGCTTGATTCCATCTTTATCGGACCCCTATGCCCAGGTTGGAGATGAGGCTACAGTGCGCACCGGGACCCACAAGAGGGTCGATGCTCGCCGATGGTCTTTCTTACTACCTATCATTCGTCACTGGAGATCCCAGGAAGGAGCACCGAGAGCCATGGAACTAGGAGAGAGTTTGGCTACAGCTACTTCGAGGATTCTTCCGGTTACCGGAGAGCCCATCCATCACACCATACCTCTACTGGCAGCCAGATTAGTCCGACATGAGGATCGTCTGGACGACATTGCAGAGATTCTCGACGACTTACCACTAGAGCAGGTTGAGACACTTGGGGAAGAAGTGGAAAACCTTGTGATTGGTCAGTTGGTGATGGAGACAGTCTTCGATCAAGTAGGTGCTAGTTTAGAAGAAGCCATTGAGACTATTTCTATACTAGGAGATGCTACTACTTTGATGCAGACAGTGATTGAGACATTAGACTCTGAGCTTGACCGAGTTAGCTCTCAGGTACTGATTCTTAGACTCATGGTTGAGGATTCCTAGGCTAGGGAAAGAGCTCGAGACCAGACAGTGAAGACCTTGATGGCAGCAATTGTAGATCTTCAGCGCCGCTTAGATGGTGCACCAGGAGGACCATAAATCAGAGATGTGTCAATATAACTAAGAGATGTCTTAGTCAACCAATGTTGTATTAATAAATAATCTTGTATCTTTATGTTTTGTAAAACAAATCGAACAAGTTATTAATCCTATGTTGTGTGGATGTATTATATTGATGTTGATTTATGTATTCCATGGTTGTTTCTTGCATATGCGTTATGAATTTCCATATATTGTCTCGTGAATTTTGGTTCATACAGTGCAATTCAATCATTTATGTTCTCATGTGTGTTATGATTTGATTCAGACATGTTGTGAATAAATTTATGATGTGATATTTGCTGTACCTACAGAGATAAACCAAAATTATTAAACACAATTGTTATGGTTAAAATTATATTATTATAATCCATATTCAATTACCTTCCGAAGTATCCTAACCTAACGTAATCATTATGAGATTTCTAAAAATATGCTTTTGCAATATTGATAGAACAATGGTACGTACAAGGAGATCAACCTCAGCCGTAAATCATGAAACTTCAACAGCTACGCCTACTATGACTCCAGAAGATATCCGAAAAGCAATCGCTGACGGTGTAAATGCAGTCATGGCAGAGCAGGCGGCAGCAAATGCTCGCAACAGTGGCACTAGTCTACCGACAGGAGAAGGTGTAACTGCTGCAAACCGAAAGTGTACCTACAAGGATTTCATAAGTTGTCAACCAACTTCTTACAAAGGTACTGAAGGAGTGACTGAACTTGCTCACTGGTTCGAATGATCTGAAACTGTTTTTCAGAGAAGCGGTTGTACTGAGGAAAACAAAGTCACTTTCGCTACTAGAACTCTCATGCAATATGCTTTGTCATGGTGGAATGCTACAGTCAAAGCCATGGGAATGGCGGCAGCCTATCAGCTCCCTTGGACTGAGTTTAAGACCAAGATGCTAAAGAAATATTGTCCCCGTTCTGAACTAAGAAAATTGGAAGATGAATTCCATCTACTAGTAGTAAAAGGAATTGATCTTAAAACATACAACAGGAGATTTCAAGAGTTTAAAATACTATGCCCTACTGTTGTACCAACTTTCGAAAAAGAACTGGAGAAATATATCGAAGGAATTCCCCGTAGTATTGAGGGAAATGTCACTTCATCAAACCCGTTAACTCTAGAGGCAGCTATGGAACTTGCCCAAAAACTACTGGACCGAGAGGTCAAGTACAACAATGAGCTCAAGAGGAAGCTCGATGACAAAAGAACCACTCACCACCACAATAACAATAACCACCGCAACAAGAACAACTTCAATAACAACAACCCTAGAAACAATAACCCGTACCATCAAAACCGAAACAATCGTCACCGTCAGACAAGAAACCACCAAGGCCTATGCCGCTACTGAAGGCAAGGGATACCAAGGTCAGAAATCTCAGTGTAATAGATGCAAACTACACCACAGTGGACCTTGCACCATCAAATGTTTGAAATGCTAGAAAATGGGTCATCAGACAAAGGATTGCAGGAATCCCGCTACTGGTAGCAACCTACAGCCTGTAACTCTGACTTGCTACTCCTGCGGAGAAGTAGGTCACTTCAAGAGCCATTGTCCGAAAGGAAACGGTCAGCCAAACAACGCTCGAGGAAGAGCATATGTGTTAAAAGAGGAGGATGCCCCACTGAACTCTGACGTCGTCACGGGTACGTTCTTACTCAATCAACATAATGCTAGAGTATTATTTGATTATGGAGCAGATAGAAGTTTTGTGTCAACCACGTTTCTTCTTTGCTTAACACTACCCCTTCCAAACTAAACACCACTTTTGAAATTGAAATGGAGGACGGAAACCTAATTGGTACCGACTCCGTAATCCGTGATTGTACCATAATCCTACAAGACAATCCTTTTCCCATCGACCTCATGCCTATTCAGCTCGGTAGTTTTGACGTAGTCATTGGTATGGATTGGTTATCCAAACACCGCGCTAGAATACTCTGTGACGAGAAAACCGTGCATATTCCATGTAATGGTGAAACTCTTATTGTCCAAGGTGACAAGAATAAAACACGATACGGTATCATCTCACATATCAGATTTGTGAAATATATGAACGAAGGATGTCAAGCATTCATGGTTCATGTAACTGAAAACAAATCAAAAGATAAACGAGTTGAAGACGTTCCGATCGTTAAAGAGTTTCCAGAAGTATTCCCCGAAGATCTACCCGGTCTTCCACCACCCCGTCAAATAGAATTTCAGATTGAGCTAGTGCCTGGAGCGGCACCTGTGGCGAAAGCACCTTATAGGTTAGCGCCGTAGGAAATGAAGGAATTGTCAGAACAATTGAAAGAATTGTCTGATAAAGGTTTTATCCGACCCAGCTCATCACCTTGGGGAGCTCCGGTTCTATTCGTTAAGAAGAAGGACGGATCTTTCCGAATGTGTATTGATTACCGGGAATTGAACAAACTCACTGTAAAGAATCGTTACCCACTACCTAGGATCGACGACTTGTTTGATCAACTACAAGGATCGAGTGTATACTCGAAGATCGACCTAAGGTCAGGGTACCATCAGTTAAGAGTTCGAGAGGAGGATATTCCCAAAACAGCTTTTAGGACACGTTACAGACATTACGAATTCCAAGTAATGCCATTTGGTTTAACCAATGCACCTGCAGTGTTCATGGACCTGATGAACCGAGTGTGCAAACCATACCTGGATAAATTCGTAATTGTATTCATAGACGATATCCTAATCTACTCCCGCAACGAACAAGAACATGCCAAACATCTAAAGATTATTTTAGAGTTACTCAAAAAGGAACAGTTGTATGCCAAGTTCTCCAAATGTGACTTTTGGATTCGAACTGTACAATTCCTTGGGCATGTTATCAACAGTCAAGGTATTCATGTAGATCCAGCTAAGATTGAGGCCGTCAAAAGTTGGACATCTCCGAAAAACCCCACAGAGATACGCCAATTTTTGGGACTAGCCGGTTACTACAGGAGATTTATTGAAGGTTTTTCGAAAATCTCAAAGCCTTTGACCGAATTAACTCAGAAGAACAAGAAGTTTATCTGGGGAAGAGAGGAAGAATCACCTTTTCAGCTACTAAATAAAAAGCTATGTGAAGCACCAATATTAGCACTACCCGAAGGAAGTGAAGACTTCGTAGTGTATTGTGATGCCTCATATCATGGTTTGGGAGCTGTGCTGATGCAACGAAATAAAGTGATAGCGTATGCTTCGCGACAACTCAAACCACATGAAGCAAACTACACGACTCATGATTTAGAGTTAGGAGCAGTAGTATTCGCACTTAAGTTATGGAGACATTACCTGTATGGCACTAAGTTCACAGTATTCACCGACCACAAAAGTCTTCAGCACATCTTAGATCAGAAAGAACTAAACATGAGACAACGTCGCTGGTTAGAGTTACTTAGCGACTATGATTGCGAAATCCGTTATCACCCAGGAAAAGCCAACGTTGTGGCAGATGTATTAAGTCGGAAGGAACGACTGAAACCTCTTAGAGTCAGATCATTAGGAATAACCATTCGTTCACCCCTGCCCTCACAAATACTCACCGCTCAATCCGAAGCTCTTAAGGAAGAGAACCGACCTAGTGAAAAGATTTACGGTATGCCAGAAAATAAGAATGGCTTTGTGCAGAGAGCAGACGGGATGCTCTGTTTCAAAGAAAGAAGTTGGATTCCATTATACGGAGGTATACGTGATCTCATTATGAATGAGTCTCATAAATCCAAGTACTCCATTCATCCAGGTTCTGACAAAATGTACCAAGATCTCAAGAAACTTTACTGGTGGCCAAACATGAAGGCTGACATAGCCGAGTATGTCGGAAAATGTTTGACTTGTTCACGAGTAAAAGCGGAATATCAAAATCCGTCAGGATTAGTCATACAACCCAAAATTCCTGTATGGAAATGGGAACGTATTACAATGGACTTTATCACCAAGCTTCCTAGGACATCAACTAGACTTGACACCATCTGGGTCATCGTTGATCGTCTTACAAAATCCGCTCACTTCTTAGCAATCAAAGAGACTGACGAGATGGACACACTCGCAACGCTATATCTAAAAGAAATAGTTTCGCGACATGGAGTGCCGATCTCAATCATCTCAGATCGTGACAGTCGTTTCACATCTCATTTTTGGAAGTTTTTGCAAAAAGCCTTGGGAACCAAATTGGATATGAGCACTGCATACCATCCAAAAACCGATGGACAAAGCGAGAGGACAATCCAAACCTTAGAAGATATGCTCCGAGCGTGTGCTATCGACTTCGGAAAAGGTTGGGACAAACATTTACCTCTAGCTGAGTTCTCCTACAACAACAGTTACCACGCCAGCATTAAGGCAGCACCATTCGAAGCACTCTACGGTCGAAAGTGCAGATCGCCTGTTTGTTGGACCGAAGTTGGAGATATACAACTTATCGGACCCGATCTCATTCATGAGACAACAGAAAAGATAGTCAAAATTAAGCAACGACTGCAAGCGGCAAGAGATAGACAAAAGAGCTATGCCGATGTAAGGAGAAAACCTCTAGAATTTCAGATTGGAGACAAGGTCATGTTGAAAGTATCTCCCTGGAAGGGAATGGTACGTTTCGGAAAACGTGGAAAACTTAACCCGAGATACATTGGTCCATTCAAAATCCTGGAGAGGATAGGACCAATGGCTTACAAACTCGAACTTCCAGAGGAACTTAGTCGAGTTCACGACACCTTTCACGTATCAAACCTTAAGAAATGTTTGTCAGATGAATCTCTTGTAATTCCTTTGAAAGAGATTCGGCTCGACGACAAACTCGTCTTTACAGAAGAACCCGTGGAGATCATGGACAGAGAGGTCAAACGACTAAAACGAAACCGCATTCCCATTGTCAAAGTCCGATGAAACTCTAAACGAGGACCGGAATACACTTGGGAACGCGAAGACCAAATTCGAGCCAAATACCCCCACCTACTCTCGTAGACACTTCTATTACCTATCTTAGACTGGAATTCCGGGACGGAATTCAGTGTAAGTGGTAGGTACTGTAACCTCTCGTAATTTTCCCTATGAATAGTAGATGCTAATAAATGATTAATAAATCATTACGTTATCTAATAACCGTTTTTACCAGTAACAAAATTTCTTTTGTTATCTATGCTATACTATTTAACTCACAACGATACTTGTGATTACCAATTACCTAGAAACGATGCTTACACACGAGCCTTGATAGTCTAAAAATCGCGAATTATTTAAAACATTAACATTTAATACTTAACGTTTATACGTTTCGACAATTAACCGAATATGATCAAATACATTCCCGATCTCACGAAAATTATCACGAAACCTCAGTAAATATATTGGGCCTCGACCCAACACCCAAGTGGACTGTGAAACCCATTGGGCCTAGCCCAATATTTCGGTAAAATATAAACACCACAACCGGACCTTATTATTTTCATTTCTTTCTTTTCTCGGCCCAATCCACCAACGAGCCCAATTACAAAGCTAAAGCCCAAAGTTTTATATATAACTTCGGTTTGGCTGTTTATCTATCGAACAAATTGACTAAATAACGAACAAATTAACTTAACAACAATATTAAGGTTTTACACAACTCGATTCTTCACCTAGCTAAGAATCGAATACAACCAACATCTCACTCAAACTCGATCGTTTATTGCCGTAAATTTGTCCAAGTTTCACTCACTCGACATGGGATAAACTCAACCCACATTTCACAATTTTGGCCTAGTCGATTATCGTATAACACATAACTCGACGCCACCAATATTCTGACCAACCAATAATTCGAATGAACTCTTATGGAGTATATAAGCTATCAAACGAACCCTCTAATTATTTTAGATCACACACGAAATAACCGAACCAAAATACAACATGTAAAAACTCACTTTGTCACCTTCCTTTTGGTTCCATACACCGACTAATAGCATCAAAGGAGCCATCATTTGGGTTACTAGCACACTCAAGCTATTCTCCAATGTAGAGACATTCACGTTAAGAATCCGCTGACATTTGAATACAATCAATAGAGTCAAGACAAACCCCATAATTTCCTTTTGTTTGCTCTCTTTTTGTTCGAACTGCCACAAGGATGATGCAAACATTATGCACCT
Source organism: Artemisia tridentata subsp. tridentata (assembly GCA_021014915.2). Taxonomy (NCBI): domain Eukaryota; kingdom Viridiplantae; phylum Streptophyta; class Magnoliopsida; order Asterales; family Asteraceae; genus Artemisia; species Artemisia tridentata. Next base: position 220,690,172 of record CP139508.1, read on the forward strand.
CATCATTTTCGACACTTTGACACTCCAAACCACTCATCATTATCCCATTTTGGACCGAGTATGCTTGCATGTGTACGCCCTAAACTTCCTATATAAACCATGCATGACACAAACCATGCAACTACACAAACATTAAACCACACTTCAAATAAAACCTATGTCCTTTGCAAGCAAGATGGTCGAATAACTTGACACAAGTTGAAGGAGTTCTAGTCGAGCTAAGGAATCTCACAAACTCGTTCCTGTGTCTTTGGTGTACCAAGAATCGAGCTACATAGTTCTTTCGTCCTAACTCCGTCTCATCATAGTGATTACGCCCCACCTTTGAGGTGAAGTAAGCCACTTTCTCATTTTTCTATTTTCATACGTTAGTTCACATTCACATGTCACCATTCATTTGGGTTCGATATTTCTTAAACTACATTAACAACACATAAGTTTTATTCGACACTCTATATCCTTATCATACTAACTATCGAAAACAACAAATATTCGAACTTCATATAAACATATAAATTATAAACATCACACGTTTCTAAGTCATGTTGACAACTTTCGAATTCTATACAAACACTTAGAAAAATTTCAAGTTTTTAAAAACTGTTATCAAATAAGCTAAGTCACGCTAACTTTGGTCTCGTATCTTCTTAACTCGACATGAAACTAGTACATTTTATAACCCGACCTAATAGACAAGCTACCAAACTAGCGTGTCACGTATTACGTTCCACTCAGAAAACCCAACTCGAACCTTGTTAAACCCCAACGTAATCGACCAAAATCTGGTTCTTACACAAACTAAAAATTGTTAGCGATCGGGCTAATAAGCCCAATACGCTATCTATAAGCTTAGCACATAAGCTGATCATATAAGCTTAATTAGTATGTTTTCACAACCCAAAAATAAGCTCGTAACCAAGCCCAATACTCCCTCAAGCCCAACGGAACTAAAAACCTTAACGGGTCAATAAATAGACTCGCTAATGGCCCATAAGCTGAAAAATGAGCTTTTTGCAAAATAAGCTGTTCGTATAAGTTACAAAAGTTAATTTAAACTTAGTTATGAAATAAAAATGATAAACTTTGATTTTTAGAAATTTTGGACTTGTTTTGCAAAAAGTACTAACCGAAGGGACTAAAACTGCCACGTTTGAAAACTTACGGCAGAAACAGTCATTTTAATAATCTCGTGATGAAAACTGTAAATTCAGAAACTTTTGGGTATAATATGTAAATATTAAATGTTTTGGGCCTAAAGTGTAACAAAACTTAACCGAGGACTAACGGTGCAAATGTTATGCCGTTATGGCTAAAAGTGTAATTTTGTAAAAACCTAAAGGGTATTTCTAATTTATACTTGTGGTAATATTTTTAAGAACTCAAAACCCGAACTAAATATGTTTAGCCGACGATTAATAATTCTATATACGTAGTTTATATATATATATATATATATATATATATATATATATATATATATATATATATATATATATATATATATATATATATATATATATATATATATATATATATATATATGTATATATATACAAAATCACTTAACAAAATAGTTAACGTAGAATCTAACTTATCTTCAACCAACTTTGATTTGTAAAACGACGATCCCTTTTGTCAACCATTACACTCCGACGAACGAGCACGCATCCAGAAATGTTATATATATATCTATATATATATAACTCGATATATTCCTTTTCCTATATATATAAAACTTATATTTTTATATATATAACCTTAAACCCTTTTTATATATAACTTTATACTGTTATATATAACCCTGATCATTTAAACGCGTACATTATAATGTGACAAACAAAACAATAAAACATTAAACGTTATGATTCGCGATAAACCAAACTTAGACTATCAAACCACTAAAACTTGCCATATACTATATAGGTCGTGTGTTGAAGCCGTTTCTTTTCATCGTTTGAATAACGATACTACTACCACTACTGTACTACAAGGTGAGTTCATAGCCCACACTTTAACTTTTAAATCTTTTGTGGGGAGATACATGCTACAAAACCTGAACACAAACTTTTTTTGTATGCTATAACCATTATTATTATTGCTTAAGTAGCTATTGCCAAAAGTCCCTCAATCATGAACCTTAATCACTTACGAGTGAACGTAAATAATTGTGGATAGATCTATTAGGGACTGACAATCCCCGTTTGGGTCTACTAGGATGAGCCACCCAGGCGCACTTTATTTGAACCAAACTCATGGGTTATTGGCAAATACCAATCTCGGGGGCCTATATACTTTACATCATTTTGATGCCAGTTAAGCGTTGCGTGTCATGAGCTTAATCCAATAATAACTTGATTTTTAAACTGGTTAATTGTAATTCGATGCAATTAACACCTATACTTGTGTTCAAACTATTAAACATAAACCTATGAACATCACTCAACTTTTGTTGACTTTTAGCATGTTATCTCAGGTAACTAAGGACTGGAAACTCAAGGCAACGGAGTGGGCATTATAACCCTGTATGGGTGGTTTAAATAAATGTTTTATCATTCAAATTAAATAAACATGTTCAACTATGAAACATCTTTGTATTTTAAACGCTTGTATTTTGAATGATAAACTTAAAACGTCTTTTAAAGTCGTTTTCTATGATTATGACGAAAAGATCCTCTACATAACACCCAATTAAGTCTTCCGCTGCTGTTATCCGAAATTGGGGGTGTTACAGGTATCGAAGAAAAGAGTAGTGGCAGTACCACTTCTCATTCCGATTATTCTCTTTCGGATTATGAAGCATTATGTTTTGATATCGATCATACTGAAGAGAAGAATAGTGGCAATACCACTTCTCATTCTTATCTTTTTCTTCCTGATGATGAATCATTTTTCTTTGAACATCTTCCTCCTACCGATAGGAGTGATCTTTATCTTGAGGAGTTCGCCGATGAACTCGCTCACATCATATCTCCACCGGAGTATGATCATTTTTACTTTGACCCTAAGGACGGTTATAACTCGGAGGGAGACGTAATTTATCTTGAGAATTTGCTTAGTAATGACACTATCCCTAATCTCCCTCCTGAGGTGTTTTTAGACCATGACTTAAAAGAGCTTTAATGATGGTTTACAAATTAAGGAAAATGTGAGGTTTACTTTCGAGGATCGCCATTATCTTTCTCTCACATTTGTTATCAAAATCTTTCTCCCTTTTCTTACCTATCATGTGAATTCTCCTCTTCTTCACTCCTTTAGGAGTGAGGATACCATTTTTGACCACGACATCTTCGCTTATAGTTTCTATTACTTAGAGTCGGTGACGTCTCATCAGAGTGGACTTTCATGTGCTTTAATGTTTATCCAAACATCTTGAATGGAAGTCCGATGGAGATTTTCTATTCCACTAGTTTCTTCCCCATGGACAATTAAATTCGGGGCGAGTCAAGATAAATGACTCGATAATAAACAAGCGCTTCTCGGGTGACAACCCGTGTTTCTATCTTCTTTCTATTTTCTAATAAGTGTAACGTGAGGAGGCCCACCTCTTCCATTTCTCGTGTTTCGTGGTTGTTGTTTTATGTCTAGGATTTGCCCGAATTATGAAGACTCTCGTGCTCGTGGTTTTGTCTTTCATCCACTCGAGTTTCATCCTTCAGTGCTTATTGGGAAATCCGATATCCTAAATCTTATCGATTAATGTTTATCTATTAGCATAATTAATAAACGGCTTTAGATTTGCATAAGAGGACCCTTATTTCAAAACATTGAGGACAATGTCTCGTTTTAGTCTAGGGGGTAATCTTTCGATTTGATTTTACCTTGCATTTTGCCTTATACTCTCGCAACACATTGTTGATTTTCCGTTGGTGAGAGTAGGAATAAAATTTTGACTTGATCGAGCGTGTTGAGCTCTAGCTTGTCCCCTTAACCTTTATAATTGAAAGTTGTGCTAGTCTCTTATACAAGAAGCTATAAAACGCGAATTCTAGCAAGAATTTGCAAGTTTCCATAATTGACTTTAAATATGCGCAGCTTGATTTTATTCGACTAAGCATTCACGGATCTTATTATTTAGGATTTTAAATTTGCGAAGAACGAAAAATGATAGAGTTAAATATAAGTTAGATGCTAAGCGTGGAGTAGTTGGATCTCTTTAGAGCTCGTAGAGGTTAATTGTGGCTTTTTGCTCTCATTAGCTAAATAAACCCAAAAAAAATAATGTTTCTCAATAATTAAAGGTGCACGGTTTTGGCGATAATTAGTATTTACTCCTTCTTTAGAAAATTCTTGCTTATGAGAGTTGGGTACACATCAGGGTACTGCTAGCGTTACGGGGAAATAATACAACTGATTCCTGATAGTATGTGTTATTGTTTCGGATGTTGAAAGACCGTAGGACTTGGGATTTGGCACCTAATATATGTGTAATAATAAACCGAAGCCATAATAGACTACTGTGCCCTGATGGTTCGTTCCCGTTGACATGGTTGTTCAAAAGGTGGAAGTAAATAATAATAATCCAAAGCCATAAAAGTTTTCTGTTTCCTGACGGTTCGCTCCCATTGACTTAGACTTCAAAAAGGCAGAGGAAATTCCCAAGGTCATAATAGGCTACTATTTCTTGACGGTTCGCTCCCGTTGTTGCAGTTGTTATAAAGGGCCGAGGACTAATGTGCTTAATAATGTTATTAATGCCAAATTTTGACTCTGGGGATATCCTAATAAAGCTTCTGTCTCTAGACTCGTAGATGAGTTGTTTTGGTCGAAATTAAAAGGATATCCCTTAAATCGTGTTAAATTAGGACCTTGATGTGGACCTAATTTTTATGGGCAACGGTTCTCAAGGGAAGGATTTTAAACTAGTTAGCGTCTAAACTTGGTGCCTTTATCGGACTAAAAATCTATGGAAACAAGAAAAACTCATTTTTCATAAAATCCTTAGAGGAAATAGGAATAAGGGAGGAAGAAGTAGCTACGCGTGCAGAATTAACATCTATGGGTAGTGTTAGCATCTAACTTGTACTTAACAATGATTTCATTTTTAAGCTTGGTTTGGGGACTCGTGAAAAATCAAGGACGATGAATTTTATCCATGTGGACACTTTTTCATGAAAAGTGCTTCTTACTCCGTGATCCTAAAAGTTATTTGTTAAATAATGAAAGTCAACATTCCGTCATAAAAAGAAAAATACAAAAAGATATTATATTTGATAAAATGGTCAAACGGGGCATTTTTAGAACTATTGATTTCTTAATCTCTTTTGAGGAACATTTTGCTACTTTTAAAAAAATTTAGTAAAAAGAGGTTTAAAATTTTTGGTTTTAAAAGCGTGATGTGATGGCATTGCGTGAGGACACGACAATACCTTAGTTTGGGGGATTTTGGTATGTGTTAAATCACATACATTTTCTTTATAAAAAACAGACTCAAAAGACCAAAAACTGATCATAAATGCCATATATATGCTTTGTAAGTTACTAATTAATCAAAACTCGTATGGTACTTGTGATTTATCCGAATCTAGAGAGAGAAAAGGAGAGAAGTGGAACCTTAGTGAGAGAAAGTGAGATATGTTAGATTGAAAATAATGAGAGGTCCAACCCTCTCCTTTGGTGGGAGAGGGTATTTATACATATGAAATAAACGCCTCTAGTAGGCTATGGACCGGGCTGACAGTGGGTAAAGACCCGACCCGACTCCATGGTGTTACGATATCTAAACTAATATGATTAAACCTACGAGCTACTTAATGCTAATCCATACTCGGGGTGACCGAGTCTTTCATGTGAATATTTATATTCCTAACAATCTCCCCCTAAGGGAGGTCACCCCGGAAATTACACTTTGAATTCTAGCATTCTTTTACATAGATTAGAGTTCCTAGCTCGTCGTCTTTGATTCTTCTAAGTCTTTAATCTTTGTTCTTTCAGCAGTGAACTTTTGATGACTGTTCTTTTGTCTTGGATGATCTTTGAGGATTCTTTGAGGTCATCATCCAACGTACATCTCCAAGTCATCTTTTTGCAGTATTGTTTCCATGTGATGTTGTGATCTTTGGACCGACATGCTCACACTTTTCTGGATCATGATTTTCATCATCAGAGTTGCGGAAGCAGTGTTGAAAGTCTTTCAATTATCATGATTTCATTGATTATGATGGTGAAGTGTGAGCATGGGGTGATGGATCGACATCTTTTAGGGAATCAGCTGCAACCGCCAGGGATTCCTGCATGCAACAGTTAGCAATAAAACATCCGGCACTTATAGGTTTGGATTTTGAGATTGCTAACAGCATAGTGTGAAAACTTTCTCTAATCCTTGCCAAGGCCGTTCCTGAATCAGATACCCCCGAGAGGGCTTACAAGATCTACCGAAGTACATCAACGATTAGGTGAGTCACTGGAGTTCACTCCACGACTGTAGACCGTTTGAAACTGTTGCGACCACTAAGCGTAATCCACAAGGAATTAACGAAGTGACCTGCTTTCAGGGCTGTTTGATGTTGACCCTAGCAGGAATTTCCAATCAATCACTGAGAATTACATTTGTAAATTCCCTTATAAACGTTTTGGCAGATTGCTACGATCTGCGTAGGACTCATAAGTTTACAACTGGTTTCCTTAATGTTTACCAACCAGTGTAGAAGTAACATGTGTTCCTATGAGATCTTATGATGCATCTCTTGGCTCTAGACTCGATAAGTGCATTTTTGGTAGTCGGATACTGGAGCAGTGTCTCCTGTTTCAATATCAACATGACTCGTAATGAGCGGTCGATAGAATATGCAGGGTTCCCCGTGAGAATGAAACAAGTCCTTTTAAGAGAACTTGAGCGGCTAGAAGGTTTAGTGCAGTGCGTCACTGGGTCCATGATGTCTTGTCTTCAATACTGGTGTTACCTTAGTAACCACAAGTAGCATATGAATTGAACCCGGTTTCTGCCCTAAGGTTGAATAATTGGAGGCTATTTATTTTCACCCTTTCTCATTACATTTCTTTTTAATTCTTCAACCCATTCTTTCTCCTTTCTCATATTACTCCTTTTTTCATAATCATACCTAAGGACTTTCTAATACTAACTATTCGGTATTGTCCTTGGGTAGATCCCTCCGGCTCTGGCGGATCATAGGACGGTTTTCCTAACCTTAGCTACCATATAGCTTCATGACTATCCTATGTTGCCGTCAACTAAATCTTTGAAAAATTTCTCAAAGTGTTTATAGTTATAAAACACATTTTGCTAACACTTTGAGAGTTTTGTATTTTTCAAAATACTCCCCCTTAACATGTGCTCATATGTTTTAATTTAAAATTTGCACATGTTGGGTAGAGTTTGCACTTTTTGAATTGATCCACTTTTTGTGAACATGACCGATTTGAGACACGCTTACATCACTAGTTAGACTAGCTTGAATTTATTACCCGGCCTAGTCAAGTCCACATAAAGTTTCTTGAAACGGTACACTCTACTCAGATAAGTCCTCTTTGAGACACGCTTACATCACTGGTTAGACCAGCTTGAAATTTTTACCCGCCCAGGACAAGTCCTTTCGATTAATGACAGTTTTTGTTTCGTCAATTCATTGGTGAAGTCTGAGTAGCGCTCACATGAGATGCCACCAGAAATGCGACATTCTTTTTGTCACCACAAACCATTTGCTCCCCCTCAATATGTGCATTGATATACAAAAGAGTTTAGCACATATGGGAGAGCTTACATTTAAGTCCAAAACATCACATTTTTATCAGATTGCATATTTAAATCACCTTCTCTCCCCCGATCAGAAATTTCAAACCTTTTGAGATTTTGTGATCCCAATTGATTTAAATAAGTTTAGAAAATATAGTAGAAAATGTGGTCAGGTTAATATGTGCTGATAATGGAACATACTAATGCTCCCCCTCAATCAATGAGGGAGAATGCTAGTGTCAGGTATGATAAGTTTGAAAGATATTTGAATTAAAAAATCATACACTGACACACAACAACAAGTTTCATTAAATTCACTGCTTATTATGTACAAAGTGACTTGTTTTGATGATATATATATATATATATTTATATATGTTTTGAAATCACTCCGCCCCTCAATCGATGACCCGTTTTCTATTTAAAGAGCTGTAGTCATTGATTGAGTGACAAATTTTATGAAAAACTTTAAGTCTGATTGATTTCCAAAAAAAATTCATGGTACCACCAAGTTTTAGCACAAATACTTTCATGAAGAATCATAGATGGAAAAGTATTTGCGATGTAAAGAAGACTTCTCTTCTTATACGAGAAATGATGCACTGAAACGTACATCAAATCGCAGAAACATGGATATAAAGTAATCCATACCCGGGTGAACTTCACCCAGTAGGAGGAACATCCGTCTTTTTGGCGACGTGCTTTCCCCATAATGAAGAACGGGTTACAGTCTGAAGTAACTGCAAGCCGACATGACATGTTTTAACAATTCATTTTAACTTCTGCTCGAGCTTCATTTAAAGTCCCATGTCATTATTGAATGACATTTCTAGGACCGTAAATGTTATCGATAAACAGAAGACATGCCTAGAGGAACTATTTTTTGTATTTTTTGTGTTTTTCTGATTTTTATGGTTTTTATAGGTTTTATATTTTTCTATTTTCTTTTTGGTTTAATATATATACAAGGATATATATGGAGCAAATCCATTACTCCTCATTCTCTCCTGAAGACGCTTGAGAGTTTCTGGCGTCAAACTCTTCATGCCAAGTCGCGGGAGAATAAATTGGAACCGTTCTCTCGGGAGTGCATTAGTGAAGATATCAGCCAACTGAAACTCGGTCCTCATGAAGTAAAGTTCAACAACCCCTTTCTCAACCTGTTCCCTTATAAAGTGATGCCGGATATCGATGCGCTTCGATCGGGAGTGTTGGACATTGTTGCAGCAAAGAGCTATAGCACTTTTGATATCACAATACAGAGGGATCTTCTTGTATGCAAAGCCATAGTCCGATAGTTGAGATCTCATCCATAGGATTTGAGCACAGCACTTAGAAATGGAAATGTATTCAGCCTCTGTGGAAGATATAGATGTACTCATTTGCCTCTTAGATGACCAGCTTACTAACTTTTCTCCTAGAAACTGAGCACCTCCCGATGTACTTCGACGAGTATCTTGACACCCCGCATGGTCTGCATCTGCATAGGCTGTGAGTGCCATGGCGGTGTCCTTAGGATACCAGAGACCCATGTGAATAGTCCCTTGAAGGTATCGAAAGACCCGCTTTACCGCTTCCAGATGCCTTTTGGTGGGCTTAGACTGGTACCGAGCGCACATGCATACTGCGAACAAGAGATTTGGCCTACTAGCGGTGAGATACATTAGGGATCCAATCATGCTTCGAAACTTGGTTTGATCAACAGGGATCCCAGAGAGGTCTTCATCCAACTTCGATCTCTCAACCATAGGAGTGTCAACAGGATCACTTGAATCAAATCCAAATTTCTTCAATATTTCATTTGCATACTTGGATTGATTAATGAATATGCCTCCGGGACTTTGAGAAATTTGTAAACCCAAGAAGAACGACATAGACTACCTCTTTCAAAATCTTCTGGTTGACTGACATAGACTACCTCTTTCAAATCACCATTCAAGAATGTTGTCTTAACATCCATTTGGTAGACTATCATATTCTGACTGGCAGCATTAGCGAGAAAGATTCTTATGGCTTCAATTCGAGCAACAGGTGCGAATGATTCTTCAAAGTCGATGCCCTCTTCTTGACGATATCCCTTTGCAACAAGCCGTGCCTTATTTTTCAGAACGTCGCCATGCTCATCAAGTTTCACTTTGAAGATCCACTTAAGAGCGATAATCATTGCACTATCTGGAGGAGGCACTAATTCCCATACTTCAAGTCGATCAAACTCATGAATTTCTTCTTGCATTCCAGTAAACCAACAGTCTTTAGACAAAGCATCTTTTGGGTTCAACTTTGGATAGTACAAAATTAAAGAAGCACCAAGATGCATCGATGGCAAGTTACTTTCGTGTGGATACCGGACGAGAAGGATTTCCAATGATGTTGTCAATCGGATAATCATTGGTCCATTTTCTGAGATGTTCATGTGGTTGAGGGTAGGGAAATGATGTTGCCATGTTAGGATTCCCTAAAGAAGATGTCTCAGTAGAAGATTCAGGAGCAAATATATTCTCGAATGGAGCATCATCAGCAGGATAAAAAGGATTCACTTCAAAAGAATGGTCAACTGCAGAGCCTTGCTGTACCGAAGGAGATTGTTGGGAATTAAGGTTAATAGTTGGAACTGTTAGTATATAAGTTGGTACTGCTGAAGAGATTGAAGACAACACTGACAGTACAAAGTCAGTTAGTACGGTCGCATTAGAAAGTTAGTACTTCTTATGATTTTTGTAAACGTGTAGTAGATAATTATAGAAAGGATTTTGTGTATATCCTATTGGTATAGATTATAGTTATCTTGTACAGGAATCCTTGGTCTATAAAAGGATTGCCTAAGTTAAAGTTTAAGATATATAGAAGTTATCTAGACGTATCATTTTGTTAAGATTCAAGGTTGTAAACCCTAGTGATAGAAGATCACTCGTATTATTGAATTAATAATATTGAATCATTCAAAGTTACACAATTGTCTCTTGTTCATACGCTGTTTATATCAATCACTTAAATATTCTTCTAAGTATAACAAAGTAGATTCCGCATACTTGGTTATATCAACTCAGAGTATCACATACACGTTAACAGGAGTAACATCCTAAGTGTATAATCAATCCTATCAAGTGGTATCAGAGAAAGGTTGATACTTTTTGATTTAGAGGAAAAGATGGACATGGAGACAACATCTTCTACCAGCGTTGCTGCTAAGCTACCAATGCTTAATCCCAATAAGTTCGATGTGTGGCGATTAAGAATTGAGCAATTTTTTCAAGTGCAGGATTATGCACTTTGGGAGATCATAGAAGAAGGTAATTCCTTTAAGCCCACAACCACAACGACTGTTGTTGAAGGTAAAACTGAAAAAACGGTGCAGACAAAGCCAACTACTAGTGAAGAAAAGGCACAGCACAAGAATGATCTGAAAGCAAGAAGCTTGCTACTACTGACTATTCCTAATGATCAATTACTGAACTTCAGTAAATTCAAGTGTACCAAGACTTTGTTTGAAGCCATTGTTGCCAGATATGGTGGGAATGAAGCCACCAAGAAAACTCAGAAGACATCACTCAAGCAACAATTTGAGAACTTTTCAGCTACAAGCAATGAGTCACTAGATCATATGTTTAACAGGCTTCAAAAGCTAGTGAGTCAACTTGCTGTTCTAGGAATTGAGATACCTCAGGAAGATCTCAACTCAAAATTCCTAAGAAGTTTACCATCTGAATGGCTATGCATGTAGTTGTCTGGAAGAACAAGCCAGACATAGATTCTATGAGTCTGATGGACTTGTATAGCAATTTCAAGATAGTGGAGCAAGATGTTAAGAAGGTTGTTGGTACAAGCTCAAGCTCTGGAAATTTGGCTTTTGTATCAACTCCCAGTACCTCAAGCCAAGTGGAAGAAGTGCAAGTTGCTAGAGCAGTTGGTACTGCTAGCTCAAATATTGGTACTGCTAGTACCTCAAGCAGTACTAATGGATTCTTGAATGAGAATACTTATTGTGCATTTTTGACTACTCAGCACAATGGAAGTATGCTGACTCATGCAGACCTTCGAGAGATTGATGAAGATGATATTGAAGAGATGGATATCAAGTGGCAGCTCTCTCTTGTTAGCATGAGGGCTAAGAGATTCTTGAAGAAGACAGGCAAGAAGATAATCATTAATAGCAATGATTTTGATTGGTATGACAACTCAAAGATTAAATGTTATAATTGCCATAAGAAAGGTCATTATTCAAGGGAGTGCAGATTGCCAAGACAACATGATGACAAGAGCAGAGGCTTTGAAAACAAATCAAGAGTTGTGGAGGTTACAAACTCAAGCTCAAAGGCTATGGTTTCCATTGATGGCTTAGGATTTCACTGGAGCTACATTGCAGAGGAGGAAGCAGAAGCATCTTCAGAGATGGCTCTCATGGCATTTTCAGACTCTGAGGTACAAGTTTCTAAGTGTTCTAAATCATGTCAAGCTTTAAAAGATCTAGAAACTCTTAAGAAAAGATATGATGAACAAAGAATAGAGCTAACCCAAACCAGTTTTAATTTAGCAAATCATAAAAGGGCTTTAGCTGTGTTAGAAGAACAAATTGTTCATTATAAAGGTAATAAGTCTAAGTTTGCTGATGATATGATTATACTTAAGAGAGACTTAATGTTTAGAGAAAATGAAATTAGTGTGTTGAAACATGAACTGGAACAGGTTAAGAAAGCCAAGGAGAACATTCAAATGAGTGTAGACACACTAGAATACACATCAAAAGGTGTTCAAATGATAATTGAATGTCAAATCTTAAACAAAGCTAAGTCAGGCCTAGGGTATAAGTCTGTTCCACCTCCTTATAGGGGAATTCCAACACCCCCAAGCATAGACCTAGAATACACAGGACTTCCTGAATTTCAACTACCTGAGCTTAAATATGGTCCTCAACCTAATGAGAATGTAGTTGATAAACCTATGTATAAGAGTGCAAGTGATGCCTCACTTTCTGAGGATAAGGTATCCTCAGCTAAGGACTCAGATGCTCCAACCATAGAGGACTGGACTTCTAATGATGAGGATGATCAGGCTGTGGTTAAGCCTGTTAGTGTTAAAGTGGAGGAACCAAACAAGTCAAATTAATAGGATAAATGATAGTAATAAAATGTACTTATTTGAGTTCATCAGTACCCAAGAAAGGGGGTATGACCATCGTCACCAATGAAGATAATGAGTTGATTCCCACAAGTCTCGTAACCGGATGGAGAGTGTGTATTGACTATCGTAAGATTAATAATGCGACTCATAAAGACCATTTTTCGCTCCCTTTTATGGACCAAATGCTCGAACGTTTAGCGGGAAATGAGTATTATTGTTTTCTCGATGGTTTTTCTGTATATTTTCAAATCCCAATTGACCCACAAGACCAAGAAAAGACTACCTTCACTTGCCCTTATAGTACGTTTGCCTACCAAGGTATGCCCTTCGGCTTATCCAATGCTCCGGGCACATTCCAAAGGTGCATGATGGCCATTTTTCATAATATGATCGAGAAAACAATGGAAGTTTTTATGGACGATTTTTCAGTTTATGGAAATTCTTTTACGTCTTGCCTCTCCCATTTAGACAAAATGCTAAAACGGTTTGAAGACACCAATCTTGTTCTAAATTGGGAGAAGTGCCACTTCCTAGTTAAAGAGGGCATTGTCCTCGGCCATAAGATTTCCAAATCTGGGATTGAGGTCGATCGAGCTAAAGTCGATGTTATCACTAAGCTACCTCATCCTACCACCGTTAAAGGAATTCGAAGTTTCCTTGGTCATGCCGTTTTTTACCGTCGATTTATTCAAGATTTTTCTAAAATCGCCCAGCCACTGACCTACCTTCTAGAAAAAGATACTCCATTTTTCTTCTCTAAAGAATGCATCGAAGCATTTGAAATTCTTAAGAAGAAATTAACGGAAGCGTCGATTTTAGTTGCCCCCTATTGGGACTTGCCCTTTGAAATTATGTTTGATGCTAGTGATTTTGCTATTGGGGCAGTCTTGGGGCAACGTAAGACCAAATATTTTTAGCCGATACACTATGCGAGTAAGACGATGACTGATGCCCAATCTCATTATACCACTACTGAAAAAGAGTTATTAGCCGTCATCTATGCATTTGAGAAATTTAGACCTTATCTCATCTTATCGAAGACCATAGTGTATATGGGTCATTCGGCTCTTAAATATCTCCTATCTAAGCAAGATACTAAGCCGAGATTGCTTCAGTGGATCCTCCTTCTCCAAGAATTTGATGTCATTATTTGTGATAAGAAAGGAGCGGAGAATCTCGCCTCCGACCATTTATCTAGACTAGAGAACCCTCATCAAGGTGTTCTCGAGAATAAGGAAATTATCAAAAAATTTCCTCTCGAGACACTTGGGATGATATCACTTAAAAGTGATTCTAGTACCCCATGGTTTGCCGACATTACAAATTACCATGCGGGGGAATTTTATTGTGAAAGGGATGTCGTCCCAACAAAAGAAGAAATTCTTTAAGGACGTAAAATATTATTTTTGGGACGACCCCTATTTGTTTAATATTTGTGTGGATCAAGTGATTAGACGATGTGTTCACGGCCAAGTAGCCGTTGATATCCTCACGGCTTGCCACAATGGACCTACCGAGGGACATCATGGTGCCAACTACACCGCTAAGAAAGTCTTTGATTCTGGTTTTTATTGGCCGACTATTCACCGTGATGCCCACGACTCGGTAAAGTCATGTGACTCTTGCCAAAGTAAAGGAAAAATCTCGCAAAAGGACGAGATGCCTCAAAATGCAATCTAAGTTTGCGAGATCTTTGACGTTTGGGGCATCGATTTTATGGGTCCGTTCCCGACTTCTCGAGGGAACAACTATATCCGCGTGGCCGTCGATTATTTGTCAAAATGGGTGGAAGCAAAGGCGCTCCCCACTAATGACGCCCGAGTTGTTGTGAAATTTTAGAAGAGTCTTTTGGAACTCCTCGTGCTATTATAAGTGATCGCGGTACTCATTTTTGTAATGATCAATTTGCGAAAGTTATGATTAAATATGGAGTTACTCATCGTCTTTCTACCGCGTATCACCTATAGATGATCGGACAAGTTGAGGTTTCCAATCGTGGTTTAAAACGTATTTTAGAAAGGACCGTAGGAGATAATCGGGCCTCATGGGCCGATAAGTTAAATGATGCATTATGGGCCTTCCGTACCGCCTTCAAAACACCCATTGGGTGCACCCTTATAAGTTAGTTTACGGAAAGGCTTGTCATCTCCCCATAAAGCTTGAACATAAGGCCTATTGGGCCTTGAAATATTGTAATTTTGACCTTAAGACCGCGGGTGATCACCAAAAAATTCAAATGAATGAATTAAATGAACTTAGGGATCAAGCCTATGAGAACTCTTTGATCTACAAATAGAAAACGAAGAAGATTCACAACTCTAAAATTAAGAACCACGTCTTTAACGTTGGTGATCGAGTCCTTCTTTTCAATTCTCGATTAAAGATTTCCTCGAGCAAGCTAAAAACCCGTTGGTCTGCCGTTCACCGTTGCTCAAGTTTTCCATTATGGAACCGTCGAGTTATCTCAACCCGACGTCCCCAACTTTAAGGTGAATGTTCAAAGATTCAAACACTATTTTGGAGGGGACATACCATCCATGGTTGTCCCGGATCTCCAAACCTTCCCTATGAACAACTAAATTTGGGGAGAGTCAAGCTAAACGACTCAATAATAAAAAAGCGCTTCTCTGGAGGCAACCCGTGTTTCTATCTTTTTTCTATTTTCTAATAAGTGTAACGTGAGGAGGCCTGCCTCTTCCATTTCTCGTGTTTCGTGGTTGTTGTTTTATGTCCAGGATTTGCCCGAATTATGAAAACTCTCGTGCTCGTGGTTTTGTCTTTCATCCACTCGAGTTTCATCCTTCAGTGCTTATTGGGAAATCCGATATCCTAAATCTTATCGATTAATGTTTATCTATTAGCATAATTAATAAAGGGATTTAGATTTGCATAAGAGGACCCTTATTTCAAAACATTGAAGACAATGTCTTGTTTTAGTTTGGGGGTAATCTTTCGATTTGATTTTACCTTGCATTTTGCCTTATACACTCACAACCCCGTTTTTCCTCCAAAAATTCAAAAAATGAAGGTTGTACGTGGTGAACGTGTTGAGCTCTAGCTTGTCCCTTAACCTTTATAACTGAAAGTTTTGCTAGTCTCTTATACAAGTAGTTGGATCTTTGTAGAACTCTTTGAGGTTAATTGTGGCTTTTGCCAATAATTAGTTTTTACTCCTTCTTTAGAGAATTCTTGCTTATGAAAGTTGGGTACACATCAAGGTACTGCCAGCATTACGGGGAAATAATACAACTGATTCCTGATAGTACGTGCTATTGTTTTTGATGTTGAAAGACCGCAGGACTCGGGATTTGGCACCTAATATATGTAATAATAAACCAAAGCCATAATAGACTACTGTGCTGTGACGGTTCGTTCCCGTTGACATGGTTGTTCAAAAGGTGGAAGTAAATAATAATAATCCAAAGCCATAAAAGTTTTATGTTTCATGACAGTTCGCTCCCGTTGACTCAGACTTCAAAAAGGCAGAGGAAATTCCCAAGGACATAATAGGCTACTGTTTCTTGACGGTTCGCTCCCGTTGTTGCAGCTGTTATAAAGGGCCGAGGGCTAACGCGCTTAATAATGTTAATAATGCCAAATTTCGACTCCGAGGATATCCTAATAAAGCTTCTGTCTCTGGACTCATAGATGAGTTGTTTCGTTCGAAACAAAATGATATCCCTTAAATCGTGTTAAATTAGGACCTTGATGTGGACCTCATTTTTATGTGCAACGGTTCTCGAGGGAAGGATTTTAAACTAGATAGCGTCTAAACTTGGTGCCTTTATCTGACTAAAATTCTATCGAAATAAAAATAAAAACTCATTTTTTTTACATCATTAGTCCTTACTAACTTTTGGGTCCATTCAGTACCCAAGCTTCCTTAAACAAGGATTTGAATACAAATTATCCTAAGTGTCACATATCCTTGAACGCTCTTAGGTCACTGAGCGAACAGTCACTCAGTGAGTTATCTTCAAGATGCCTAGGACGAGTCTAAGAAGAAGGATTCTCCATTCAGTGAGGCGGAACTCCCTGAATGGCACCTAAGCCAAAGAAGAAGATAATGGGTTCAGTGACTGATGACAATAACTCACTGAACCCCAGTCTCCTCAAAAACTATGAAAAATGAAGACTGAAGACTGAAGACAAAATACTTAAGAACTTAAAGACTGAAAGAAAGGCGGGAAGGTTTGAACTGACTTAGAGAAGTCCTTATCACTCTAAGGTCAAACTTTCCCTGAAAGGCTTCATAACAAGAATAGTGTCATCACTGTTACTCAGAAAGCACTATTGTCCTATACCCAAAATAGGTTCGTGTAACAGTGACAAAATACATCAGTATTTTTTTTTATTCGCTTAGGTCATCTTTTGTCTTGTAATGAATGGTTGCTCTTTTTTACTTGTCTATAAATAGGATCATAAGATGGAGTAAAAGTGGACAAGTTTGTGCAATTAATGCTTAGAAATTCACAAACCACTTTTACTCCTCCAAAGAGCAACCTTGTCCCTGAGATAGCTCAGTGGTTCCATATAGTTGCCACTTAAGCTTAGCTTAAGTTGTAGGGTATTCACAATACATGAATCTCTAGTTTGAGGGTTTTATGGATCGAATAAGAGAAGATTTCTAGAGAGAGGTGGGAGCCTTTTTAGTGAGAGAAACACAAGTAATATTAGATTAAGTGAAAAGGTCCAACCCTTCCCTTGTGTGGGAAGGGATATATATACTACTACATATTGTGTCCCTAGTGGACTGTGGAGCGAGCTGACAGAGGGTAAAGACCCGACCCACTCCACAAATATAGATACGACTAATACTAATACTAATTAATGACAAGACTAATAATAATATTACTGATAGTCCTACGAGCTATGATGAACTAATAAATACTCGGGGTGACCGAGTCTTCTGCTGAATATTCATATTCCTAACAATCTCCCCCTAAGGGAGGTCACCCCAGAAGTAATGTTTTGAATTTCAGCACTTCTTCCTTGGATCTTGACATCATAGCTCGCAATCATTGAATCTTCAATGTCATAGATTGCTGTGCAAACATCAGTGATCTGAAGATGACTTCTCTTTTGTCTTGGATGAATTTTGAATAATCTCTGAACGTATCATCCCACTTGAGTCTCCAAGTCATCTTTCTGTAGTAATACTCCATGTGATGAAATATACTTAGAGCCGACATGCTCACACGATATGGGGTCATGATCTTCAGCATCAGAGTTAGCAGAAGCTGTGTTTAAGGTCTTTTAGGGTGATCATGACTTCTTTGATGATGATGTAGTGTGAACATGTGGTGATGGATTGGCATCTTTTCTGCAACCAGCTACAACAGCAACCAGCTACAGCATTCCACTGCTACAATCGCCAGAAGTTCCTGCATACGACAGTTAGCAATAATTCGACCGGTACTTACAAGTTTGGACTTCGAGATAGTCAACAGCATATTGTGAAAACTATCTCTAATCCTTACCAAGACCGTTCCTAATCGAAAACTCACAGAGAGCTTTTTAAGATTTTACCGTAGTAAATCAGCGATTAGGTGAGTCGCTGGAGATCACTCCACGACTGTAGACCGGTTGAAACCGCCGCGACCACTAAGCGTAATCCACGATGAATTACCGAAGTGACCTGCTTTCAGGGCTGCTTGATGTTGACCCTGGCAGGAATTTCCATTCAATCATTGAGAATTACATAAGTAAATTCTCTCATAAATGTTCTGGCAGATTGCTAAGATCTGCGTAGGACTCTTAAGATTACAACTGGTGTCCTTAATGTTGAACACCCAGTGTAGAAATAATTTGTGTCCCTATGAGATCTTATTATGCATCTCGTGGCTCTAGACTCAATTGTGCGTTTTGATTTGGTGATCGGAGGCTGGAGAGGACTGCCACCTTTTCAATATCATCTAACTCGGAGTGAGAGAGATGATAGAAATGTATTGATCTCCGTGACAAGTGAAACAAGAGTCCTTTGAGGGACCTTGAGTGGCTAGGGAGGGTTGTGCAGCGTATCACTGGGTCCATGATACTTTGTCTTCAATGCCAGCAACCAACTAAGTGGTTCTGACAGCATATGTATTGACCCGGTTTCTGCCTAAGTTGTAAGGAGGGCTGTTTCTTTTCACCCTTTATCTTTACAAGTCTTTTTCATTCTTCAACCCCTTCAGTGCTTACCGAGACTTCATAACTAACACCTTGTTGGGTTTATTCCAGTGTTAGCTCCATCTCAGTCGGCACTATTCCCTCATTCACTTTTCTCCTTTTTAATCATACCTAAGGACTTCTACACTAACTAGTGGATTGTCCCTGGGTAGATCCCTCCGGCTCTGGCGGGATCGTGGAAACTTGAGCCTAACCTAACCATCCTTATATCTCCATGCATTAATGAAAATGGTCGGTCTTTGGTATTCATCCACGATTGCCATAAAACCAAATCCTTGAAAAAATCTCTCAAAGTGTTCATGATTCTGAAACACATTTTTGCAAACACTTGAGAGTTTTATATTTTTTCAAATGCTCCCCCTCAACATGTGCTCGGTTGATTGTTTTATAAATTTGCACATGTCAGGAGAAGCTCGCACTTTTGAATTGATTGATTTTCCAAGAACATGATCATCGCGAGACACGCTTACATCACTAGTAAACTAGCTTGAAATTATTACCCGTCCAGATCACATTCAAGGAAGATCGCTCGAAATCGGCACATTCTACTCGGACACGTCCTTTGCGAGACACGCTTACATCACCAGATAAACTGGCTTGAAGTTATTACCCGTCCAGGACATGTCCTTTCGACTACTGACTTTAGCTATCGTCAATTCATTGGTTAATTCAGAGTCACGGCCACATGAGATGCCAAATCCTTTGTTTTGTTAAAACCATTTGCTCCCCCTCAATATGTGCATTGATATAAGAAAGATTTTAGCACATGTGGAGGAGCTTGCGTTTATTACCAAAACATTTTGCTCCCCCTCAATATGTGCCTTGATATACAAAATGGTTTGGCACATACTGGAGAGCATACATTAACTTCCAAATCATCACATTTTATCAGATTCCATATTTAAATCACATTCTCTCCCCCGATCATAAATTTCAAACCTTTTGAGATTTGTGATCCCAATTGATTTAAATATATTTAGAAAAATTTGGGAGAAAATGTGGTCAGGTTTAAATGTATTCTGATTTTGAAGCATACTATGCTCCCTTTGAAACAGCGAGAGAGTGTCACTGCTGATGTTTCACAAATATGGTAAGGTGTCAGAAATTTGAAAATTTTAAGTCAATTTACCACCTTGTGTAACATCAAGACTCTCTTGAAGAATCAAACAAGATAGAGAATCTGATGAAAAGAAGACTTCTCTTCTTATATACGAAGTGATGCACTGACACGTACATCAAGTCGGGAGAACATGGATATAAAGTAATCCATGCCCAGGTGAACATCACCCGGTTGGAGAAACAGCTGTCTTTTTGGTGACATGCTTTCCCCATTGTACAGTGCGGGTTGCTATCTAAAGTAATAGCAAGCCATTAAGACATGTTTTAACTGATTAGTATAACTTCTGCTCGAGCTTCATTTAAGAATCCGTGCCATTGTTGAATGACATTTCTAGATACGTAAATGTTATCGATAAACAGAAGACATGCCTAGGTAGAACTATTTTTGGTATTTTCTGATTTTTCGATTTTTTATGGTTTTTATAGGTTTTATATTTTTGTATTTTTCTTTTTGATTTAAGATATATACAACTATGTACAAGGATATAAGAAGACAATCCTTTACTCCTCCTTTTCTTCCTGAAGACACTTGAGGGTTTCAGGAGTCATGCTTTTCATGCCAAGGCGTGGGAGAATAAACTGAAACCTTTCTCTTGGGAGGGCCTTGGTGAAGATGTCAGCTAACTGAAACTCTGTCCTTACGAAGTATAGCTCCACAATTCCTTTTTCCACCTGTTCCCTGATGAAGTGATGCCTGATGTCGATGTGTTTTGACCTGGAGTGCTGAACATTGTTACAACAAAGAGCAATGG
Organism: Artemisia tridentata subsp. tridentata; assembly: GCA_021014915.2. Lineage (NCBI taxonomy): Eukaryota > Viridiplantae > Streptophyta > Magnoliopsida > Asterales > Asteraceae > Artemisia > Artemisia tridentata. Next base: position 220,711,022 of record CP139508.1, read on the forward strand.
CGCTTTTGTTGTCACAATACAGGGGAATTTTGTTGTATGAGAATCCATAGTCCGAAAGCTGTGATCGCATCCAAAGGATTTGTGCACAGCAAGCAGACATAGCAATGTATTCAGCTTCAGTAGATGATATTGAAGTACTCATCTGCTTCTTAGAAGACCAACTAACCAACTTTTCCCCTAAAAATTGAGCTCCTCCTGAAGTACTTCGACGTGTGTCTTGACATCCCGCATGATCAGCATCTGCGTATGCCGTTAACTCCATTGCAGTGTCCTTAGGATACCAGAGACCCATATGAACCGTGCCTTGAAGATATCGGAAGATCCTTTTCACTGCTTCAACATGCTTCTTGGTTGGTCTGGATTGATACCGAGCACACATACACACAGCAAACAGAAGATCCGGTCTGCTAGCCGTGATGTACATCAAAGATCCAATCATGCTTCGATACTGTGTGATATCAACTGGAATCCCTGAAGGATCTTCATCCAGCTTCGTTCTATCAACCATGGGAGTGTCAACAGGTTCACTTGAATGGAATCCAAACTTTTTCAGGATCTCGTTGGCGTATTTGGATTGATTGATGAATATGCCTCCGGGACTTTGAGAAACTTGTAGTCCTAAGAAGAATGACATTTGTCCCATCATGGACATTTGGAATTTGGAATTCATCTCCTTTGAGAAACTATCACATTCACCAGGATCTGTTGAAGCAAAGATGATATCATCTACATATATCTGAACTAGCAGTAGATGGTTTCTTGATTTCCTGGTGAATAGTGTAGGATCAACAACACCCTTGGAGAATCTGTTCGCTAGGAGGAACTTGGACAATGTATCATACCATGCCCTTGGCGCCTGTTTTAGCCCATAAAGAGCCTTCTTCAAGCGGTAAACATGAGTAGGGTGTTCAGCATCCACGAATCCCTCAGGTTGACTCACATAAACTTCTTCCTTTAAGTCACCATTCAAGAATGCCGTTTTGACATCCATCTGGTAGACTATCATATTACGACTTGCAGCATTTGCCAGGAAGATTCTTATGGCTTCAATTCTAGCAACCGGAGCAAACGATTCTTCAAAATCAATGCCCTCTTCTTGTCTAAACCCTTTAGCAACTAGCCGTGCCTTATTCTTTAGGACATCACCATACTCGTCAAGCTTCACTTTGAAGATCCACTTCAAAGCAATGATCATTGCACGCTCCGGAGGAGGCACTAATTCCCAAACTTCAAGTCGATCAAATTCATGGATTTCATCCTGCATGGCCTGGAACCAGCAATCTTTAGTCATTGCTTCTTTGGCATCCTTTGGTTCGACTTTAGACAGTATGGAATTGAAGAAGCACCATAGGGCATCAGTGGCTAGTTGATTACGAGTGGATACTGGACGTGAGGGATTGCCTATGATGTTGTCGATTGGATGATCATTGGTCCATTTCCTAAGATGGTCGTGAGGTTGATGGTTGCGAACAGACGAAGCAGTGCTGTGATCATCAAGTAAGGATGTGTCAGATGAATGTTCAGGAGCAAAGATGTTTTCAAAAGGAGCCTCTTCAACATGAGCAAAAGGATTAACTTCCAAAGAGTTATTATCTGAAGATTCTTGCATTACTGGAGAAGTTAGATTGTTTGACGACGAAGGCGATTGACTGGCAGCAGGAGCATTGTGACTGACTGATACTGAAGCTGCAGGACCTTCTGAATCTTGTGGGGCTTGAATCTCATTCATAGGAAGTACAGCTGATTCACTCGGGATGGTTCCATTTGTTGGCTCAAAGTATTCATCAAACATGGGATCGAATAACTTCTTCAACTCCTCACATGTAGGTGGCACATAAGAATCTGCAGGCGTGGAATTCTGTACAAGTCCTGAACTAATGGGTCCAGGAGACAAAAGGTGAAGATCGGGTCCAGAACTGATTTGTCCTGAAACAGGTAGCTCACTCAGCTCATCGAACGTAACATGAATGGTTTCCATGATTTTACGGGTCCTTTTATTGTAGATTCGATACCCTTTACTGTCTGGTGCGTATCCAACGAAAATACCTATATCTGCTTTAGCTCTTAATTTTCCCAGGTCTTGACTATCGTTAGTTGGATAGCAAAGAGCACCAAACACACGCAGAAAGGAAAGATCTGGTTTCTTGTTATGAATTAACTCGAAGGGAGTCTTCTCATGAACCGGATGAATTAGGGATCGGTTTTGAGTGTAACATGCTGTTGCTATAGCTTCTGCCCAGAGAAACATCGGTGTCTTTGAAAATATAAGCATGGTTCTTGCAGCCTCCACCAGAGTACGGTTCCTTCGTTCAACCACCCCGTTCTGTTGAGGCGTGCGAGGGATACTTTTCTGATGCGTGATGCCAATACTTTCATAGAAATTACGGAGTTGTTGGTTAACAAACTCAGTACCATTATCTGTGCGAATGATTCTGACAGTTTTATCTAGCCTTACTTGCAGCTGTTTTATCAGTTTAACGATAACCTCTGGAGTTTCGTCCTTGGTTCTCAAAAACTTTACCCATGTGAACCGAGAATAATCATCTACTATCACCAGAACATACTTCTTTCCATTTATGGTTTGTATTCTCATTGGACCGCACAAATCCATGTGGAGGGTGTGAAGAACTTCCAAGTTGGTGTTGATGGTTTTAGGCTTGTGGGTTTGCTTCTTGCTTTTACCCAGTTGACATGCAGAGCAGAGATGATCTTTCTCATATTTCAGTCTGGGCATCCCTCTAACAAGATCTTTACGGGAAAGATTATTTATGGTACCGAAGTTCAAGTGGTTCAAACGCCGATGCCACAACCATGATTTTGTTTTAGAGGCTTTAGAAAGCAAGCATATTGGAGAGGACTTCAACATTTCTTCAATTGAGATGGTGTATAAATTGGTGCCCCGACTGCCCTTGAGGAGATCTAAACCATCCAATTCTCTGACGAAACAGGTATGCTTTCTGAAAGCCACTTCCAGATCTGAATCACAAAATTGACCCACAGAAAACAAATTGTGTCCTAGTCCTTCCACATAATATACCCTTGAGATTACACTATTACCAAACACATAATCTCCATAACCCATAATAGCACCAAAGTGGTCGTTCCCAAATCTAACTGTCCCGATAAACTTTTTCACGAAGTTCTTGAGCCGTGAGCGATCTCCAGTCATATGTTTTGAGCAGCCTGAGTCCAAATACCACAGGACGATTTGTACGACCTGCATTTGAAACCAGACAACAATGGATAACTGAAAAATGTGGATCCCCAAGTGCAATTGGGGTCCATTTGGTCAGCACACACATATTCAGGAACAACAGATTTCACAGATGCTACTATCTTTTCTGTGGAGACAGAACTTGAGACAGGACAAGACCTAGATGGAGGGCATTGTGATTCTAAAGGCAAGATTCTACCAGTTGGTCTCCATTCCTTATTCTTCACAATTTTATGCATATTCATTTTAGGCAATGGTCTCTGTTCTCCTGAATTGAATTTCCTTCCAGTGGGTCTCCATTCCTTAACTTTTACAATTTTATGCTTATTCATTTTAGGTAACGTGCACGGTTGTCCTAAATTGAATGTCCTTCCAGTGGGTCTCCATTGATAGCCTACGCTAGCAAATGTTTTTCCTGTTGCTTTCCAAACCTTTTTGCATGCTTTAGTTATCCTACCATTCTTAACATGGGATGATGCAGAAGACAACAGAAAAGACACAACACATTCATCATGATTGGCAGAAATTAAACAATTGTCGCAAGTTTTACAGATAGCATTAGAATTCGAATTAATTACAGTACTTTTGATACTAGAATCAACACGATTCATCCTACTCATTGTAAACTTATTGTTCCTAGGTTGGGCTTCTACATTCTTCAAGTGATCATTCTTAGCTGGCGCAGTCATATCCTTTCTTTCATTTCCTCTAGACCTTGACCCGCTAGCTTGGGTGTCACTTTTTACTCCTGTAGAAGCATCGAAGGTAACATTAGTATGTTTTTCTGCCACATGCCTTCCTGATAATGATGTGTTGTGTTCTGATGTTTTGGGTGGTAGGTCAAAGGCTACATGCTTGTTCACAACATTGGATGATGATGCAACAAATCTATCTCTATGGCCTCTAAACTTAGGAATTGAGCCTATGGCATATTCTAAGTTTTCCTGAATCCTTTTCGTGAGTTTGCATGCATAGACAACTGCTTGATCAAGTGGCTTATCATTCCTATCCTCTTCAACTACCTCACGAAGTGTGTCAAGGCCTTCTCTAAGATGATCTAGATATGTTTGATGGGCAAGGCTGTTATTTCTAAGCTTAAACGGAATGTCCCCAACATCAACATCATACTTTTTACTATTAGTAGCCTTTGGTGCATCACCATTACAAGTGGTGCATGGCATTTTACCTTTCACCCGAACCTTCAGATTCTCAATTTCATTTGTCAAAGAGGTTATTTGATCATTGTGATTGCTTCTTGTGACTTTAATAGAATCATATAACTCTTTGAAATGTTGTTTAACCTTTGAATTTTCTTCTCGATAACACTCATTTTCATAATGTAACTTATTTATGGTGTTTTGATATTGAAAATTCTGAGAATCTGAAGACGAAGGTTTATTGGTGCCATATGCTTCACACTTGTTGGATTTCAATTGGGCAATTTGGGCCCTCAGCAGTCGGATCGTGTTCGTGTGAGCTTGAATTGTCTCATCTCGTTTGCTTAATTCAAAATACGTATCAAATTCAGGAGCATCCAAGGATGTCTTGTTATTTGATATTTTCTGTTTTTCATTTAAGTGTTGATATTTCAATTGCAAATTGAGAAATTCGACTTCCAATTTTGAAAAACGTTTAACCATATTATCATGGTCATCTTTTTGAATTTTTTCAAGCAATTTTAAATTCTCCCCCTCAAGCTCAACAACACGATTCTGGGTGACATTTAACGCAATAGCATACTCATTAAATTGACAAGCAGACAATGCAGAATCAGAGACAGTATAAAATACATCTTGTGAAATACATTTAGCAATCAAGTTGTCGTTAGTAATGAGTATGTTTTTTCTTTCAATCTCACGACTCTTAAGTTCTATTGCATATTCATTCACCTCTCTTTCCATATCTTTAAACACTACTTCCATTTCCTTTATTTCGGCCTTAAGGGCAGTTTGCAACCCTTCAAAATGTTCTTTAAGTAGTTTAAAGAATGGCATGACCTCAGTCAAGTAACACCTTTTTGCATGTTCAAAACACCTTTCCCCCTCAGTAATGCCAGTTGGTGTGATTCTCTTCTTACATGTTTTCTCAAAATCAGCAAATAATTGCCAAAGCACATATAAGCTAATAAAGGTTTTGCATTCAGTGGGAAGAGACAAAGGCACCAGATTCCTAGGTGTATTGGGAGGATACACCGTTATGGACGCAACTTTTCTAATGAGGGGGGTGTTGGCCTTAAGTTTATCTTCCTTAAGTTTTTCACTATCTTGTTTCCAAAATATCTGTTCAGGTGTTAACTTCTTTTGAGGAGCAAACACAGTCAAACGATTTTCCTCATAATAATCATGGGGTTTGATTATTATTCGTCGGGCTATGCATTCGGGATCCCTCATTTTCTCATTCATTTTTTCTTTCGTTTTCTCACTTAACTCATCCTCTTCATCAGTGTAGATATGCTCAGGTTGGTCATGAATAGGCTTAATCATCACATTACCATCATATAGGGCAGGTTGAAGTACTTGCATACCCCTAAGGATGGTTGACTTTGGTTCACCTATCATGATTTTACTATGCTTATCACTCAACTTTCTGTGCTTATGAATCATTTGAGCAGTTTGTATGGTTTGATTTTGTGTGTACAACTTATCTTCAAGCTTATTTTTTAACGTCTTGAGTTTAGAGAAATCATTTAAAAGAGTTGTTTCTTTTTGTTTGAATTCTTGCTTAAGTGTTGTTACACACTTTTGTGCTTCCTGTTTTTGTTTGACAGACTGTTCTAGTTGACTTTTCAAAGAACTTAACTCTAACTTTAATGTTTCTTCTCGCACTCTAGACTCTTTAATAAGTGTACTCATTTGACCTTCTAATTTCTGCTCACGACCATTAAGCTCAAACTTAGCACGCTGTTCATACATAGCAACTTGTTCTTTATAGATGTTAAGTCTAGTGATCAAGTCATTATCAGGGACAGGCAATTGGTTCTCATGGTACACACATGCATTATCTACATTACTCGCATTGTCTAAGGCACGTACATTACTCATAGCACACACATCATTATTGACAAAGGATTCACCATTTGGTACATCAGGCAAGTTGTTGCTATTCAAATACTGTTCATATGAGACAATATTGCTATTTTCCATATCAACATCACTTGAGTCAGAAACAACCGCCTGATGTACTTCTTCGGGAATCTGATGTCCCTCGACAATATTATATGTGTCATAAATTTTTAGTACCTCAGAAATCACGGATGCATTAGAAGAACCAGCTTGACGAGATGAGGCCAGGGAAGACAAGTTAGCCATGAAGATTGTTTGAGCAGTAGGTTCATCATCCACATCAGAGTCAAATGCATCACAGTCATCTGCCTTGAAGACGTTAGGATCATTAAGTGCCAGATCCTGAACAGGTTTCTCATCCACATCTTCATCAAAAGTATTTCCTCCATCTCCTGCCAAGAACAATAACTCTTCCTCATCCAATACAGCACCATTTTCTTGAGCTTGCATTAACAGCATCTTGTCTTTGAAGTAATCTGAGTTCTGAGGACGTTTAGGTTGATTGCAGTTTCTAGCAATGTGTCCAAGCCCCCCACAATTATAACACTTGATCTGTTTTCCTTGCCCCTGATTGGCATTTCCTGCTCTGTTCTGCACATAACCTCGACCCATGTTTCTACCAGCTCTCCCTTGCACATTCTGGACCACAATTTTCCCGTCCTCCACCATTGCTAGATTGCGTGGGTTGGAAGAATTCCTTAACTGATTGTTGGTCTGAGGAAGTGATGCCTGAAACTGTTGAACCAGTAGAGATACTTGATTGGTGAGGTTGTCAATCATTTTGTCGGTCTGAGAGTAGCCTGAGTCAAGTTGTGAACTCATAGCAGGTACTTGTGAGTGAAGTTGGTGATAGCTTGGATAGGATGATGATTGGATTGTTGGTTGTACATTTGTCATGAAAGCCAGTGGGTCATTCGTAGTTGAAGGATTCAACTTTTCTCTCAGCACCCGATCATAGACAGCATGCTTCTCATGTTGTTGTAGGTAAGCATACAGCTGTTCATAGTTAGTTTCCCTTAAGCCTTTGTTGAGTTTGACAGCAGTAACAAATCTGTCCCATTCCGGAGTCATGTTGTTCACAAACTTTGAGTTAAGTTGGATGTTGGGCATAGTCATTCTGATCATTCTCATATCATTCACCAACTTATGAAATCTCACATAGTAATCTGTGACATTTTCTCCTGGGTTCATTTTGAAATGCTCGAACTCATCATACAGCTGTGACTCACGATCTTCCTTTGTGAGTTCTGACCCTGCCAACAACATTTTAACGTTGTCCCACACAGCCTTGGCTTCAGTGTTAAAATTGATGAGCTTGTATACATCCTTTGGAAGACCTTGAATAACTATGTTGGAAGCTCTAATATCGGCATCATACCTCTTCTTTTCTTCTTCATTAAGATCATTGTAGTTTCTAGGTCTGTCGATGCCCCAAGTTACAGTACCATCTTCACCAGTTGTAACAACGTCTCTGGTGGTACCCATCTGATAAGGTCCTTCGTCAATTGACTTAAGAATGTTAACACCATTATCTTTACCCAAGCAGTAAAGTCTAATTCGTTGTGCCCAAGACTCATAATCCGTCCTATCTAGCATAGGTGGACGAGTGTCAGATCCTGCTGCCTGAATATCATCTGATGATGTACTTGATGTGGTAGCCATAGTAACTACGGGATTTTACTGATCTTGTGATTTAACCGAGAAATCGAATCTTTCGCGGGAATTTCTAAAATCACCAAGACACAAACCGCCTAGACAAACCGCGTATATGCCTAAGAGACAAACCGAGTTCACACAGGAGACACAAACCGCGTGTGTGCCAAAGAGACAAACCGAGTTCACACCAAAGACACAAACCGCGTATTCGCCAAATAGACAAACCGCGTTCACACCAGATACACAAACCGCGTGTGCGTCAAAGAGACAAACCGAGTTCACACCGGATATACAAACCGCGTATGTGCCAAGAGACAAACCGAGTTCACACTAGATACACAAACCGCGTAGACACAAACCGCGTGCGCGTCTAAGAGACAAACCGAGTTCACACCGTAGACACAAACCGCGTACGCACCGTAGAGACAAACCGCGTTGGCTCAAATTTCCAAACCTGTCACTATCAATGCCGTTTGTCCTTTTGCCTAAACTAGTATAAAGACAAACCGAGTTCTCGATGCTACACAAACCGCATTCAAGAATCGTCCCAACAACACAAACCGCATCCAAGAACTTTTGAAAGAAAAACCTTCGAATCACCCACAAACACCACACGAGCCTTAAATCTGTGAATCCAAACACTAAATACCACTCTAATACTAATCTTAATCAAGAAAGTACAAAGAAAAACAACTTCTAATCACTAAACAAAGTACAAATTGAGATTTATGCTACTAAACAAACAAAAATAAAAAAAACTTAAAACTACACTTCGAATCCAACAAAAAACCTCAAGAACTACACTAATTCGTGAATACCAACTCTCATGGACCTAACCATGGCTCTTGATACCAATTGTAGGGTATTCACAATACATGAATCTCTAGTTTGAGGGTTGTATGGATCGAATAAGAGAAGATTTCTAGAGAGAGGTGGGAGCCTTTTTAGTGAGAGAAACACAAGTAATATTAGATTAAGTGAAAAGGTCCAACCCTTCCCTTGTGTGGGAAGGGATATATATACTACTACATATTGTGTCCCTAGTGGACTGTGGAGCGAGCTGACAGAGGGTAAAGACCCGACCCACTCCACAAATATAGATACGACTAATACTAATACTAATTAATGACTAGACTAATAATAATATTACAGATAATCCTACGAGCTATGATGATCTAATAAGTACTCGGGGTGACCGAGCTTCTGCTGAATATTCATATTCCTAACAAAAGTTTAGAGAGGAGACAATACCATAGTTGTCATTTCAATCCCAAATGTTTTTTCCGCAAACACTTGGGTATAGATTCTTTTGATTTACTTCAAATAAGAATTTAAACATTGAAAAACTCTTGTCTTTTATCTTTTACATTTATACTTATTTGTCAAGTTAATCAATACATTACACAGTTATGGAACACGGTTAGCTTAATTTGTAGTTAATTCTAATCGTGTAACGGGAACAACAAGTGGTATCATAGCCTCCGGTTTATAAAACGTTTCAAAAACTAAAGAGTCCTCAAAAGGTTTTTAAAACCAATATCCTACCATGGCCGACAGTAATGTACCCCAGCTAGTTCATAAAAGGGGAGGAAGCTATTCAGCTGTTGCTCCTAGACTAGAAGCTGTAAATTTAGCAAGTGGAAAAAGTGTATGCTTTGCTACTTAACTGGTATGGAACCATACTACATCACATGTATCAATGCAGGTCCCTTTGTCCCTAAGACAGTTAAAGGGTTACTTAAACCTGAAGCTCAGTGGACAATTGATGAGAGAAGGGTGGTTAACCAAGACCAACGCCTGAAAAGCATCATTATATCTTATCTTACTGATGATACAAAGGAATCAGTCATTAATTGCACAACAGCTAAACAAACTTCGCTTGACTTGGTTCACATCTTTGAGGGTCCCTCAGATACCAAGGAAAACAAGATTATGGACCTAAAACTTGAGTATAACACTTTCAAGGCTAAAGACTCTGAAAGTCTCTCTCAGACGTATACACGATACAAAACCTTGTTCAATGAACTATCAAATGATGGTGTAGTCTTGTCTAAGCATGAAATCAATGTTGGCTTTGTCAACAGTCTCCCTGAGAAGTGGTTAAACTTCTCTCATGGCCTCAGGAATGCTAACCACATTCAAAACCATGAGCTCCCTGAGATCTATGGGTAGTTTGTCTATGAGGACAACTTAATCTCAAGGAGATACCCAGACTCAAAGAAAGCTCTTGAGACCAAAAAGGCCCTGACAACCATACCCTTATCTACTGCATTTTATTCTAATGGTGTTGTGCAGGATTTCCAAGAGAATTTTGATGATGAGGCTGATGAGAGAACTAGTGAGGAGTACCTTAATGACTTGCACACTGAATTTCAAGAAAGGGCACACCTTGCTAACTCAAAACATTTTCAAAACAAAAATGTTCAAAATGATCAAAAAGATTTTGAAGCTAAGTATAGAAAAGCTAAAGCTAAACTTGCTCTCCTTGAGGCCACTCCCTCAATATCTCAGGCTGCTCAAGCCACTAAACCTGTTCAAACAAAGAACAAGGTACTTATGGCTGAAGCCTATGACTGAGATGAGGAAGATGTCTCCTCAGATGATGAAGAAGTAAGAGTCAGTACACTGATGGCACTTTCAAAAAATGACAAGCTGGTTGTTGAAAAAGCCATGCAAGAAATGGAGAGTGGGTTAACATCGCCATGAAGAAGATAACTATCTTACTATCTATGGATGATGATTCTGGCTGGCAATCTTACTTGAATTATATAAATGTTGATCTTAAGTTTGTTGAAGAGAAAAGACTTAATTTGTTTTCAAAATACAATAAACTTGTTCTTGAATTAAATAAGTGTAGAGATGAATTACTTGTTTTGAAAAAAGCCAAGCTTGAAGTTGTTACACATCAAATTCAAAACACTAAAATTTTGAAACAAAACCAAGCTCTTCAAACAGAACTCAAGAAAGAAAAAGATGTCATTGAAAGCTGGACAACAAAGAATCCTAAAGTCTATGAAACTGTTAGTCTTATTCCTAGTTCTAAAAAGAAAATCATAGGAGAAGACCAACTCACTGAATCCCTCAGTGAGAGTCATAGTGAAAAGGCCTTTATACCAGCTAGCATATCTTTTGAACAAGAAATGGAACCCAAGTCTAGTGACTAGGTTGAAAGAAACAACCCATACAGTAAGTTACCTAACTTTGAGACTGGGAAAATCTTGCGACCTGAAAGTCAGGCTATCAAAGATATGCTTGAATCAGAATCACAAACACCTCTCCCACCACTGAAAGTCCTTCAGGGAGCAGCACCATGCTCAGACCTAACACCTTTAGTTTACTCTCAACATTCTCCAAAAGAGAAGTCAGGATTGGGTAGAACAATCCTGAAGAGACCCACACCTGAAGTCTCAGTTCCCACTGATGACTCAACACCTTCAGTCTCAACTAAAGTGAACACTGAAAGCCCTGATTCAAAATATGATCTGTTGGCTGAGCTTGTCAGGAACCTGAGTGAAAAGATTGAATCATCCAAAAAACCTCCTCAATCTAAGATTAAAGAACTCAAACTAGCTTCCTCAAGCACCTCCAAACCAAAACCTCAACAAAGATGTGAACTGTGTAACTATACAAATCATTCCACAGATGACTGTTATCGAATCCTCTTTTGTATGAATGCAAAAAGGATGATCACATGACTTCTGATCACTTGTCATACACAGTCTCATCCAATGTTGCAACACACTTCAAAGCACAGGCTTTTCAGTATCTTTCTGGTTCAAAAGAAATACAAAGGCAAAAGGCAAAGCCTTTTTCACCTTGTCCACATTGTGGTTTCAATGACCATCATCCTGATGATCGTTTAATATATCCTTTGTTAGGAATATAAATATTAATTTGAAGACTCGGTCACCCTGAGTATCTATTTAGCATTTATGTAGCTTGTAGGGTTATTATTATTATTATCATTAGTTTAGTTATATTAGTAATAGTTTAGTAGTTAAAGTATTCATGGAGTGGGTCGGGTCTTTACCCACTGTCAGGTCACTCCACAGCCCACTAGGGGCACCTTAGCTAGTATGTATATAAGCCCCTTCCCACACATGGGAAGGGTTGGAAGTCTCACAACTTCAATCTAATATTTCACATTTTCTCTCTAGTTCCCAATCCTCTCTACTCTCTATCTCTCTAAAACTCTTAGCATGGATTTGTTCTTCCATAATCCAAGACCTCCTGATCCACTCAATCAATATGTATAAATCTTACAATTGGTATCAAGAGCCATGGTTAGGTTCTATTGATTATGTGTGCTTGGATTCGTGGTTTCGATTTTCTTGTTGTCTTTGGTTCGAACACTAGCTTACTTGTGTTTTGGGCTTTAACTATTCAAAGGTTCCACCTCAGCCCACTTGTGGTTATATGGTCAGTTTGGTTTGCTAGTCAATGTGGATTTGACTTTCTCAATGTTTTTTTCCTTCCTTTTGTTCGAAATTTTGGGTAGCTCAATGTCTTGCTTGGCTTATTTGCGGTTAAAAACACATTCGTGATTAAAAGCTCAAGTTTTAAGTATTTTGGTTTGTTTGAAGGATTCGGTTTGCTATACTATTCACGGGTTATGGCTTATTTCATGGTTATTTCTTGACTACGATTTGGTGGTTCTCTTTTGTTGTGTTTAAGGTGATAAAGTTTATTTCTTGTTGGTGGTTTTGGTTGAAAACTGAAAGTAGACTTCTTGGTAGCGGTTTGTCATAAGAAGATGCTCAAAGCAGCGGTTTGAACTTAAAAGGTGATATAACTTGTAGCGGTTTGACTGGTCCACTAAAAAGAGATATAACTTCTTGGTAGCGGTTTAACCTCTTGGTAGCGGTTTGGAGTATATTGAGTACTACCCTGTTGTGGTCTATCATATGGCGGTTTGGCAGCTAACTAAAACGTGATAGAAGACAACTCTGCCGAAAGTGACTTCACAGGTGGCGGTTTGTAATACCTAAAAATCCAAAATGTGCAAAATGACCAAAATGCCCCTATAATTTTAAAAATTGATTAAAAAGCCAATAAATTACCAAATAAATTCCAAACCTTCAGGAATGAACTAGATATGAAGCCAAATAATTTTTGTGACTACAATTTAACATTTATAAAAGTACAAAAATTTGTAAAATAATTATAGGACCGGATTTATATTTATTTGTGTATTATTATATTTATTAAATCAAATTAAATTATTTAAAATGCAAGATAAATACCAAAATAATTAGAAGATCATTATAATCAGTATTTGATATATCTTGGACCGAAATTCTTGTCTAGAATCCTTATTAGAACCGGTTTACAATTTTATTTCCTATAAATACATATAAACCGAAAACCGTACAACTTTTAAAAACCCTAACTAAAATTCGATTGCTTCGTACGATCTGGGATAAAATTCTTGGGTATTTTTCTGGTGTTCTACAACGTTTAAGGAAGCTTAGAAAATTGTTTGGAGGTCGTGAGATTCGTTGGTTTGATCGCTAGTGATTTGTTTGTCGAATTAAGCTTAACGAGAGGTATAAATTCCTATTATCCCTTGTACACGTTCGATCTTGCATGTAGTATTTTTATTATCTTCTTATGATCATATAAGATCTAAATAAAATATATAACTTGAACCATGCTAGCTATATTGATCGTACTAAATTTAGAGAGCTAAAACGTACGTTAAATCCATAATAAGCTATACGATTTATCTAGGTGTTGTAATTATTTATTTTGAACTCTATACAAAGTATGTAATCTGGGAAAAATGTTCATTCGAATTGTAGAAGCTTAGATCGATTGTGGTTAATTATTGTTTGAATTGGGTTTCATGAAAATCGAATAAGAAAATAAAGAAACCCTAGAACGAATTAGGGTTAGGGTTTGAGTGATGAATCTGGATAATAAATGCACATTAATGATGAGGTAATGATTGTATGATTAGTAGTTGAGCTGGGGTTAGGGTTTGTGAATTAAAAAGTGTATACGGTTTGAAAATAAATAAGAAGGGTTTGTTTTGTCAACTTTGAAACTTAAGGGTTATTTCTAAAATGTTAATTAGGTCAGTACAAATGTATAAAAATTATAAGATGAGGTCCTTATGTGTAAAATTTGCAAGATTATGATTTAATTGTTATTTTATGGTTCGAATTAGAATTAAATAAACTAAAGGGACTAATTGTGTAAATATGTAAAACATGGGGTGTAATTCGTACCATATGTTAGTTTGAGAGGGTATACTCTGTGATTTAGCAAATATGAGGGCTTATGAGGTAATTATGAATATAGTGAGGGTTAAATTGTAATTTATGTAACTATAAGGTTTATTTTGTACTTTAATAACTAAAGGGTGTAAATTGTAAATAATGAAACTTAAAGGACTAAAGTGTGATTCTGAATCCATTATGTGTTTTAAACTAGTAATTTGTAATAATTTCATTTAAAACCCTTAACTTTGATACAATTACATTTAAAACCCTAATTTATAAAAACTTGTCATAATTAACCCTGAACTATCATAACTTGCTAAAATGTACCCTATGTCCATAATATGCTTAAATAAAGACTTAACTTAAGTTAAAATACTTAAATCTTTCTAAAAATGGAAACTTACTAAATATGGAAACCTGCTAAAAATAGAAAGTTACTTAAAATGGAAAGGCAAGCTAAAATAAGTAATTAAAAACCAATTGTAACTCTCTTCTACTCCTTTAGGTGTGAAGAAGGAGAAGTCTTGATCCGTTCAGTGCTTTCTATTCTTGTTTGTTTTGCATTCGTAATAAGGTACATATATTCTGCCCTTTTCAGTAAGGTGCCTTCGTTTTCTTTTGATTCGTTGATATTGATTCGTTTAGGATTTCCCAAAGCCATTGCTATGTTCCCTATTCTTTGATTCCTTTGAATTTGATTAGATATGTACCCTTTGCCATGAACCTTTGATAATTGGACTTAGACTATTTGGACCTTTGCTTTGACCTAAACTTTTGACCTTTCAGTTTGATACCCGAGCCAAGTTCGTTTCCTAGCCATGAAGGTAATGTGGCTGTGTCATTGATGCACCAATGGCATAACTTTAGTGTGGTTGAGTGATGTTCCACATCGTCCCCATATTGTTCGTAACGTGCACATTATATTTATTATTGGCCTATATTATTGTTCGGGGGGCGTATGGATGCATCCTAGGTTAGTGTTCGTATTAATGGATATTATATTATATTTTTCGGTGATTGATGTTGTGTGTAATACACGTCCTTCACATTTGAGAGGACTCCCTTCTCTGGTTACTATATTTGGTTGTTCGGGCTCGTGGGGGAATTACTGATCTTTTATTTTCCTTTCTTTTCATTTCATTCTTATTATACTCTTTGCCTTTGACTTATATATCCTAATGCACTAAACTAAACATGTTCATTTCATTTGCTTTCGTTTCCGTTTGTTATATATATCTGTTCACTGGGCTTTTTAAGCTCAGCCGCATTTCTTTTCCTGCGGCAGGTATCTAATATAGAAGCTGGGATTTTGCTATGGGATTGAGAGTAGAGATTAGAAGAAGATTCTACCTTAGTTACTACCCTTATTTATGACATCTGTTAGACTGGATTTCATTTCGTCATTATTTCCTTTGGATTATTTATTATCATTGAACTCATGTTGGTTTTAAGTCGTGTTGGCTGAATTTCTTTAATGAATTTGTTTAAGACTTCCGCTGTGTATTATGTATGTTTGCTTTGATTTGACACCATAATGTGATGCTTCTACCCTTGTCGGGTTGGGGTGTTACAATTTATGGTATCAGAGCCCAGGTTTGCGACCTGTAGTACATAAGTCATGGCCTGTGAATCATATGGACCCTAGGATTTGACCCTTAGGACTTAAGATTTGGCTGGTGAGGATTTGGGTAGACATTAGGATTCTGTTTCGTCTTTCCATTCATGCTTAACCTCCCTATCTTTGCTAATCATTTTCGTGATCGTTCAGATGGTGAATACGTGTTTTACCCAATACACTGATGGACAGGATGTCCCTGATTTTGATGCCATGATAGCCGCTGCTTTGGCTAATGCTCTTCCTCAGTTGGTGACCCAAATCACCAATGACAACAGAAATGGTGCGGGTTCATCAGGAGGTAATGGTGCTGGTTCATCAGGCGGTGGTGGTGGCAGTGCTCCACCTGCTGGTATTCATGTTTGGATCGAAAGGTTCAATAAGCTCAAACCTCTTTCTTTCCAGTCTGCTGCCACTCCCACAGAGGCAGAGGATTGGATCACTCATGTTGAGAAGCTGTTCAGAGTCTTGGGTTGTGCTGACGAATTCAAGACACGTTTGGCCACATTTAAGTTTGAGGGTGATGCGCTTAGTTGGTGGACAACGTTTGTTCAGTCACAGGAAGAGGATTTCGCGGATACTTGCTCATGGGAGGATTTTTGTGGCATATTTTATAAGCAGTATATTCCGGTGTCTGAGCAGCAGAGGTACGAACGAGAGTATGGGATTATTAGTCAGTTGGATCAAGAGTCGTCTGGGGAGTTCATGCAGAGGTTCATGAGGTTGGCTAGTTTTGTTGGGCCAGATGTTACGGGTAATGCTCAGCGTCAGGCTAAGCACTTTAAGTGGGCATTGAAGAAGTGGGTATTGGATCGTATTGTGAACACTGAGTATGAGGATGTTGCTGCAGTTGCGAATGATGCCCGTAACATTGAGTTGTTGCATGCTGCTGAAGGAGGTTCGAATAAGAGAGACAGGGATGGAAATCGTGTGGACTTCAAGGGACAGGGTCGTCAGGACCAGAGGCAGGATCATAGGGTCGTCAGGACCGGGGATATGATCAGAGGCGCCAGGATTTCAGGAGTCAGGATCAGCGAACTTTTGGTAGGAATGGAAATGACCGGCAGGGTCAAGGTAGTAGCAACCCGCGTCAGCTCAGAGATCAGTTGACTCGGGGTTCGCAGCAGAATTATCATTCGGGTTCTTCTGGTCAGAAGAAGTCTTTTGAGGCGTTACCTCCTCCTCCTCTTTGTACTACTTGTGGGAAGCCTCATCCCGGGGTTTGCTACAAGGCTACTGGTGGATGTTTCACTTGCGGCTCTACTACTCACAAGGTGAGGGATTGTCCACAGGAGAAGCGGATTGCACCAGTGAATTCATCTAAGTCAGCTCCCACTCCAGGTCGTGTTTTTGCCACTACTCGTGATCAAAGGGCGAACTCTTCAGGTACCATTACCGGTTTTCTTTACATTGGTGATCGTATTGTTTTCGTATTATTTGATACCGGTGCCACACATTCCATCATATCTAATTCGCTTGCCAATAAACTAAATATAACCCAACTCCATTAACTAATCAAATATCCATTTCAAACCCAATGAAAACCCATGTAATCATTGATAGAGAATATGTGAATTGTCCCCTACATTTTGATGACGGTGTTCGTCCCGCTAATTTGCTCCCGATCGATATGATCGATTTTGACGTTATTTTGGGCATGGATTGGTTGGCTGCTCATAGGGCTACCATTGATTGCAGTGCCAGAGATGTGATCTTTGGTAATGTTCATCAACCCGATTTTTTTTATCACGGTTCTCAACCTCTTAAGTCTGTTAAGATCATCTCGGCTATGAAAGCCGGAACTTTGCTTTCCCATGGTTGCCTTGGTTTTCTGGCATCCATCAAAGATACTTCTTTGGAAGTTCCGAGCATTGAGAGTCTTCCTATTGTTCGTGATTTTGCTGACGTATTTCCCAAAGAACTTCCTGGTCTTCCTCCGGCTAGAGAAGTTGAGTTTAGCATTGATCTCGTTCCCGGTGCTGAACCTATTTCCAAAGCTCCGTATCGCATGGCGCCCATTGAACTAAAAGAGTTGAAGGAACAGTTGCAAGAACTCTTGGAGAATGGATTCATTCTACCAAGTGTCTCTCCTTCGAGTTCGCCTGTTTTGTTTGTGAAGAAGAAGGATGGAAGCATGCGTCTTTGTATTGACTACCGTGAGCTTAATCGTATTACAATCCAAAATCGTTACCCTCTTCCACGCATTGACGACTTATTTGATCAGCTGAAAGGGGCGAAACATTTTTCTAAGATTGATTTGAGGTCCGGTTATCACCAGCTTCGGGTGAAGGAGCAGGATATTCCCAAAACCGCGTTTCAAACTCGTTACGGTCATTATGAATTTCTGGTTATGCCTTTTGGTTTGACCAACGCGCCTGCTGTCTTTATGGATCTTATGAATCGAGTATTCCACGAGTACCTCGACAAGTTCGTTATTGTCTTCATTGATGACATCCTTGTGTATTCAAAATCCGAGGAGGAACACGAGCAGCATCTCCGGATTGTTTTGGAAATTCTTAGGCAGCAGAAGTTGTATGCTAAATTTTCTAAGTGCGAGTTTTGGTTGAGTCAAGTTGCTTTCCTTGGTCACATTGTATCGGCAGATGGTATCACCATGGATCCATCAAAGGTTGAAGCTATCACCAAGTGGCCAAGACCTACCAATGTGACAGAAGTTAGGAGTTTTCTGGGGCTTGCTGGTTACTACAGACGGTTTGTTGAGGGTTTCTCGCGTTTGGCTTTGCCATTAACGCAATTGATGAGGAAAGGAGAGAAGTTTGTTTGGACAGAAGAGCGGGAAAATAGTTTTGAAGAGCTGAAGAAGAGATTGGTGTCCGCTCCTATTTTGACTCTTCCATCAGGTTCTGGAGGTTTTCAGATATATAGTGACGCGTCAAAGAAAGGTTTGGGTTGTGTTCTTATGCAGCACGGGAAGGTTATTGCTTATGCTTCGAGGCAATTAAAACCTTATGAGGAAAATTACCTGACTCATGATTTAGAGTTAGCTGCTGTTGTTTTCAGGTTAAAGATCTGGCGGCATTATTTGTATGGCGAGTCATGTGATATCTTCACTGACCACAAGAGTCTCAAGTATATCTTCACCCAGAAGGAACTTAACATGAGACAGAGACGGTGGTTAGAACTTCTGAAGGATTATGACACGAACATTCAGTATCATCCGGGTAAAGCTAATGTGGTTGCCGATGCTCTTAGTCAAAAATCTGGAATGATTGCCAGTTTGGAGGTAGAACCTCATATTCTCAAAGACTTAGAACGTTTGGATGTTGAGTTGTGTATTCGTCGTGATGTTGGTTATTGGGCTAGTCTTAAGGTTGAGTCTAATCTTATCCTACGGATAAAGGAAGCGCAGAAGGATGATGGTGAGCTATGGTCTGTTGTTCAGAATGTTGAAGAAGGTAAGCAGACAGAGTTCCGTGTAGATGATTCGGGCGTGGTGTGGTTTGAAGATCGTCTTTGTGTTCCAAATGATCCCGAGCTTTGTGAGGCTATTCTATCTGAGGCACATAGTTCCCCATTCACTATTTATCCTGGTTCCACCAAGATGTATAGGGATCTTAAGCAGCAATTTTGGTGGAGTGGTATGAAGCAGGATGTAGCTTCTTTCGTGTCTAAGTGTTTAACTTGTCAGCAAGTCAAAATTGAGCATCAGAGGGCGAGTGGTTTGTTGCAGCCTTTAGAGATTCCGACATGGAAATGGGAAGAGATTTCTATGGATTTTGTATCAGGGTTACCTCTTACCAAAAGAAAGTGTAATACCCGAAAATCCTAAACATGTAAAATGACCAAATTGCCCCTGAGAATTTAAAATATGAATAAAACATATGTAAAGCACAAAATAAATTCCAAACTTCTAGCAATGAACAAGTTGTGATCCCAAATATTTTTAAAAACTCCATTTAACATTTAAACAAGCCAAGAAAATTACTAAAATGCCCTTGGGCGCCTAATGTAATTTAAATTCAAATTTATGATTTATATATAAAGTAATTTAAAGGTAATTAAAGGGTATTAAACATGGTAAATTAATGCATTTATTTCCCTTGACCAAAATCCCGAAATTTTGGTGAGTATCCCCCTCCTCTCACACGTTTTCCTTTAATTAGAATCAATCTCATCATTTTCTTCTTCTCAAAACTATTATACGATCCATATCAAAACCCTAGCACCAAAATTAATTCGCCCATAGCCATACGAATTTTTCCAGCATCCCTACCCATTTTTCTCATGTTCCTAGACATCTAAAGAGTCCTATAAAAATAATACTTCGAATTGTGGTGGCCGGATTCAAGGGTTTTCGAAAATTCTTGTTTAATTCAACCCGAAAGGTAAGAATTCCATTTTTGATTCATTCGATCTTGGAAAATTCGTTTCTTATTTTTATGGTGTTCCTCACATCATATGTGACCTGTGAAAATTGGTTTCATGATTTTTAGATCGTTTTTGAAGTCGTGGTGATTTATGGTGCATTTTGGCTATTCGCGTACATATTAAATCGTGCGTCTCGTTCTACACGTTCGAATCTTGATTTGGTATTTTTTCTCAGACCCTATATATGTTATGAACACCAAATAAAATGTAAAAGTCGATCCATGCATGATCTAACAATTATTTGTGAATTAAATCTTAAAAACGTGTATAAACCCTAAATAATTCAATTCGAATTTTTGAGGCTTCATATTTATTTTATTTGGACTCCATATGACCATACTAATCTGGGAAAAATTATATTTCGAATTGTTAAGGCCTAAAATAATTATTCTTGATTTATTTAGTTTTACCGATTTAAAGAAAATAAAGAAGAAAAAGAAATAAAATATAAATCGAATTAGGGTTAGACTTTTTGGGCTGTTTTTGTGTGATTAAATGATGATTAATGATGATGATATGATTGGTGAATGATTGGTATTTCTAGGGTTAGGATTTTGGTAATATAAAATGTTATTCGATCCTAATTAAAATATAAGGGGGTGTTTTGTAACTTTTAAAACTCAAGGGTTATTTTTAGAACTTATTTTGGAACATGTACCTACTGTATAAAATATAAAAGGAAGGGGTCTAATGTCATTTTTGTATTTTAGAGGGTTAAAATGTTTTTAGGGTTTTATTATGGTTCGAATTGTAAATAATTAATCTAGAGGGACTAAACTTGTAATTTCTGAAACTTGGGGCTGTTTTGAGTAATTTAATCTATTCATGGGGTTATGTGTAAATTTGGTGATTTAATGGGTTAATATGTAATTATTAATAATATAAAGTTGAAATTATAAATTAAGGGACTAAATATGTAACTTTGTAAACTAGAGGGACCTATTGTGTAAATTCTGTAAAATTGAGGATACATTCTTATAATATGATAAAATGAGTAACCATTGTGAAACTTTGATAAATTAAGGGTCTGAAGTGTAACTTTTGAAACTAAAGGGTGTAAAGTGTAAATTGTGAATTCTTAAGGACCTAAAATGTAAATGTGATAAAAGATACCCTAATTCCAGAAATAATGATTTAACTAAGAATGTTGATCCAACTTGCTATATATGGAAACTTTCTAAAAATGGAAACCTGCTAAAAATAAAAAGTTACTTAAGATGAACATGGGATCCTTAGTAATTCTGTCTCTACTCCTCTAGGTGTCAAGGAGGAGAAGTTTTGGTTCTTTTCTGTGTCTGTCATTCTTGCTTGATCACTAAGGTACAGATATTCTGTCCTCATTTAGTAAGGACCTTCGTCTCATTTCTGATTTCTATTTCATTGCCATGCTTTTGATTCTGTGAATCTTGTCTGCTTTTCTTTCATGATGTTATGACCCTTCTGTTTTTCCATGACCTTTCAATATTGAACCTCTTGATATTGAACCTTTCTTATGCATGACCTTTGGATATATGAACCTTGACTATGAATCCTTTATCATGAAACCATTTATGAACCTTCTGATGTTATGACCTTTCTGATTATGAACTTTCTAATTTTGAACCTTTCTGAACATGAACTTTCTGATTATGAATCTCTGATTATGAATCTCTGATTATGAGCCTCTGATTATGAACCCTAATTATGCCACTATGACTATGGACTTAGGATATTATGAAATGGAAATTGACTTATGCAACTAAAATGAATACCGGATAGTTATACTTGACCACTGACCTACAGTCTGATACTACGAGCCACTCACTAGGCATGAGGGTTTCATGTCCATGTCAGTCGATGCACCGATGGCATGACTCTAGGTCAGGAGAGTGATGACCTGGCCCGTCCCTTTTCTGTATCATGTTTTGGTGTGTTTGGGAGTTATGGCCACCAGGGGCGTATGGATGCATCCTAGATTTGTTCATGTTCATGTTATGTTATGTTATGATATATCTGGTGACTGATGGTGTGTGCGATACACGTCTTTCACACCTATGGGAGCTAGCTACTCCATATTCATGTTTCTGGGATTAGTGAGGGGAACTTCCCTCTCCGCATGGTGGTCTGATTATGATGATGATTTCATGTTTCATGTTTCTGGGCTCGTAGAGGATTTCTGTATCACTAGACCTCATGGACTTCTGACCCTTACCCTCATGACACCCATGATATGTTTCTGGACTTATTTCTGTATGGGCATGGTATGTTGGGCCTCATGGGATTCTGGACTGGTTTCTATACTAGGCATGGTAAGTTGGGTTTTATGGGATTATGGATTTATTCTGGACTGGGCTTGGGCATGTTGGGCTTTATGGAACCTTGGACTTGTTCGGTACTGGGTTGGTTATGTTTGGGCTAGTTGGGACTTTCATTCTACTCATCCGTATTCATGGTACAACTCTATACTCCTGATATCTCTGCATGCTCTTTCCTACTTCATTATTATTCATGTACGTTTCTATACCATCTAATATCTCTGTATGACCTTCCTATCTTTTCTTATCTGCTACTATGTCACGCATTGTTTCTTTCATTTATTTTACTTCATCATTATACCATGATCTGTTCCTCCCTTAATTATCTTATCATTATATCACGTATGGTTTCTTTCATGCTTCCCTATTTCATGATTATTAATTGTTACCGTTATATCTGTTCACTGAGCTCGTGTAGCTCAGCCGCGTTTCTTTTCCCGCGGCAGGTATTTAAGCTAGGAGCTGGGGTATGGCTTTTGGGAAGAGTGTATCTGAGTGAAGCTTGTTTCAGTTGGATTATTCCACCATTTGGATTTTGTTATGTATTTCATTATTTCTGTCTTACTTTTGTAATTAAGTCTTGATGACTTACTCTTTTGATTTATGTATTAATTTCCGCTGTTTTATTCGTGGATGTTATGTATGACCTGATGTGAATCCATGTACTTGTGACATCTTTACCCTTGTCGGGTCGGGGTGTTACAATTTATGGTATCAGAGAATACAGGCACCCGAAAACCTTCGGCTTAGGCCATTTGACCTGTGAGGATCTGGGTAGACATTAGGTTTCCGTCCGCGCACTCTCTTCCGTTGTTTCTGTTATCCCACTTGCTCATGTCGACACCTTTCGTATTCTATTTTGTCATCTATATACTCCTTCTGATCGTTCTGCTAATCGTGTAGATGGTGTCCACGCGCGCTCGAGAGTACCCCGCACGGAAAAAAGCAACGATGGACTATCGTTTATCCTACCGGCAACAGGAAGATTGGGAAGATATGGAGAACGGCAAGGAGGAAGTTAATTCCTGCTAGTATATGGCCGTGTTATATCGAGGAGGAGCTGACCATAGTGAACAAAGATGGAGCAGAAGTGCTAGAGTACTCCACCCAGGTGATCTACAAAGATGGAGCAGTCATTCGGTACGCAGGCAAGTGCCCCAAATTCATTGAGGAGCATGGAGTGGTACGAATCCAACCCCGCAACGTGGACAACCTCGAGGATGACAAGAAGGACCCTGCCGATGCGACTCCTGCCTCAGCCTGAAGAGATCGCCTGCATGATTTGTTTTCTTCTGTTTGTTTGAATGATTTGATACGCATGTTTCCTTTCCGTTTATGACGCATTGACTTCCTCTTGATTTTCGTACGAATATTTTGGATTTTGATCTAATAATTCCATTCCAAGTTGAATTCTGAGATTTTGGCTTGATTTGTTTTGAGTATTTTATGATCATGATCTGATAGAAGTATGTACTTCATTCTGCTCTACCTTAAGAGAATTTACTCCATCCGTTTATCTCCGTCATCTTACGTTAAGATCCATTCTGCTAAACTATTCCAAATCTGCTGCAAGTAACGCTTATCTGATCCGGCATGTTCTGTCTCGTTTCTGTCATGTTCGCTCTTCTATGTCCCTGCAAATTTCGAGGACGAAATTTTTTTTGTTAGTGGGGAAGAGTTGTAATACCCGAAAATCCTAAACATGTAAAATGACCAAATTGCCCCTGAGAATTTAAAATATGAATAAAACATATGTAAAGCACAAAATAAATTTCCAAACTTCTGGCAATGAACAAGTTATGATCCCAAATATTTTTAACAACTCCATTTAACATTTAAACAAGCCAAGAAAATTACTAAAATGCCCTTGGGCGCCTAATGTAATTTAAATTCAAATTTATGATTTATATAAAAGTAATTTAAGGGTAATTAAAGGGTATTAAACATGGTAAATTAATGCATTTATTTCCCTTGACCAAAATCCCGAAATTTTGGTGAGTTTCCCCCTCCTCTCACACGTTTTCCTTTAATTAGAATCAATCTCATCATTTTCTTCTTCTCAAAACTATTATACGATCCATATCAAAACCCTAGCACCAAAATTAATTCGCCCATAGCCATACGAATTTTTCCAGCATCCCTACCCATTTTTCTCATGTTCCTAGACATCTAAAGAGTCCTAGAAAAATAATACTTCGAATTGTGGTGGCCGGATTCAAGGGTTTTCGAAAATTCTTGTTTAATTCAACCCGAAAGGTAAGAATTCCATTTTTGATTCATTCGATCTTGGAAAATTCGTTTCTTATTTTTATGGTGTTCCTCACATCATATGTGACCTGTGAAAATTGGTTTCATGATTTTTAGATCGTTTTTGAAGTCGTGGTGATTTATGGTGCATTTTGGCTATTCGCGTACATATTAAATCGTGCGTCTCGTTCTACACGTTCGAATCTTGATTTGGTATTTTTTCTCAGACCCTATATATGTTATGAACACCAAATAAAATGTAAAAGTCGATCCATGCATGATCTAACAATTATTTGTGAATTAAATCTTAAAAACGTGTATAAACCCTAAATAATTCAATTCGAATTTTTGAGGCTTCATATTTATTTTATTTGGACTCCATATGACCATACTAATCTGGGAAAAATTATATTTCGAATTGTTAAGGCCTAAAATAATTATTCTTGATTTATTTAGTTTTACCGATTTAAAGAAAATAAAGAAGAAAAAGAAATAAAATATAAATCGAATTAGGGTTAGACTTTTTGGGCTGTTTTTGTGTGATTAAATGATGATTAATGATGATGATATGATTGGTGAATGATTGGTATTTCTAGGGTTAGGATTTTGGTAATATAAAATGTTATTCGATCCTAATTAAAATATAAGGGGGTGTTTTGTAACTTTTAAAACTCAAGGGTTATTTTTAGAACTTATTTTGGAACATGTACCTACTGTATAAAATATAAAAGGAAGGGGTCTAATGTCATTTTTGTATTTTAGAGGGTTAAAATGTTTTTAGGGTTTTATTATGGTTCGAATTGTAAATAATTAATCTAGAGGGACTAAACTTGTAATTTCTGAAACTTGGGGCTGTTTTGAGTAATTTAATCTATTCATGGGGTTATGTGTAAATTTGGTGATTTAATGGGTTAATATGTAATTATTAATAATATAAAGTTGAAATTATAAATTAAGGGACTAAATATGTAACTTTGTAAACTAGAGGGACCTATTGTGTAAATTCTGTAAAATTGAGGATACATTCTTATAATATGATAAAATGAGTAACCATTGTGAAACTTTGATAAATTAAGGGTCTGAAGTGTAACTTTTGAAACTAAAGGGTGTAAAGTGTAAATTGTGAATTCTTAAGGACCTAAAATGTAAATGTGATAAAAGATACCCTAATTCCAGAAATAATGATTTAACTAAGAATGTTGATCCAACTTGCTATATATGGAAACTTTCTAAAAATGGAAACCTGCTAAAAATAAAAAGTTACTTAAGATGAACATGGGATCCTTAGTAATTCTGTATCTACTCCTCTAGGTGTCAAGGAGGAGAAGTTTTGGTTCTTTTCTGTGTCTGCCATTCTTGCTTGATCACTAAGGTACAGATATTCTGTCCTCATTTAGTAAGGACCTTCGTCTCATTTCTGATTTCTATTTCATTGCCATGCTTTTGATTCTGTGAATCTTGAATGCTTTTCTTTCATGATGTTATGACCCTTCTGTTTTTCCATGACCTTTCAATATTGAACCTCTTGATATTGAACCTTTCTTATGCATGACCTTTGGATATATGAACCTTGACTATGAATCCTTTATCATGAAACCATTTATGAACCTTCTGATGTTATGACCTTTCTGATTATGAACTTTCTAATTTTGAACCTTTCTGAACATGAACTTTCTGATTATGAATCTCTGATTATGAATCTCTGATTATGAGCCTCTGATTATGAACCCTAATTATGCCACTATGACTATGGACTTAGGATATTATGAAATGGAAATTGACTTATGCAACTAAAATGAATACCGGATAGTTATACTTGACCACTGACCTACAGTCTGATACTACGAGCCACTCACTAGGCATGAGGGTTTCATGTCCATGTCAGTCGATGCACCGATGGCATGACTCTAGGTCAGGAGAGTGATGACCTGGCCCGTCCCTTTTCTGTATCATGTTTTGGTGTGTTTGGGAGTTATAGCCACCAGGGGCGTATGGATGCATCCTAGATTTGTTCATGTTCATGTTATGTTATGTTATGATATATCTGGTGACTGATGGTGTGTGCGATACACGTCTTTCACACCTATGGGAGCTAGCTACTCCATATTCATGTTTCTGGGATTAGTGAGGGGAACTTCCCTCTCCGCATGGTGGTCTGATTATGATGATGATTTCATGTTTCATGTTTCTGGGCTCGTAGAGGATTTCTGTATCACTAGACCTCATGGACTTATGACCCTTACCCTCATGACACCCATGATATGTTTCTGGACTTATTTCTGTATGGGCATGGTATGTTGGGCCTCACGGGATTCTGGACTGGTTTCTATACTAGGCATGGTAAGTTGGGTTTTATGGGATTATGGATTTATTCTGGACTGGGCTTGGGCATGTTGGGCTTTATGGAACCTTGGACTTGTTCGGTACTGGGTTGGTTATGTTTGGGCTAGTTGGGACTTTCATTCTACTCATCCGTATTCATGGTACAACTCTATACTCCTGATATCTCTGCATGCTCTTTCCTACTTCATTATTATTCATGTACGTTTCTATACCATCTAATATCTCTGTATGACCTTCCTATCTTTTCTTATCTGCTACTATGTCACGCATTGTTTCTTTCATTTATTTTACTTCATCATTATACCATGATCTGTTCCTCCCTTAATTATCTTATCATTATATCACGTATGGTTTCTTTCATGCTTCCCTATTTCATGATTATTAATTGTTACCGTTATATCTGTTCACTGAGCTCGTGTAGCTCAGCCGCGTTTCTTTTCCCGCGGCAGGTATTTAAGCTAGGAGCTGGGGTATGGCTTTTGGGAAGAGTGTATCTGAGTGAAGCTTGTTTCAGTTGGATTATTCCACCATTTGGATTTTGTTATGTATTTCATTATTTCTGTCTTACTTTTGTAATTAAGTCTTGATGACTTACTCTTTTGATTTATGTATTAATTTCCGCTGTTTTATTCGTGGATGTTATGTATGACCTGATGTGAATCCATGTACTTGTGACATCTTTACCCTTGTCGGGTCGGGGTGTTACAGAAAGCATGATGCGATTTGGGTAGTTGTTGATCGACTAACCAAGTCTGCTCATTTCTTACCTATTCGTATGGATTACCGTGTCAGTAAGTTGGCGGAGATTTTTCGACAGGAGATTGTTAGACTTCATGGTATGCCAACAACTATTATTTCAGACAGAGATCCGCGGTTTACTTCTCGTTTCTGGAAAGGGTTGCAGAATGATTGGGGTGCACGTCTTAAGTTTAGTACGGCTTTTCATCCGCAGACAGATGGTCAGTCAGAAAGTACCATCCAAACCTTGGAGGACATGTTGAGAGCGTATGCTTTAGAGTGGACAGGAAGTTGGGATGAGTATTTGTGCTTGGTGGAGTTTGCTTACAAAAACAGTTGGCATGCGAGCATCCGAATGGCTCCATATGAGATGTTGTATGGGCGGAAGTGTAGAGCGCCAGTTTGTTGAAATGAAGTGGGTGAACGTCTTATTGAAGGTCCGGAAATTATTGAGATCACTAACGAAAAGGTGGATGTTGCTAGAGAGAAATTGAAAGAGGCTCGTGCTCGTCAGAAGAGCTATGCAGATAAGCATCGTCGCGACTTAGAGTTTCATGTTGGAGATCGTGTATTCCTTAAAGTATCGCCGTTTCGTGGTGTTAAACATTTTGGGATCAAGGGCAAGCTTAGTCCTCGATTTATCAGACCATTTGAGATTCTTGAACGTATTGGAGAGGTTTCTTACCGTTTGGCTCTACTGCCTCAGTTATCGCATGTTCATAACGTCTTCCATGTATCTCTTCTGAGGGGATACAATTATCATCCTTTGCATGTGGTATCTGTTAATACAAATAGCGTCTCAAAAATGTTATTTATATTCTTTGACCTTTCATTAGTTTTGTAAATGACAAATAAAAGGAATATCTTTTAGCAAATAATAAATACTAGTTTAAGTCTCTTAAGTACACATTTTACACTTCACATATTAACCAAGAATTACAAGTTTTGTAACTTGTTTCCTTAAAAGGAAACTTTAATTATAAAACCATTCCATGACATCATTGCATGCATCACATACAATATCTTTGATATATCTTGGTTAGATTTGCAAGACACATAGTTGACATTTGAAGATCTTGGATGATATGGTAAGATACAACTAAGATATGGTAAGAGACAACTAATCCATAGCTGTCACATCCCACGGATCCAAATCATATGAAGGACGGATCCCTTGTGAGGGATCCGTGGGATCCGTGAGCTGAAGATCAGCTTGCCTATAAATAGGAAGCTGATCATTTGGCTCTCTCATCACTCATATAGCTTAACACACATATTCATTCAGTACATATCTTACTAACATCATTCATAGTTGCATTTCACTTTGATCTTTCATTTTGTAGAAGAGAGATCAAGCATTCAAGGATCTACAGAACCGTAATCCTTTAGTTGCATTACTGTGTGATATTGTAGTTTGTTTCACACATCATATATATCATTTGTAATCAGTGAGTGTGGTTAGTACTTTAGTCCTTAAAGTACAAAGAGTGTAGGGAGTGGTTGTACCCTTGTAAAGAACTCGACATCTAGCTTAGTGTCGGTAAAGTAAATAGGCGACGTCAGGTTGGTTCTACCTTGTGAAAGAACCTGGTGTTTAGCTTAGTACCGGAAAAGGAAGTAAGCGACGTGTAAAGGTTTTCTCCTCCTAGGAAAGGAGTTTGTTTCTTAGTGAAAGATAAACTCTCGAGTCGGAAACTCGGGGAGTGGAGTAGGGCAAGGAATAGAGTTCTTGTAGCCGAACCACTATAAACAACTGTGTCGTGTGGTTTGATCTTTCCTCTCTTTATCTTTTGTTTACATTGTGTGATTATTTATTTGTGATTGTTTCCTTTGAATTAACATATAGTAACAAAGCAAATAAAACTTGAAAAACGGTAAAAACTATTCAACCCCCTTCTAGTTTTCCACAATTGGCATCAGGAGCTACGTTACTTAAGATCTTTAAAATATATTGTATTTTAAAACTTAAAACGATCCATGGATTTTGAAAACTTTAAAGAAGGGCAATCTATGCAGAGACCACCTCTATTTGAACCAAATTGTTTTATTTATTGGAAAAATCGCTTTGAGACTTATGTAAAGTCAAAGGATATAGATCTATGGTATATTATAGTTGATGGTGATTACAAACCTATTAGTAATAATATTTCGGGTGGTCGGGATGAAGGAGCTTCTCTTACTCGTCACAGTGATGAGCAAAAGAAACTAATTGCCAAAAATAATGAAGCCAAAATGATGCTTTATAATGCCTTACCTAAGAAAGAATATGAAAGAGTTTTTATGTGTAAAACGGCTAAGGATATTTGGCAATCTCTTATTATCACACATCAAGGGAACTCACAAGTAAAAGATAACAAAATTGATCTTCTTGTCCAACAATACGAACAATTTGTTATCTCTGAAGATGAGACCATTGATAGTGCGTTTGCTAAGTTCAATACTATTATTCCATCACTTAAAGCACTTGATGAATCTTTTTCTAGCAAGAATTTTGTCAGGAAATTTCTAAGAGCACTCCATCCGAAATGGAGAGCAAAGGTGACAGCTATTGAAGAATCTAAGGATCTCTCAAGCATGACACTAGATGAGCTCATAGGAAACCTAAAAGTTCACGAAATGATTATGGAAAAAGACTCGGAAATTGTCAAAGGCAAAAAGGAGAAGATTAAGTCTATTGCCTTGAAAGCCAAAGTCGAGTCAAGTGATGATGATGAGTCTTGTTCAAACAGTGATGATGAAGAGTATGCCATGGCCGTGAGGGATTTCAAGAAATTCTTCAGGAGACGAGGAAAGTTTGTAAAACCACCTCGTGATGAAAAGAAATCCTCTCGGAAAGATCGTGACGATAAGAAAGGTAAGGTTGATAGGAAATGCTATAGGTGTGGTGACATCAGTCACTTAATAGGAGAATGTCCAAAGCCTCCAAAGACCAAGTCTCAAAGAGCCTTCGTTAGTGGAGCTTGGAGCGATAGTGAAGGAGATGATGATGATGAGCCTAAGAACAACGAAATTGCACTTATGGCTAATGACACAGAAGAGGTACATTCTGATTCATACTCCTCTATAGATGATGAAACCTTAGAAGTAGAATATAACAAACTGTGTGACGTTACTTTGAAAATCATAAACAAAAACAAATTTTTGAAAACAAAGACAACACTTTTAGAAAATGAAGTATTTTGGCTTAAAGAAAAAGCAATACGAATTGAAAAAGGTAAAGTTAGTAAAGAAACATGTGTGTCTTGTCAAGAACTAAAACTTGAACTCGAAACCTTAAGAACCACACAGGAAGATTTAATCAAACAAAATTCAAAGTTTAAAAGGTTTGATAAAAACATAAGTTGTGCAGATGAAATAATGAAAATGCAGAAGCTACCTCATGATAAAACAGGTCTAGGCTTTATGAAACTAGGAACCTTAAGTGATCATAAGGAACAGACTATGATTAAAACTGATTCAACCAAGTTAGACACTCACGGATCCGACGGATCCAAAAATTTGGATCCGCCAGGTATATCCAAAGGATCCGCGGGTACAGAAGTTGAACAGAAGGTTCACAAAGTCGACCGTTCCGAGTTTGTTAAAGTTACTAAGAAACCTAACAGTAGCATAACCAATAATAAACATAAACCAGCAGTATCTTTAGGAAGAGGTCAAGCTAGAAATGAATATAAAGTTAAAACGGATCAACAAAGACCTCAGATGAGTTTTCCCAAACACCCCTTTCCAAAGAGTATAGTTAATCCACAACACACTTATCAAAATAATTGGAACCAAAACATGTCTAGAAACTTTCATGGTCCTAATTGTATGCCGTGGAACAATTGTCCACCTTTTCAATACATAAACCATGATAATATCATGTTTAACCCAAACGGACCCATGAGATATTGGGGACCAAATGCTTGAGTCTTTTATGAACTTAGGTATGCTTGAAAGTTGATCATGAACCTGATGAGTGGATCAAAGATAGTGGGTGCTCAAGACACATGACGGGAAACAAAAATCTTTTCTCAACCTACCAAGTGTATGACGGAGGTAATGTCACATTCGGTAGCAAGCTTAAAAGTAAAATCATCGGAAAAGGTACAATCTCTCATGACTCTCTATCTATTGATGATGTTGCTCATGTAGATAATTTAGGATTTAATTTACTTAGTATAAGTCAATTATGCCGCAAAAAGTATAACGTCCTTTTCAGTGAAAATGGAAGTAAAATACTTAAAGATGGCATAACCGTAGGAAAAGGTGTTTTAAAGAATAATGTCTATGTTATGAAATTAGATAAAACAACTAAAGATAAGTTATGTCTTACCTCCTTGGACGAAAACTCAACTCTATGGCATCGACGCTTAGGTCATGCTAATATGAGGCTTATTCAATCCTTGTCTTCCAAAGAACTCGTTAGGAACCTACCCAAGTTGAAATATGACCAACACTTTTGTGATGCTTGCAAAATTGGGAAACAAGTACATAATAGCCATAAGGCTAAAAACATGGTATCTACATCTAGATGCCTAGAATTATTGCATATGGATTTATTTGGCCCGTCGGCTATACAAAGTTATGGAAGAAATTTTTACACTTTAGTCATAGTAGATGATTACTCTAGATATACATGGACAAAGTTTTTGAAAACAAAAAATGAGGCATTCGACAAATTTGAAATTCTAAGCAAGAAAATTCAAAATCAAATAGGAAGTAATATAGTATCTATTAGAACTGACCATGGTCGAGAATTTGACAATGAAATCCAATTTGGAAATTTTTGTGATAATAATGGAATAACTCATAATTTCTCGGCTCCTCGTACACCTCAATCTAATGGTGTAGTAGGACGTAAAAATAGAACAATTCAAGAAATGAGTAGAACTATGTTAAATGAACAAAACATACCACAAAAGTTTTGGTGTCACGCTGTAGATACTTCTACATATATCCTAAATAGAGTTTTAATTAGACTATTTTTAAATAAAACTCCTTATGAAATTTATCGAGGCAAAAAGCCTACATTAGGATATTTTAGAGTTTTTGGAAGCAAGTACTTCATTTTAAACACAAAGGATTATCTCACCAAGTTCGACCCAAAGTCGTATGAAGCTGTATTTCTTGGGTACTCTCAAAACAGTAAAGCATACATAGTATTAAACAAGGAAACATCAATAGTCGAGGAATCGTTGAACGTAACATTCAACGAAAGTCCACCTCCCTCTAAGACATCACCTTTGGTAGATGATGACTTGGTTGAAAGTCAAATGGTTAATGATATTGAAAACATTGAAAATGACAATGAACCCGTAAAAAGAGAAATTATCAATATTAAAGAAACTAAAAGTCATCCATTAGAAAACGTCATAGGAAAACTTAGTGAAAGAACGTTAAGATCCAAAGCTCAAAATGAAAGTAATTATTTTTGTTTTATTTCAACTGTTGAACCTAAAAATATAGATGAGGCAATAAAAGATGAATCTTGGGTAATTGCTATGCAAGAAGAACTAAATCAATTTATTAGAAATGATGTTTGGACATTGGTCCCTCCACCTAAAAACCAAACCATAATCGGCACCAAATGGGTCTTTACAAATAAAATGGATGAAAATGGTATTGTATCTAGAAATAAAGCTAGGCTAGTAGCTCAAGGTTACAATCAACAAGAAGGTATAGATTACGATGAAACCTTTGCAACCGTAGCTAGACTTGAGTCTATTAGGATATTACTTGCATATGCATGTGCACATGATTTTAAGTTATTTCAAATGGATGTCAAAAGTGCTTTCTTAAATGGTTTTATAAATGAAGAAGTATATGTTGCACAACCTCCCGGCTTTGCCGACTTTGAAAAACCAAATTATGTTTTCAAACTTAAGAAAGATTTATACGAACTTAAGCAAGCACCAAAGGCTTGGTATGATCGACTTAAGACTTTCCTAGTTGACCATAAGTATACCATGGGCCTAGTAGACAATACTCTCTTCACCAAGAAAAAGGGATCACATATTATTATAGTCAAGATATATGTGGATGACATTATATTAGGTTCAACTTGTCAAGAGTTATGCGACGATTTCTCAAAAATCATGCATGACGAGTTTGAAATGAGTATGATGGGGGAACTAAACTTTTTCTTAGGTCTCCAAATTAAACAATTAGAAGATGGGATATTCTTCAACCAATCAAAGTATATCAAAGATATGCATAAGAAGTTTGGTCTTGAAGACTCAAAACCCATGAGAACACCCATGTCCTCCGAAACCAAACTCACTAAGGATGATGAAAATGAATCCGTAGATAGCACTAAATATAGAGGAATGATTGGTAGTTTACTCTATCTTACGGCTAGTAGGCCTGACATTATGTTTATTGTTTGTCTATGTGCACGTTTTCAAGAAGATCCAAAAACGTCCCATCTTGAAGCCGTTAAACGGATATTTAGGTATATCAAAGGTACTACACACTTAGGATTATGGTATCCCAAAGGAACGGGTGTAGAAACCATAGTGTATACCGACTCAGATCATGCAGGTAACTATGTTGATAGGAAAAGTACTAGCGGTATTTGTACTTTTGTAGGATATTGTCTCACATCATGGTTCGCTAAGAAACAAACTGCCCTCGCAATCTCAACAACAGAGGAAAAGTATGTGTCTGCAGGAAACGCGTGTCAATAAGCACTGTGGATGAAACAAGCTCTCGTCGACTATGGAATTGAACTCAACAACATTCGCATTCTTTGCGACAACAAAGGTGCTATCGATCTAAGCAAAAATCCAGTCTAACACGCTAGAACCAAACATATTGAAATACGACATCACTTCCTTTGCGACAATGTACAGAAGGGAATCATCTCAATTGAGAAAGTTTCCTCAGCGGACAACATTGCCGACATTCTCACAAAACCACTTAAACGAGAACCTTTCAACTATCTTAGACTTGGATTAGGATTAATGGAACCTAGTGATTAGGTGAAACATTAGTATAAACATTAGTTTAGCCACACACTAAACTAAACCAAAAACATGTGTTCTGATCCGCGGATCCAATCGACAACAAAGAAGGATCCTTTGTTTTGGATCCGCCGGATCCGTCGCATGCTGAGTTCAGTTTATTATTAAATAAACAAGAACAAATACTATTCATTCCTCACTCCAAAACATATCACCTTACT
Organism: Artemisia tridentata subsp. tridentata; assembly: GCA_021014915.2. Taxonomy (NCBI): domain Eukaryota; kingdom Viridiplantae; phylum Streptophyta; class Magnoliopsida; order Asterales; family Asteraceae; genus Artemisia; species Artemisia tridentata. The sequence goes on from CP139508.1 coordinate 220,745,969, forward strand.
ATACTCGACACACACTTAATCTCCATCAAAATTTAGACCATTTTCTTCAACAAATTTGTGCTTCTAACATCACTGTAAGTATTCTTATCATATTTATACTCCTGATCTGCGTCTAGGATTTCCATTTCATGCTCAAAACCAAAACTTGGGGTATATGCATAATTCTTGAAAAATCATGAAGCATATTTACTACATTATACTTAAAAACATGTTTTTCTTAGTTAGGAATTGCATCTCATAGCACATTGTCTTAATTTAACAAAAACCCCATGAAATTTTTTCACTAAAATCTTCTAACGACTAGGTAAAATGATTTTTTTCTTACATTGTTCATACAAATGCAAGAACGTTATCTTTTAGACTTCACTTGCATAATGTCTCTTGAATGCTAAAGGGAATACATAATTAATATGTATTTTCGGGTACATTCAACCGTAGCTACATTGAAATAGGAGCGTTTGGGTTATCTCTCGTTTGTAAACAAAATTTGCATAAACTAATTTTTCTTGCATCAAAAGGAGTCGAGATAACCGCACCTCCACATTGTCCCCATGTAGGCACACACTAGGAATTTTACACTTCCTTTGATCATTTTAACTAAAACTATGTAACTTTTGTACTTAGGAAAATCATGCCTCCCGCAACCAACTACGATCACAAGAAAACCGTTAACTACTTACCCAAAGTCCACAAAACCAAAGGTCTAACCGATGCCCAAATCGAAATTTTCAAAGCCTTAGAGAAAAAGTATGTCCATGAGGGTAGAGCCGTAGATTCATCGTTCTATGAAGGAACACAACTTAGGGAACAATTAGCCGCGATTTGATTTGATTCTCTTTTAGATATAGATGAACCAATCATTCCTAGGTTCATACTTGAGTTCTATGCTAGTGTAGGTCTTAGTTCGAGTGACCAAGGTTACTTAAGTCTTCATTTTACTCTAAATGGAAATCTTGTCAACATCCCTCTTGATCAATTTGGTGAGGTCTTAGGAATTCCAAGCCAAGGGACATGTATTTACTCGGACAAATGGTCCTTAACAATCTTAGAATCCAATCTCGATAGGACGGCACCATATGTCACTCCTCTCGAATCAAAAGAAGTGATTAGGGAACATCTCTTCATTCCTAAGAACAACCCCACAAGAATGTATCTTGCTTATTATGTTGCCAAAAGAATGTGTGACATTCCGGTTCAAAGCAAGATTGCAATGCCTTATGGTATGCTCTTAACCCGACTCTATAGAGCCTTTGCACCCGCTCGTCCAAACCATTTAGGCTTTGTTCCGGATTACAATGAAATTGAACATACCTTCGTTCCTTTGAGCGACTTTAGGGTTAGTGTTGATAAGGGTAAACGTCCTCGTGTACCAACATCATCCTCATCATCTTCAATGAGTGAAGATGATGGTTTGCCAAATTCTAGGATTCCTCCACCCGAATACTTGAGCCATCTTCCTCCAATTCAAAATGAATCCGCTGAGTATCGAAACATCAAAGGAATGGTGAAGAATCTTGGTCGTTGGATGATGAAATTACACAAGGGGATGAAGAAGTTGAAGAAGAAGCTTAGTTAATGGAGTGTTTGGTTTTGAACAATGTTGGATGTTGTGATGTTAAACTTCTATGTGTCTTGAATTTATCTGATAATACTTATTGTGTATGTGTAATAACTAACATTTGCAGGTAGATAACCATCACGGTTATCAATTTTCCGGGTTATAGCCTATGTTTGGCATAACACCTAAAACGGTAAGTTTCTAAGAACGGATTAAACTATGTGCAATCATGTGTTAATGTTATCATATTTAGTTGTTTTGCTATACATATTAGATGTTAAGTAAGGTCTAGGTGAATTTTCGGGTTTTCGTCGAAAAACGCGAAATATGACATATGTTCTGTTTAGTTTCTTTAGTTTTAGGCATACGGATCCGGCGGATCCCAAACCTGGGCTCCGCCAAGGCTTATCGTTGGATCCGCCATCCGCCAACCTGCGGATTAGGCGGATCCCAGAAAAAGGTTCCGCCTTCGATTCAACTTGGATCCGCAGGTTTCTAAAACTTTTTCGACTTATCCCGATTCTTAAATCTTAGTGTTTAGTATCATTTAGGATTCATTCACTGATCATAATTCATCTTAGAATCATTTAGGAATTCTTAGAAACTTAGGAACAAAATTTCCCACCAAAATTTAAATTTTTGAATTTTAGGTGTGAGTTACCAAACTAATACAAAGAAGGAACCCTTTTTAGGGATCCGTCAAATCCGTGGAAATATCAAATCATTAGATTTTCCACTATCTCCTTGTATTAACTGCAAATCCACAACACATTACTCAACCAAAGCTCAATGGATTGACTTCATTGATATGACCTGCACAAATTTCTGTTCCAAATCATTAGAAACCAACATTCTCTATTGGATTCACATCAAATCCAAACACACAGACTCACAAACCTTCCGTCTATAAATTAGCACTTTAGGATCTTCAATTCACATCACAACCATCTCTTCTCCTGTACATTTTAGCTATCATACTTCACCAAAAAGTCTCAATGACAAAATCAAACAACTCCTCTACATCCAAGCCACTAAAACGAACAGCCCGTATGAGTGTGAAACGTTGTTGTTTCATCAACATTCACAACTCATCCTCTGAAGAATCATCACCACTGAACATATCCTCACCTATTGCTAGTGAAAACTTCCTTAGTTTATCCACTCCAACTCCCTCACATGTTGTCATAAAAACACCACCTCCTACCATTACTCCTGTAGCAACCACACCACCACCCGCTCCTGCTCCCGCTCCATCACAGTCTGAGAAGTCTTCATCATCACCATCCTCACCAAAACTTAAACCAATGGAACTCTTTAGGACACCACCAACATCTCCACAACCATATCTTGACGAGTTAGAAGATCTTCCACCTACATCAACCAATCCTCCACCAATAAGTCTTGAAAACTTAGAACCTATGCTATTTCATCCTCTCCATCTGGAGATTCATGGTCCTCTATACCGTGAAGCACCACAACCTCATCCACAAATACCACCACTATCACCAACTTCAACACTCATTGCCATTGATGAAGCAATGTGGAGCAACATTCCTCAAACACAAGAGGAGATAAGTGCGGAGTTAAACCAACTCTATACTCTCTCGGGTATGGTTGACCATCGCCTTCATGAAGCAATGGACATTCAAAACATCCTCATGAACTCCCTTCAAACACCACCATCCAACAACAACAACACCCAACCACCATCACCACCACCACCACAAAACTTGGAGCCTAGTCTTCCTCCCGGTTTTTCAAGTCATGATTGCGCACACTGTGAGAGAACGGCTCACTTGGCCCAAAGGACCAACATCTTGGTCCATGAGCTTCAAAATGAGATGAGGTTCATCTTGAACCATGTTCTTGAACGTTTAAACGCAATCTCTCATCCTCCTCAATAGGAGCTTTATAGACTAGTTGTTAGGACCTTTTAAGTTGTTTGTTTAGGACTTTTTATTTTTAGGATGTCTTTTTATTTGTAACATCATTTCATTATTGTGACTTTTGTCACAAAATTTTCAATATATATATGAATGTGATGTTTTATGCTTATGAGTGATCAACATATTGTATATTATCATTATCATTGTGAACTAACATTCCTATATTGCATATATTATATCTTGAATATGATTGCTTTAGGTACAAATAATGATCAGACACTTACTTTGACTTTTAAAAGTCAAAACATATTGAAAGGCTTGTTTGGGAGAATACTTCACAAGCATTCTACTTCTTCATTGAAGTCATTCATTACTAACACTTCATTTGCAGCATATCATACTCTTCATAGTATACGTTGGTGCTCGAGTAGTGAGGAGTATACATCGAGGGGGAGCATCTCATAAGCATTTCATATACTAACCGTTTGTTTTGTAGATTCATGCATTATTTCCTTGATTACTCCATCTAGGGGGAGTATAAAACAAGGGGTAGCTTTAAAGTTCTCAAAATCGCATTCCGCTACGCTACTCTTTTTGTTTTGACAAAAAGGGGGAGAAAGGGACTAAGTTTGCATCAACTGTGATTCATCACAGTACATACATTTTTACAAAACTTTTCTTTAATAAACAAACTTAATATATATTTTTAAGAACTCATGCTATATTTATTCTCTTGCTCAAAAATATACCTTATGTTTTGTCATCAACAAAAAGGGGGAGATTGTTAATACAAATAGCGTCTCAAAAACGTTATTTATATTCTTTGATCTTTCATTAGTTTTGTTAATGACAAATAAAAGGAATATCTTTTAGCAAATAATAAATACTAGTTTAAGTCTCTTAAGTACACATTTTACACTTCACATATTAACCAAGAATTACAAGTTTGCTTATTTTGTAACTTGTTTCCTTAAAAGGAAACTTTAATTCTAAAACCATTCCATGACATCATTGCATGCATCACATACAATATCTTTGATATATCTTGGTTAGATTTGCAAGATACATAGTTGACATTTGAAGATCATGGATGATATGGTAAGATACAACTAAGATATGGTAAGAGACAACTAATCCATAGCTGTCACATCCCACGGATCCAAATCATATGAAGGACGGATCCCTTGTAAGGGATCCGTGGGAACCGTGAGCTGAAGATCAGCTTGCCTATAAATAGGAAGCTGATCATTTGGCTCTCTCATCACTCATATAGCTTAACACACATATTCATTCAGTACATATCTTACTAACATCATTCATAGTTGCATTTCACTTTGATCTTTCATTTTGTAGAAGAGAGATCAAGCATTCAAGGATCTACAGAACCGTAATCCTTTAGTTGCATTACTGTGTGATATTGTAGTTTGTTTCACACATCATATCTATCATTTGTAATCAGTGAGTGTGGTTAGTACTTTAGTCCTTAAAGTTTAAAGAGTGTAGGGAGTGGTTGTACCCTTGTAAAGAACTCGACATCTAGCTTAGTGTCGTTAAAGTAAATAGGCGACGTCAGGTTGGTTCTACCTTGTGAAAGAACCCGGTGTTTAGCTTAGTACCGGAAAAGGAAGTAAGCGACGTGTAAAGGTTTTCTCCTCCTAGGAAAGGAGTTTGTTTCTTAGTGAAAGATAAACTCTCGAGTCGGAAACTCGGGGAGTGGAGTAGGGCAAGGAATAGAGTTCTTGTAGCCGAACCACTATAAACAACTGTGTCGTGTGGTTTGATCTTTCCTCTCTTTATCTTTTGTTTACATTGTGTGATTATTTATTTGTGATTGTTTCCTTTGAATTAACATATAGTAACAAAGCAAATAAAACTTGAAAAATGGTAAAAACTATTCAACCCCCCTTCTAGTTTTCCACAGTATCCTATCTGTTTGATCAAATTCAGCCTGATATGTCTCTTCCGGAAGAGCCGGAAGCTATTTTGGATCGTCAAGAGCGAGTCATGAGAAATAAAGTTATTCCATTCGTAAAGATTCTTCGGAGGAATCACCCAGAGCGTGAGGCTACCTGGGAAACCGAGGAATCGATATGAGCTAGTTATCCGCATTTCGTATTTTGATCCGGTATGTCTTTGTTTGTTTTCTGTCCTATTTCATTTCTGTTTCTTTGCAAAATTCGGGGACGAAATTTTTTTTAGAGGGGAAGAAGTTGTAATACCTAAAAATCCAAAATGTGCAAAATGACCAAAATGCCCCTACAATTTTAAAAATTGATTAAAAAGCCAATAAATTACCAAATAAATTCCAAACCTTCGGGAATGAACTAGATATGAAGCCAAATAATTTTTGTGACTACAATTTAACATTTAGAAATGTACAAAAATTTGTAAAATAATTATAGGACCGGATTTATATTTATTCGTGTATTATTATATTTATTAAATCAAATTAAATTATAGAAAATGCAAGATAAATACCAAAATAATTAGAAGATCATTATAATCAGTATTTGATATATCTTGTACCGAAATTCTTGTCTAGAATCCTTATTTGAATCGGTTTACAATTTTATTTCCTATAAATACATATAAACCGAAAACCCTAAAACTTTCAAAAACCCTAACTAAAATTCGATTGCTTCGTACGATCAGGGATAAAATTCTTGGATATTTTTCTAGTGTTCTACAACATTTAAGGAAGCTTAGAAAATTGTTTGGAGGTCGTGAGATTCGTTGGTTTGATCGCTAGTGATTTGTTTGTCGAATTAAGCTTAACGAGAGGTATAAATTCCTATTATCCCTTGTACATGTTCGATCTTGCATGTAGTATTTTTCTTATGTTCTTATGATCATATAAGATCTAAATAAAATATATAACTTCAACCATGATAGCTATATTGATCGTACTAAATTTAGAGAGCTAAAACGTACGTTAAATCCATAATAAGCTATACGATTTATCTAGGTGTTGTAATTATTTATTTTCAACTCTATACGAAGTATATGATCTGGGAAAAATGTTGATTCGAATTGTAGAAGCTTAGATCGATCGTGGTTAATTATTGTTTGCATCGGGTTTCATGAAAATCGAATAAGAAAATAAAGAAACCCTAGAATGAATTAGGGTTAGGGTTTGATTGATGAATCTGGATAATAAATGCACATTAATGATGTGGTAATGATTGTATGATTAGTGGTTGAGCTAGGGTTAGGGTTTGTGAATTAAAAAGTGTATACGGTTTGAAAATAAATATGAAGGGTTTGTTTTGTCAACTTTGAAAGTTAAGGGTTATTTCTAAAATGTTAATTAGGCCAGTAAAAATGTATAAAAATTATAAGATGAGGTCCTTATGTGTAAAATTTGCAAGATTATGATTTAATTGTTATTTTATGGTTCGAATTAGAATTAAATAAACTAAAGGGACTAATTGTGTAAATATGTAAAACATGGGGTGTAATTCGTACCATATGTTAGTTAGAGAGGGTATACTCTGTGATTTAGTAAATATGAGGGCTTATGAGGTAATTATGAATATAGTGAGGGTTAAATTGTAAATTATGTAACTATAAGGTTTATTTTGTAACTTTAATAACTAAAGGGTGTAAATTGTAAATAATGAAACTTAAAGGACTAAAGTGTGATTCTGAATCCATTATGTGTTTTAAACTAGTAATTTGTAATAATTTCATTTAAAACCCTTAACTTTGATACAATTACATTTAAAACCCTAATTTATATAAACTTTTCATAATTAACCCTGAACTATCATAACTTGCTAAAATGTACCCTATGTCCATAATATGCTTAAATAAAGACTTAACTTAAGTTAAAATACTTAAATCTTTCTAAAAATGGAAACTTACTAAATATGGAAACCTGCTAAAAATAGAAAGTTACTTAAAATGGAAAGGCAAGCTAAAATAAGTAATTAAAAACCAATTGTAATTCTCTTCTACTCCTTTAGGTGTGAAGAAGGAGAAGTCTTGATCCGTTCAGTGCTTTCTATTCTTGTTTGTTTTGCATTCGTAATAAGGTACAGATATTCTGCCCTTTTCAGTAAGGTGCCTTCGTTTTCTTTTGATTCGTTTAGGATTTCCCAAAGCCATTGCTATGTTCCCTATTCTTTGATCCCTTTGACTTTGATTAGATATGTACCCTTTGCCATGAACCTTTGATAATTGGACTTAGACTATTTGGACCTTTGCTTTGATCTAGACTTTTGACCTTTCAGTTTGATACCCGAGCCAAGTTCGTTTCCTAGCCATGAAGGTAATGTGGCTGTGTCATTGATGCACCAATGGCATAACTTTAGTGTGGTTGAGTGATGTTCCACACCGTCCCCATATTGTTCGTAACGTGCACATTATATTTATTATTGGCCTATATTATTGTTCGGGGGGCGTATGGATGCATCCTAGGTTAGTGTTCGTATTAATGGATATTATATTATATTGTTTGGTGATTGATGTTGTGTGCAATACACGTCCTTCACATTTGAGAGGACTCCCCTCTCTGGTTACTATATTTGGTTGTTCAGGCTCGTGGGGGAATTACTGATCTTTTATTTTCCTTTCTTTTCGTTTCATTCTTATTATACTCTTTGCCTTTGACTTATATATCCTAATGCACTAAACTAAACATGTTCATTTCATTTGCTTTCGTTTCCGTTTGTTACATATATCTGTTCACTGGGCTTTTTAAGCTCAGCCGCATTTCTTTTCCTGCGGCAGGTATCTAAGATAGAAGCTGGGATTTTGCTATGGGATTGAGAGTAGAGATTAGAAGAAGATTCTACCTTAGTTACTACCCTTATTTATGACGTCTGTTAGACTGGATTTCGTTTCATCATTATTTCCTTTGGATTATTTATTATCATTGAACTCATGTTGGTTTTAAGCCGTGTTGGCTGAATTTCTTTAATGAATTTGTTTAAGACTTCCGCTGTGTATTATGTATGTTTGCTTTGATTTGACACCATAATGTGATGCTTCTACCCTTGGCGGGTTGGGGTGTTACACGGTTTGTCCTGTTTGTCGAAACCGTAGAGGGGGGGGGGGAGTGAATACGTTTCCATTTAAAAACATAAAACTTTTTGTATCAAACACCCGATCAAGTGTGACGTAATAAGAAAAGTGTCAACAATGATCATATATCATCTAGGGATGAATAAATTAAACTACAACACAAGCACAATCAACCATGACACATACATAACATAAGCAACTAGCCACACAAGCATAAATACAATGCAAATATAAACATAAAGCGATAAAGAATAAAATGAAAGTAAAGAGATAAGTTAGAAGGCGCAAACCGGACACGGTGATTTATAGTGGTTCGGTCACGAAGCTCCTCTTCGCCCTACTCCACTCCCCGAGTACCCAACTCGAGAGTTACTTCACTAATCAACAAACTCCCTTCAGGCGGAGAAAACCGTACACGTCGCTTAACTTGTTTTCCGACACTAAGCTAGATGTCGAGTGCTAATCTTAGCTAGCACCAATCTACCACGATCTACCCGATCTACACCTTACACGTTGCTTATCCTATTTCCGACACTAAGCTAGATGTCGAGTGCTAATCTTAGCTAGCACCAATCTACCACGATCTACCCTTGATCCACATGATCAATCACACAAGCCCAATGGCTTCAAGAGATCTTCACTATCTCTTAAGATCACAATGATCTTGACTCACTCTCTCACAAAAGAAAAATAATCTTGATGTATGCTATGATACAATCAAGAGTGTAACAAATGTTACAAGACCTAACAACTCCAACTCTTGTATCTTCTTGGATACCTTGAGTTCTTCTCTTGCTAATCAAGAGGGATGACAACACTTTGTATCTACTTGGATACTTTGTGTTCTTCTCTTGCTAATCAAGAGGGATGACAACACTTTGTATCTACTTGGATACTTTGTGTTCTTCTCTTGCTAATCAAGAGGAATGAAGAGGATCACTTGAGTGGATGATTGGATCACTCTTAAACAACCTAAGACTCTCCAAATGATCAAAGAAAGTCATCTAAGTGAGGAGGGATTAGACCAGAGAAAAAGGACTGGAAAAATCAAGTTGGAAGTGTGGAATGGTCCACTATTTATAGGCAAAGGAAAATCTGACCGTTACAGACCCATGGCTCTACTAAATACCCGACGGCTCCACTAAATTTAGTGGAGCCGTACCTATTTAATGGTGCCGTAGACGCTCCTTCGTTTTTCTTTAGTGGGGAAGGTTTATTTGGGGAAGTTAGGAGCTGTTTTGGGGGGAAATTTGACGGTTAGGATTTTCAAACATATTTTTCAAAATCAAACATTTCTTTTTAATTCAAAAATAATTTGTGAAATATATTTTTGAAAAAATGTTTTGTCACATTAAAAATGTGATGTTTAGTAAAATAAAATCCTTTGATCATTTGTCAAGTAGTAGATTTGTTTGTCCATACCTTGAGTGATTTATGTCGGGATGGAAATCTACGACTTCGTTGAAGCATACTTGAGATGTCGGGAGGTGTTGATGTAAGTATGCATTGATGTTTTGTGTTTACAAGTAACTTTTACATTTTACGTTATGTATTACAAGTTAAATGTTTGTCATTATTAAAACCGAAGAAACCGTTTAGTTTAAATATCGTAATATTTGCACTAACAATCTCCCCCTTTTTGATGATGACAAATATGTAAACCGTAAGACATAGTAAAATGTAAAAGTTACCTGTTTACACTTCTCTTCTCCCCCTTTTGTCGAATCAAAAAGGTAGTTGCCTCGAGCGCTCCCTTGAATTCACTCCCTACTCCCCCTTATTGCATTACTATCCTTTCTCCCCCGAAAGGCGAGCTTCCATCATCTTAGTGAAGCCTTCTATCAACACTTGTGAAGACGACTCCATGCTATGTATTCAAATACTCCCGAGCTCCCCCTAGCTCAATGCTCCCCTATGGTGACTTAATCCCCTTGTTTATTTACCTTAGTATCTAGCGGATCCATGGATCAAATTCTTACAAAGGCTTTTCCTACATCAAGGGTTAGCTTCGTGCAGCATAATATATAACAGTATAGGAGCAACATTATAGGGATAGAATACACATAGCAAGACATGCATGGGTTAAACTATGTTAACTCGTAAGTGTCACAACCCGACCGAAAACCTAAGGTGTAATTGTTCACTCAATCACACTAATCAAGAACGAGATTCGTTCATTGACTGACGCACTAAATGACTTATTCCAAGTTGTCATTGGGAGGAAAGTTCTAACAAACCTTTTGAACAACAAAATCATCTACCTAAGATGATTGATGTTAAGGATAGTTTGTTGATAAGACATACTCTAAATGATTACTATTATGACAAGTCGTGCCATAAAGTAGACTCGATAGAGGATATACCTAAATGATTCCATAAGGTGGGAGAGTGTTGGTTGTGGTGACAACAAGGACAACTTGGGTTATGTGGTTGTAGGGGATAAATAATGGGATGACCCATTAGTGGTTGTGGTGATGGTGATAGTGATAAGGATGATGTGTTAGTGCCAATTTCAAAAGGTGATGTAGGTGACAAGGTTAGTGTGAGAGCTAAAGGTTGTGGTGATGGTGATTGTGATAAGGATGATGTGTTGGTGCCAAGTCCAAAGAGGTTTGATGGTGATAGGGTTAGTGTGATAGCTAAAGGTTGTGGTGGACTTGGTGGAGGTAAGGGTGTAGGAATCCTAAAGGTGGAGGATGATGATGATGTGGTTGGAGATGTTGGTTTTGCCCTTTGAGGAAAGGTGGGAAAGGATGGTTTAGGTTAATATATCGTTTGCACTGACAATGAGATGCATGATATATTTCAAAAGGGAAAAAGAAAAGGTGCATGTGATCCTAACAGTATTGTTGGTGGATATCTCTAACGGGGTTAAGGTAACGAAGTTCTAGGTTTCTAGGTTGGATGATCCTAGTTGTGTGTTAGAGATAATTTGGTGCATGAAGGGTTTCGTGTGTTTGTGAGGATTGAAGGTTGTTGAACTAACTGTCACTTATCCAAAGTGAGGAGTAGTTGTAAGGTTTGAGTGTGATGATCTATGGGTTGAAGGTTCTTAGACTAACTATCACTGTCAAGAGTGAAGTGTAGCTAAAAGGGTTGAGTGTGATGATGAAAGATGTTAATGTGAGGTTTGAAGATGAGATGCAAGATAAGCTTGCAATAGTGAGGCCTTATATAGGCAAGGGTTGTGGGATTCAAACTAAAGTTGGTGATGGTGTCCTATGGTGTAGTGAGGAAATCTTAGGGTGTGTGTGAGTTTGCAAAATTTTGCAGGTTTGAGGTTAGGGATGCAGGGATCAGGAGGGAACAGTGAAAATTCGTCAAACATAGGCACGGTACCACTAAATACCACATGGTACCGTTAAATTTAACGGTATCGTGGCCTATTTAACGGTACCGTGACCTGGAAGTCACGAATTTTCCTGTGCAGCCTAGTTCTGGGCAGCTAAAGGGAAGTTTCCTAGGGAATAAGAACCACATTAATGTGTTCTTGAGAGTGTTTGGTGAAAGGCTATATGAGTGTGTTTTCGCTCCCCCTTAATCTATGACCATCCGGACAAGATGCAAAAGATAAAGAGGAAAACAAACGTTGACAGAAGCGATGAGCTTAGTAACGTCATGACAAGTGGTGGATAGCATACGATAAACTTCACCTTTGAAGTCACGTAGCTCTTCTCAATCATTTTGAATATTCATAGAATATTTATATGATGAGGCATGTGATTACTTGGAGATATCCTAAGGGTTAAGAAGATAAAATCTTCAGGGTTGTGAGGTAGGTGATAAGGTTATAGGGTTATCTATGTTGATGAAGGAGGGTTATCTCAACGTATCCTAATGGTTCTTCGTTTGAAGTGTGTGGAAGATGAGTGGGATGCGGAAGCATTGGTAGTGTTTAGTACCATGCGGAAGTGAAAGGGAAGAAGGATTAGGAATCAGAAGATAGATACAATCTGTTCTGATAGGATACGGTTCTGGTTCAAGACTACATCGAGTGGGTTTCGATAGTGTTTTTGAAACAGTGAGAATAAACTGTCTCAGCAGACAACGGTCCGACGGTACCGTTAAATTTAGCGGTACTGTCCCCTATTTAAGAGTACCGTGACCTGCTGAGGTCAGTTTTGACCCAGAATTAGATTTCTGACAAAGAAATTTCACATATGTTGTGATTTTTCTGGACCTTAGATTAAAAGAATTTATACCGAATAAATTCTTTTATGAATGAATCCACCGGGATTCGATGAACGTTTGTCGAGAACGAGAAATGGCATTTAATTGCATTTCGCAAATTAAATAAACTTTAAATATTTCGGATGAAATATTTAAGTTGTCATTGGAGTTTAAGAGGATTTTACGAATAAATCTCGCTGATTTAGGGAGATTTTTCGACACGAGGAGAGAATTTATACCTAATAAATTCTTTGAACGGTACTGGACGAGAAGAGATGACTTTTATATTTCCGAGGAAATACATAGGTAGTCATTAGAGCGATGTGAAAGATGACTTAATATTTCCCGTGAAATATTTAAAAAGTCATGAGACGAGACACAGGATATGACTTGACATTTCCAGTGAAATATCTAAAAGTCATGACACGAAATAGAATAGATGATCTCAATATTTCCAGTGAAATATTCAAGAGATCATGCAAGGAACGTGAGGGATGACTTAATATTTCCAGTGAAATATTTAGATAGTCATGAGAGGAATTTAAAGAATGACTCAATATTTCCAGTGAAATATTTAAAGAGTCATGAGACGAGACGCACGAGATGACTACAATATTTCCAGTGAAATATTCAAGTAGTCATAAGAGGGGTACGAGAGATGACTTTAATATTTCCAGTGAAATATTTAAATAGTCATAAGATTTATGGAATATGTTCCATCATTCCTAGACCTAGACGGAGATGGTTAGGGGATTCTCGGTTGAGAGGTTTGGTTGATTTACGGATTTCGATGTGCTTCGCACGTGAGTGTTTCACGGGGTTTTGAAAGATGTAAAGCTAGGCCTATGGTGCTGATTCGCAGCAGGGTTTGGGATCTTAAGACGTGTATATTCACACGAGGATGAAAGGAACTACTAATCACTTATATAGTAACTCGTGAGTCCTTTGGATGAGCGTTTTAACATATGTTGTTAAAAGGCTTGAGTATGATGTTTCGGATATGACATTTAACAATTGCGATCGCAAGTTAAACTTACTCGAATATTTCGGATGAAATATTTAAGTTGTCAACCCTACTCCGAGTTCTACTAGGTTTGTATCTAACCTTCCCATGACAAACGGGTGTATTACTTGGAAGAAGGCGAAGTGATGACTGGGGAATTAGGACAACTTCGCGACTACTCTAACTTATAGGATTTGACACTAGTGTATGACTCTATGACTTCTAAGGGTTCATAGTGATGGGCATACCTAATTCCTAATGTGTCAAAAGAGCATAGTGTGGGTGCAAGCTTTACAATCAAATCATGTAAAATGCACATAAGGAATAAATGCAAACATCATGCAAAACATGATAATCATTTAGCATTTAAGATCACGAAGACATTTAATCATATCTTATGAGAACATGTTATCATTTTGAAACACGTATGTGGGATGCAAGCAATCTAGGTTTGCTAAGGCAGATCCTAATTACTACTTGTTCAAAATGAAATCCTAACGGGAGATAAAGTTCACCGATGTAAACTATCTCTAGTCAAATGTAGGAATGAAAAATTTTCAAGTTAGAGAATGAGTGTTATCTTGTTTTGCTAATACATGGCCTAATATGACTCAATTAACCATACTTTGAAAGTTGGTTAGAGAATGACATGTCTTACACAACTCCTAACAAAGGCAAGCGAAATGTTTTTAATTTCGTATTTGAGATTTAGAGGTTATTTGATGAAGATGGTGTATTTTATGATCTCTTGGACAACATCTTTGTTTGTTGAGTTGTTACATGTTATTTTAACATGATTTGGTTTCCTAGAACCAAGAGACACTCTAATGTGATACAATGTAGAACCTACTATATGAGCTTGTTTACTGCAGAAAATCGAATATAAATTACTTTCATGTATTTGGAGCACTCTGCTATCCAAAGAATGATCGTGATGGCCTTGGAAACTCAAAGCCAAAGCGGATATAGGAATCTTTGTCGGATATTGTGAAAACAATAAGGGATTCGGAATTTGGAACCGTCGCACCCGGGAGATTTAGGAGATTATACATGCTAATTTCGATGAGCTTACCGAAATGGCATCTCAGCAACACAGCTTAGAACCCGCTGCTAACCATCTAAACTTCCCCGATCCTTCAGCTGCTGTAACACCCCGACCCGACAAGGGCAAAGATGTCACAAATACATGGTTTCATATCAGAATAAACATAGTATCCACGAATAAAACAGCGGAAATCATAACATAAATCAAGAGAATAAGTCAACATGACTTAATTACAAAGATCAGACAGAAATAATGAAGTACATAACAAAATCCAAATGGTGAAATAATCCAACTAAAAACAAAGCTTCACTCAGGTGCACTCTTCCCAAAAGCCATACCCCAGCTCCTAGCTTAAATACCTACCGCGGGAAAAGAAACGCGGCTGATCTACACGAGCTCAGTGAACAGATATAACGGTAACAAACAATAATAATGAAATAGGGAAGATGGAAGGAATCGTACATGATGTAATAATAGATGAGAAGAAATATGAAGGTTATACAGAGATATCAGAAAGTATGGATAGTATCATGAGTAATGGTGAAGTAATCAAAAGATCCCATCAAGCCCAAACATACCAAGCCCAGTACAGAGATAAGTCCAGTATCATGTCATAGGGTGTCAGTAATGAAAGGTAAAGGTCATAAGTCTATAAAGTGCATGGAAAACAGTAATCCTCTACGAGCCCAGAAACATGAACATGAAATCATAATCATACCGCCATGCAGAGAGATGTTCCTCTCACTAATCCCAGAAATCAGATAATGGAGTAGCTAGCTCCCAGAGTGTGAAAGACGTGTATCGCACACACCATCAGTCACCAGAAATCAGTAATCAGTAATCAGAAATCAGAACAGTTCTAGGATGCATCCATGCGCCCCTGGTGGCCATATACCTCCCAACACACCAAATAAAATACAGAAAAGGGACGGAACAGGTCATCACTCTCCTGCCCTAGAGTCATGCCATCGGTGCATCAATGACATGGACATGAAACCCTCATGCCTAGTTATGGCTCGTAGTATCAAACTGTGGGTCAAGGTCAAGTATCATGTATCCAGTATTTAATTTAGTTTCATAAGTCAATTTCCATTTCAGAATATCAGAGTTCATAATCAGAGGTTCATGTCAGAGGTTCATACCATAAAGGTTCCATGTCAGAAAGATCATATATCAGAAATGTTTAATATCAGAAGGTTCATAACAGAAAGGTCATGTATCAGAAAGGTTTAATATCAGAAAGATTCATAACAGAAAGGTCATGTCAAAGGTTCATAATATCATGAATGAAACAGAAAGGTTCACAGAATCAAAGAACATGGCAGTAAACCAGAAATCAGAAATGAGACGAAGGCACCTTATTAAAGAAGGGCAGAATATCTGTACCTTATTGCTGACAAATGAAACTACTGAATAAGATGATCAAGAGCACAGGACTACTCCCTCTTCACACCTAGAGGAGTAAAGACATGATTACTAACGATCCCATTTCCATATTAAGTAACTTTCTATTTTTAGCAGGTTTCCATTTTTAGAAAGTTTCCTTATTTAGTAAGTTTCCAAAATTAGCAGATTTCTATAATGAGTAAGATTTAAGTATTATGATGTAGTTAAGTCATTCATTTAGTCTCTTTATGTATTTAGGGTTGACTTTAGCAAACTATAACAGTTTAGGGTTAAATGTGTCAAGCTTGCATAGTTTAGGGTTTCAAATGTTCCAAAGTTAAGAGTCAACCATGTAATTATCATATTCATTCATTTTAATCCTTCATTTACCAAAGTGTACGACCTGAATACTTCAAGTTTACCAAAATTACCCTTTATACCCCTTAGTTTATAAGTTTACAAATTAAACCCCCTTAATACATAATTTTACATTTTACATCCTTATCTTCTCCATAATTACCAACCAACCTCTTATTTTATCATAATTACAGAATATAACATCAGAATTACTTATTGTACGAATCCAGCCCCTCAAGTTTCAGAATTTACACAATTAGCCCCTTAAGTTTACAAAACTTATAAATTAAATCATAATTCCATATTAATTACATATTAGCCCCCATAATTATCCAAACTTACACCGAACCATCTTAATATTATAATTTACTCAAAATGACCTCAAGTTTCCAGTATTTACATTTTTAGTCCCTATATTTTATTTATTTCCAAATCGAATTACATATATTATATAATTCACAAATAAATCCCTAAGTTGCAAAATTTACAAAAAGGACCCCCATTTTATATTTTATTTACATCAGCCACGATTTATAGAGTATGACAAAAATGACCCACAAGTTTTACAAATTACAAAACAGCCCCTTAACTATTTTAATTTAAAATCGGTATACATAATCTTTATCAAAAATCAAACCTTAATAATCCCAATCATTATACCATCATTCTATCATCATTATAACATGTAAATTTCCAGATTTCATCACCTCAAAACCCTAGTTCGAACGGTTTCAATATTTTCCACAATTTTCCCTTTCTTTATCCTAAAACCCGATAATACATTAATTCCATAATTCATGATTTTGACTCAAACAAATCAAGACACCATTTTTCTCATGTTATATGAAGATTATAGAAGCCACGAAAATTATATACAAGCTCAATAAAAATCGCATGAATTAGTTAGGTCCGGTTATACGAAATTAGGGTTTATGTCTCGTTATTTTTCATTCGATCAAAACACATTGCATGGTTCGATTCTAATAATTTTAACATGTTATATATGATTAGGAGAAGGCTAGAAAAATACCAAATTAATTATAGGATGATCGGATCACACGTTATGAATTTACCCTTCTCGGTTTGGATAAAACGACACCAAAAATCTCCACGTGCCAAAAATGCGATCAATAACCTTGGAATGATTTTTCACAGAGTATACATGATGTGAGGAACTCAGGAAAATTATCAAAAGAATTTTACAATGATCGAATGAATTAAAATGGTATTTACCTCACTTTTGTACTCGACACAAGAAAATTTCGAACACGCTTGAACTAGGCTACCACAATTCGATTTGCTATTTTTCTAGGCTTCTTAGGATTGTGATGAACTCAGGAAAATTAGTGTTTGGTTTCCAGAATTTCGTATGGATGAGAAGAGGATTATTTTGTGTGTTGTTGTGTCAATCGGCAATTAGGGTTTAGAAAGGAAAATGTGAATTGACTAAATAAATGCTAATGCCGACATTAGGGGGGGGGGGGAAATGGGCCATGATTTCAGGAATTTAAGTTAAGAAATTTAATGGCTTTTATTTTCTATTTTAATGTTTTTTTTTTTAATTTCATTTAATTACTTTAATTAAATCATAAAATTTGAATTTAATCTCTACTTGGCGCCCAAGGGCATTTTGGTAATTTTGTGGCTTGTATAAATGTTAAATAGAGTTGTTAAAATTATTTGGGATCATAACTTGTTCATTGTTAGGAGTTTGGAATTTATTTGGTGCTTTACACATGTTTTATTTAGATTTTAAATTCCCAGGGGTAATTTGGTCATTTTACATGTTATAGAATTTCAGGTATTACAACTTCTTCCCCACTAACAGAAAAATTTCGTCTTCGAAATTTGCAAGGACATAGAAGAGAACAATAGGACAGAAACGAACCAGGACATACCAGATCAGATAAGCCTTACTCACGGATGGCTTGGAACAATTTAGCAGAACGGATCTCATCGTAAGATAATGGAAACAAACGGATAGGGTAAAACCTATTAAGGTAGAGCAGAAGTGAAGAACACCATCGGTTTCGCTCATCGTACCATGATCATAAGAATTCTCAGAGTGAACAAATCAAATCAAAACCTCAAAACTCAACATAGAATAAAATTATTAATTTAGAATTCAAAATATCCGTACGAGAAATAAAAAAAAGCATCGAATGTATCATAATCGCAAAAGAGACCATAGGTATCAAAATATCCAAACAAACGGAATGAAGAAAATAGCAATTTGTGAAAACGGTTTCCTCACTGAGCTGGCTTGTTGTCCTTGGCACCCTTATTGTTGTCGTTGTTACCTCCAAACTTGGGACAATCCCTCACTTGATGCTCAGAAGATCCACACCTAAAACAGGTCCCATAAGCCCGACGACACTCTCCAGGGTGGCGTTTCCCACATGTAGTACAGATAACGTAAGGAAATGAACCTTCAGATGAACCTCCTTGAGTACCAAATCTAGAAGCCCTGCTCTGCTGATGTCCCCTAGTAGTATGATCTCTCCACTGTTCCTGACTGTTGTTGCGCCCCGAGCGATCATCTCCTTGCCTAGTATTGAACCTGGAATCCTGGCCCCTCGTATCCGGCCTCTTCTGATCATAGTTCCTGCCAGGCTGACCCTGATGGTCGTATCGTCGATCCCTCTGTCCACTAGAATCATAACTCCTGTCACTCCGGCCCTTAAAATCCCTGCTCTGACCCTGAGTCTGAATCATATCCCCATCTCTGTTCCTCTTATACCCGGATCCCTGATGAAATATCTCAATATTGCGAGCTGCGTCGCAACATTCTGCCGGGTCCCGAAACTCATCATTAAGTATGCGGTCTAGTACCCACCTCTTGAGTCCCCATTTGAATTGTCTAGCCTGCTGCTTAGCATCCCCAGCAAGCGGACCCACAAAACTGACTAATCTCTGAAACCTCTCCAGATATTGCCCAGCATTTTCAGAATCTAGCTGAGAGATGGTGTTGTACTCCCTAATGAATCTCTGCTGCTCGAAAACAGGGAAGTACTGATTATAGAACGTGGTACGAAAATCAGCCCAAGAACAACCAAGGACAGATGCATCACCACCCTTAGCTTCCTTGTGCGCTTTCCACCAGTTGAGCGCATCACCCTCTAACTTGAACACAGCCAGACGAGTCTTGAACCCGTCCTCACAACCTAGCACTTCAAACAGTTTCTCCATGTGGGTGATCCAGTCTTCTGCCGCATGAGGAGTAGCAGCAGAAGTGAAGGACAACGGCTTGAGTTTATTGAAACTCTCCAGCCACCTATTAATGGTAGTGGGTCGGCCCCCACCACCAGAAGAACTGCCAGCACCCCCAGATGGACCAGCTCCACCACTGATAAGCCGGTTGATCACCGCCTCAGTGTTAAGGCCCGGTAGCAGACTGGCTACAGCATTAGCCACCATAGCCTCCAGATTGGGGATTTCAGCATCTCCACTGTTATACTCTTGGTGACGAGTGTTAACCATCTATAGAATTATGAAGACGATTAGTAAGATGAAGCAAAAACATGACAGAGCAGAATAAGGAAAAGAGTACGCGAAAGGAAAACCTAATGTCTACCCAATCCTCACAGGTCAAAGGCCTAAGCCAACGGGTTTCGGAAACCTGTCTCTGATACCATAAATTGTAACACCCCGACCCGACAAGGGCAAAGATGTCACAAATACATGGTTTCATATCAGAATAAACATAGTATCCACGAATAAAACAGCGGAAATCATAACATAAATCAAGAGAATAAGTCAACATGACTTAATTACAAAGATCAGACAGAAATAATGAAGTACATAACAAAATCCAAATGGTGAAATAATCCAACTAAAAACAAAGCTTCACTCAGGTGCACTCTTCCCAAAAGCCATACCCCAGCTCCTAGCTTAAATACCTGCCGCGGGAAAAGAAACGCGGCTGAGCTACACGAGCTCAGTGAACAGATATAACGGTAACAAACAATAATAATGAAATAGGGAAGATGAAAGGAATCATACATGATGTAATAATAGATGAGAAGAAATATGAAGGTTATACAGAGATATCAGAAAGTATGGATAGTATCATGAGTAATGGTGAAGTAATCAAAAGATCCCATCAAGCCCAAACATACCAAGCCCAGTACAGAGATAAGTCCAGTATCATGACATAGGGTGTCAGTAATGAAAGGTAAAGGTCATAAGTCTATAAAGTGCATGGAAAACAGTAATCCTCTACGAGCCCAGAAACATGAACATGAAATCATAATCATACCGCCATGCAGAGAGATGTTCCTCTCACTAATCCCAGAAATCAGATAATGGAGTAGCTAGCTCCCAGAGTGTGAAAGACGTGTATCGCACACACCATCAGTCACCAGAAATCAGTAATCAGTAATCAGTAATCAGAAATCAGAACAGTTCTAGGATGCATCCATGCGCCCCTGGTGGCCATATACCTCCCAACACACCAAATAAAATACAGAAAAGGGACGGAACAGGTCATCACTCTCCTGCCCTAGAGTCATGCCATCGGTGCATCAATGACATGGTCATGAAACCCTCATGACTAGTTATGGCTCGTAGTATCAAACTGTGGGTCAAGGTCAAGTATCATGTATCCAGTATTTAATTTAGTTTCATAAGTCAATTTCCATTTCAGAATATCAGAGTTCATAATCAGAGGTTCATGTCAGAGGTTCATACCATAAAGGTTCCATGTCAGAAAGATCATATATCAGAAATGTTTAATATCAGAAGGTTCATAACAGAAAGGTCATGTATCAGAAAGGTTTAATATCAGAAAGATTCATAACAGAAAGGTCATGTCAAAGGTTCATAATATCATGAATGAAACAGAAAGGTTCACAGAATCAAAGAACATGGCAGTAAACCAGAAATCAGAAATGAGACGAAGGCACCTTATTAAAGAAGGGCAGAATATCTGTACCTTATTGCTGACAAATGAAACTACTGAATAAGATGATCAAGAGCACAGGACTACTCCCTCTTCACACCTAGAGGAGTAAAGACATGATTACTAACGATCCCATTTCCATATTAAGTAACTTTCTATTTTTAGCAGGTTTCCATTTTTAGAAAGTTTCCTTATTTAGTAAGTTTCCAAAATTAGCAGATTTCTATAATGAGTAAGATTTAAGTATTATGATTTAGTTAAGTCATTCATTTAGTCTCTTTATGTATTTAGGGTTGACTTTAGCAAACTATAACAGTTTAGGGTTAAATGTGTCAAGCTTGCATAGTTTAGGGTTTCAAATGTTCCAAAGTTAAGAGTCAACCATGTAGTTATCATATTCATTCATTTTAAACCTTCATTTACCAAAGTGTACGACCTGAATACTTCAAGTTTACCAAAATTACCCTTTATACCCCTTAGTTTATAAGTTTACAAATTAAACCCCCTTAATACATAATTTTACATTTTACATCCTTATCTTCTCCATAAATACCAACAACCTCTTATTTTATCATAATTACAGAATATAACATCAGAATTACTTATTGTACGAATCCAGCCCCTCAAGTTTCAGAATTTACACAATTAGCCCCTTAAGTTTACAAAACTTATAAATTAAATCATAATTCCATATTAATTACATATTAGCCCCCATAATTATCCAAACTTACACCGAACCATCTTAATATTATAATTTACTCAAAATGACCTCATGTTTCCAGTATTTACATTTTTAGTCCCTATATTTTATTTATTTCCAAATCGAATTACATATATTATATAATTCACAAATAAATCCCTAAGTTGCAAAATTTACAAAAAGGACCCCCATTTTATATTTTATTTACATCAGCCACGATTTATAGAGTATGACAAAAATGACCCACAAGTTTTACAAATTACAAAACAGCCCCTTAACTATTTTAATTTAAAATCGGTATACATAATCTTTATCAAAAATCAAACCTTAATAATCCCAATCATTATACCATCATTCTATCATCATTATAACATGTAAATTTCCAGATTTCATCACCTCAAAACCCTAGTTCGAACGGTTTCAATATTTTCCACAATTTTCCCTTTCTTTATCCTAAAACCCGATAATACATTAATTCCATAATTCATGATTTCGACTCAAACAAATCAAGACACCATTTTTCTCATGTTATATGAAGATTATAGAAGCCACGAAAATTATATACAAGCTCAATAAAAATCGCATGAATTAGTTAGGTCCGGTTATACGAAATTAGGGTTTATGTCTCGTTATTTTTCATTCGATCAAAACACATTGCATGGTTCGATTCTAATAATTTTAACATGTTATATATGATTAGGAGAAGGCTAGAAAAATACCAAATTAATTATAGGATGATCGGATCACACGTTATGAATTTACCCTTCTCGGTTTGGATAAAACGACACCAAAAATCTCCACGAGACAAAAATGCGATCAATAACCTTGGAATGATTTTTCACAGAGTATACATGATGTGAGGAACTCAGGAAAATTATCAAAAGAATTTTACAATGATCGAATGAATTAAAATGGTATTTACCTCACTTTTGTACTCGACACAAGAAAATTTCGAACACGCTTGAACTAGGCTACCACAATTCGATTTGCTATTTTTCTAGGCTTCTTAGGATTGTGATGAACTCAGGAAAATTAGTGTTTGGTTTCCAGAATTTCGTATGGATGAGAAGAGGATTATTTTGTGTGTTGTTGTGTCAATCGGCAATTAGGGTTTAGAAAGGAAAATGTGAATTGACTAAATAAATGCTAATGCCGACATTAGGGGGGGGGGGGAAATGGGCCATGATTTCAGGAATTTAAGTTAAGAAATTTAATGGCTTTTATTTTCTATTTTAATGTTTTTTTTTTAATTTCATTTAATTACTTTAATTAAATCATAAAATTTGAATTTAATCTCTACTTGGCGCCCAAGGGCATTTTGGTAATTTTGTGGCTTGTATAAATGTTAAATAGAGTTGTTAAAATTATTTGGGATCATAACTTGTTCATTGTTAGGAGTTTGGAATTTATTTGGTGCTTTACACATGTTTTATTTAGATTTTAAATTCCCAGGGGTAATTTGGTCATTTTACATGTTATAGAATTTCAGGTATTACAGCTGCACCCTTCTCTCTAAACCGCAAAGACCTAGAAGATTTGTTTGCCCCGCTATTTGATGACACTATGGTTCGTCGTGCTTCTGATGAATCAACAAGTTTCGTTGCATAACCACTCATCGATAATCAAGAACCGGTTACTCCAGTAACTACTACCATCACAACAGTTGTTGCAGATGCACCTCAACCAGAAACATCATCCTCAGTTAGACAAACAACTTCTACTTCTGCGAATGCAGCTGAGGATCCCCCTCTAAATTCTTATGACATTCCCACACCAGCAGATTATCACGGAAATGCCTTCTTTAATCCATTTGCTCCAGCACCCACCATTCCTGACATTGCTGAAACCTCAACACGCAATTTCGAACCGTCAAATCTGCACCATAATTATCATCACTACCATCCTCTCACAAATGGACCAAGGACCACCCATTAGTGAATGTTATTGGAAACCCAGAAAACCCAGTCATGACACGTCAACGACTCCACTAATACGGTGAAACCTGCATTTATGCACTCACCGTTTGTCAATCTGAACCCAAAAACATTAAAGAAGCCCTTACTTACGACAGCTGGATTGAGTCTATGCAAGAGGAATTGGATCAATTCAAGAGGTTGGAAGTTTGGGAATTGGTAGAAAGACAAGATGGGGTTTACGTCGTCGGGCTAAAGTATATTTGGAAAACCAAGTTGGATGTGGATGGTGCAATAATTCATAACAAGTCCCGGTTGGTCGCAAAAGGATTCAATTAAGAGGAAGGAATAGACTTCAAGGAATCGTTTGCATCAGTAGCAAGGCTTGAGGCTGTTCGAATGTTCCTGGCATACGCGGCTCACAAGAACATTACTGTCTACCAAATGGATGTGAAGACAACATTTCTCAATGGACAACTCCGAGAAGAGGTGTACGCTACACAACTAGAAGCATTCGTGGACCTAGAACAACCGAATCAAGTACATCGGCTAAAGAAAGACCTCTACGGCCTTAAACAA
Source organism: Artemisia tridentata subsp. tridentata (assembly GCA_021014915.2). NCBI lineage: Eukaryota > Viridiplantae > Streptophyta > Magnoliopsida > Asterales > Asteraceae > Artemisia > Artemisia tridentata. The sequence goes on from CP139508.1 coordinate 220,770,491, forward strand.
GCCCCGAGGGCCTGGTACGATAAATTATCTGCATTCTTACTGGCCAATCACTTCACTAAAGTTTCTGTTGACCCAAATTTATTTATCCAGACACACGGGGAAGATATTCTCATTGTACAAATATATGTGGATGATGTTATTTTTGGATCTACCCATAAAAAATATTCAAACGCTTTTGCAAAATTAATGAAACAGAACTTTGAGATGTCCATGATGGGTGAACTTAAATTCTTTCTAGGATTGCAAGTTCATCAATCACCCCGTGGTATATTTTTAAGTCAGTCCAAATATGCTCAGGAAATCCTGGAAAAGCATGGTATGAATAGATGTGACACCTATAACACCCCTATGTCTTCCTCATCCCCGAAGCTAGATGCTGATCTACATGGGACACCCATTGATGCTAACAAACATGTAAAACCCAAAACTTAGCATAATCTGAAATGACTAAAATGCCCCCTAAATTTAAATTTTAAGAACTTAAGAGAACTATGCAAGTGACATTATTGAATTTAACTTAAGTTACCTAACAAATTTAGTTAATGTGAACTATACACTATAAGTAAAATGTGAATTAATAAAAGAACCTTATGTTATAGATATAACACATTAACTTGTCACATATGGGTCAAGCTAAATTAAAAGTCATGTACAAATAAAATTAGAGATAAGCATGGATAAATTGATAAGTTAGGAAGGAAATCATCCTCCCTTATTTCACTCCAAAAACTCGGTCCACCCTCCCTACAAACACTCCATAACCCTATATTTGATCACTCCCCAAAACAAGAAAAAAAAAAACCCTACTCTCCCCATTCTCTATTATACAGCAGCCACAAGAAGGAAAAAAAAAAAACCCTAAACTGTCTCATCAAAGGTCACGGCTGCCATCTCTTGTGTACTCTCTCATTCGATCAACAGCAGCCAAGGGAAGATCTTGTTTGTGTTCTTGTCAATCCATATCAAGGTAATCTTGTTCTTGTCAAAAGTAATCCATACGAATTGATAACAAGCCCTAATCGACCTTGTGTTCTTGTCCTTTTTGTTTTCTGCCGTGCGAACCAAAGAAGAAGGAAAGGAAGGAAAGTTGGTGATTCATGTGCTCTTGTCCTTGTGTTTTGATCACGCAACGAGGGTAACATGTATCTACTCTTGTTCTATATCATCCTTGTTGATCTTGTTCGAGTTCTTGGTCCTTGTCGAATTATATGAAAAGAACTACACATAAAATAATGATCATGAAACCTTAAAACCTAATATGTATGAATCGACCCATGTGTGTGTATGATGATTTTAATTGTTTTGATTATGTTAAGACCAGATATAAATCGACCTAAATATGTTAAAAACCCAACAATAATCATTTTATGTCAAGATATGAACATTTGTAATTCAAAACCCTAAAGGATTACATGGAATAACAAGAACTGCTACTGCTCTGAGAATTTGTCCAACTTTAAACGATTATATAAAAATAATGGTAAGGTGTTTTTGGGTGGTTTTTGAGTCTAGAAGTAAGTTCGGGAAAAGAGTTTTCTGGGAAATTAATCTTTTAATTTTTAGAGGTCAATAAGGCAACTTTTTGATTTTTAGAAGTTCAAGCGTTAAACTGAATTCGTATGTCAGGAAAAATAGTCCAGGTTTATGAATTTTAATTTAAAAACCATGTCAAATTGTAAGGTGTCCTTTGAACTGGGTAATATTTAATATGTCTAGTAATTAGTGGAGTTTTTTTAGGTTTTTATAAATTTTTCTGAAGGGGTAAAGAAATACAAACTTGTCGGGTGTTTCATCAGATCCGATTCTGGAACATGTTATGGAAATGGATTTTTCATTCGTACTTGTATTAAATAATAAAATCTGGAAAAATTATGTAAAATACTTAAGACATATAGGTACGTGTGTGAATTTTTGGGAATTTTAATTCTGAGTTCGTTTACGATAAATAAATTCTACTAAATAGGTCCAGTTCATACTTAAAATCTGTTAAAAGTGGGAAAGTGATTAAAAAGGGTGTTATGTGTTTATTGTTCTAAACTAAAGGGTTAAATTGTTATTTTTCTAAAACTAAAGGACTTAACTTGTGAAAACATGTATCTTGAATATATTTACATTTTATACCCTAATCTTAGCATAATGACACTATAAACCCTAAACTTATTATAATTGCATATTAAACCCTAAAATTATGGAAACTACTTTAAGAACCCTAAACTTAAGTAAATGACATTATGAACCTTAAACTACTAATATGGTCATCTTTAATACTTTAAGTTGATAAACGGGAATGTTAATAACTTGAGTTACTAAATATGGAAACTTGCTATTTTTGGAAAGTTACTAAATATGGAATGAGAACTAAAATGAAACCTTTATGACTACAAAACTTATAAGTACAATTATGATTATTTGTAGATCGGGTGAATAAGGAGTGATCTCCTGCTTGTTTTTCATTTCTTTGCTTTTGCTTGCGTGTTTGTTAAGGTACAGATATTCTTTCCCTTCTCAGTAGGGATATTTTCTATTGATTCGATGCCTGCTATGTTTCCCTTTATTTCACTCATGACTTTCATTGTATGATTGTGATTCTATTTTATCCATTTTATGTTTTTGTGTTTGCCATGTTTACTTGAGTTACTATCTTGTTTCTCTTGCCATGCTAGATTATATTTGTTGTATGCTATGATAGATCCATGCCTAAGCTTAACTAGTTTTAGAGGTACTAGGACCATGCTTAGGATGGCACCCTATGCATGACACTCCCGTAGAGGTGTGATAGATCTACGGCGTTCCCCCTATGTATATGTATTATAACGCGTTCACTATTGGCCAACCTTATGTGTGATCAGTCTAGTACTGACATACATACCTATGTTAGGGAGCGTATGGATATATCCTAGGTTTTAATTTTTATGTGTTTATGGTGACCAGGGGTGTGTGCCTTGCATTCCTTCTCACATCTTTATTTTTATTGTTACTTAGAGGTCTCCCCTCTTCGTATACTTGTAATGTGTATGTATGATTAGTTAGATTATGTATGGAGTTCTTATGGCACATCCTTATATGAACCCTCCTTTGCTTCATTTCATTTCTTGATTCATTTTATATTCAGTTCTCATGCACTCTTGATTTCTTAGTTCTTCTTTTCATGATTATGCTTTTCGTTTTGTATTCTTATTTCCTTCGTTGCTTATGCTTATTTACCTTTATGTTTATGGATTCGTGTATATATATCTGTTCACTGGGCTTTTTAAGCTCAGCTGCATGTTTTCTTTTCATGTGCGGCAGGTAATAAGCGGGGCGACGGGCTTGGGAATGAGAGAGCTTAGGACCTAAGAGACCTAATTAATTTTCATTTCGTTGTCCATTGTTTCGGACCTTTATTTTATTTTAGTACTTAGAATATTATCATTTTTACTTTGGTTTGTTTGGTTAAACCTATGCATTTGGATAATCTTTTGGATACTAGTCTTGATGTTTGAGACTTAGTTATTTATTTAAAAGACTTCCGCTTGCGTTATGTATGCTCTGTATGACACAAAAACGTGACACTTTGGCCTTCACGGGTCGGGGTGTTACAATTTTGTACCAGAGCCAAGGTTTGACCTGTAGAACATTAGAAATGACCTGTGAGGATATTGGGTAGACGCTAGGGTTTCCGTTTGACCCGATCTCTTATTTCTCATTCTGACCCTTTCGCTTGTTTCGTCTCTTTTTGACTCGTTTATGACGTTTCAGATGGTGGCTACTCGTCGGAATGATTTTGAGGAACCCTTTGGTCCTGCTTTTGATGCAGCGGTTCAGTGTGCTGTTGATGCGTTACTTCTCGGTTTGACAACAAGTATCGCGAAGGAGATTAGGAGGAACACCCCTAGTAGTAGTGGTGGTAGCGGTGGAAATGGTAGTGGTGGTGGTGATGCTCCACCAGTGTCGATCCATGTGTGGTTGGAGCGGTTTGTTAAGCAGAAACCGCGTTCGTTCAGTGCTGCTACTTCTCCTGTGGAAGCGGAGAATTGGATATCTCACATTGAGAAGATATTCTAGGTACTTGGTTGTGATGACGTGTTTAAGGCATGTTTGGCTAGCTACAAATTTGAGGGAGACGCCCTCAGTTGGTGGAAAGCGTATCGGATAGCTAAGGGAGGTGAGGAGTTTGTTACTGGGTAATCATGGGCTGATTTTTGGGAGATCTTCTATCTTCAGTACTTCCCTTTGTCTGAGAGACAGAAAATTAAGCGTGACTGATGATGTACCCTCCTAACGGGTCGAAGGACTCCCCTTCGAACCTGTACGAAGCCTTCTCTTCGAAGGCCCAGGTCAATCGTCTCCCAAAGCACTCATAGTGTCTAACCTTTGTCGAGGTTCAAAACCTGGCCTCCGTCACGGTTTGGAGCCTGGCCTCTGTCACTGTTCAGAGCCTGGTCTCTGTCAACGTTCAGAGCCTGGCCTCCGTCAACGTTCAGAACCTGGCCTCCGTTACGGTTCAGAGCCTGGCCTCCGTCACTGTTCGGAGCCTGGTCTCTGTCAACGTTCGGAGCCTGGCCTTCGTCAACGTTCAGAACCTGGCCTCTGTTACGGTTCAGAGCCTGGCCTCCGTCACTGTTTGGAGCCTGGTCTCTGTCAACGTTCAGAACCTGGTCTCCGTCAATGTTCGGAGCCTGGCCTCCGTCAACTTTCGGAGTCTGGCCTCCGTCAGCGTTCGGAGCCAGGCCTCCGTAAGCGTTCGGAGCCTGGCCTCCGTCAGCGTTCGGAGCCTAGCCTCCGTCAACGTTTGGAGCCTTACGTTCGTCAACGTTCGGAGCCTGGCCTCCTTCAACGTTTGGAGCCTTACCTCCGACAAGAATAGAAGCCTTAAGCCCTTCGGGGTATCTCCTAAGAAGGAACTAAAACGGAGGATCACTTTGACCTGGTCGTACCCACGTCTCCTCTTCCTTTAGTTTTTCCCACCAAGGTAGAGACCGTGAGCTACAAAACCCTAGCGGTTACCACAAATCATGGGACGCCCCCATGATCTCCGAACAAAGTGCAACCGCCCACTAAGTCCTATTTCTCTCCTATAAATAGCTTAGTCGGGCAAGAACCATGGTATGTTTTACTGATGTTATCTAAAGTTAACTTCACTCTTGTCATTTACAACTTACTCAAACGATTACACATACTAACTCGCACGCCGGAGGTGGTTCGCAGGGTCCAACCCCTGCGCAATCACTTAACGTAGTGTTTCGGTATTTCTTATTTTCAGGTTAAGAACAAGCTTGGCGCAATCTCAACACCCCATTATTCCTTTGATCACCATCGAAGGCTTGGTTGTGCAATTATTTGTTCAATCAGTGGCGCCATCCGTGGGACACGCAACAATAAGTCTCGTTATTTCCAAGCTTATAACCAGTTGTAACTACTTTCACTATACATCCGGCATGGATCAAGGAAGAGAAGATACTCCCCCACCGGGTTTCTCGACCTTAACACCAATCCCAGTCAACGACTCCAACAACTTCTCCCCAATAACCGCTTTCACGTTCACCACACGTTCTCACCCAGAAGTAACACCCAACCATCATGCTTCGACATCAGCCAATCACAAAGCGTTGGAATCCCTCTTAAGGGCTCGCAAAAGGCAAGTTAGGAATGCGGAGATGCGAAGGGAGTTGGAATACTCAAGTGACGAATTTGTAACGAAAGGGATAGCGTGTAGCATGTTTTTTGAGTCGAATGCAATATATACTCGTACGTATATATCACTTTCGACTGGGGGGCTTGATGATGTACCCTCCTAACGGGTCGAAGGACTCCCCTTCGAACCTGTACGAAGCCTTCTCTTCGAAGGCCCAGGTCAATCTTCAACCAAAGCACTCATCGTGTCTAACCTTTGTCGAGGTTCAGAACCTGGCCTCCGTCACGGTTTGGAGCCTGGCCTCTGTCACTGTTCGGAGCCTGGTCTCTGTCAACGTTCGGAGCGTGGCCTACGCCAACATTCAGAACCTGGCCTCCGTTACGGTTCAGAGCCTGGCCTCCGTCACTGTTCGGAGCATGGTCTCTGTCAACGTTCGGAGCCTGGCCTCCGTCAACGTTCAGAACCTGGCCTCTGTTACGGTTCAGAGCCTGGCCTCCGTCACTGTTTAGAGCCTGGTCTCTGTCAATGTTCGGAGCCTGGCCTCCATCAACGTTCGGAGTCTGGCCTCCGTCAGTTTTCAGAGCCTGGCCTCCGTAAGCGTTCGGAGCCTGGCCTCCGTCAGCGTTTGGAGCCTTACGTTCGTCAACGTTCGGAGCCTGGCCTCCTTCAACGTTTGGAGCCTTACCTCCGACAAGAATAGAAGCCTTAAGCCCTTCGGGGTATCTCCTACGAAGGAACTAGAACGGAGGATCACTTTGACCTGGTCGTACCCACGTCTCCTCTTCCTTTAGGCTTTCCCGCCAAGGTAGAGATCGTGGGCTACAAAGCCCTAGCGGTTACCACAAATCATGGGACGCCCCCATGATCTCCGAACAAAGTGCAACCGCCCACTAAGTCCTATTTCTCTCCTATAAATAGCTTAGTCGGGCAAGAACCATGGTTTGTTTTACTGATGTTATCTAAAGTTAACTTCACACTTGTCATTTACAACTTACTCAAACGATTACACATACTTACTCACACGCCGGAGGTGGTTCGCAGGGTCCAACCCCTGCGCAATCACTTAACGTAGTGTTTCAGTATTTTCTATTTTCAGGTTAAGAACAAGCTTGGCGCAATCTCAACACCCCATTATTCCTTTGATCACCATCGAAGGCTTGGTTGTGCAATTATTTGTTCAATCAGTGACTATCATCATATTTCCCAGTTGGATAGGGAGACGAGTGCTGAGTATATGAAAAGGTTTGTTAGGCTTGCGGGTTTTCTGGGTAAGAAGGCTGGTTCTCCGGAGGAGCAGACTTTATATTTTAAGTGGGGGTTACGTGATAAGTTGCTGGATGGTATTCTGAATACAGATTTTACTGATGTGGCACAAGTTGCCAATGCGGTTTGTAATAAGGAGTTGATGTGGGAGAGGTCTAGGCGTGGGGTAAAGAGGACTCTGGATAGTGATAATCAGCAAGTCCAGGGTAGTAGTCAGAGAAATGTGGTTTCGAGGGGTAATGAGTTTCGGGGTAATGATAGGCGTGGTAACAACAACAGTGGGCAGAATCAGCGGTCAGGTCGTGACCAACAGTTTAGGGGTCAGCAGAGTCGTGGTAATTAGCAGGGTAATCGTGGTGCTACTTCTTCGGCTGGGCAGAGGAATGTGGAACGGCTTCCACCTCCTCCTATTTGTGCTGAGTGTGGGAAAGCTCATCCTGGTAATACTTGTTATAGGGCGACTGGTGCATGTTTTGGTTGTGGTGAAATTGGACATCGGGCTAAGGATTGTCCTAAGGCTAGTGGCAACAACCGTGGGAATGGAACTGGTGGGCAGCAGGCTTCTAAGGGCCGAGTTTTTGCACTAACCAGGGATCAGGCTGCGGGTACTTCTGGCACTGTTTCGGGTATGCTTTATTTATTTGATCGTCCCATTTTTGTTTTATTTGATACTGGTGCTACGCATTCTGTGATATCTTCTACGACTGCCAAAAACATTAATACGAACACAATACCACTAAACTATGCTTTATCTTTATCAACCCCAATGAAAAATTCTGTGACCATTACTCATGAATACGTGAATTGTCCCCTTCGTTTCGATGATAAAATTCACCCTGCAAATCTTCTTCCTCTAGATATGTATGACTTTGATGTAATCTTGGGTATGGATTGGTTATCGGAGCATCGAGCTACGATCGACTGCCATACTAGGCGTGTAATTTTTGGTGATCCTTCTAATCCTGAATTCGTCTACCAAGGTTCTCGGCTTGGTAAACCTATTAAGATCATATCCGCTATGAAAGCTCGTTCTCTTCTAACTCATGGTTTTGAAGGTTTTCTAGCTTCGATTAAGGATTCATCTTCGGATATTCCTAGTATGGAGAGCCTTTCGGTTGTTCGAGAATTCCCTGATGTATTTCCTGATGAACTCCCAGGCATGCCGCCTGAGCGTGAGGTTGAATTTTCGATTGATTTAATTTCGGGTGCAGAACCCATCTCCAAGGCTCCGTATCGTATGGCTCATGTTGAGTTGAAAGAATTGAAGGAGCAGTTGCAGGAATTGCTTGAATCGGGTTTTATTCGTCACAGTGTTTCTCCGTGGGGTGCTCCGGTGTTATTCGTTAAGAAGAAGGACGATAGTATGAGGCTATGTATCGACTACCGTGAGCTTAACCGCATTACCATTCGTAATCGTTATCCGCTTCCTCGCATTGATGATTTGTTCGATCAGCTCCAAGGAGCGAAATTCTTTTCTAAGATCGATTTGAAGTCTGGATATCATCAGTTGCGTGTGAAAGAGCATGATATTCCTAAGACCGCGTTTCGTATGAGATATGGCCACTATGAGTTCTTAGTCATGCCATTTGGGTTGACGAATGCTCCAGCGGTTTTCATGGACTTGATGAATCGGGTTTTCCACGAGTACTTAGATAAGTTTGTGATCGTGTTTATTGACGACATCTTGGTGTACTCTAAGACTAAAGAGGAGCATGAGAGCCATCTTCGTGTTGTTTTGGAGACTTTGAGGCAGAAGAAGTTGTACGCCAAGTTTTCCAAGTATGAGTTCTGGTTGGAACAGGTTGCATTCTTAGGTCATGTCGTTTCCGCAGATGGTATCAAAATGGATCCGGCTAAGGATGAGGCTATCACTAAGTGGCCAAGACCGACCAATGTGATTGAAGTCAGGAGTTTTCTTGGATTGGCTGGTTACTACAGGAGGTTTGTTGAAGGTTTTTCTCGTTTATCGTTACCGTTGACTCAGCTTATGCGCAAGGGAGAGAAGTTTGTATGGACCGACAAGAGAGAAGCTAGTTTTGAGGAGTTGAAGAAGAGGCTAGTTTCTGCGTCGATTCTTACTCTACCATCAGGTTCGGGAGGTTATCAGATCTACAGTGATGCTTCAAAGAAGGGTTTGGGTTGTGTTTTGATGCAGCATGGGAAAGTAATTGCGTATGCTTCAAGACAGCTGAAACCGTATGAGGAGAACTACCCTACTCATGATCTTGAATTAGCTGTTGTTGTCTTTTCTGTAAAGATCTTGAGGCATTATCTTTATGGTGAGAGTTGTGATATATTCACTGACCATAAGAGCCTGAAGTATATCTTTACCCAGAAGGAATTAAACATGCAACAGAGACGTTGGTTGGAGTTGTTGAAGGACTATGACACCAATATTCAGTATCATCCAGGGAAAGCCAATGTGGTGGCTGATGCTTTGAGTCGTAATTTAGGAATGATTGCTAGTCTTGACTTTGAGCTGAGGATTCTGAATGACTTAGAGATTATGGAAGTTGAGTTATGTGTTCGGGGTCATGATGGTTTTTGGGCAAGTTTGAAAGTGGAGTCTGATTTGATACTGAGGATTAAGGAAGCCCAGAAGGACGATGGTGAGTTATGGGCTATTGTACAGAATGTTGAGGATGGTAAGCAGTCAGAATTTCGTGTGGATGTTGATGGTATCGTTTGGTTTGGTGATCGTCTATGTGTTCAAGATGATTCGACTCTTAGTGAAGCTGTGCTTTCTAAGGCGCATAGTACTTCTCCGTTCTCTATACATCCAGGTTCGACTAAGATGTACCATGATCTGAAGCAACATTTTTGGTGGAATGGGATGAAGCAGGATGTGGCTTTGCATGTGGCGAGATGTATGACTTGTCAGCAGGTCAAGATTGAACATCAACGTGCAAGTGGTTTTTTGCAACCACTTGACATTCCTATGTGGAAATGGGATGAGATATCTATGGACTTCGTTACCGGTTTACCTCGTACTCTTCGAAAGCATGACGCTATTTGGGTCGTTGTTGATCGTCTGACCAAATCTGCGCATTTTCTCCGCATTCGTATTGATTATTCTGTAGGTCGTTTGGCTCAGATTTTCCAGCAGGAAATTGTTCGATTGCATGGTACGCCGTCTTCTATTGTGTCCGATCATGATCCTCGTTTTACGTCTCGTTTCTGGAAAGGGTTACATAAAGCTTGGGGTGTACGGCTTAAATTCATTACGGCATTACATCCTCAGACTGACGGACAGTCGGAGCGGACGATTCAGACCTTGGAGGATATGTTAAGGTCTTTTGCCTTAGAGTGGACAGGCCATTGGGATGATTACTTGTGTTTGGTGGAGTTTGCGTATAATAACAGTTGGCATGCGAGTATCAGAATGGCTCCGTTTGAGATGTTATATGGGCGTAAGTGTAGGGCGCCGGTTTGTTGGAATGAGGTCGGGGAACGACTCATTGAGGGACCCGAATTGATTAGGATTACTAATGAGAAGGTGGCTATGGCTAGAGAGAAGTTGAAGGAAGCTCGTACTAGGCAGAAGAGCTATGCTGATCGTCATCGTCGTGATGTGGAGTTTAATTCTGGTGATCGGGTATTCTTGAAAGTTTCTCCTTTTCGAGGCGTTAAGCGTTTCGGTATGAAAGGGAAGCTTAGTCCACGCTATATCGGTCCATTTGAGATTCTTGATCGGGTTGGTGAGGTATCTTATCGTTTGGCGCTACCTCCCCAGTTATCGCATGTGCACGACGTTTTTCATGTGTCACTTCTTCGTGGTTATAATTATCATCCGCTTCACGTTGTGTCTTGCCCGTTCGATCAGATTCGGGAAGATCTTTCGTATAGTGAAGAACCTGAGGCTGTTTTAGAGCGTCAGGAAAGAGTCATGAGAACTAAAACAATTCCGTTCGTAAAGATTCTTTGGAAGAACCATCCTGAGAGCGAGGTTACTTGGGAGACCGAAGAGTCGATACGATCCAATTATCAGTATTTCTCTTTTTGACTTGGTATGTATTCATTTCGATATTGCTTTCGCTTTCGCATTTTCATTACCACTTCGTATTTCAATTTTCGAGGACGAAAATTTATTTTTAGAGAGGAAGAGTTGTAAAACCCAAAACTTAGCATAATCTGAAATGACTAAAATGCCCCCTAAATTTATATTTTAAGAACTTAAGAGAACTATGCAAGTGACATTATTGAATTTAACTTAAGTTACCTAACAAATTTAGTTAATGTGAACGATACACTATAAGTAAAATGTGAATTAATAAAAGAACCTTATGTTATAGATATAACACATTAACTTGTCACATATGGGTCAAGCTAAATTAAAAGTCATGTACAAATAAAATTAGAGATAAGCATGGATAAATTGATAAGTTAGCAAGGAAATCATCCTCCCTTATTTCACTCCAAAAACTCGGTCCACCCTCCCTACAAACACTCCATAACCCTGTATTTGATCACTCCCCAAAACAAGAAAAAAATAAAAACCCTACTCTCCCCATTCTCTATTATACGGCAGCCACAAGAAGGAAAAAAAAAAAAAAAAAAAACCTAACTCTCTCATCAAAAGTCACGGCTGCCATCTCTTGTGTACTCTCTCATTCGATCAGCAGCAGCCAAGGGAAGATCTTGTTTGTGTTCTTGTCAATCCATATCAAGGTATTCTTGTTCTTGTCAAAAGTAATCCATACGAATTGATAACAAGCCCTAATCGACCTTGTGTTCTTGTCCTTTTTGTTTTCTGCCGTGCGAACCAAAGAAGAAGGAAAGGAAGGAAAGTTGGTGATTCGTGTGCTCTAGTCCTTGTGTTTTGATCACGCTACGAGGGTAACGTGTATCTACTCTTGTTCTATATCATCCTTGTTGATCTTGTTCGTGTTCTTGGTCCTTGTCGAATTATATGAAAAGAACTACACATAAAATAATGATCATGAAACCTTAAAACCTAATATGTATGAATCGACCCATGTGTGTGTATGATGAATTTAATTGTTTTGATTATGTTAAGGCCAGATATAAATTGACCTAAATATGTTATAAACCCAACAATAATCATTTTATGTCAAGATATGAATATTTGTATATCAAAACCCTAAAGGATTACATGGAATAACAAGAACTGCTACTGATCTGAGAATTTGTCCAAATTTAATCGATTATATAAAAATAATGGTAATGTGGTTTTAGGTGGTTTTTGAGTCTAGAAGTAAGTTCGGGAAAAGAGTTTTCTGGGAAAATTAATCTTGTAATTTTTAGAGGTGGAGAAGGCAACTTTTTGATTTTTGGAAGTTCAAGTGTTAAACTGAATTCGTATGTCTGGAAAAATAGTTTGTGTTTATGAATTTTAATTTGAAAACCATGTCGAATTGGAAGGTGTCCTTCGAACTGGGTAATATATCGTATATCTAATAATTAGTGGAATTTTTGTAGATTTTTATAAAATTTTCTGAAGGGGTAAAGAAATACAAACTTGTCGGGTGTTTCATCAGATCCGATTCTGGAACATGTTATGGAAATGGATTTTTCATTCATACTTGTATTAAATAATAAAATCTGGAAAAATTACGTAAAATACTTAAGACATATTGATACGTGTGTGAATTTTTGGGAATTTTAATTCTGCGTTCTTATATGATAAATAAATTCGACTAAACAGGTCCAATTCATACTTAAAATCTGTTAAAAGTGGAAAAGTGATTAAAAAGGGTGTTATGTGTTTATTGTTCTAAACTAAAGGGTTAAATTGTTATTTTTCTAAAACTAAAGGACTTAACTTGTGAAAACATGTATCTTGAATATATTTACATTTTATACCCTAATCTTAGCATAATGACACTATGAACCCTAAACTTATTATAATTGCATATTAAACTCTAAAATTATGGAAACTACTTTAAGAACCCTAAACTTAAATAAATGACATTATGAACCTTAAACTACTAATATGGTCATCTATAATACTTTAAGTTGATAAACGGGAATGTTAATAACTAGAGTTACTAAATATGGAAACTTGCTATTTTTGGAAAGTTACTAAATATGGAATGAGAACTAAAATGAAACCTTTATGACTACAAAACTTATAAGTACAATTATGATTATTTGTAGATCGGGTGAAGAAGGAGTGATCTCCTGCTTGCTTTTCATTTCATTGCTTTTGCTTGCGTGTTTGTTATGGTACAGATATTCTTTCCCTTCTCAGTAGGGATATTTTCTATTGATCTGATGTGTGGGAAACTAGAAGGGAGGTTGAATAGTTTACCGGTTTAAAAATCCTTTTAAAATCTCGTTTCAAAAGTTAGCAATTGGAAACTTTGATTCGAACTCTATGTGTAACCAATCAACACCAATATGAACTACACACTAAGCTAAGTAATAATAACAAATAAAAGTAAAGAGTAGAGTTGGAAAGATCGAACCGAGACAGAGGATTTATAGTGGTTCGGCTACGAAGCTCTTCTTCGCCCTACTCCACTCCCCGAGTACAACACTCGAGAGTTTCAAACACTATATCAACAACCTCCCTTCAGGCGGAGAAAACCGTACACGTCGCTTATCCTATTACCGACACTAAGCTAGATGTCGAGTGCTAATCTTAGCTAGCACCAATCTACCAAGGTCCACGTGACCAAACACTCAAGCCCAGTGGCTTCAAGAGATCACCAAGATCTCAACACGATCACAATGATCAACACTCACTCAACTAACACTAACCTAATGACCCTTGATCTTCTTGATCAATCACACAAGCCCAATGGCTTCAAGAGATGTTCACTATCTCTCTAGATCACACTTGATCTTCACTCTCACTCACAAAAGAGAAATAAACTTGATGTATGCTAAGACACAACAAGGATGTAACAAGTGTTACAAAAACCTAGCAACTATAACTCTAGTATCTTCTTGATTACTTGAGTTCTTCTCTTGCTAATGAAGAGGGATGACAACACCTTGTATCAACTTGGATACTTGTGTTCTTCTCTTGCTAGTGAAGAGGTATGAAGAGGATCACTTGAAGGATGATTGGATCACTCTTGAAACAAAGAAAAACTAATCTAAATGAACTAAAGAAGTGAAAGGTGTGAGAGGATTGAGCTAGGGGATTTTTCTGTGTGTGAAGGGTGCCTAAAACTGTGAAAGAGGTTGGTATTTATAGGCAAAGAAAATCTGAACGTTACAGAAAATTCTGTACGGACGGCTCCGTTAAATACCATACGGCTCCACTAAATTTAGTGGAACCGTGGAGCCGTGCCAGACAAAGACGCTCCAAATTTTGTCTTTTCTGGTGAAAATTTATTTGGGGAAGGTTGGAGCTGATTTTGGGGGGAAAATAGTTGTTATGAATTTCAAACTAATTTTTCCATTAAAACATTTCTTAATATTTCAAAAATAATTTGTCATGTGTATTTTTGAAAAAATGTTTTGTCCCATTTAAAATGTGAATTTTCAAAAACATAAAATCACTTCTTTGATCACTAGTTCAAGTTGTAACTTTGTTCAAGAGTGATTTGCGTAGAAACGGGATCTTCCGATTAAAAACTTGTTTACGTTAATTTTAACGTAACGTGAGTTCACATTTTGTCATCCTCAAAACGTGAAGTAATCGAAAGATATAAATAACGTTTTTAGAACGTTATTTGCATCAACAATCTCCCCCTTTTTGATGAAGACAAAACATAAACTCATTTTAGGTTAAAATTAGTTTTAACAAGTTTTTAATGAGTTTACTCCCATTTCTCCCCCTTTTGTCTAATCAAAAAGGTGATGAAGGCTCCCCCTTGATGTATACTCCCCCTCATTTGGAGAACACCAAGGAATCGAGCAATGGACCATGCTACAAAACAAAGTTAGACGACAAATATACAATATCTAACAAGTAGCACATTTTGACAAATAATCAATCCACACACAACAACAACAAAAATATGCTAAGTAGCCAAAATGAAAAGCCCATTACATAAATATAAAATAAATGTCATACATGAGTATGACTACATTAGGAAATCAAATAATACTAACAAGAAGACATATAAACATCGAGAGTAATATAAGGCTTCAAGATTTGCTTCCAACTTCAAAAGGTTCCTAATCATTTATTTGGGGAGACTAAACATAAACATGTTTAGTTTGGGCTATTGTGTGGTGGAGGTGGTGGAAGGATGATGGGTCCCATGAGTGGTGTGAGGAGGTGTTCAAGGTATGAAAACCTAAAGCTAAGCTCATCTCTAAGGTTCATGATGAGCTCATAGTTGTAGTGGCAACAAGCACAACTTAAGGTGTGTGTGTGTGTAGGGGATAAAGAATGGGATGACCCATTAAGGGTTGAGGTGATGGTGATAGGGAAGATGATGACATGTTGCTCCCAAATTCAAAGGGAGTATTTGGTGATAGGGTGAGGGTGAGAGTTAGAGGTTGTGGTGATGGTGAATGTGATGAGGGTGATGTGTTAGTTCCCAATTCAAGGGAAGTTGATGGTGATGAGTTGAGTGTTAAGGCTAAAGGGTGAATGGAGCTAGGTTGAGATGAGTGTGTGTTGGTTCTTGTTGTGGAGGATGAGGATGTGGGTTTGATAGAGGTTGCCTTGGATGGAGCTTGAGGTGTTGTGAAGGAAGATGATGATTTGGTAGAGGTTATAGGTGTGTGAGTTTCATCTTCATCATCCAAGGTGAGATCAATGAAGGGAATGTCATTGGTGATAGGTTTAGTTGATGATTGGGGTGTGTTGACACTCTTGATCCATTGATCAACTAGAGTGGCTTGGTTGGTTGGTTTGATGTTGAATCTAGGTTTCTTGAATACCCTTGATCCCATGATGGTGGTATGGTGAGTGTGAAGGTGTAAGGATGGGTGTAAGGATGGCAATGCATAATGTTAGCTTAAATAGCCAAATCATAAGCATGAAAGTTTGAAATGGATGTTGGATTTGGGGATTTGGGCGCATGGGAATCAGGTTTTGTTTGCAGTTTTTCAGGAAAAGAAAGTCAAAAAGTGAAAGAGAATTGTTAAATTCGTCTTCCAGAGGCACGACACCATTAAAGGTGCTACGGCACCACTAAAATTAGTGGAGCCATGGCCTATTTAATGGAGCCGTGGGCTCTTTTGACCTTCTTTCCAGGTCTGCAGGTTTTAGGCAGCCTAACGGGGTAATTTTCTGGGGAATCCATTAGCTGCAAATCTCAAAGCCTTAAATTACTAAACACATAGAATTCCTAAAGCTAGTTTAACTAGCAACTATCATGATCATGTGATCATCTATGTATTTAGGCACCTATCAAGCATGCAAGAATTCAAGCAATTTTTAACATCTAGTGCATGTAATAAAATAAGCTAATCATGCATGAACTATGCAAGATAAACTAATCATCAAGATTAATTAATCAAGAAAAAGAACAATATTATAAACCATAAGTAGTATTTTAATCATGATACTTATATTAATAATACTACTTAAAATACTTCCATTTAATCCTTTCTTTTCCCCAACTTCTTCAACTTGCTCCCGAGTCCTTTTAGTGCCTTCCCAATAGACTTGAAACCCCCGACAGTTTGCTCATGCATAGAGACTTGTCGATTATACATTATTGTTTGTCTCCTCATTAGGTTGGGTAGGTTGACATCACCAAATTGAAGGTCGGTGGTTGGTTTAAATGACGAGGTGTCAAGGTTACGAAAGTAGGTGTCGGGAGAAGGGATTTGAGCACTAGACGTTCCTTCTTCATCCACTTCATCATTGTCCTCATCCATAGGTTGAGATGATGATTCGTGAGTGAAGGAGGAAGACGAGTGACGAATGTCGGATGTGGATTTACGACCACGTTTGGACCCCTCGTCCTTACGTTGCCTTGTGCGACGTTGTGGTCCACCAAGTGGATGCATGACCCGATTGACTAGGACATAGTCGACACTTTGAAGATGTGGGAAATGTTCCATGACCACTTGAATAAACGAGTAAGCAACATGCCGTATGGCATGAGCTCATCGGACCGACGATGAATGTTGGCCATCCGTTTGACCATGTAGTATGCGAGGTTGAATGGTTCCTCGATACTAAGACAGTAGAGCATAAAGGCAAGACTTGCCGATACGTGATCACGGTTGCCTCCAAGGCTTAACACATTTTCACGCAGAAGAAGTTCCCAACTTCTAAGGTCGGGACGGAGTTCCCTAAGGTAGATTTTGGATGGGTCGAGAAAGACAACGGATCCATCACGTTTTTGGTACGTGTTGGCGACTCGAGGAATTTGGATTATTTGTTTGATTACTTCAATGTCGGGAATTTGGGTACTATAGGCACCTTCCATCTCAACATTGTAGTAAAGAGACTCTAGAGAATGGTCGTTGGTGTATGCACACTGACCATTTGAGGGAACAACAAGAATTTCACCAAACTGAGTAACAGACAGGGTGATATTTTGGTGTCGAATCCAAAAGTCAAGAAAGACGTTTCCATCAGAGTCAGTGTAGGTACGGACACGACTGTAAAACTCGAGAACGAAAAGAGGACATATTTGATCGTTTATTGTGTATAAACAATCGAACCGAATCAAAGGAAAACAATCACTGACTCTGTCTGACATGACATAAAGTGGATCGACTACACGCCCTTCGTGTATGTATCGAGTTTGCACTTTGGCAAAATAGACCTTTTGTTCATCAGAAATGTTTGGGTTTTCGAGTGTTTCATTGATGTAATGTCGGGTTAGTTGATAATCATTTCGAGGCATTGTATATGTTAATTAGTTGCATTTTAATGATTGCATTTCTAGTGTGTGTGCCTAAATGCAAACAATGTGGAGGTGCGGTAATCTCGACTCTAAAAATAAAACCTATGAGATTACCCAAACACTCCAAACTTCACTTTTGCTCAATCAAATACATCGAACAATACATATTAATTATGTAATTCGACTCGTATTTGAGAGTTCATGTATGCATGCAAAATCGTTTTTAGTTTGCATCAACAATGCATGAAAAAGGTTTCATGATCCTAGACTTGTGAAGTTTTTCAAAGAATTTTTGAATAGGGGTGTTTGGCAAACGACTCATTGTGGCGCCAAAAAGCTTAAGTTCGAAAAGCTTTAATGCAAAACGTTCCTAATCTAATTTTATTCATCCTAAACATGATTCCACTACAAACAATCAATCATAATCCAATTTTAGGTATTAAATTCGGATTAGGTTTTTCAATATAAATGTGTTTTTGAAAATCCTAGGTTTAGGGAATCATGTAGATACTACATTGTCTAATCCTAGTCTTAATTTCACAAGGGTTTAACTAATTTTGAAAATCCCCAATTCGGATTTATACTCAAGAACAAACCCTAGACTTAAAATGAAAGAAATAAAGAATGAATTACTTACAATTGATGATGTTGTAGTTAGGATTTGTTGATTTCAATGCCTCAATCTTGATTTGCAAAAGGTTAATTGAATTATGGTGTTATGGTTCGGTTTTGACAGCAAGTGGAAGTGGTTTTGTGTGTTTGGGAAATTTGTGCAGAAGAAAAGAGTAACTGGGCGCGTTTTTCAGATGCACGGCTCCATGGTTCCACTAAACATTAGTGGAGCTGTGGCTCTTTAGTGGAGCCGTATATCTGATGGTCCAATTTTTCTTACGTTTTGACTTTTGGCTGATTAATCTAACTTATTTAGTAAGACTATTTGACACGAGGAAAAAGTTTATACCTAATAAACTTTTTGACGAAAGATGATTAGATGGGATGACCGGAAATGACCTTAGTGTTTCCAAGGAAATTGACTAAGTTGTCATTGGATGAGGATTTACTTCTAGTATTTCCCGTGAAATAAATAGAAGTTATGAGTTGTGTTTTGGAGGATGACTATAATATTTCCCATGAAATATTTAATTAGTCGGAGTACGTGACGCAAGGAAAGACTCAATATTTCAAGTGAAATATTCAAGAGTCATGTGACGAGTGAGAAAGATGACTTAAGGAGTCATGGGCGATTTGCAGAGAATGACTTCAATGTTTCCCGCAAAACTTTCGAGAGGTCATAGGAGGGATGAAAGGTTATGAGGTGTGACGTGACGGATGACTTTAATATTTCCGAAGGAATATTCAAATAGTCATGAACGGGATGAGAGGAATGACTTGAGAAGTCATATGACGAGATGCGAGGAATGACGTTAATATTTCCAGTGAAATATTAAGAAGTCATGAGACGAGGCTTAGGGAATGACTTGACATTTCCAATGAAATATTCAAGAGTCATGAGTCGAGAATAAGAGGGATGTGTGAGATGACTTCAATATTTCCGGAGAAATATTCAAATAGTCATAAGAGGGGATGAAAGGTTATAAAGTATGACGCGAGGGATGACTTTAATATTTCCATAGAAATATTGAAATAGTCATGAGCGGGATGTGAGGAATGACTTGAGAAGTCATATGATGGGACGTGAGAGATGACATTAATATTTCCAATGAAGTATTAAGAGGTCATGTGACGAGAATGTAAAGGTTAAGGTAATAAAAGATATTTTTCAAAAGAAAGATTTCTCTTTCGACGTTGTCGTGACGGAGGTGATGTCTTTCCGTGAGGAGATGATGTAGTTCGACGAGCTTTTCTTATGAGCAAACTATAGGGTTCCCGGACAAGTCTAATGGCATCATGGCTGCTGCTCTTCACAGGGGGTTGTCTCATCTATAGTGTTTTTTGTCATGCCTTTCCGGCGCTTACGAACTCGGCTTCGGTCGTGGAGATAGCAAGAGTAGTTTGTTTCTTGGAGAACCAAGAAGTTTGTTAACAAACCTATGAAGGTACAAACATTGCTTTTATGTCTCAATCCACATCAACTCTCGCATTATCAGAGTTGGTATAGAAACATTTTCTACAACCATCTCCTTGAGATATCGTAATCTCAAGTGTGTAGTATCTTTAATATATCGTATGATACATTAAACACATTGATGTAAGAAGTTTTGGGGCACTTCTTACAAGTGGGCACAAAGCCAACACTATTCATGATAATGGACCTACTTGCCGTTGGGTAAATTGATTTACCTATTATGCCCACTACTTAGTGATATCCACTCACTCACCTTCATCGTCTCTTGTGAGATTCGTATTTGTGGATATGGGCGTTAGTGTCTAGAATATATATATATATATATATATATATATATATATATATATATATATATATATATATATATATATATATATATATATATACGTATATAAGTTTGTATATGATAAGTATAGTATACAAAAGTATATGAGGATACTTTCATTGGGCAGAATTATCTAAGGGCAAGGGAAGAAACATAATTCACTCATCATTTTCGTTTCAAACTTGCCACGCATGATCTTGAAGCGATCATCGAATATTTCTGGACAAGATGAGTTCGTAATGATGAATTGTGAATCTCTGTTTCTTTATGACAGTGCCTACCAAGTTAGATTCTAACACTACTACATGCTTAGCATTTCTATCAACAAGGGTGTTTTAAGAAAGCGTACCTGTGCCTGAGGTGTTTGCTCTTAAAACTAGAAGATTAGGGTACCTTTGTTGAATGTTAAGCATATAAGACACGACTTGACTATTGCGTCACCAGATTTGCTTGATAACGCATCATACTCCTTTTGTTAGACTCCAAAGTTTATTTACACTCACATTTTCCTAGCAAAACAAATGTTTAAACATCTGGTCCCCAATATCTCATGGGTCCAAAGTTGTTAGAGTTAAACATCCTACACATTTGTTGCGTTAGTTTAGGATGTGAGAATGGAGGACACATTTCCCATGGTAAGTAACTTTGAGGTGAACTATCATTCCAAGTTACGGGAAAGTTACTTGGATGATTTTGTCTTCTAAAGTTACCTCTCGGCAGAGGAGTTCTAGACCGAGGTTTGGGAGAATTCATTTTTCTAGGTGGAGGAGTAGTTGACCTAGTGTCACGCTTTACAAATCCATGTTCGGGAGATGACAATGGTTTGTTAAAGCCTTTGGTTTCCTCTCTAGTAGGAGTAGAAACTTTAGTCCTATTTACTACTACGTGACTTGGTTTAGGACTTAAGTTACTTTTCAGAATTGACCCAGTTTTGTCCTCAGCACCACACGGTACCACGGTACCACTAATTTTAGAGGTGCCGTCTGTACCTTTAGTGGTGCCGTCACCTTCAGACTTGGACATTTCAGGCATTACAAATTTTACTTGTTTAGTACCACTTGTAGAAGCCTGATTTGGGTCAAATCCTAAACCCGAACGGTCATGTTTACTATATCTAATATTTTCAAGTATATCATTAAGCTTTTTAGTTCCTTCATCAAACTTAATGATTCTTAAAGCATTTTCTTTAAGCCTTTCATTTTCTACTTGAATACTTACACATGACCTACATCCTAAGTCTACTTCTTTATTTTTCTCAAGTCTCTTGACTTGGTCATTTAGTTCTAAGACTTGTAGTTCTAGTTCTTTTAGCTTTAATTTTAGCTTTGTGTTTCTACTTAATATCTTAGTACTAACTACGCATAGTTTATTGTATTCTTCATGTAGTTCAGTATCATCTATTGACGAATTATTATTACTATAGTAAGAAGAGTCGTATTGTACCTCGTTAGAAGCTTGAGCCATTAGGCATGTTTCATCATTAAGCTTCTTCTCTTCTTCTTCACCGCTATCACTCCAAGAACCTCCTACAAAAGCTCTTTGGTTGTTGTAGCTCGGTGGTTTAGGACATTCACCTATGAGGTGATTAGGATCTCCGCATCTATAGCATTTCCTATTACTTGTCCCTTTTCTATCATCATGATTTCGTTGGGATGACCTCCTTTCGTCGCGAGGTTGTCTAGGAAATCTACCTTTCCTCCTAAATAACTTTCTAAAGTTCCTAACAGCTAGTGCGTACTCTTTATCTTCACTACCGGAACTCGAACATTCCTCATCACTAGACTCCTTCTTGGCTTTTAATGCTAGAGATCTAACTCTCTCGCTTTTGCCTTTAACAATGTCGGAGTCTTTCTTGATGATCATCTCGTGAACTTTCAAGTTTCCTACAAGTTCATCGAGTGACAATGCTGCCAAGTCCTTTGACTCTTCTATGGCGGTGACATTTGCTCTCCATTTAGGATGTAGAGCTATAAGAAACTTCCTAACATAGTTCTTACTAGAATAAACTTCATCAAGAGCTTTAAGACTAGTGATAATAGTATTAAATCTAGCAAGAGCATTATCTATTAACTCATCCTCCGAAATGGAGAATTGTTCATATTGTTGAACAAGAAGATCTATCTTGTTCTTTTTGACTTGGTTATTACCTTGGTGAGTGACTAACAAAGTTTTCCAAATATCTTTTGCCGTATTGCACATAAAAATTCTTTCGAATTCCTTTTTAGGCAAAGCATTATAAATCATCATTTTAGCCTCATTATTTTTGGCTAATTTTCTTTTTAGTTCATCACTTTGTTTATCATAAGAAACTATTTCATCCTTTTTAGTTTCCGGATTCTTTTGAATAGGTTGAAAGTCACCCTCGGTAATAACATGCCAAAGATCAATGTCTTTTGATTTCACATACGTTTCGAATCTTGTTTTCCAATAGATAAAACAATCGGTTTCGAAAAGTGGTGGTCTTTGCATAGATTGCCCTTCTAGATATTTGTCGGAATCCATTGAACGATTCAAGTTTTAAAATACAATATACTTTAAAAACTTGACTGACGTGGCTTCTGATACCAATTGTGGGAAACTAGAAGGGGGTTGAATAGTTTACCGGTTTAAAAATCCTTTTAAAATCTTGTTTTAAAAGTTAGCAATTGGAAACTTTGATTCGAACTCTATGTGTAACCAATCAACACCAATATGAACTACACACTAAGCTAAGTAATAATAACAAATAAAAGTAAAGAGTAGAGTTGGAAAGATCGAACCGAGACAGAGGATTTATAGTGGTTCGGCTACGAAGCTCTTCTTCGCCCTACTTCACTCCCCGAGTACCACACTCGAGAGTTTCAAACACTATATCAACAACCTCCCTTCAGGCGGAGAAAACCGTACACGTCGCTTATCCTATTACCGACACTAAGCTAGATGTCGAGTGCTAATCTTAGCTAGCACCAATCTACCAAGGTCCACGTGACCAAACACTCAAGCCCAGTGGCTTCAAGAGATCACCAAGATCTCAACACGATCACAATGATCAACACTCACTCAACTAACACTAACCTAATGACCCTTGATCTTCTTGATCAATCACACAAGCCCAATGGCTTCAAGAGATGTTCACTATCTCTATAGATCACACTTGATCTTCACTCTCACTCACAAAAGAGAAATAAACTTGATGTATGCTAAGACACAACAAGGATGTAACAAGTGTTACAAAAACCTAGCAACTATAACTCTAGTATCTTCTTGATTACTTGAGTTCTTCTCTTGCTAATGAAGAGGGATGACAACACCTTGTATCAACTTGGATACTTGTGTTCTTCTCTTGCTAGTGAAGAGGTATGAAGAGGATCACTTTAAGGATGATTGGATCACTCTTGAAACAAAGAAAAACTAATCTAAATGAACTAAAGAAGTGAAAGGTGTGAGAGGATTGAGCTAGGGGATTTTTCTGTGTGTGAAGGGTGCCTAAAACTGTGAAAGAGGTTGGTATTTATAGGCAAAGAAAATCTGAACGTTACAGAAAATTCTGTACGGACGGCTCCGTTAAATACCATACGGCTCCACTAAATTTAGTGGAACCGTGGAGCCGTGCCAGACAAAGACGCTCCAAATTTTGTCTTTTCTGGTGAAAATTTATTTGGGGAAGGTTGGAGCTGATTTTGGGGGGAAAATAGTTGTTATGAATTTCAAACTAATTTTTCCATTAAAACATTTCTTAATATTTCAAAAATAATTTGTCATGTGTATTTTTGAAAAAATGTTTTGTCCTATTTAAAATGTGAATTTTCAAAAACATAAATTCACTTCTTTGATCACTAGTTCAAGTTGTAACTTTGTTCAAGAGTGATTTGCGTAGAAACGGGATCTTCCGATTAAAAACTTGTCTACGTTAATTTTAACGTGACGTGATTTCACATTTTGTCATCCTCAAAACGTGAAGTAATCGAAAGATATAAATAACGTTTTTAGAACATTATTTGCATCAACACGATGCCTGCTATGTTTCCCTTTGTTTGACTCATGACTTTCATTGTATGATTGTCATTCTATTTGATCCATTCTGACATTTATTTAAATGTCTCTGCCATGCTATGTTTTTGTGTTTGCCATGTTTACTTGAGTTACTATCTTGTTTCTCTTGCCATGCTAGATTATATTTGTTGTAAGCTATGATAGATACGTGCCTGAGCTTAACCAGTTCTAGAGGTACTAGGACCATGCTTAGGATGGCACCCTATGCATGACACTCTCGTAGAGGTGTGATAGATCTACGACGTTCCCCCCTATGTATATGTATTATAACGCGTTCACTATTGGCCAACCTTATGTGTGATCAGTCTAGTACTGACATACATACCTATGTTAGGGAGCGTATGGATATATCCTAGGTTTTAAGTTTTATGTGTTTATGGTGACCAGGGGTATGTGCCTTGCATTCCTTCTCACATCTTTATTTTTATTGTTACTTAGAGGTCTCCCCTCTTCGTATACTTGTAATGTGTATGTATGATTAGTTAGATTATGTATGGAGTTCTTATGGCATATCCTTATATGAACCCTCCTTTGTTTCATTTCATTTCTTGATTCATCTTATATTCAGTTCTCATGCATTCTTGATTTCTTAGTTCTTCTTTTCATGATTTTGCTTTTCGTTTCGTATTCTTATCTCCTTCATTGCTTATGCTTATTTACCTTTATGTTTATGTATTCGTATATATATATATATATATATATATATATATATATATATATATATATATATATATATATATATATATATATATATATATATCTGTTCACTGGGCTTTTTAAGCTCAGCCGCATGTTTTCTTTTCATGTGCGGCAGGTAATAAGCGGGGCGACGGGCTTGGGAATGAAAGAGCTTAGGACTTAAGAGACCTAATTAATTTTCATTTCGTTGTCCATTGTTTCGGACCTTTATTTTATTTCAGTACTTAGAATATTATCGTTTTTACTTTGGTTTGTTTGGTTAAACCTATGCATTTGTATAATCTTTTGGATACTAGTCTTGATGTTTGAGACTTAGTTATTTATTTAAAAGACTTCCGCTTGCGTCATGTATGCTCTGTATGACACCAAATAGTGACACTTTGGCCTTCACGGGTCGGCGTGTTACAAAACATCGTAGTATGATTGGGTCGATCATGTATCTCACAGCTAGCAGACCGGATGTTGTATTTGCCACGTATCTATGCTCACGTTATCAGTAAAGACCAACTGATCGGCATTTATCTGCCGTTAAGAGAATCCTTCGATACATAAAGGGAACCTTCATTTAGGGATCTGGTATCCGAAGGATTCTGGGTTTGAACTTGTTGCATTTTTAGACGCTGACCATGCAGGGTGCTTAGACACGAGAAAAAGTACATCAGGGGGAGTACAGTTTTTGGGTGACAAGCTCGTCTCTTGGCAGTCAAAGAAGCAAGACTGTACATCACTATCGTCTACAAAATCAGAATACGTTGCCATGTCAGCATGTTGCGCTCAAGTCATTTGGATGCGATCTCAACTGATGGATTATGGATACGTCTTCAATAAGATTCCCATGTACTGCGACTCCAAGAGTGCCATCGCTATTTCGTGCAACACTGTCCAACACTCCTAATCTAAGCATATTGCGCTCCGCTATCATTTCATCAAGGAGCATGTGGAAATGGGTATATTTGAATTATACTTCATGGGTACTGAACACCAATTGGCGGATTTGTTCACCAAAGCCTTGCCTCATGCAAGATTTGTGGAACTGGTTCGCCAAATTGGTATGCGATGTTTGACTCCAGATGACTTGAAAAATTTTCTTACACAAAATTAAACGAGTGAAACATCACACACAATATTGTAAATAATATATTAAAAACACAAAAATATTTTCCAATTTTTCTCTTTATTAAAATTAAAGAAAAAAAAAAAAAAGAAAAAAAAAACTTTCTTTAAAGTGTGCAAAAGTGAATCCGAATCAAAATATGTTAACGGTATTTCAAATTTTATTAATTTCAAATCCCATACATATTTTGAGGGGAACAAATTTTTGAACATTTATCATCTTGAATCTTCATCAAAATTCTTCATCGGAAACATATTTTCTTTGATCTCTTGGACTACTAAGTAAAATTGTCACAAATAGGTCTTAGTTCAAGGGGGAGAAATAGGATAACACATTGGATCTAGATTTCGAACATTAAGGACTGAAACTGTCAAGATATGGAAAGTTGTGACATTAGAACCTTAAATGAAATAGGTTTCTAGTTAAAGGATTACAAGTGTTAAGTTGGTGAAAGTTATTTCAATAGGACCATATGTGAATTAGATTTTTTAATCAAAGGGCTGAAGGTGTCATCTAAGGACTTAAATGAACTAGGTCACAAGATAGAGGACTGGAACCATCAAAAGCACAAACCTTATTCAATAATACATGTGGTCTGACCCAGTCAAACACACAGTATCATAAGCCTTAGCATTTATTTTTCCCTCTCACTCTCAAACATGCTAAAACCGCCAAAACCCGTGATCTTCAAGAATATCAAGAACAGGCAATTAGTTTGTTTAAATCTTAACTTGTAAGTGTTAATATGTATCTATTATGCGTTATAATCGTTCGTATATTGTTCCTATAGAATAAGTTTGTTGGGAATTATTTGATACAAGAGAAGACTTAAGTGAAGAACAAGTGAAGACAGACTTAAGTCTGGTTGTTACGATATTAAGTCTGGTTAGAGTTAAGTCTTGTATTGTAATTATTAAGTCTGGAGTTATATTAAGTCTTGTTGACTTATTAATTAAGTCGGGTCAGTAAAGTTAGGAGAGTTTGTTAGATATAAGTTAGGAAAAGATATGTACAAGTTAGGTATCTTTATAGAAGATACGTAATATCTTTTCACACGGTTTGTAACTTAGGGTTTCCTTCAAGTATAAAAGGAACCTTAAGGTATTAGCTAGGCACGAGTTTTTACAAGAGTTTTGTGAGTTTGTATTAGTCGTATTCAAAGATTAATATACGAAGTTAGTTAAACTCCGTGTTCTTCATTGTTCTTGTTAATTTTCCGCGTTAGCATTAACAATTGTGTAAGAGTTTCTCACTTAGATTTGTTTGGATTTATGCAAGTCATCTACTAAGTAATCAAGGCTACTTAGAGATCCATACAAAACATGGACCAACAAAGTTCATGATTAACGAGTTAGGGTTTATATGAAACAATTTGGGCGTTTCTTGTTTTACGTTATTTGTTCTAATTGAGTTAGTGTAATCGTTTCATTACATGATTCTGAGACTATTTCAATAGATTAATTATATTTAATAACATAAGATAGAGCAACTTGACTTTGTTAGGGTTTAAGGGTGTCACGCTTATGAACTGTGATGAATAAGTGTTAGGGAGTATTGTTGGAAAGTTGAGATATGCTTGGTTATTGATTTAGATTATGTGGATAATTTAATATGAATGAAAAACTGAATACCAAGTTTATATGTGTTCTAATATCAAGTTACTTGCTGATAAGTGTTTAATCAAGTTTCTTAAAAAGTTTGTTGCTGATGATAATCGAGTTTGTGCGCGGATTGACTGTGTCTCCGAGTTAGGAGACAACAGTCAAACCTAGTCGAGTTTCTCTCCAAGTCGAGTTTCTCTCCTAGTCGAGTTTCTCTCCTAGTCGATTTTCGCTCCTAGTCGAGTTTCTCTCCTAGTCGAGTTTCTCTCCTAGTCGAGTTACTAAACTAGTCGAGTTACTAAACTAGTCGAGTTTCTCTCCTAGTCGAGTTACTAAACTAGTTGAGTTACTAAACTTGTCGAGTTACTAAACTAGTCGAGTTACTAAACTAATCTAGTTTCTCATACTAATCGAGTTTCATAAGTTAGTCGAGATTCTAAGTTAGTCGGGTTTTTTTGTTTACTCGAATTTCTTGCATTGCTCGAGTTTCACAGATTGACCAAGATTCATGGATTGATCGAGTTTCATAGGGTGATCGAGATTCTTAAGTTAGATTGGATAGTCAAGTTTCTTAGATAATCAAGTTTATTCAATTAATCAAGTTTGATGAGATTCAGTTGTACTCATGTTGTCTTACGAGATTGATCCAGTTTCTTTGATTGCACGGGTTTGAAATATTAGCTGACTTTGAATCTCTAGTCGAGTTTACTTGATTACTCAAGTTTCTTAGAGGCTTACCAAGTTGTTGAACTAACTGAGTGTGATTGATTTATTGACTTTGCATGATTGTTCAAGATTGTATGCAAGTTGTATAAATTTTCAAGGTTATTTCACTTGTCAAATTAATATAAACTTGTTAAGATTATATACCTTTGCTAAGTTTCAATATCTTTCCAAATGTGTATAACTTACCAAGTTTGTATAAACTACCAAGTTAGTAACATTGTCACAATTTATCCAGACTTAGGAAAGTACAAATGCTTGTATGAACTTAGTTGTTTGAAAATGGTTTGCTTGGAGAATGTCCTCATCAATTAACATCATCTAAAGTAGAATAATATCATGAGACAATATCATTCACTAACACATATATGCTATGTTTGTTGTGCATTGTTGTTGGTGTTTGTGATGTTCAGGCAAATCATGTCTCAAGGATCTGTAACCCGAAAACAAATAATTCCAGAATGGGATGAGCGAAAAATCAGCCATTCAAACTCAAGAGTGGACTTTAAGAGATTGTGTTGTCATCAGACTTGCCAAATTATCGTGGAAATTCTTGACAGACACTTCATCAGGCCAACATTGTCGAACATAGCAAGTGTACCAGAAGTTTATCTCAACCAGTTCAGGCATTCTATGTTCATTGGAGAAGATGAGGAGAGCATAACCGTCACGTTAGACAACACAGAGATCACATTCAAGGTTGAAACTCTTAGGAACGTTCTACAACTTCCAAAAGAAGAAACAGGTCCAATGAAAAAGTTTCAGAATGACCAAACTTTTGAGGAGATGGTCGAAACACTTCAGCTTCTGGGTTATGATGAGGATGAAGAAGAAATCACGTCACTCTACAAAGTAGAAAGGAAATACATTCTTCATCCATGGTTAACCCTCTACTCAATCATCATTCACTGCATTACTGGCAAAACCACTGGCCTTGAACACCCACGATTAGAACACCTTCAATTCTTTTGTGGAGTCGTCAACCTGAAACATCTGAACTTTGCCAAATACATATGGAACGACATGATCTTTCTGAGTCAAAGCTTTCATTAAAAGAAAGAATACAAAGTACCGTTTCCCCTATTCACCAAACTCCTAATCACACGTTTCATGAAAATACATCCAACAATCAATCGACTTGAAAATGAAAAGATACACACTGATCAAATGGATCACGTTCTCACCAGAATCAAAGTACAGCAGTCTAACACTGAAAAACAAGGTGCAAGAAAACCACAAAGCATGTTAAATGAAGAAGTTATGAATACTAAGGCATATCAGAAGTATGATGAAGCTGAAAGAGAAAAAAAGTGGGAATCATTCCCAAAGGAACAAAATCACCAAAACGAAAAAGTAAACCAACAGGAACGATTATTCCACCTGCTTCTTCTCGATCAAAGAAATGTTCTAGAAATGAGAAGAAGAAAATAGTGACTAAAGCCTCAACAGCCGAATTACAACTTCAAGATGAGCCTAGTGACAATGATGAAGAAGAAGTAGACCTTGGTAAAGGCAAGAAGAAGAAAGGGTTTGAAAAGTTGAAGACAGTATTATCAGAAAAAGACAAAGACTTGGGCAAAGGAAAGGGAAAATCATTCAAAATAGTGCAACAATCTTTCGAAGCCATTGAACCTCCAAGGGCAGAAAAAGAAGAAAAAGAACAGTATAAGGTAGCATTTAGAGAGAACATAAAGAAACACAAAGAAGATGAAGAGAAACGTGAAAAGGTGAGAAGAGGTGAAGGGTCTGCTTCACATCCTGATGAAGAACAAGAGGAGGAACAAGAGCAGTCTGAGACTACAAAGTCTTTTGCACCAGATGAATCAGAGGGTGAATCAAAAAAGTATAAGGAAGAATCAAGATCTGGGCCTGAAAAAACTGACAGTAGTAATGATGAAGACGATGATGAAGAAGGAGGAGAAAGTGAAAATGATGAACATGAGAGTAATAATGAAGATGATGAAGGAAATGACAAGTTAGATGAAAAACTAGAAGACAAATCACCGTCACTGCAACCGTCATTTGTTGGTCAATCGAGTTTGAGGAGTACTCGGTCTTCGAGTAGTTGATGTGCCATGTTAGGGGTCTTATAGAGAAAAATTCCTCCAGCATCAAGGATTCCTTGAGATGTTTCATCAAGTCCATGGTAGAAGATTTGGATAATGGTTCCTCGTCCTAAACCATGTCCATGACAACTACGAAGCAAATATTTCATACGAAGCCAAGCTTCGACGAGTGATTCGTTAGGATTTTGTGTGAAAGCACGAATTTCTCCCATGATTCGGTCAAACATGACAGGTGGAAAGAATCGGCTTACAAAATCTTGCCTCATTACCTCCCAATTATTGATAGTTCCTGGGGTTAATTCGTTGTACCACGCTTTTGCATCTACGGAAAGTGATAATGGGAAAAGTTTGAGTTTTATGGCATTGACATCGGTGTCGCCATATCGGAACATGCCACAAATTTTGATGAATTCAAAAATGTGTTTATGTGGATCGGTCCGCCGAATTGACGGTCTTTGATCATAGAAAGATGGTGACCTTTCACTGTGAAATTGTCACCAAGGTTAACAGCAACAATAGTAGCTCCAGGAGTGGGTGCTACGGCTCGGTTGGTGGCCCACATGGGTTGATCGTCAGCCATGGGAAAAGGTTGATCAGTGAATGGATTATAAACGACTTTGGCTTCGAAAAGGTTATCAAACGGTTGGTTTGGTACTCTTGGTACACGGTTGGTTTATGGAACAAATGGTTTTCTTCTTTTTAGTCTTCGGATTAAACGTTCGGGAGGTGAAATTGGTTCTATTCCAGTGGAGCAAGTGTCCATACAATTTCCAACAGAATCTAGGCAACGTTTAAACACACGAGAAAAGAATGAAATCAGTCTGGAAAAGATCAGATCAGATGATCCGAATCGGATACGGGTTGAATCTGATCAGTTGGATCAAAGTCTAAGCGATCCGATCGGATGACCGGCGTGCCGATCGGATAAAGGTCTCGGTAAAATTGATTATTCGGGAACCGATCGGATGGAAGTCTATTTTTGAGGGGGAGAATAAAATTTTGATTAAAATATGTGTGTGAAGTATGGGATCTTGCATGAGCTCGACTCAGATTTTACCCAAGAATTGATGAAACTTAATTGTCATTAATCGAAAGGACTTGTCCTGGATGGCTAGTAATTTCAAGCTGGTTTATTCAATGATGTAAGTGTGTCTCGAATAGGAATTGTCTGAGTAGAGTGTACCATTTCGAGAGATTTTCTTTGAATGTGACCAGGACGGGTAATAATTTCAAGATAGTCTAATGATGTGTCACGTGTGTGTACAAGTTTTAAATTTATAAGGGGTGAATTACCGAATCTATGAATAACACATACGAGCAAGTGAACTAGTCTGTTATAGAAAGATTATGATGGTAAGTCGAGATCGTTCGCAGGGATTTTTGGGTGAATCGAGCTGTAAGTATAAAAACTACTAAAAGTAAATCTAAAAAACAAGCAATAATGATAATAAGATAATTCAAATGATTAAAACTACACTTGCTAAGACTAGTATACTACTCTAGATAAGCATGATTGTGATAACTTTTGTTAACATGTTGGTTATGATAATTAGTTGGTGAACTAATCTATTGTTCTTACAAGTTAAACCTTCGTCATGATTTTAATTTATAAAAACAAGCATCAAGTTTAACCAATCAATTTAAGATCAATTCAAGTTTCATAAGTTTGGATTAACAAACTTAAACACAAAAATAATCTTTTATTTTATCAAATAAGCTTAGGAAATGGTCAATACAAAAGGTAACTGATCATAGACAAAAAGGTTACAATTGATTGTAAACTACTAATCTTTCGACCTATGAGGTAGTTTTCAATCAATCCTATTTGATAGACAAAAACGTTCTTATTAAAACCACAATTAAGTTTCTTTGTTTAACCAAGAACAATGGGTAAAAACAATCATTCATAGACAAATGATTATAACTAGTTGAATAACAATAAACCTTTCGACCTTTAGAATTACTATCAACTAGTCAAACTTGATTAACAAATGTCACTATGAAACTTAAGCACAATTGGATCTTAGAATTAACTCGAAATTGAATTAAATCATGTTATCACAATCATACGAAAATCATTAAGTAATATATATCATCTAAGCAAATGCACAAAGGCACTAGCCACTCATAGCAAACATGAACATAAACTCATAATTTTGAACATTAGAAATCATGATTAAAAGTCTTACAATGATTGGAATGAGATTACAAATGATAAGGTAATGATACCCAAAGTATTGGTGTTGACTTCTTGAAGTGACTTCTTGGACTTCCAAAGTTTCCTGGACTTCTACGAATTTGAGAGCTTTTGAGAGTGTTTTATGATTAGAGAAAGTTGATTGATAGTTGTGTAATGTGTTTTGGTAATAGTTCCCAAAGGCTTTATTTATACAACTCTCAAACAAAGGAACTTTAAATGTTGCAACTTGGCCTCCAAGTAGCTTAGAAGGATCTAGAATACCAAATAGAAGAGCCTAGAATTGAATCAAAGTGCAGATTTGAGAAAAGTACAAGGGCTCCATCCGATCGGATACACGTTGTGTCTGATCGGATGGTCTTGATCATCATCTCCATCCGAATCGGTTGCGGGTTGCATCCGATCGGATGGAGCTGTCCTGTAGACAAAAACTTGGTCTTTTGATGTTTGGCTTGTATCTTTCTCATAGCTCTTGGTTCTTTGTCCAAACTTTATCTTTCCTTTGTCTTGGAACTTGGAATCATGAATACTTGGATCTTCATTCTATTAAATGCCTTTTCGGAGTGGATCTTGACATGAGACTCTTCGTACAATCGTAAGTCCTTGTTTCCTTCATCAATCTTTCACTTTTTCTTCCTTTTTTCTGTACTTGACTACATATACTTTTGCAAACATACTTTGGTGCGATTAAGTAACAAAAGCATATAAATATAACCAAATAATATATACAAAAGCACAAATAACCCTACTAAAAACATGCACAATTTGAGCGTTATCATCTAACTAGTGATGTAAGCGTGTCTCGAATCGGTCATATTCATTGAAAATCCACCAATTCAAAAGTGCTAACTCCACCCAACATGTGCAAATTTATCTTAAAAACTTATGAGCACATGTGAAGCGGGAGTATTTCTAAGAAAACAAAACTCTCAAAGTGTTAACAAAATATGTTTTATAATCATAAACACTTTGAGAGATTTTCAAATAAATGGTTTATGGCAACATAGGATAGTCATGGAGTTATAGGGTGACTAAGGTTAGGAAAAACTTCCTATGATCCGCCAGAACCGGAGGGATCTACCCATGGACAATACCAATAGCTTAGTACTAGAAAGTCCTTAGGCATGATTGAAAAAAAAAGAGAAAAGAAATGAAAGGAGAAAGAAGGGGTTGAAGAATTAAAAGGAAAAGTTATGAAAAAGGGTGAAAAGAAATAGCCCTCCAAACGTTCAACCTTAGGGCAGAAACCGGGTTTAATTCATAGGCTACTGGTAGTTACTAAGGTGACACCGGTATTGAAGACAAAGATGTCATGGACCCAGTGACGCACTGCACTAAACCTTCTAGCCACTCAAGTGTCCGTCAAAAGATGCTTGTTTCATTTCTCATGGAGAGCCTCGCATAATCTATTGACCTCTCACTCTGAGATGTGTTAATATTGAAAAGGAGGCAATCTGCTCCATGCCTCCGACTACTAAAACCAAAATGCACTAAATTGAGTCTAGAGTCGCGAGATACATCAAAAGATCTCTTAGGAACACTTAATATTTCTACACTGGTTGTTCAACATTAAGGACACCAGTTGTAAATAACAAGAGTCCTACGCAGATCTTAGTAATCTGCCAAGAACATTCATGAGGGAATTCACAATTGTGATCCTCAGTGATTGAATGGAAATTCCTGGCAGCGTCAACATCAAACAGCCCTAACAGCAGGTCACTTCGGTAATCCCTTGTGGGTTATGCTTAGTGTTCGCGGTGGTTTCAAACGGTCTACATTCATGGAGTGATACTTCGGTATACTTCAGCGGCTCACCTGAATCGTTGATACACTTCGGTGTATCTTTGTAAGCCCTCTTGGGGGCATCCAAATCAGTAACGGCCTTGGCAAGGATTAGAGAAAGTTTTCACACTATTCTGTTAATGTTCTCTAAGTCCGAACCTGTAAGTGCCGGATGCTTTATTGCTAACTGTTTTCATGCAGGTACTTATGGAGACCGGGAGTTCCACCCCCACCATCATGATCATACCTACATCTGAAGGTCATTCAAAGTTCAAAGAAAAATTCTCATCAAAGATTGAAGCAAACGTTCAAAAGTCAAAGATCAAAGCTAAAGAATGAGAATCACTTGAAGTATAAAGATCAAAGTCTAAAGAAGTATGAGCATGGTGGAAAAGACGTAAAGACACTGGTATTAAAGACGCTAATGAAAGGCAGATCACAACATCATCATACCACACATAACAAGAACAAAGAATAAAGATACGTAAGACGTCAAAGCCAAAGAAGCAAAGAAGACGTCAAGCAACCTATGATGACCAACCCTTAGGGGGAGATTGTTGGGAATACGTTTAATGATTATCAAGTGATGGTCATTTATTTGTAATAGGTTGCTAGGCTTTTATGTTAGAATTAATCCAAGGCTTATGAAGTAAGCCTATGGGCTTGGTTTACGTTTTATTCCTTCTAGAAACTAGCACAAGGTCGTAGCTCTAATCCCTTGTGCCTATAATTACTACATGTATGCTACTCTTATAGTTGTTGGTTTTTTCATATATGCAAGGAACCTTTTGTTATTCTCTATTGGGAAGTAATCGACCACTCTTTCTCTCTTCCTCTCATATCTCTCGTATCGTATACTTGTGTTATACTATGAAGGTGACCTAACAAATTTCATGTATGAGGTATGTGTTTTCATTAGGTACCTGAGACAGGCCATCAGTGTCATACACTGGTCCTGTATCACTCATGTGGGGTGCCTGCATGTTTTCCATTAACATCACAACAACATTGGCTTTAAGATCTTCCATTTCATCATCTGAATTAGATGAGGCCATGAAGCTTTGTTCGTTGTCGGTGAGAGTTCCTCCTGCTTCATCCTTGAGTGCTAGAAGTAATGCTTGCTTGTGGAAATCACTGCCTCTCATATTTTGTTTAGGACATGCATTAGCTAAATGACCCTTGCCATTACAGTTGTAGCATCTGATCACCACATTCCCAGTTTGTGAATTCCCAGTTTCAACAATTTCAACCCTTCTTTGAGGAGCTCCAACATTGTTCCTACTTCCACTAGCAGCATTAGACATTTGGCCATTTCCTGAATTCCCTGCATAACCACTGTTTCTCATTTGATGTCCATCAGATCAATTATGCACTTCAACTCGTCCCCCTTGAATAATCGCTTGATTCCTTGGATTAGATAAGTTGCGAAGACGAATTATTGACTTGTTTGAAAATTTGCTGAAGGCTCGAGCAATAAAGCAAATCCTTGATTCAATGTATTAAATGCTTCATCTTCTTCTTTATGTGATTATGCATAGAACATGTTGTCTTGTTGTTCATATGGAACAAGTTGATTGTTAGGTGATTGTTGTGAAGAATCATATGGAACGATCTGAGTGGAAGTTGATTGTTGAGGATAAGTAAAGTGATGTTGTTGTTGACCAAACGCATGATTCGATTGTGGATATGGAGCTGGATAAGATTGAGCCATGAGGGCTAGTGGATTCGACTGTGGAGCAGGTGTTGAAGGTTGATACATTCAACGGAGAGCTCGATCTTTGTCAACTTCATATTGATGATGCTTCAGGTAATCAAACAACAACCCGTACTTTGCATTATGAAGATTTTTTGCTGGACGAACAAATGTGACATATTTCTACCAATCTTGACCTAAACAATTAAGAAATTTGATGTTAATAGCAATTTCAGATAAGATGACATTGTGTCGGTCCAAGTCATTGATGATGTTTGTGAAGCGATGATAGTATGACTCTAATGACTCCCCTGGTTCAATCATGAATGTTTCATACTCAAGATAAAGCTTGGATTCCATGTCTTCTATCAAAGGATGTACATGCTCCCACATATCCTTAGCAGTCTTCTGAGCATCAATGCTACGATAAATCGAATTAGGTATTCCCAGAAGAATATACTTCATTGCAAGTTCATTGGCCTCATGGTGTAGGATCTGTTCTGGTGTAAGTCGATTCTCTGGTAGAGTTGTCACAGTCTCATGTCTTGGAGGAATAGCAGTTGCATCACCGGCGACCGTTATAGTTGGCATTTGAAAGGGTCCTTCAAGGATAACTTGTTTCAGGTACTTGCCATGAGGTTTCTGGAGTTCCATGAACCTTAAGAATTTGCTTGCCCATTGAACATAATTACCAGGTGTGAGCATTGGAGGTCGTTCTAGTGAACTTGCTTCATGGATGGATTGTTGACTATTGATAGCTTCACACATTTAATCAAACCAATGTGGTTGTTTTGGTGGAAGAGACAATGGATGCATCGGGAATTGTTGTGTTAGGAATTGTGGTTGTTGATGGTATTGTTGTTGTTGGAAGAAGTGTGGGTTTTGCGGAGGAGGGAATGGTTGTCCTTGTTGATGAGGATAAATGGGGAATTGATTGAAATACCGATAAGGTGGTTGAGACATGTTTGTTTAACTTGTGTGAAATGATGGATCACGTAGATAATTGATTATTGTGTTGTAGTAGATGAGATTTTTTTTTTGTAAGTTCAATGTCACTGTTCACTGAGGGAAAGCTCGATGTCACTGTTCACTGTTGTAAAGTTCAATGTCACTCTTCACTATTGTAAAGTTCGATGAGTTTGATATGTTGCAAGTTTTATGAAGTTTACTAAGTCTAAGTTCGATGAGGTGAGATGAAAGTTCGATGAACACAGTAAAGTAGAATAAACTGTATGTTCGATGAACTCAGCAAGTTTGATGAAAGTGCAAGTTCGATGAACAAGTGCAAGTTCAATGTAAACTGCAAGTTCGATGAAAATGCAAGTTCAGTGAGATCTATCTAACTTATACAAGCTAGCAGATTTTTCCTTAGTCGAATTATTTCACAAGCTTATACAAGCAAGGAAAGTACTGAGTAAACCAAAGATTGTGTAGAAGAAGAGTCTTTGTTGAAGTTTGATGAGCCTTGTTCTCCAAAAGTTCGATGAACCCTAACTGTGCAAAGTTCGATGATCCCTAACCAAAAGTTTGATGAACCCTTATGTTGAAAGTTCGATGAACCCTAGGTGAAAATTCGATGGAAGGACAGTTTTTTGGAGATCAATTTTAACGACAAAAGACAAGCTTCTAAACTAAACCAACCGATCAAAAACTCTTAAAATTACTTAAATAACAAGAAAGTAGCAAACTTTAACTTGTAAACTAAAATTTGTGAAAGTTTGACGTGTTGCAAATCTTAAACTACGAATGAAAACAACTTTTAGACTATAAATTACTAAACTTTTGACTACTAACTAAGTTTCTAAACACTATAATAGCCTTAAAACTTGTACAAGCTTCAAGAACAAGTGTAAGAAACTAAGTTTTATGTCACGAACTCAACTAAAAAACCAAAACTATTGCAAAAAAAAAATGATACGAACTACCTTAAACACACAAAACAAAAGTGATTGATACCACTTGTTAGGTCACCATAATGATTCAACATAAGTGTATTAAAGATAGAAATGAGATAGAAAGAAATAGAGTAGGTTGATTATAACATAAGATAAATGGACAAAGGTTTAGTAGCAATATGAAATAACCAACAACTAAGAGTGTTAATTTACATGGGTATTTATAGGGAAGGAAGCTAGGGCAACACTCCTTCTTCCCTTCCTATTACATGAATGGGCCTAAAGCCTAGGCCCATGGGCTTACTTCATAAGCCTAGAACTAATAATAAACATATAAGCCTTATAACTAAGCAAACTATTACAAAACTTAATGACCGACACTTGATATAAATTACACATGTTCCCAATAGTAGTGCTCACCGAGAACCTAAATCACAAAGGTGAATAGGATTCGTCAAGCCACGGGAAATGAGTTTTTGGTTACTGGAATTTTAGCCACGTAACTTCGGTCTAGGCCAATGTTACCTAGGTCAGCCTTGACAACATCAAGGTGAGGGTGAGGAGAATACTCGCCCTTTTTATAGTCCAATCCAGTAGATGAATAGAATGTGTCATTGTCGACGGTGAGTGGCCTTTGGTCGTTCATCACAAAGAATTTGATGAGGTATTCTATAAGTGGGTGTTGCTCAGACTCATCAGTGGGTGGAGTTGGGTCATAGGCTACTACAGTGCTACAAAACTCAATGAGGAGATTTTTGTAGAGCGCTGAAGGGAATTTGGTGAAGGTAGTTTTAAGGGGACAGTTGTACAAAAACTTGATGATTTCTTTGTAGGCTGTCACTTCCTTTGTTAAAATTACCTACAATGTTGTTTGTTTGAAAGATGACATCTTTAAGAGTCATGTTAGCCCATTGAGGTGCATACATAATTCCTTGGTCTGTGGCCATTGTTGAGTCAAGAAAAAATTTAAGGTTATAATGGCAGAATATCAAACACCAGATGGTCACTAGTTGATTTCAACTTGATTGCATCGTTAAATGAGTGATATGTTATCAAGTAGTTTGATACAAAGATAGATATCTAAGTATGAATCTTCTTGACCAAGAATCACAGTTTTGAAAAAGTGTTTTTGACAATCAATTGAGATAATACACACAACTTTGCTATGATAAAATTTTTGCAAAGTTTACTTAAAAGATTTGTGTGTGTGTGTGTGTGTGTTTTGAATTTTTGAGGGGTATTTATAGAGTGGTGGTGAGAGAATGGTTTGTACATTCAAAAAGATTAATTTTGAAAATGGTTTGGAAGACTTGTTGAGGTCCACATTTAATGCCACCACTCCACTTACCCCCTTTTTTAGCGACTATTGATGTAAACAGTTGTGCAGTCCTGCAAAAGACACTTTTTGTAGGAGTGACATGATCACATAAAATATACAAAGATATTCTTTTTGAGGAAGAGAATTTAATGCCAACTGGAATTGGAAAGGTTATGTGGGGATCAAGACATGGATGACAGTTAGGAAAAAGAACATATATTATCTTAATTTAATACATTTAGTTACCTACCTAGGATATTTACTAACTAAATACTTAGAGCATTTAGTTTCACATTCAGTGTGTCTATTTGCCAATGTTGTGAGCCCCTGAATGAGTCTTCATTCAGTGTGAAATGGACAGGATAGGTTACTCAGTGGGTCAGAATTGGTTTGGTAAATTACGAGATGTCTTGTTAATCAGGGGCCAATTTTATTCAGGGTAGAGGTTATTTACACCATGTTGATGTTGATTACTTAGTGACTGGACTGTCAATATCTAATATGCCTAGTTCTGGTTTCAGTCTTCTAAAAGTAGATTCATCCAAGTGTTTTGTAAAGATATCAGCCAACTGATATTCACTAGGTTGTTGGAGATAGCAATTGCACTTGTGTTATCATAAAAGATGGGTACCATCTTGTAATGAATGTCATAGTCACTAAGTTGACTCTTCATCCAAAGTACATTTGCACAACAACTTGCAGCAGCTACATATTCAGCCTCAGATGAGGACATTGCCACTGATTGTTGTTTCTTGGAGCTCCAACAGACAAGTTTTCCTCCAAGAAATTGACTAGAGCCTAAGGTGCTCAATGTGTAACCTGCATAGTCTGAGTCTGAATAATCTTTGAGATTAAAGCCTGAGCAGTTTGGGTAGTATAAACCAAGGTTTGGAGTACCCTTCATGTATCTGATGATTCTTTTAGCAGCAGTGAGATGTGACTCTCTTGGATCAGATTGATATCATGCACATAGGTAGACTGCAAATTGAATGTCAGGCCTTGAGGCAGTTAAATACATCAATGATCCTATCATCCCTCTGTATTGGGTTTGATCCACTGACTTTCCTGCCAGGTCAGGGCCAAGATTGTTGGAGGAACCATTGGAGTTTTCACTGAAGAGCAGTCGGTGAGCTCCTACTTTTTTAGTAGGTTCCTTGTGTATTTTTCTTGATTGATGGAGATACCTCTATCAGTCCGTCTGATTTGTAGTCCAAGAAAGTATGTAAG
Organism: Artemisia tridentata subsp. tridentata; assembly: GCA_021014915.2. Taxonomy (NCBI): domain Eukaryota; kingdom Viridiplantae; phylum Streptophyta; class Magnoliopsida; order Asterales; family Asteraceae; genus Artemisia; species Artemisia tridentata. The sequence goes on from CP139508.1 coordinate 220,810,859, forward strand.
TTCTCCCATCATGGTCATTTTGCTTTGTCATCAATTTCTCAAACTGTTTACAAAGTTTGTAATTTCTTGAGCCAAATATGATGTCATCAACATACACTTGAACTAGAATGACATCTCCTTTTGTCCTATCGATAAATAGTGTGTTGTCTATTTTTCCTCTAAAAAACTTGTTTTGGATAAGAAAGGCTGATAGAGTTTCATACCATGCCCTTGGAACTTGTTTCAGTCCATAAAGGGCTTTGTCAAGTTTGCAAACATAGTCAGGAAACTCACTACTTTCAAATCCAGGAGGTTGTTGAACATAAACTTCTTCTTTCAGTTTTCCATTTAGGAATGCACTTTTGACATCCATTTGGTAGACTTTGAAGTTCATTTAGGTTGCATATGCAAGGAAGATCCTGATGGCTTCCATTCTGGCAACAAGGGCAAAGGTTTCCTCATAGTCAATTCCTTCTTGTTGGTTGTATCCTTTTGCAACAATTCTAGCCTTGTTCTTTATGACTATTCCATTTTCATCAGTTTTGTTTCTATACACCCATTTCATACAAATGACTATGACATCTTGAGGACATTTGGCTAAATTCATTACTTTGTTTCTGTCAAATTGTTCAAGTTCATCTTGCATTACCTGAACCCAACTTGGGTGTTTCAGTGCTTCTTTTACATTCTTAGGCTCAACATCAGATAGAAAGTCTACAAATAGACATTCATTTGCTGAGGTTGCTTTAAATTTAGCAGCCATGCTCCTTGTAAGCATTCCTTCAGTGGGTTCACCAATAATGTTTACAAGTTCTATATCATGAGTTTTGTCCATTTATCCTGAGGTCTAGGATGAATGTTAGAACCTGAAGAAGCCTGAGTGGGAAGTGGAGTAGGTTCAGGGACTGATGCTTGAGGCACATCAGGAATTTGAGGATCATAAGGTTCAATTTAAACATTTAAGTTTTCTGATCTTTGAAATGTTGGTTAAGTGTGGGTGATCTCATTAGTGAATTGTTGAGCTTTAATGCATTCACTTATGGTTGGCTGAGGTAGATTATGAGGGATAATGTAGTATGAGAAATTGGCATCAGCTTGATACTGAGTGGAAGAACTACTTTCATATTCATATTCATCAGGAGGATATCTTGATGTGTCATCAATCCCAATTTCTTCCATGGAATTATTTGAGAACTTGATGGCTTTAGTGCTCTCATCAAAGGTTATGTGAAATGTTTCTTCAGTCTGTTTTCTCCTTGTGTTGAAGACCCTGAAGGCTTTAGAGACAAGGAAGTACCCTAGGAAGTATCCATCATTAGCTTTGGCAACAAATTTGCCCAGATGGTCCTTGTGGTTATGGATGAACACTGGACATCCAAACACATGAAAATAGCTGATGTCAGGAATTCTTCCTTTGAATATCTCATAGGGATTTTTGTGGTTCCTTTTAACAATGATGGATCTGTTTTGTGTGTAACTAGCAGTTTTTACTGCTTCAGTCCAAATGTGTTTAGAGAGGACTGATCCATTCGACAATGTCCTTGCTGCCTCAATGAGTGTTCTATTCCTCCTTTCTGTAACTCCATTTTGCTCAGGATATAAGGAAAAGAGAAGTTCTGAGATATGCATTTATCATCACAGAAACACTCAAGGTCATGATTTTTGAATTCAGTCCCAATGTCAGTTCTGATTTGTTTGAATTTGATGTCATTTTGGATTTCAATGTTCTTGACAAATGACATGATAGTTTCAGTTGCCTAACTCTTTTTAGTGAGAAAGTTTACCCAAGTGTATCAAGAATATTCATCTACTATTACTAGGGTATATTTTTCATGATAAATTGACATTGGAATGACAGGTCCAAAAAGATCCATGTGAAGAAGATGAACGCAGCTTTTGATGGAAAAATATTGTTTTGTCTTAAAGGAAGCTCTATGATGTTTTCCTTTTTCACATGCTGGACATGGTTTATCCTTTGAGAACACAAGTGATGATAAGCTGAGGACTTTATTTTTCTTTACAAGGTTGTTTATGTTTTTGTAGTTCAGATGAGACAGTCTTTAGTGCCAAAGCCAAATTAGATTCTCATTGGCTTTAGCAAATACACAAGTTCCATTCTGAGTGGGTGTAGACATGTCTAACACATAAACATCATCTCTTGTAGGAGCTATAAGAACAACTTCTTTGTTAGCATTGAATATAGTGTCTTGCTTATCATCAAACTGAACTATGTACTTAGCATCATATAGTTGACTGCAGTGATTAGATTGTACTTTAGACCATTTACATAAGTTATTCTAGTAAAAACTATTCCACTACAGTTTACTGAACCATAACCTTTAGTGACACATGATGAGTTATCAGCAAATACCACCTTAGGTCCTGGTTCTTTACCATATTTGTGGATATATTCCTTCACACCGGTCATACTCCTTGAGCATCCACTGTCTAGATGCCAAACAGGTTCCCTGGCATGTCTCTACACAAATAGTAGATTGTGTTAGTTTTTCTTGTTAACCCACTTCCTGGTGGGTTTGGCTTTGTTGGCCGTTTTGAATGGTACAACAGACTCATGGTAAGTGGAAGAAGGAACAGTACTTCCACACGTTTTGCATTTGGACGATAAAGAAGATTCAGTGGAAGGTGAATAGTTTGTAGTAATTCCTATTCTAGCCTGAATGACCAAGTCATGTCCAAAGGCGTCACGAGATGGATCCCCACATATATCACAACAGGGATACATGAGACAATCATCATGGTGATGATCATTGAATCCATAGTATGGACATGGGTGGAAAGGCTTAGCCTTTAGTTTGTAAGTTTTCTTGGATAATGAGGCATACTTGAAAGCATGAGCTTTGTAGTTTGTTGTGGCATTCAGGGAGGCAAGATGAGCTATGTAGTTTGCTTTTGCATTCTATTTGTAAATCATTTAGGTATTCCTCACTAGTTCTCTCATCAGCCTCATCAGCTGAATTTTCTTGGAAATCCTGCACAACACCATTAGAATAGAAAGCAGTGAATATGGGTGCAATGGCTAGGGTCTTTTTGGTTTGTTGAGCCCTTTTTAAATCAGGGTATCTTCTGGAGATTACGTTGTCTTCATAGACAAACTTCCCATATATATGAGGGAGCTCAAGATTTTGAATGTGATTAGCATTTCTGAGACCCTGCGAGAAGTTTAACCACTTCTCAGGAAGACTGTTGAAAAAGCCAACATTGATTTCATGCTTAGACAGGGTGACACCATCATTGGTAAGTTCATTTAGAAGAGTTTTGTAACGGGTATAGGTCTGAGAGAGACTTTCAGATTCTTTTTCCCTGAAAGTGTTATACTCAAGTTTTAGATCAATGATCCTATTTTCCTTGGTATCTGAGGGACCTTCAAAGCTATGAACCAAGTCAGTCCAGGTTTGTTTGGCCGTTGGACAATTTATGACTGATTCCATTACATCATCAGGTGGACATGATATAATGATGCTTTTAAGGCATTGGTCATGATTGACCACCCTTCTCTCATCAGGAGTCCATTGAGCTTCAGGCTTGGGTAACCCTTCAGCTGTTTTAGGGACAAATGGACCTTCATTAATATAATTAATGTAGTAAGGTTCCATTCCTGTTAAGTAGCAAAGCATGTGCTTTTTCCACTTATTGAATTTTTCAGCTTCAATAGTTTAGGAGCAATGGCAGAATAGCTTCCTCCCTTTTTATCAACTAGCTAGGGTACATTACTTTCAGCCATGGTAAGATCTTGATTTTAAAAAACTTTGAGACTCTGTTTAGAAATGCTTCTATAAATTAGAGGCTCTGATACCACTTGTTGTTCCCTTTACACAGTTAGTATTAACTACAAAGTTAAACTAATAGTGTTCCACAGTTAAGTAATGTAAATAAAATACGTTGTTAAAAGATAAACGTAAAAGTAAGTTGTAACAAAGATTTTCAACGTTTAATTCTATTTGCAATTAACAAAGAATTATACCCAATTGTTTATGGAATAACACTTGGGATTGAATGACCGTTGGTAATTCTCCTCACTAAACTTAAGTTATGCTTAAATACAACTATGTTGAACCATTTGAGCTAAGCTCAAGGACTTAGTTGTGTTTGGAGGAGAGAAAGGAGTTTGTGAATGTCTAAGCATTAAGTGCACAAACTTGTCAATCTTTCTACTCCTACTTATGATCCTATTTATACACAAATGTTTAAAACTGTTATCGAAGAAGACAAAGATAACCTAGGTCTAGTTTAGACAAGATACCTATGGATCTTGTGTCATTTATAATCTTCTATTTTGGGTATAAAGACAAGGTTGCTTTCTAATTACCAGTGCTGACACCATTTTGGTTTTAAGCCATTTAGGGTAAGTTTGACCTTTGGTCGATAAAGGCACTCCTTTATACATTTCAAACTTTTCCCGCCTTGTCCCGCCAATTCTTCAGTCTTAAGTCTTCAGTCTTTTATCTTCAGTCTTTGGTCTATTATCTACATAGTTGTTGAGGAGACTTGGGGATCAGTGAGATATTGTCATCACTCACTGATCCCATCATCTTCTTCTTTGGCTCAGGTATCATTCACTGACTTCCGCCTCACTGAATGAAAAGTCTTTCTTCTTTAGACTTGTCATTAGCATCCTGAAGATGACTCACTTAGTGATTATTTACTCAGTGACTTGATTGTGTTTACGGATTTGCAACACTTAGGATATTTTCTATTCAAATCCTAGATTAAGGGAGTTTGGGTAATGAATGGACCCAACAGCCTCCGACATCAATGATCATTTTTGCACTAACCAACTTTGGCATAGATCTGGAATACACCTTTAAATCTCGTCCTCCTTTTTTTATGATGCTAACTCACTCACATTTGAAGCTTCTCGAGCTTTAGGCCCCGCAACGTGCACTATTTCATTTTCAACTCTTCGTTGCACTCCTCTAATGACCTTCTCACATGTTAAGTCTAAGTCACTTTTCATTGCTAGGCCTCTTCTTTTTCGTTGGATTAGGTTAATACTAAAAAGTGTGTTTTGTTGGAGGTATTAAGGGGTGAGGAACGGCAAAAATAATAACTAATGATAAGTGGTTGCTTATAATACAATTAATCATTAACTATTATTGTACTAGCTAATTTACTACTCTCTCCATCTTGAAATTATTGTTCTCATTTAAAGAGCACACGGTTTAATCTTGAAATTATTGTTCTCATTTAAATAGCACACGGTTTAAAAGAAATAAGAGCATTACCACTTCACAATCAATTAAATATTTTTCCAACTCTACTAAATTCTTTTTTGATTGGTTAAAATAAGAAATGTACAATTATATTGAGACATACCAAAATGAAAAAATGCATAATAATTTTGGTAAGGAATGAGTATTTCTTATCGTTTTGAGATTAATGACACATTACTTTACAAGTTAATCTAATTGAGGATACTTAAACAAAAGTAGTCTGGTTAAATGATCTTTCGTGTGATTAAACTTTCAATAATCCTAGATTGTATTGATGAGTGTTCTTCAGCATGTAGCAAATCTTTGGAAGTGTTATCTAGAAGTTATAAAAAATTTACTTTTTATAAACAAATTAGCTTCCTCAAATAAACCATGTGAAGCACACCCAAGAAAGACACTTTAATACCCATAGAAATAACATGGCAAGTGGTAAATAGACACCAAGGATCTGTGGCACAAAGGTAGCGCGTATGACTCCTGATCAGAAGGTTGCGTGTTCGATTCACGTCAGGTTCAATCCCTTTTTCTCTTGCTTTTTCAAAAAGCCTCAGCTAAACTGTAACATGAAACTGTTTCACAAACAGCCCTCGTACTATGTGTGAATTGACTTCATGTATCCATTAATCTACATACCTTTTGCAAATTCTATTTTGGTCCTACTCAGCAATCAACACCTTCGATGATTGCATTTTATTTCCTTAAAATGAAATAAAAGCACTCCATTATAGCATCGTTTAATTACAACAAAGCTCCGACGCAACGTCATGTGTCTACTCGTTTGTAATACTTACATGGAGTTTGATATTGTGTTCCTAGGTTTGTTTTGACCCCAGATGCATTATGCATCAATTACAAATTAAGTCTTGGCACCCCCTTAAATAAAAGAACAATGATATATCATCACGGGTATATATGTATGATAATAGCGTTTTTAAAAGCGTTTAACGTTTGGAACTGAAAGTTTGCTTGATAAAAAGAGTTTATGATTTTATTTATTTTATTGAAACACTATTTAGCTTGAAGAAGCTTTTGCAAATTAATAATTTTTTTGTTCCTGGGCTTGCTCTGCATGAGTTGGCTCTTGTGCAGCCTCAGAGGTACCTGCAATGTTAGTAGCACCAGCAAGCATAGCACAAAGTAATGGCCAATGGGCCTCAGCCAAACCCCTTTTCATATTCACTACTACACAAAAGCTTATATAGATCGGTGGAAAACCCACATATAGATCGGTTTTGAACCAGTCTATATAAAGGTGATCTTTATGAGCGAGTCACATATAGATCGGTTGAGAACCGATCTATATGGACCACATATAGATCGGTTGATAACACATAACCGATCTATATAATACCACATATAGATCGGTTGTATACCTAATAACCGATCTATATAGCTTTTTTCCAAATTAAAAAATATATATATAAAAACCCATATTTTTTCCAAATTTCTGATCAATCACACAATACACTAATATTACAATACATATATTCAACAAAATAATCATCTTACAATAAGACACCAAATGTTACTTAGGATGTTGAACGCCCAGCCAATTATTAGGATGTTGAACTCAGTATCTTCAGCGAAAGAACACTTGCATACTGCTTAGGTTATGACAGGAAGTAGTGTTACTTACCCAAGGTGAACAACTTGTTCAGGTTGACAATCGAGAAGAGCTGTCTATTACGTCATTTGAGGTTTCTTTCTCTGATTCAACTTCATAGCTCGACAACAAATGTCTCTGCAATAATTACTAATCATCAGGGAAAAAAGTGGTCAAAAGTACAACTTAAACACACCCAAGCAGAAAAAATAAATCATTCCCCCTCCCTTTCTGTAATAAAAACAACAATCTTCCACTCATTGTGGAATGATGCTTGGCAGTATACTTGCGGTGCTTAAACCTGTTTCTGCTGTTTGAAGTAGTTATGACCAGATGTTTGAGTGTTTGGCAAATCTGATTTAAGAACTTGATAGATAAAATGTCATAATAAGACATTCTTGGGAAAAAAAGCAAGATAGACATTTTGTTAAATGTGAGAAGTTCCTCAAACTTAGCTAAACAGGGTAAATAGGTCATTTATTTACCCTTAATCAATTCATTTGGTTGCCACCAGTATACACTGATTATTTGACAATAATCAGACAGTCATAAGCACGATCTGTTTATCTAATGACTAAAAAACTGATCATTGCAGCTTGAAGTTTCCAATTTGCGAAAATCTAAACACCCCCTTAGAAGTTCAATAATTTCAAATGCCCCCAAAACCAAAAGAGATCTTTTTGTAACAAAACATTAATATAGTACCTGTGTGTTAAAACGTGCAACCTTTTGTACACTTAGAAGCCCAAGCATATCTTGGTAACCAGTTAGGAGACTAGCAAGCTCCTTGTCCTCATCTGTTTACGATTTACTTGTGAAAACATGCTACAAACCCAAAGGTTTAATATAACCACGGATACAAGAAAGCTAAATTACCTGGAATTGCTTTAACAGACAATAAGGTATCAGCCATATGTTGCCATCTTTTTGACACTGATGACGATACAAGAGAAGCTGGGAAGGTTAGAAAAGCAACTGCATTTGAAGTCCGTACCATGCTTTTTAATGATCTAATGAAAGAAAGCATATCCCATTCCTACAAAATATAAGAAAATATTGTCAAAGATCTAATGAAGGAAGTACAACCACTCAAAAAATAGGTGTGATAACAGAAACTGAAGGTACAGTGGAGCTGCTGAACAACTTGAACAAACGGTGAACATGTAAAACAGGTCGAAAAGGTCAAATAGGCTGAAAATCACCCAAAACATACTTTAAATGCATACTACTTCGTAAATAGTTTTATTCAAAAACTAAGATTTATCATTAAATAATACTGCTATTGCAATCATAATAAACAAACTAATGATTAACAACAAATGACCCATTTTAAGATGGACTCATTTTGACCTGTTACGTGCCCCGTGCATGTCACCACCACCTCTAATCAATAAGTTGACATGGATCTATAGTTACTTAAGGTTATACAAGAGAAAGTGCAGATATTGATAGAATATGTGGTTACTTGCCTTATCATAGTATTCACATTGTGGAGCACAAAATGATTGGATGGCAATTCGTCCTGCACTTGTAAGATTTCCATCATATCTAATTAAAATAATGACAAAGGTTAAGCCACATTGAAAGAAACAAGTATATACATTAATGTGTCGCAAGAAAGAGACAACAAAATTGGCATAGACTGATAACTGATTGCATACGTGGTTTGACCATGGTGGGATGGTAATTAAACTTTAGTACCTTGGAATTTGAGATAAAAACTTTGAACAACTATCACGTAATCCAGCAAGACTTGGACAATCGAAGAGACTAACACACTCCACACGGTTTTCCATTATTAAATGTTTTTCTATGGGCTTCTTTAGGTCGAAATCATTGCAGTACTCTACTTTCCCATCTGCATCACAACACGAAGACAAATTTTATGTACCAGAAGTTCCCAAATGACGGTATGATTTCTGTAGAATATTAATGTACATAATCCACACAGTAAATAGTTCCACGACAGCGAAATTTCACATTCATATATTTAGTTGTAGAAATTAAAAACTTCTTTAAGTCAGGTATGAAATTGCAACACATACTAAACAAATATACTTTGTTTTATTGCCACTGGATAAACTAACAATATATCAGCCTCTATAATTTGTAATACATACTGTCGAAATATTCTGATTTGCAGTCCATTAGGTCTCTAATGCACAAAAATCTCCACTATGAGGTAGCAACATTTTACACATCTGCCTATGAACGGGTCAAATAGGTTAAATAAAAAAATAAAAGGTTAATGGAAAACAAGTCAAACAACAAGACTGTTAGCCAGGGAAATTCGCCCAAATCAAAAATCCAAAAAAAATAAAACTCTAATAAAACTTCCATTTACATAATACTCCAAATTTCAGGGCTTCTTAAAAAGGTCATCCGTCCGCATACTTTTCACCTTTTCTAGATCCAGGTCAAAAACAAACGTAAGCAAAAACAACAAACAGTTGGCGTGCAAGACAATAAACCAAACATCAAGGGTCGAATCCAACATAGACGGTGCAAGAATTACCAAACATTAGCCCATTAATAATTGGAAGTCATTCATGTGCACTTAATTATAAATGCTTTTTTTTTGCTAAAGCCACAATAAGCTCTTTTGACAAGCTCCCCCAAACACTCCCTAAAGCATGCCTAAACCTTAATTTTACTACCAGACATTGTTAAGCAATCAAGGTGTAAAAAATTACTAAAAGTAAACCCAAATCTTTACAGATAGATAAAAAAAGATTGAAATAAATAAAAACCTAACCTTAAAACTGTACCCGATGAGTGATTGATCTACACACAGCTTTTAAGAAATTGACAGAAACATGGGTTTGGATTTGTTTGGTGAGAGTTGTGAGGTATATTTGATGTAGCGGAATATTGGTGAATATTGGTGCCTAGGGTTTTTTTTGGTGAGGGTATTTGATTTTGGGGAAATTTGGGGAAATGAGGTGTACTGTGTTTAAATTTTGGGGAATATTGGTGTAGCGGCAAACTAAATATTTATCCCGCTAAAATATTTTGGTGAATTTTGAGGAGTATATAGATCGGTTGTTTCGTTAATAACCGTTCTATTAAATTTTGAAACTATATAGATCGGTTATTAATCAAAAAACCGATCCATTTATTATATTTTCCCTTATTTTCCCTTACATAGATCGGTTTTTAACATAACCGATCTATATGAAGTGATCTATATAGCCTTTTGTGTAGTAGTGATTAGCAAAAATCTTACTTGTAAAAGCCACACTTTCATAAGTCTGCACCCTATTTTCAGTTTCAAAATTTAAAACCATTTGCAGAAATCGAGGGTACATTAAAAACTGATGTTTTTGATTGTTAGCATTTGACATCATGCCATCAAAAATGAGTTTTGAAAAATTAAATTTCCTTCCAAGTGACAGACAGACCAATGTAGAAGCAATGTTGCTTCCAAACCGATCCCATCCACCACTCTTGGGACTTAGACATTGAAGCAAATGATGTAGCAAAAATTTGCACTCATGTGTGAAATAGTTTTTCCAAAAAGTAAAACCACCATCAGTGGGGTATCCTATTGTTCTCATACCCTCTAAAAGTTCCTGATTGGGCAAGATATAGTCCCCTGAAGCATCATTCAATTGGAGACTACTCCTAATGGAGGCTTCAGTCATAGTGAATTCATGTGTGTCAATAGTTGCCCTTAATAGTGGTGTCCCATCAACAAGAGTTTCAGAGGTAACTGACCCCCAAAATTGCTTAACTAGGGACGCATATATAGTTGGATTTTGAGTTAAATCGTACCGAATGTAAGATTCTCTCAAAAAATCCACTATCTGCTCGAAGCCGTTGCTTTTGATGTTGGGTTTCTTCAAGAAGCCAACCTGATTGTGCTTGTCACAAAACTTTAGAGTAGCCATAGATGAGTGAATGATTTAATTCTGGTGATTGTACATAGATTGTTGGGAATTATCAAAGGAAGACTTAATGAAAAGAACAGACTTAAGTCTGCTGAACTACGTGGTTAAGTATGTTAGTTATGTCAATGTCTCAGTTAACTCTGTCTATGTAATGTTAAGTCTGTTTGATGTTAAGTCTGGTTGACTTAAGAGTTAAGTCTGTTTATGATATCTAGGAAGTCGGTTAGCTACAAGTTAGGAAAGGATACGAATTTATCTTTAGTAAAGATATGTTTATCCTTCTACACAGTTTTTGTAACACCCCAACCCGATAAGGGTAGAAGTATTACATTATGGTGACATATCAAAGCAAACACAAAGTATATGACTTAAATAATACATTGGAATCTCAAAGGTTACAAAAGAAAAATGTGAAGTATAAGGTTACAAATGAGAACAACAATAAAATACCAAGTGTTGGGAATTATGATGCGTATCAAGAGCAGACAACTTAAGTCTGGTAGTTTACTAAGTTAGGTCTGTTTGTGATTTAGGTCTGGTTATGTAAAGTTAAGTCTGGTAGTACATGTTAAGTCTGGTTGACTTATAAAGTTAAGTCTGGTCTGGTCGTGAAGATAGGAAAGTTTGTTAGAGTTATGTTAGGAAAAGATACAATGCGTGTATGTATCTTTATAGAAGATTTGTGTATATCTTCTGTGTCGTCTAGGGTTTCCTTGTGTTATAAAAGGATCCCTAAAGATTGTTAGTAAACGTGTGAGTTGTACGAATTGATAATAGTGAATATCAATATACGAAGTTAGTGATATCCCTGCTTGTGTTCTAAATTGTTCTTGTTAAGATTCCGCATTAACATTAACAATCACTTAGGGTTTCTTACTTAGATTGGTTCGGATTTATCCTAACCATCTACTAGGTATTCAAAACTACTTAGTGATCCATATACAATTTGTGGACCAACAAGTGGTATCAGAGCAAGGGAGAGACTCTGAATTCGTAGAACACTAAAACCTAATTCTCACTCAAATCACCCTTCACAATGTCTGAACTCGATAAGCCTGAAACTTTCTCAATCCATAACAGTGAGGATGAGCAATCAAACCATAAAGATGAAGGAAAAACCGAAACCAGTAACTCCCAAACACAACAACAACCCATCCCTTCCACAACCACAATCTCAAACATAAAACTTCCACTACTGAAGAGAGAAGAGTATGATATATGGGCCATGGAGATGGAACATTATCTGGAATACATTGATAGTGATGTATGGAAGGTGATTCAAAAGGGAAATTCTAAGAAGAGAATTTCACAAGGGAATGATGGGCAGCTCAGAATAATGCCACCAGTATCTGCTGAGGAGATTAGGGCTGTGGAGAAGGAAAAGAAGGCCAGAACCTTGCTTCTTATGGCTATTCCTAAGGAGCATCTACAAAGGTTTCATGGCATTCTTGATGCTAAGGAGATGTGGGAAGCTATCAAGAAACGATTTGGAGGTAATGCTAACTCCAAAAAGATGCAAAAGGCTGTTCTTAAACAGCAATTTGAAACATTTAGTGTTTCAAAGACTGAAGGTTTGGAGAAGGGCTATGACAGATTTCAACATCTGTTAACACAATTGGAAGTTCATGGTGCAGCAGTCTCGAATGAGGATGCAAATCACAAATTCCTTAGATCTTTACCATCAGAATGGGGCAATGTATCTGTGGCAATGAGGATTAAGGAGGAAGTAGATTCTATGACACCTGATGACCTATACAATAATCTCAGGATGTTTGAAAGGGACATCAGTAACAACACTCAGGGTTCAACCAGTTCATCAAATGTTGCTTTTGTATCTCAAAACAAAAGCAGTACTTACAAGGTTAGATCTGGTGTTAGGTCTGGTAACTATGAAACTCCTTCAAGTGAAAGGTCTGCTTCAAGTTTCACTGATGAGGTGATACATTCTTTCTTTGCCAATCAAACAGAAGATGAAAGCTTTATTAGTGAAGACCTTGAACAAATTAATGATGCTGAAGTTGAGGAGATGGATATAAAATGGCACATTGCCATGGTTGCTTTAAGGGTCAAACGATTTCAGAAGCAATATGGTAGGACTATCAACTTCAACAACAAATCACCAGTGGGATACACAAAGAGGACTGTTGAATGCTACAACTATCACAAGCATGGGCATTTTTCAAGAGATTGTCCAGAGAAGAAGTCTGCTGATGAGAAAAGAGTTGAAGATGGGAAGATGGAAAAGAATCAGATGAGTCTGCTGACAATGGAAGCTGGAGGAGTCAATTGGGGTGAGCATCCAAGAGTAAATGAGGAGTCTGATCATGCTCTCATGGCCATTGGTAATGAGGTATCATTATGCTCTAAATTATGTACTGACTCATATAATCATGTTAAGGCTTTGTGTGATGAGCAGCAAGAACAAATAGGTGATCTAGAAGTAAATTTATTAGCACATAAAAATGCTGTAAAAACTTTAGAGGCACAAAAGGTCACCCTTCAAAATCAACATGCTGCTTTAAATGAAAAACTATACTTTCAAGCTAATAAAATATATGAACAAGATGAGAAGCTTAAAAGGTATAGACAATTAGGGCTTAAAATTCAGAAGGAGAGGGATGAGCTGAGAAAAAGGGTAGATCAATGGAACAATTCAAATAAAAACCTGTTTAAGTGTTGGGATTCTCAAATTAAGTCAAATAAAAAATGTGGCTTAGGATATGAGGAAAATGAGAATAGGGATATATTTAAAAATAGAAAAGAGGACTATGCTGATAAACCATTGTACAATAGGTTTGTTAAGACTGGTGACTTTAAGGGAGTACCACCACCTTTGAGTGATGACTATACTCCTCTTGAAAAAGAAGAGTTAGATGATTCACTCTTTGTGTATGGTAAGAAAGGTCCTCAAGTGCCTGAACCAACTTCCTCAGAGGACAAATCCAGTAGATATTCTTCTTGTCAATCCAATGACTCTGAAGGATCTACTGATGGTTCCTCTGATCACTCTAAGTCTGAGTCAAACAATGAGGAAAAAAAAAATCCTGAACCTAAGGTTGTTAAGAAGTGTGAACCTGTTGTTACTAAACCTTTAGTGACTGAACAAAAGGCTGAGACAGTTAAACCTAGTTGTATCAATCACATAAAAACTCCTAGGGAATCTGTTAAATTGAATGAGTCACCTAGAAGCAATAGTGTTCACAGAGAAAGTAGGAGTAGTTACAATTATGCTCCTAAAAGATGCTTTGTGTGTGGAAGTTTGAGTCATTTAATAAGAGATTGTGACTTCCATGAAAAGAGAATGAAAAGAGAGGCTGAGCAAAAGAGAATGAATGTTAATAAGGTTCAAGGTTTAAATAAACCAGTTTGGAACAATGCTAGTAGAGTTAATCATGCTAACCAGTTTGTCCCCAGACCTGTTCTACTAAATCACACTACCAGACCTAACTCCTTTGTTAGTTCTGGTAGACCAAATTTTGGGTCTGGCTACAGAAACTTTAATGTGAATAGGCAAAATGTTAATTTTATGAGGCCTAAAGTGAATACTGGTTATGTCAACTCTGTGAGACCCAATGTTAACACTGGTTTTGTAAGACCCAAGCAACCTTTTCAAAAACCTCAGGTGAATGAAAATTTTCAAAGAAATAATTTTTATAAAGCTCATTCACCTGTAAAAAGACAAACAAATGGGGGTTCTACTGATAATTTCTCTGATTGCTGGACTTGGAATCCATTTAAAAATGAATTTACCTATAAGTCCAAACATGGTTTCACTGGAGCAAGTTCATACAAGACCTATAAGTATGTTGCTCCACAGGAAGGACACAAGCCCACTCAGGCTTGGGTTGTTAAGAAAAACTGATCTTCTTTCTTAACTTTGTATAGTTTGTATATTTGTTTGTTTCTTATCCTGCTATTCTTCTTGGTTATTCTTATTTTCAGTACTTATTTTGTCTTCTATAGTATGTGTGTTTGGTATTTTGTGCTTAACTTTGTTTTGCAGTTGTTAGCTCTTTTCTATTTGCAAGTAATTCATAAGTGGAAAATTAAAACATCAGAACCAAAGAGCTTTTTATTTAATAACAAGAAATTGCATTCTAGGATGCAAGTTACAAGGCTTCATAAGACAAAAGATTTTTCCCAAACCAGCTAAACATCACCACCTACACTTTCTGCTTCCCTTTTCCCATGAAGTCAGGAATGGTCTTCTTGGCTCCTCTGCCACCAAATTGATTCCATGCTTTTGGGCATGGAAGTGCAAGAATCACACTGCTTGGTGGGGGACGTGGCACAGAACCACTACTCAGGGAAGGCACAATCTTCGAAGGATAGGTCTCTTCATCATTCTTGGAGGGGTCTTCTTCTTTGGCACCTTTATCATCTACATCAGAAGGAGGAGTTGGTCTTGAAGTTTTTGGTGTTTCATTGTCTGGTTCCTTCTCAGACAGGTCATAAGCAGCTAGCCATTGTTTTAGAGTTGCTTCTCTCAATGTCTTGTTTCTTGTGATTGATGAATACCCTGGTGGGAAGTATCCACCCCATCCTCCTGAGGATGTATCAGAAGATGAGTCATTTGGATCCCAGGAATCTGATGAAATCTCTATGGTTTTTAAGTTGGATGGATCCATTATGCTTATTCTGGTTTGTGATGGTATTTGTGATAAAACTATGGGTGGTTTTATAGGGAAAATCAAGGTTTAATGTCTTTTAATGCTTGGTTGGTGTATGAGTTAATACTTGCAGGGAAAGAGTTATTAATTGTGTTTTTGGAAAGTTGACCTTCGTTTTTATTTTGGTTAAGTATTTATTTGTGAAAAAAAAAAAAAAAAAAAAAAAAAAAAAAAAAAAAGGAATTTACACTTAAGGGGAGGTAATGTACATTTAAGGGGAGGCAAATGTACAAGTTTTTGAATGTTTTAAATCAGGTAACCTTAAGTGTTAAATCTGGTAGCTCATGTGTCTTGCAAAAATTGGTTTTTGTCTCCTGTTTCTTGTTATTTCAACTAATTCTTGCAGAGAAGAGTGGAATGAGGTGTTACAAAGCTTTGCATTCGCTATAGTAAGTATGTAAGTTCACTCTCTTGGTTAGGTCTGGTAAGTATATGATTCGGCCTGGTTGACTTTTTAGGTCGGGTAGTGTTAATTTTATGACCGTTAGATCTGGTCAGAGTAACTAAAGATTTTACTAATATATTACCGTTGCACTATTTTCGGTAAAACAAGATATTTATGAAGTATATAAGCTTAAAATTTGATATTATTTATCTTCTTTTATTCTTTATTTGCTTCCAAATTTAAATAATCTTTATTACTCACGACTCTGTTTCTACGCAAATATTTTTCAAAAAAACCCTACCTTTCTTGTCAACCAGACCTAAATCATTAACTCATCCCTGGCTAATCTCAAGTTTGTGGACAAGCATAATCAAGTCGGGTTCTTGAAGAAGCCAGATCAAAGTGCAGGTTTTGAGCAGATTGTGGATTTTCTAAAAGGTTCTTATATTTGTTATTCATTAACTCATAATCCTACTATTTATCAGTCCCTTGTCAAGCAGTTCTGGAGGTCAGTTACCTCTGAGACTCTTGATGATGGGACACCATGTTTAAGGGCAATCCTAGATAACAATGGTTTTACCATTACTGAAGCATCGATTAGGGAAAGTCTCAAATTAGATGATGCTTTAGGAGAATTTGATTTGTCTAGTGAGGATATTTTGGAGGGTTTGAATAGCATTGGGTACCCCACAGATGGAAGTTTTACCTTTTGGAAAAGTCATTTTTCACCTCAGTGGAGGTTTTTAGTACATCATTTACTTCAGAGTTTAAGTCCCAAGAGTGGTGGATGGGATCAATTTGGAAGCAGAATTGCTTCTGCATTGGTCTGTTTATCATTTGGAAGGAAATTTAACTTTTCAAAATTAATTTTTGAAGGAATGGTGAAAAATGCTAAGAACCCAAAATTTTTAATGTATCCAAGATTTTTGCAAATGATCTTGAATTTTGAAACTAGGGATAAAGTGCCTTACATCAGTGTGGCCTTTACCTCCAAACTTTTTGCAAATCTAAAAAGGAGTTTTCAAGGGACAGACAAACCTTTGCTTGCTGCTATGCTTGGTACTAACAATGCAGGTACTTCTGGAGCTGCACAAGTGAATCCTGATGAAGCTCAAGACCAAGCCTCATCTAGGTCTGCTACACCTAGGTCTTCTCCAATTCCATCACCTCAACCAGGTCCCTCACCATCAGTTGAAAGATCATCTACACCTATCCAACAATCTTCACCTCCACAACCACATGTTCCAAGTCCTGAAAGGGAGGAGGCACATAATCCCATAACTGTGGAAGATCTCCTTGTCATTGTTCCTCAACTACAAAAGAAGATTGACATTTTGGAAAAGACTAATGAGGCACTCAGAAAAGCTTATGTGACTTTGGTGAAGAAAGTAAAGAAAATGGGAGTAGCAATGAAGAAAAAGGGTGTCTCTTTTGATGATGAGGAAGATGAAGCTGAAAATTCTTCCAAACAGGGGAGGAATTTGGAGCAAGAACAACAAGAACAAGAAAATATTCTTCAAACACCAGTTCAAGAACCACTTGTTCAAGATAATGTCACCACAATTAGTCCAGAGACACTGGAAGTTGCAGAGACTTTGGCTCAATCAATGGGCAAAATTAAACAAGATAGGAAGAGAAGAAGGTTAATTTTGTCTGCTGAGGAAGAGATTGAGAAGTTTGGAACTATTTCTGATGAAAAGTCTGGTAATGAGTCTGGTAAAGAAGAAAAGTCTGGTAATGAACTTAGTTCTGGTAATGAAGAACAACAATCTGCACTAAGAAAGGGAAAGCAGGTCATGGAAGAAACTTCATTGCCAAAGAAGTCTAAGAGAAAAACAAGAGAAGAACTTGCATCTGAGGCTGAAATTGAGAGGATTAAGGCTCAAGATATTGCTGATGAAGAAAGACAAAAGATGTTAGATGCAGTCTATGCAAGACAGTTGGCTGAAGAATCTGATGATTTTACAAAACTGCTCAATGTTGATGATGAAGTGAGAGCAAAGTATGAAGAGCTGCTAACTATTGAAGGTTTAACTGCTGATGAACGAGCCAAACAGTTAGCTGACTTCATCAATGCAAGAAGTAATGATGATACATTGGGTGGATTCTTGGAAAAGTTCAAGCTTCAAAAGAAATCAAAGATTCCTAAGAAGATGTCTATGGCAGAAAAGAAGTATGATATGAAGATGTATCTTAAGAATCAAATGCATCTTTCTTTGGAACAGATGAAAAAGAAGTCATATGAAGAAATTCAAGTAGCATATCTCAAGGCATTTGAGAGAGATCAAGGTTACAAAGCTACTGATTATGATGATGTGCAGAAATATTGCTTTCAAGGTAGAAAGGCTAAAGGGACTGAACTAGTCATTGAACCTGATAAAGTGATTGATACACAACCTGAAGCTGGTAAGTCAACAGAAGAAGTGCAGGATGAAGTAATTAAGCCTATTGTGTTTCAAAGAAGAAAAGGTTTGGAAAGGAAGAGTAAATCCAAGAAAGTAGTTGTTGAAGAGGAATTAGATGAAGAACCTTCATCTGAAGGAGCCACAATGGGGACTATTGAAAGCACTAAGGAACCTACTAAGGTTGTCAAGTATCAACTTATCATGACTGGTGGAAGGGCTGCATATCAAATAATAAGGGAAGATAATTCTAACATTGTTTATATGAATTTTGCTGGCATTTTGATTGATGTGAATAGGAAGGATCTTCAAGAACTGTATCAGTTGGTAAATATTAAACATGGAGATCATCCACCTGAAGATGAGTTTGAAAGAGTCTTTTGGGGAAATTTGAAGGTGATGTTTGAGCCACCAACTGAGTCTGATATAGTGTGGAAACTTCCTGAGGAACATAACATTGTCAGCTGGAGATATTTTCATACCTGCAAGGTACATTGTGTTTCATTAAAGAATGTTGATATTTATATGCTTGCAGAGGTGGAATATCCTTTATCATCAAATGTTTGCAAGGAAATGATGAGTAAAAAGTTATATGCTAGTAAAGAGGATGAAGGATATGAGATGTTATTGGATTTGATTAAGAAGCAGTCTTTGAAGGATGTAGCCTAAGGGTGTTTGAAAGAATTTTCACAAGTTGGTGAGTGAGACTATTGGAACTTCTCACTTGGTGGAGGTGCTTTGCACTAACACATCAAAAGGTTATCAGTCCACCTTGTCTCATCAACACAAGGACTGGCTAATCCTGAGCAAACGGCTAATAGGTAAAGATTGCTCAAATCCGTTTATGGCTGACAATTTGCCAAAAATTGTATGGTATTCAACTCACCATATCTAAGATAAGTGAAGAGTTGGCTAGCCCACAAGGTTATGGCTTGTGGTAAAGGCTGTGGAAAACCATAAATGGTAATCAATTCACCATGATGAGGTGCTTTTCCATCAAAGAATTGACTAGTCCAGAAGCAAACGGCTTTTGGTAAAGACTTAACAAATCCGTTGATAAGCTGATGATTTGCTTAAAATCATATGGTTATCAGTGTACCATGGTCTTACACACCAAAACATTTGGCTACTCCAGTAGTTATGGCTATTGGTAAAGAGACATCAAATCCATTAAATTTCAATGATTCACCTCTCACAGATGTTAACACATCTGGAAGTGATGAGAATAGATATGAAACTTAATATGAATTGATGTACATATAGTCAATGTTGCTGCAAAGACCATATCAGAAGAGCTTATCAAGATTCAAGCTGCTAGAAAGGGACAAGACCTAAATACATTTCAAAGTGTTCAAGATTCAATCCTCAGAAGGCTAAATCAGAAGAACTTGAAGTTCATGAAGCATGAAGATCAAGTTAGGGGAGGATTGTTGAGAATTATGATGCGTATCAAGAGCAGACAACTTAAGTCTGGTAGTTTACTAAGTTAGGTCTGTTTGTGATTTAGGTCTGGTTATGTAAAGTTAAGTCTGGTAGTACATGTTAAGTCTGGTTGACTTATAAAGTTAAGTCTGGTCTGGTCGTGAAGATAGGAAAGTTTGTTAGAGTTATGTTAGGAAAAGATACAATGCGTGTATGTATCTTTATAGAAGATTTGTGTATATCTTCTGTGTCGTCTAGGGTTTCCTTGTGTTATAAAAGGATCCCTAAAGATTGTTAGTAAACGTGTGAGTTGTACGAATTGATAATAGTGAATATCAATATACAAAGTTAGTGATATCCCTGCTTGTGTTCTAAATTGTTCTTGTTAAGATTCCGCATTAACATTAACAATCACTTAGGGTTTCTCACTTAGATTGGTTCGGATTTATCCTAACCATCTACTAGGTATTCAAAACTACTTAGTGATCCATATACAATTTGTGGACCAACACCAAGTCTGAAAATGTAAACACTTCTAGTCATCTCTAATCCAGAATAGCTATCAAAAGTACTCTCCACTCATAACCCAGCTTCCTACTAAAACCTGCCGCAGGAAAAGAAATGCGGCTGAGTTTAAAAAGCCTAGTGAACAGATATGTATAAACGAAGCAAAAGATAAGGGACAAAGAATATAATATGGAGCATTGGGGAAAACATAAGGCATAAACGAATGAATATCAAAGTGTAATGGAAAACCAGTAATCAAACCTGAGCCCAAACAAATCATATCATATCATATCTTCATAGCATAAGTAATCAATGTATTTGGAGGGGTGACCTCGAAATACCAAAAGTAATAGGAGGGCCGTCCTCAAGTAATCAATGGAGTGATCAGCTCCCAAACATGTGAAAGACGTGTATTACACACAGCATCAGTCACCAAATCAAATCATATCATATCATGTCAAATCCACTAACAAATCAAATCCAGGATGCATCCATACGCCCCCGAACAAATCATATTGGCCATAACAAATATAAAGTGCACATATCATAATCAAAATGGGACGGTGTGGAACATCACTCAACCACACTAGAGTCATGCCATTGGTGCATCAATGACACGGCCATGTTACCTTCATGGCTAGGAAATGAACTTGGCTCGGGTATCAAACTGAAGGGTTCAAATGTCATATCATATCAAAGTTCATATCAAAGGTTCACAAGTCTATTGCAAAGGATCAAAGCAAAGGTTCATAATCAAAGGTTCACAAATCTAAGGGGACATAGCAAAGGCATAGATCATATAAGAAAGCCATATCATAAAAGCTCAGATCAAGGATATCATATTCAAAGCTAAAATCAAACAGATGTGAACGAATCATGAGAAACCTTAAGAGAAAGGTCAGAATATCTGTACCTTATTCAGCAGCAAAAGCTAACAAAGATAGATGGATCACAAGACACAGGATCACTCCCGCTTCACGGAACCTATACGGATCAATAACCAAGTATTACATTAAGTCCAATTGAATTAGGTTACTCTTTTTAGTATACTTTCCCTTTTTAGTAACTTTCTATTTTTAGCAGGTTTCCCAAATTAGCAATTTAATACTTTAAGATTATATTTGACAATTAATAATATTTAAGGGTCAAAATGACAATTATAAAGGTTTAGGGTTGATTATGTCAAATTAAAATGTTTTAGGATCATAAATGACAATTTAATAACCTTAAAGGTTTAATGTGATAAATAAAATAGTATAGGTGTTAATATGACAATTATTATAGTCTAAGGTTTAACATGCCACTTTAGTATAGTTTAGGGTTAAAAGTGTTAATATAGCAAGGTTCGGGGTGTAACATGTAAACTTATCATAGTTGAGGGTTAAAGGTGTCAATTTAATTACTATTTTTGGTTTATAGCGCACACATGCAATTTCCATTCTATATTCTACGTACTACATGATATGAAAACTTATAAAATCATGCCTTCATTCTCAATGTTCTTCTCGTTCAACAAGGTCATACCGAGACGCGACATCGACTCGAAACACAGAAACATGTACGGGTCACAATTACTTGGTTTCAACTCATTTTAAGTTTACTTCGATCACATGGTGATGGCAAGACCCGATATCGAACTCGAATTACACAAACATATACGGATCACATTCATATAGAACCACAAAGGTTGACTCATACCGCGACACATATTGGCTAGACCAAACAAAGATGGTGCGAGGGGAAACTAGAAGAGGCAGCAAGCACAATGAAAAGACACTACTAAAACGACACAAACATGGTCATAAACATTCCATGAATACTTCATGCAAATCGTAGAACAAGGTGTTAGGGTTTTCTAGTTTTTCTTTAGTCTCATACACGTTCGTTTAACAAGTATTATAGGTGCATTTTGGTTTAACTAGGGTTAATAAGGTTTAGTAAAACACTACACAATATAGTCACACATCTCGACATCATTATCTAATAAAATTCTTATTGTTTTTTTTATGTTGCGTTAACCTTTTTCAAACGTGTATTCGAATGATATGCATGAAGTCATAACGAGATTAACAGCAAGCATGTTATACATATTACATGCAATTTTGCATAACAGATGACTTAGGGTTCTCTAGTTTTTCAAGTCTCATCATCGATCGTTCAACTGTTTATTTAGGGTGTGTTATAATGGGCTTGTTTAGGTTAAGATGACCAGGTCTAAACGTGAATAACAATCAGATTATATAGCCAAAAGAGTCACCATAACCGTAGCAGGTTCATGATTTCATGTGGTGTTCTTATGTGTGTTTCATGTATTTAGATTCAAAGTGACAACAACCATTTCATAATCTTTAATATTATAGATAGTACAGCGTGTGTTACCTCCAATTATATGCTATAAACATGTCGTGTGAATGAAGAATGAAGGAACATAAGGGTACCTAGCTTTAGGCAGAAATTAACAAGGCCAGAAACACTAAGCAAAATTAAACCCACGAATTAACACAACCAGAATCCAAACGTATGACGATCAAAATTGGGCTTCACCTTCCTCCTCCTTGCTTCTTTGAGGGCGGCATAAAAAGATTTATGGGGGTTTCAGGGTTCGGTGTGGAGAAGTGGTATAATAAACCATATATTTGTGAGGGATGAATGAGAAGGAGCGTCTATAAAGTTGGAAATACCGTGTGATTTGGCTACAAAAAAGGAATACCAAATCGTTTATTTAAGTTAAAAAATTTATTGGACTTTTCCTTGTTCTTAAAGTGAACGTGTGAAGAGGAGGGGTGACAAAGTTTTCGGTTCAAAGTCACAAGTAGAAAAAAAACGTGCACCACTAGTAAGGATTTAAAGGGTGTACCATTTTTTATAGTTTAGGTTAACATTAGGAAGGTTTATCTAATTTCTTAGGATAAAATTTATAATATGTACATATTTTATACCATAAGGTTTCAATATAATTTTCTTATTAATTGCTTAGCTTAAGTTTCAAATTTTCAAATAAAAAAAATATGATTACGGATTTTTGGGTTTTACAGTTTGTATCTAGGGTTTCCTTTGTGTATAAAAGGAACCCTAAGGAATTAGTTTATGAGTGACAATAGTATGTACGATTTGTGAAAGTTAATAGAAAATACTAAGTTAGTTTACATTGTGTTCTTCATTGTTTGTTGTTAAGATTCCGCATTAACAATAAGCAAAGTGTTATAGTTTCTTACTTAGATTGATTTGGTTTATACAAGTCGTCTAACAAGTTACAAGGCTACTTGGATCCATATCTAGTGGACCTATAAGTGGTATCAGAGCCTGTAAAGAGACTCTGAGGTTGAAGAAACACAAAACCATAAGCCCAAATTCATCCCAGTAAACCCTACACAATGTTTGAGTTTGAGAATGAGCAGCCAATTACCACTGATAATTTTTCAATTCATAACAGTGATGATGAAAGACCACCCAATGAAGAGGAAAAACCAGAAGCTAGCACATCCAAATTACAACAACAACAACAACCCATTTCTGCAACAACAACCATATCCAATATAAAACTTCCAATCCTAAAGAAGGAAGAATATGACATCTGGGCCATGGAGATGGAGCACCATTTGGAGTACATTGACAATGAGGTCTGGAAGGTCATACCGAATGGATATTCGAAGAAAAGGGTTTCAGTTGGTAAAGATGGAGTGGTTAGGGTGCTACCACTAGTATCTGCTGAAGAGAAACGTGCTGATGAAAAGGAAAGAAAGGCCAAGACTATCCTGTTGATGGCACTTCCCAAGGAGCACTTGATAAGGTTTCACGGCATGAATGATGCCAAGGAAATTTGGAATGCTATCAAGAAAAGATTTGGAGGGAATGCAAATTTTAAGAAGATGCAGAAGGCTGTCCTTAAGCAGCAATTTGAGGCTTTCAGTGTGTCCAGTTCAAAGGGTTTGGAAAAAGGCTATGACAGATTTCAAAATCTTCTATCACAATTGGAGGTTCATGGGGCTACTGTGACTGAAGAAGATACAAACCACAAATTTCTTAGATCACTACCAGCAGAATGGTCAAGTGTAACAATGACCATGAGGATGAAGGATGAGATCGACACCATGACAACTGATGACTTGTACAACAATCTTAGGATTTTGGAACAAGAAATCAAAGGAACAGCATCTTCAAGTTCTACTAATGTTGCTTTTGTTTCTCAAGGCAAGGGCAGCACTAACAAAGTTAAGTCTGGCGGATTTAATTCTAGTAGTTATGCAACCTCTTCAAACAACATGAGAGAGAGAGATGCTCCTGCAGGCTTTGCTGATGAGGTATTTTATTCATTCTTTGCTGAGCAACCAGAAGAGAAGGACTTCATCAGTGAGGATTTGGAGCAGATCAATGACATTGAAGTTGAAGAGATGGATATCAAATGGAAAATTGCCATGATTGCTCTCAGGGTTAAAAAGTTTTACAAGCAGACTAGGAGGAACATTCGGTTTGATAGGAAGACACCAGTTAGGTATAATAAGAGGACAGTTGAATGCTACAGGTGTTACAAACATGGTAATTTTGCTAGAGATTGCAAGGAACAGATGACTACTGATGGAAACTGGAAGAAGGATTATGATTCACAAGATGGCAAGAAGCTGGAAAGGAATCAGATGAGCATGTTAACAATTAAAGATGCAGATGTGGATTGGAATGAGCACACACATGAGGAAGAGGTGCCAAATCAGGCACTTATGGCCATTTGTTAATGAGGTATCTTTGTGTTCCAAACTGTGCATTGATTGATACAATCATGTTAAAGCTTTATGTGATGAAAAGCTAACACAAATAGGTGACCAAGAAGCAAAAATTATAGCTTATACTAAGGCTGTAAAAACTTTAGAAGCACAAATAGTCACCTATCAAAAACAACACGCTGCTTTTAATGAAAAACTCACCTTTCAGGCTAATGAGATATATGAAAATGATGAAAAACTTAGGAGATATAGAAGAATTGGCATGAAAGCAGTGAAAGAAAGAGATGAATTGAAAAAGACTGTAGACACATGGAATAACTCTAATAAAAATCTATTCAGATTAGTAAATGCTCAAATAAGCTCAACATGTAAAATTGGCTTAGGCTATGAAATAAAATCTGACAGTGAAATTTTGAGTTATGAAGAAGAGATGGAAAGGTCTGTGTTTACTTGTAAAGATGATGATTTTGTTGGCAAGCCTACATACAATAGGTTCATTAAGTCTGATGACTTTAAAGGAGTGCCACCTCCATTAAGTGGAGATTACCCAACTCAAATGACAAATCAAGTGAATATTCTACCTGTCAAACTAATGACAGTGAAGGATCCATAAGAGATGTCTTTGAGAAGTCTGAATCAGGATCAGAGAGTGAACCCAAAGAAAATTATGAGTCAGAGTCTGACAAGTCTAGTTGTTAGGAATTCTGGGAAATAATAGATTTCTCATTGTTGCTGGTAGTGTAAGCTGGTTCCTGCTGATAGTGTTGGTTCCTGCTGAAGTTCATTGCTGCTGGTAGTATAGTTTTATTTCTGCTGATAGTTATTATTGCTGCGGGTATTAGTAGATATTATCCCGTATGTTTAGAATGTTAGTTTGAGTTATTTTAGGAAGAGATTGATAGTTATCTCTTTACACGTTTTGTAGAAGCTGTATTACGGTTTCTTATTCTATAAAAGAAACCTGCAGCTAGGGTTTTATGGACCTCATTACAATATTTAATAACAACATTATTAGTTCGTAAACGATCCATAGAGGATCAAACCCTTGTTAGTTATTTTCTTCTTTATATTATTATGTTTAGTTTCAGCATAAGCACAAGTCTTACATTTAGAGATTCTCCAAAGCTGTTTGTGTTTACATAGACAGTTTAACCAAGCTCAAAGATCTAGTTAGAAGCAAGCCATCCTACAAGTGGTATCAGTGCCTGGTGAGGATCTCTGATAAAGAAGAAAGCTTGTTTTAATCTTATCTCTTGAACCTTTACAAAATGTCTTCATCAGTGGATAAATATGAAATGTGGGCTATGAAGATCAAAAACCTGCTGCCATTTGATTCTATGAAACAGTGGACTGAACAAAATAAATCTGATGGAGAGAGTACAGATCATACAACTCATGTGATTGATAAAGCAAAGGATGAAGTGGAAGAGTTTGCCTTAATGGGATTTCCATCTCAGGTACAACACTGTCCTAATGGCTGTCATGAAATGTACTCAATGCTTAAGAAAGAATTTGATGAGATAGAATCAGACTACAAGGAATAGTATATTAAGGTCCAAGCATACCGTAGTTCAGTTAAAACTTTGGAAAAACAAAAGGCTTGGTACCAAAATAATAAGGTAGCATATGAAGAGAAAATAAAGGTTCTACAAAGAGAGTTAGAGAATACTACTAATGAGCTGAAATATTCTGAGTCTCAAAATGCAAAGGTCAAATTAGAAAATCATGACTTACAGACTAAGCTAGATACTGAATTGGGTAGATTTAAGGCTTGGAAAGAAACCTCTAAAGTAACACCCCAACCCGATAAGGGTAAAGATGTCGAAAAAATGGTTTCATATCAGATAAAAAAAAAGCATACATCAACAGTAATACAAGGTACAAATGAAAATACCGAATATACGAGGTTACAATTGAGAATTTCAATAACTACCAATTCTAAACGTAACAACTTCTAGTCAACTCTAATCCCGAAATAGCTATCGAAGTCTTCTAAGTCCAAGGTTCTCTCCACTCATAACCCAGCTTCCAACTAAAAACCTGCCGCGGGAAAAGAAACGCAGCTGAGCTTAAAAAGCCCAGTGAACAGATATATAATAAACGGAAACGAAAATAAATGAAATGAACATGTATGGTGTAGTCCATTGGGACATATCAATTATAGGCAAAGAATATAATAAGAATGAAAAGAAAAGGAAAGAAAAGGGGTCAGTAATCCTCCACGAGCCCGAACAAATCAAATATAGTAACCCTGTAGCAATCTAGAGGGGATGCCTCTCAAGTAACCAGATAATATGAGGGTGACCTCATGTATCAAATTGGAATGATCAGTTCCCGAACTTTGTGAGAGACGTGTATTGCACACAACATCAATCACCGAACAATATAAAATATCAAATCATGTTAACTTCACTAATACAAACACGAACCTAGGATGCATCCATACGCCCCCCCCCGAACAATAATATAGGCCAATAATAAATATAATGTGCATGCAACGAACAATATGGGGACGGTGTGGAACATCACTCAACCACACTAAAGTTATGCCATTGGTGCATCAATGACACAGCCACGTTACCTTCATGGCTAGGAAACGAACTTGGCTCGGGTATCAAACTGGAAGGTCAAAAGTCTAAATCAAAGCAAAGGTCCAAAAGGTCTAAGTTACCGAATCATTGTCAAGTCCAAATATCAAAGGTTCATGGTAAAGGGTTCACGTCAAGATATTTCAGAAGTAAATGACAAAGGTTTAAAATCCTTTAAAACGTTTCTTATAAAATAACCTTACAAAATGGTCTTCATAAAAATGGTCTTTTCAACATAGTTTTTCATAGAGACAGTTGTAAAAATAGTTTTCTTAAAACGTTTTCATAAATAATCAAAAAGGTTTTCTCATCCACTTTATAATGTCCAACATATTTGGGGTCAAGTCAAAGTTCCTATCAGAGTTCACAGCAGGGTTCAAGGCAAAGTTCAAAACAAAAGATCAAGGCAAAGGTTCAACTCTAAGGTTCACAATACAAGGGAACATAGCAATGGCTTTGGGAAATCCTAAACGAATCAAAACAAGAGATCAAGAGAAACGAAGGCACCTTACTGAGAAGGGCAGAATATCTGTACCTTATTAGCAGGACACAAGGATAGCAAATGACAAGGATCAAATTACTCCTTCCTCGAACCTAAGGGAGTAGAAGACAGAATGACAATGGTTTTTAGTTATCTTTCCATATTAAGAAACTTTCTATTTTTAGTAACTTTCCTTGTTAGGTAACTTTCCTTATTTAGCAGGTTTCCCGAATTAGCAAGTTTCCATGATTAGCAGATTTCCATAATTAGTAAGATTATAATATCACCAATTTAGGTTAAGTCATTAATCAAACCTTATTATGGGATTAAGGTATATTTTAGCAAGTTACAAAAGTCTAGGGTTATTTATGACAAGTCTTCATAGTTTAGGGTTTTAATTGTAAATTCACCAAATTCAAAGGTATAACATGGAAATACTTTAAGTTACTGATTTAAATACCCATGTTATTCAGAATGACACTTTAATCCCTTAAGTTTCACAAATTACCATTCATACCCCTCTAGTTACATTAATTACAAAACAAACCCTATATTTACGTAATTTACAATTTAACCCCTATCATTTTTATATTTACACATCAAGCACTATAATATCCAAGATTACAGAATATACTCTCAAAGTTATGCATGACACGAATTGAACCTCTAAGTTTTACCTATTTACATAATTAGTCCTTTTAGTTTACAAATATCACAATTTACATCACAACTTCATTCTAATTACACATCAAACCCATAATTACCCAAAACTATATTACCTCCCTAATAACATTATTTACACAAAATGATCACAGGTTTCCTGAATTTACACCTTTAGTCCCTCTACTTAATTAAATTGCAATTCGAACCCTAAAACAACAATTAAATCATTATCTTGCAAATTTTACACATAAGGACCTCATATTATAATTTTTATACATTTGTACTGACCTAATTAACATTATAAAATAACCCTTAAGTTTCAGGAATGACAAAACACACCCTTCTTATTTTATTTCTAAATCATTTACACTTTTTATTAACCAAAACAAAACCCTAGTTCATCCAATCATCCAACAATCATTACCACATCATTATTACACATTTAATGTTCAGATCTGAGCACAAAAACCCTAACCCTAATCGTACCTAGGGGTTGTTATTATTTTCCATTCGATATACATAAATCTGATTGTAAAATAATTAGACCACGATCAATCTAAGCTTCTATATTTTGAACTAGTATTTTTCCCAGACCATATAAGTCATATAGAGTCCAAAATAATTAATTACCACTCCTGGATAAATCGTATAACACGTATTGGATTTTATATATGTTTTTTTTCTCTCAAAATTTGGTACGATCCATTTAGCATGCATGATTCAATTTGTATAATTTATTTAGGTCTTAAATGATCAAAATAACATAAGAAAAATATCACAAGCAAGATCGAATATACAAAAGGGATAAAACAAAATTATACCTCTCGCTAAAGTCAATTCGACAAAACAATTTTCTAGCGATCAAACCAACAAATCCCACGACCTCCAAACAATTTTATAAACTTCCTTTGATGATGTAGAGCTCCAGAAAAATAAGCCACGGATTTTATTTGGTCGAATGAAGGCTGGTCGATTTTTGTAAAGGGTTTTAAGGTTTTGGTATATATTTTCTATAAATAATAAAATATAAAAATGTATATAGTTGATAAGGATCAATGAATTTTGGCCCAAGGAAGTCTAATTAAGCTCAAATACAGATTGTGATCTTTTCCAAATTTTATTTGCATTTATCTTGTATTTTATTTAATTTATTTTGTATTTTTTTAATAATAATAATACCCGAATTATATATAAATCGGACAAAATAAATACTTTGTATATTTTGTACTTTTCTAAATGTTAAAATGTAGTCACAAAAATTATTTGGCTTCATATCTAGTTTATTCCCGAAGGTTTGGAATTTATTTGGTAATTTATATGCTTTTAAATCAATTTTTAAAATTGTAGGGACATTTTGGTCATTTTGCACATTTTAGATTTTTAGGTATTACATCTAAAAATCTACACAAGTTAATTGATAGTTCTATGTCTGTAAGAACTAAACTTGGCTTAGGATATGGAGACTACATAGGGTCAGATCAAGTTTATGATCCTAATGAGGATAGTACATTAGACCCTGAACCTGTAAACTACCAAATACCTGTAAAGTATGTAAAAGAAGGGGGAATGAATGCTGTTCCTCCACCTATTAGAGGAGAGTTTATGCCTACACCTGTCCACTCTCTCTCTGACATTGACTTAGATGAATCACAAATGGTTTATGGCAAAAAGTCCAAAGACTTACCTGAACCTGATGACTTTGTCTCTTGTTCCACAAGTGTCAAGTCCTCAGAACCAGAGTCCAAAGACTTTGCTTCTTGTGATTCAAATGATGAGTCACCTACACCCAAGAACCATGAATTTTCTTCAAAAGCTGCTAATTATAAATTTGCTTCGAAAACAGCTTATTCTGATAACAGCACACTTAACTCTGTTAAAAACAACATTGTCTCTAGTTCCAGTAGTGATAATTTTGTTTGCAATAAGAAAACTTATGGTAAGAATAAGGCTGTTATGAAGAAATCATGTTTTGTGTGTGGTAGTCACTCTCATCTCATTAAAGACTGTGATTATCATGAGAAGAGAATGAGGATGAATGGTGGGCAACAACAGACCAGATCAATATGGAAAAATGTTAATCATATATCACCATATGTTCCACAAGCAGCAGGAATGAACTCTTATAGAGCTCCCTTTCCTGCTGATAGACCTGTTCCTGCAGGTAAGTCGTTGCTGCTGTAGTCAGGAACTCCTCGGTCAGTCTATTCCGATGGTATTTCCAATCCTGCGGGTTCAGTCTATTCCAGATGGTACTTCCAATCCTGCAGGTTTGAAATGGAATCCTGCTGGTGCTTCCTCATCTTATCAGAGAGATTTCAGGCCTGCTTATTCTAATCCAATATTTGGAGGAGGAATGCCTTACTCTCCATGGTTTCCTTGGCATATGTAACATACTTGTTTATTTATATTGTTGTTGTATTTTTCTTTGCTGGTTTTGAGGGGATGCATAGGCCTAAGGGGAGGCTTATGCGTGTATTTTGTATTATAATTAACAAGTTTTGTTTGTTATTTGTACTTTAACTTTTATTTTACAGGTTTCTGTCTAGTTTGTTGGATAACTTTGTTTTGCAGATGATTCATTCCCAAAGTTTGAGCAATTGCAGAAATTAAAAGGGAATTTCATTTCATAAACATCAAAATGATTACAATATGAAAAGAAATTATTACATATTCAAGAGCCTAAACAAACCAAAACCTAACCAACTATTCAATTTTCCCTTTCCCTTTGCCCTTGTAATTGGGCATGAACCTCCTAACCCTTTGGGCACTAATTGCCTCATACATCTTTGGAG
This sequence comes from Artemisia tridentata subsp. tridentata, assembly GCA_021014915.2. NCBI lineage: Eukaryota > Viridiplantae > Streptophyta > Magnoliopsida > Asterales > Asteraceae > Artemisia > Artemisia tridentata. The sequence continues at coordinate 220,842,190 of CP139508.1, forward strand.
CTGCAAGGCCCAAAACCTGAGTACTTGGCTTTGGAAGAGGTCCACTCCTCTTTGGGACTGGGATCTGGCTCATGTTAGCCACAACCTTCTCCATCTCTTTTCTAAGCATATCAGAAATGGGAAAATTAGGAGGATATGTTTCCCACTCGCCTTTATAGTACGTCAGGGACTTTGGCCAGGAAGAAGAATTGTCTTCTGTGTCTGAATCATCCGAAGAAGAGTCGAACACATATGACGGAGGAGTGGGAAGATCATCAGAAGAGGTTAGTTCAGGGTTTGGTTTCGGTTCTCGAATAGTGAGACTAGTATAATTTGATGGAAAGTAGCTTTTCCATCCTTCACCTTTTGAATCGGAGGAGTAGGAGTCGGATGATATTTCTATGATGGGTGTTTTTGAAGAACTCATGGTCTTTGTTCGATATGAAGAAGATAGTTTAGGGTTTGGATAAGAAGTAATTTGATTTGGGAAAAAAAAGACTTTTTATAGTGAGAAGATGATTAGTGGGAATTAATTGTTGGGTTGGTGTTGGAAGTTAATTTGGACGGTTTAAGTATAAATGACCGGATTTGCAATGTTGACTTTGGTCAAACCACTCCATTGCTGCTGTTTGACCAATTGTTCCTGCTGATTGACTAATGGTTCCTGCTGACTTCATTAAAATTGGGAAAGTTAGTTAAGTCAATTCGGTCAAAGATACGTGCGCGAAATACCTGCAATTTAAATCTCTAAATTTGGAAACAATATAACTAACCTAAAATTACACATCTCACACCACAAATCATCAATTTCCTCTCAAACCAAATTCATCTCTCCTCTCTCTTCAAACCCTAGTTCACTCATCAGATACAATGGCACCACACACATACAAAAATGATCACAACAAGGTGGCTCATTTGGAATCCTCTGATCGAAGTGAGGGATATGATGAGGTACTGACATTCCTACGAGGGTCATCCATTCGATATGCCCTTACTCATTGTCCGGCAACGGTGTATGACTCACTTATCAAGCAGTTTTGGGCAACTGCTAAAGTGCAAAACATTGTGGGGAGACAGCAGGAAATTGTGGCAACCATTGATGGGCATGAACACATTATCAATGAGGGGTTGGTTCGTACACAACTTCAACTTCCTGATGAGGATGGAGTGTATGATCTTACCAAGCAAGAAATCCTGAATGGTATGGCAGACATTGGATATCCTGTCACTGGTAATTTTACTTTTTATAAAAGTAAGCTCTCTCCTCAATGGAGATTTCTTGTTCATACTTTGCTTCAGTGCATTAGTATTAAGACAGGTGGTTGGGACCAATTTTCTAGTCCTATTACATCTGGTCTAATATGTTTGTCACAGGGAAGGGTATACAATTGGGCTAAATACATTTTTGATTGGATGGCTGATAATGTCATAGCTGAGAAAAACAAATTTCTAATGTACCCTAGCTTTCTTCAAATAATTTTAGGTGTACAGACCATTGACCCAACCCATAAGATTGTGGCTAGGTTGACTGCAAAAATGTTTGCCACAATGAAGATGAACTTTGCAGGACCACACTTGCCATTGTTACCTGCAATGTTGCCCAATGCCAATGCTGCTGGTAATCCAGATACTGCTGGTAATGTTGATCTCCAACCAGCACCTAATGCAGCTGGTGCCAGTGCATCCAATGCTGCTGGTGAAGGCACATCTGTTGCTGCTGATGCAAGTGCATCTGTTGCTGCTGATGTCCCATTACCACCATCCCCAAGGGCTACTACCCTACATGCCTCTAGTTCTGAGCCTATTACCACCAATGTTAATGATGATTTTGACCAACCATCTTTTACTAGGCTATTGATAACACTCAAATCTAACATGTTTTAATAGCGTTATTCTTATGATTATGTATGTTATTTGGTTGTATTTGTGAACATTTTACGCTTAAAAGGTGCAAAAGATGTGTTTAGGTTCAGGTACAACTATGTCGAAGGAAATAGAGAAAAAGATGAAGAAAAGTCGACAAAATCAAGTAAATATGCACGAAGTAAAGTTTTCCGTTCAAGACGAAGATTCATGCTATGATTATTTCCAAGTTCAAGAAAAAGATGTGAAAATGAAGTCAAGAACAAGTGCCAAGAAGTGTGTTAAAAGTGGGAATTATATGCTAACTTTGAGTTGAAAGTTATGTGCAAGACTTGGTCTAAACCCAAGGTTTCCGTTTCAAACCCAAGGTTTCCAGCAGACCTAAGGTTTAGAGTTCAAACCCAAGGCATAGCAGACGTCCAGACCTAAGGTTTTCATTTTAGACCTTAGGTTTAGCCATTGAAAGTCTTCCAAAAGTTGCATTTAAGAGGAGAGTTAAGTACCATCACTTCCTTGGCCGACCATATACTTCTAATTACTAAATTTCCTGCATCTTTATGACCCTTTGTGGCCAAGGAACATGCTTGGTGACCAAGGATTACTCAACCATAAATAAGAGTGCTTGGGTAAAATGTTTCTTATGCATCAAATCACCATTTTGATCATCAAGATGCATCAAATCACCATTTTGATCATCAAGATGCATCAAATCACCACTTTGATCATCAAACATCATGGAAAACTCTCCCTTACACCATAAGGACAGATTTTCTACACTTACAATCAAGCCTTACACCATATTGACTTGATCACCTATCTTACTAAACCCAAAAGAATTAATAATCTCTACCATTCTCAAGGAAGATCACAAGTAGAAGAGGTGGAAGATTCCCTTGTTCAATTGGAGGCCTCAAGGAGTGCTATAACTCTTTTATTACTCATTGTAAACTTACTATTGGGTAATTTTCTTTACTTTTAATTAATCATGTTGGACTTGTTAATGATAAATGAAATGTTATGTTTTATGATGATGCTTGTTATGGAATAATTGTTGATGCTAGTTTGGGAATTATGTATACTTTCGTGTGAATGATTGACTAGTTGGTTAGAGAAAATGATTATTCTCATAAGTTTGTTTAAATATAATTCGTATTCTAAAACTTGTTGATTAAACATTGTTAGATTTAAAGGTTGAAAAGATTTCTAATATTGTTTGATTCCAAGAAGTTGATGGCCACAATGGATTGGTATTTGATAATTGACAACTATGAGTATTCAAGTTTTTATATGAATTCGGAAATATTTAATCATGAGATTGGGTCGAAAGAACTCGTAGGAACTAATGAAACTAATCATCTTTTTCATACATTTGATCATACTGTAGGGTATTCACAATGCAAGAATCACTTGTGTGAGGCTTGTTTGGATCGAATAGAAGAGTTTAGAGTGAGAAAGTGGGAGCCTTTTAGAGTGAGAAAGAAACTTGTAATGTATTAGATTGAAAAGGTCCAACCCTTCCCATGGGTGGGAAGGGAGTATTTATAGTTACAATATATTATGCCCCTAACGGGCTGTAGAGTGAGCTGACAGAGGGTAAAGACCCGACCCACTCCACAATACTAATAATAACTAAGCTACTACTAATAATATTACTGATAATCCTATGAGCTATGATGTACTAATGATTACTCGGGGTGACCGAGTCTTCAGCCGAATATTCATATTCCTAACAATCTCCCCCTAAGGGAGGTCACCCCGGAAGTCATGTTCTGAATTCTAGCACTTCCTCCTTGGATCTTGATTTCATAGCTCGTACTCCTTGATTCTTCATTTACTAGATCATTGTGCAGCAGCAAATCTTAAGATGACTTTTTCTTTTGTCTTGGATGATCTTTGTTGATTCTTTGGAGTTATCATCCCACTTGAGTCTCCAAGTCATCTTCCAGTAGTAAATCTCCATGTGATGAAATATACTTAGAGTCGACATGCTCACACTGTTTGGTGTCATGATCTTTAGCATCAGAGTAAGCAGAAGCCGTGTTGAAGGTCTTTTGGTTGATCATGACTTTGTTGAACAACAATGATGATGTAGTGTGAACATGTGGTAGAGGATTGGCATCTTGTCTGCAACCAGCTACAACTGCAACCAGCTACAGCATTTCACAGCTACAATCGCCAGATGTTCCTGCATACGACAGTTAGCAATAAAACATCCGGTACTTACAAGTTCGGACTTCGAGATTGTTAACAGCATAGTGTGAAAACTCTCTCTAATCCTTACCAAGACCGTTCCTAATCGAAAATCCACAGAGGGCTTTTTAAGATCGAACCGTAGCACATCAACGATTAGGTGAGTCGCTGGAGATCACTCCACGACTGTAGACCGTTGGAAACCGCCGTGACCACTAAGCGTAATCCATAACGAATTACCGAAGTGACCTGCTTTCAGGGCTGCTTGATGTTGACCCTGGCAGGAATTTCCATTCAATCATTGAGAATTACATTTGTAATTTCCCTCATAAATGTTCTGGCAGATTGCTAAGATCTGCGTAGGACTCTTAGGTTTACAACTGGTGTCATTAATGTTGACCAACCAGTGTAGAAGTAGCATGTGTTCCTATGAGATCTTATTTTGCATCTCGTGGCTCTAGACTCGATAGTGCGTTTTGATTTAGTGAGCGGAGGCTGGAGAGGACTGCCACCTTTTCAATATCATCTAACTCGGAGTGAGAGAGACGATAGGAATGTATTGAACTCCGTGACAATTGAAACAAGAATCCTTTGAGGGACCTTGAGTGGCTAGGGAGGGTTGTGCAGCGTATCACTGGGTCCATGATACTTTGTCTTCAATGCCAGCAATCAACTAAGTGATTCTGACAGCATATGTATTGACCCGGTTTCTGCCTAAGTTGTAAGGAGGGCTATTTCTTTTCACCCTTTCTCTTTACAATTCTTTTTCATTCTTCAACCCCTTCAGTGCTTATCGAGACTTCATAACTAACACCTTGTTGGGTTTGTTCCAGTGTTAGCTCCATCTCAGTCGGCACTATTCCCTCATTCACTTTTCTCCTTTTTAATCATACCTAAGGACTTCTACACTAACTAGTGGATTGTCCCTGGGTAGATCCCTCCGGCTCTGGCTGGATCGTGGGAACTCGAGCCTAACCTAACCATCCTTATAACTCCATGCATTAATTAAAATGGTCGGTCTTTGGTGTACTTCCACGATTGCCATAAACCAAATCTTTGAAAAATCTCTCAAAGTGTTCATGATTCTGAAACACATTTTTGCAAACACTTGAGAGTTTTATATTTTTCAAATGCTCCCCCTCAACATGTGCTCGGGTGATAGTTTTATAAATTTGCACATGTTAGGTAGAGCTTGCACTTTTTGAATTGATCCACTTTCAGTGAACATGACCGATTCGAGACACGCTTACATCACTGGTTAGACCAGCTTGAAATTATTACCCGTCCTGGTCAAGTCCATAGAAAGTTTTTCGAAACGGTACACTCTACTCAGATACATCTTTTTCGAGACACGCTTACATCACTGGTTAGACCAGCTTGAAATTATTACCCGGCCAAGACGTATCCTTTCGATTGATGACAATTCAAGTTTCGTCAATTCTTTGGTGAAGTCTGAGCCTCGATCTCATGTTATGCCAAATCCTTTGTTTTGTAAAAACCATTTGCTCCCCCTCAATATGTGCATCGATATACGAAAGATTTTAGCACATATGGAAGAGCTTGCTTTTATGACCAAAACATTTTGCTCCCCCTCAATATGTGCCTTGATATGCAAAATGGTTTAGCACATACGGGAGAGCTTACATTAATTTCCAAATCATCACATTTTATCAGAATTTCCTATTTAAATCACATTCTCTCCCCCGATCAAAAATTTCAAACCATTTGAGATTTGTGATCCCAATTGATTTAAATATGTTTAGAAAAATTTGGGAGAAAATGTGGTCAGGTTAACATGTATTCTGATTTAGGAGCATACTATGCTCCCTCATAAATTAACGAGAGAGGATTACTTGTCAATATACACAGATCACACATAGAGTATTACATGATTATAGGAAGTTACATTGTAACATTACAAGAGCCCAACAAAAGACTAATATCACTATAGAGACCACTTGTGGAGCGAATCAGCTCATGTCGTTCTTTCCATCAATCTGTAATCTCCTTCACGAACTCTACCCCCAACGAAGCTTTCCAGGTTGCGAAAGATCCTTCTTGTTTTCAGTCTGCGCTCTATGGCTCTCATAAACTCTTTGCTCCTTTGTACATCCAGATCAGTCCAAAACTGAGTCTTCAATTGTGGGTTGTGAGGATTTAACTTGAAGTCCTTAATCCTGAAATCCAGTGCTTCATCGATCATTCTCAGGGTACCATCGCTGAATTTATGTATCTCACTGAGTTGCATCATCATAGGAGTCCCATGTTGGTCAGTGAACTTGACTGCTCTTGGAGATTCGATAACTTTAAAGTCATGAATGTACTCGAGACCCTTACGTTTCCAATATGGCCTAGTGAGATTGAGTTTGGTCTGATAGCTCTCTATCCCTAGTTGAAAATCACTCACCCTTTGCCTGATGACAAGACCCCGGATCCATAAGTTAACAGCAGCAGCAAGCGCCTTCTTGTCGCGAGGTGGAAGATGATTCAGGTGGCCTTGAAGATTCAGAAGAAAGAGATCCTCGAAGTCACTTGGAGATAGATATTTGAAGTCGCTTTCAGAAATGATATACTCCTTCTGATCGGCACGACGAAGCACTATCCTTTTAAGATACTCATACCCATACATTGGGTGAATATCAACTTTGATAACACTTAAGATCCTTAGATGTGAGCGTATACCCTGACGACTACCCTCTCCTGCGTGCCGTTCAATGTAAAATCGTTTCTTGTGGAACCACCAATGTGTGACCCCATAAGAAGCAGTAAGTTCAAACTTGTATTCTTCATCTGACCATACCTGATCAGGCACCATTTGTTCTAGCCCAACGTCAGGGTAGTAAGCCGCCTTCATCTTGGAAATGGATAATGCCAGACGATCACCATTATTCCCGAATCGGAGATAATTCAGATCGTTGTTAAAGAAGAGATCTGCTTGAATGCTCTTTTGACCTGGTGGGCCATCAAAGGGAAGAGGTCGGTTGACGTCATAGGAAAGGATCCGGTCATCAACTTGATCAGTAAATAGTCTATGACATTCTTCCATTTGGTATTGCAGATGATGCACATCAGGATGAAACACTTTGACGATTTCATATGCAGGACCTTCCAAGTCTTGGGGAGTGAGATTTGTGATGCCTTTCTTCTTGCAGAACCAACTAATAAATGCCCCCATGTCATTGGTCTTTGCCAGCAATGAGTTCTCTGAAGGAGAGTTATATTGTGAAGCAATAGTAGCTGCCCAATTGTTTACAGGAATGCTTTTGTCTGATGATGGTATAGACCAATTAGGTTCAGGAATTGGTTCTCGATCTTCTTCAGATACAGGTTTTATCCAAGATTCCATATCCTCCCTGGTGGGTCGCTTTCTTGAGGATTCTGAGTCATCAGGTTTGTCTGTGCGTAAGAATTCCAACCACCATTTCTGATTAGGATCAACAGTTGGGATATTGGTGTTAGCTGAGACATCTTCTTCATCAGTTTGAGTAGACAAATCATCTAGAACCGATTCCTCATTCATGACAAAATCCTCAGGAACTGGCGAGAACGAGGGTTTAAATTTGTCATCAACTGTGGTCCATGCAAGCGATCCTGTCTTAGAAATACTTTTAGATGTGCTTGGGCCAGAAGAAGTAGTGACTTGGTCTTTACCACCAGAGGATTCAGTTGGATGATGATGAGATTGAGCTTGAGTGGATTCTGAAGCTCCTGACATCTTTGCTGCTCCAGATCCACCACTCGGTGGAGGGGGTGGAGGAGGATGTGGTGGAGAGCCAGGTGGTGTTCCGGGTTTATCTTGTCTCCTTTTCTTCTTCTTCCGTTGTTTTTCAAGCTCAGCCATGAGGAAATCCTGATTATCACGACTCATTGATTTTTCCAAAGCTTCATAAAGCCGTTGATGATCTTCGTGGCTTTGATACTGACCACATTCAAACATTCTGTCATAGAGGATTGATTTCATCTCAGTTGTAGGAAGATCTCTGAATCGTGTCTTCATAGGAGCTTCCATTGCCCATCTGACTGCTTCCTCTACTTGATCATCCACAGCTTGAGCCACCATTTGATCTATATTAAGCTTTTCCACATTAAGTAGTCTCTGCTCATAGTTATTCATCTTCCGTGACATGTCATCAATGAGCTTTGTGGCGGCAGTTAGTTGTGATGCTAAATCAGATGGTAGTTCTGGAGGGATGGGTGTCGTTGGTGTTGCTTCTGGTGAGGGATCTACTATGACAGTTGCTGTTGTGGATACAGGAATTGTCATAGATTTAATACCAGACATGTCTTGTTTGATTGGTACGGACACCATTGACTCTACTTCCTTATCATCATGTGGTATGTCAGTCTCTGTGGTGTTATCGTTGGCTTTATCCAGAATGAACTGATCACCATAGTTGAAGTCAGTGTCAAGGTTCTTCAGAGACGATAGAGTGCCAGTAGACCCTGTTGGTTCATTCAGGTGAGTTTGCTCATCCTCCTTCATTTTCAGATTTTCATGAATCCCCGGGTATGTAGAAGCCACGAATTCTTCATGTTGTATCTCTTGTGGAGGTTCTGTAGTGGTTGTTGTTATCTGATCATGAGCTTCCTTGACGATGTTATCAGACTCAGCTTCTTTCTGAACTTTCTCATCTTGACTCTCACCTTGATCTTGTGGATCCTTAATTTCAGTATGTGTGACCTTCACCTCCTCCTTCTTTTCTTTAATAACGTTACCAGACTCAGCTTCCTTATGAGCTTCCTCTTCTTGACTCTCACTTTGATCTTGTGGATCCTTTACTTCTGTATGTGTGATCTTCATCTCCACCTTCTTTTCCTTGTACAACTGTTCATCGCTTTCTGTATCACTGGAATCTTGAGCAACTTCTAAGCTTGGTGATTCTTCTTGATGTCCTTCAGAAATGTCAAGTGCTCTAGATGATCCCTGCTCACGTTTCCTGAGCACAAATCGTGTTGTTGTCTTGGATGCCGGAGATGATATGGTAAGAAGAGTCTTAGCAGCTTGTACCACTGTAGCTACTCCTTTACCTTTGCCCTCTACTGCAGGTAATGGTTTACTGCTCTCAACAACAGGTTCTCTAAGGACAACTCCTTTCGTAGCACTCTTCGTTGATTCTGCGTGTTCTTTAGCGCTCAGCTCCAAGGCTTGTAGTAGATCCGGATCTTCTTCATCTCTTAGACTTAGTTCAGGAATCACCATCTCTTCATCATCATCTCGACCTTTTGTCTTGATTTTCTTAGATTTCACCTTCTTGCTTGAAGCCTTCCTTTTGATCTTCTTATATTTCTTAGATCCCTCAATTTCTGTGGGTGCATCCTTTCTTTTCTTTGATTTCGATTTAGATTGGGTTTGTTTGATGGATTTCTGGGTTTCTGGTTCAGAGGTTTCGGCTTCACTTCTTACCTTCTTAGAGAGAGACTTTTGATATCCCTCTACTTTGCTCAGATATTCCTTATAATAGGAAGCTTGACGAATGTTATCTGAAATAAGAGGCTCAGGAATAAGCTTTCCAAAGACTTCTTGTTTGGCCCCTTTAGCAGCCCATTTGAGATTTCCCAGAACAAATTCTTCAGAGGACAAATGGAGAGGAGAATCAGTTCTAGGATGGAACTTGTGACGAGAGTAGAGATGATGGATTATCATTTTAGTGAATCTGATGCTAGGAATTAACATCTTCCTCACTGTCTTCCTGCTGGCCAGATTAGATTCCAGTTTTGCTTTGTCTTCTAGGAAGGTGTGAATGGAGTGAACGAATTCTTCCCAGATCCTTTCAGCGAAATCTATGTTGGAACGTTTTATGATTCCCCATAGAATTTGAAGCACTGGAGCCCTAGGTCTTTCGTAAGCAGAAGTCTTCCCAGTAAGACATAAATTGAGAATGGTGGTGAATGTCCTCCATGGTTGATACATTTCACTGGTGACTACCGCTGACACCTTGAGGACGGTTGATGGATAACCCAGATCATTAACGAAGTGGACTAGAGCCTCGGATGTAGGAGGTTGGGTAAAGGGTTTATCAATGACAGCAGGTGATATTTGAAGAGCCTCTCTGATGGTGTCTGATGTCAGCTCGTACCATTGTTCATCTAACTGACAGTGGTAATTACCAGTATCTTTGTTGAGTTCAATCGTATTCCAAAACTGTTGAATGTATATGGACGGAACTGTTGCACATGCAGTGAATGCTCTGAAGAAGTTGGTCTCCTTTAAGATATCAACAGATATCTTGTAAATGGGATTGGGTTGAGGTCTTGTCACATCGACATAACAGTTGCTCCTTCCAATAGGGATCCATTTGTTCTTAGGAAGTATTTGTTCATCTGTACGAACAGGTGTTGGAACTGCAGGGTTTGGTTCTGAGGAAGTAGTGATCCCTGTATCTGTCATTGTATCTACACACACATTCACAGGACGAAAGTATGTCTATGCAAGTTAGATGGGAATCAATCCTTGAGGTTAGCACAGAGACTATGTGTACATAACAAAAGACTACAGTATATCAAGTAACACCCAATTGTGAGAGACCTAAAATGCAGCAACCATCATTCACATTGTAAAGTATTAACTGCACAGCTGCATTTGTAAGCATGTAGACAAACGAATAGACATAGCATGACAATACAGACAAATTGCATCCATGACCAAGTAGACAAACAGCATCCATAATCATAGACAAACCGCATTAATGATCAATCAGACAAACCGCATTCATGACAGATTAGACAAACCGCGTTTGAGATTGATTAGACAAACAGCGTTCGTGATTGTTTAGACAAACCGCGTTAGTGATTGTTTGGACAAACCGCGTTCGTGATTAGTTAGACAAACCGCGTTCGTGATTAATCTAACAAACCGCGTTCGTGATGAAACAGACAAACCGCGTTCGTGATGAAACAGACAAACCGCGTTTGTGACTAAACAGACAAACCGCGTCTGAGACTAATCAAATAAACCGCGTCTGAGACAAAACAGACAAACAGCGTCTGTGTTGAATAGACAAATAGCATTCAAGAATGATCACACAAATAGCACCGATGAACAAATCATAAAGCAACCTACACCCTAGATCCTGTAGAGAGTACTAATTACAGATTTCACATTGTGCAAACACCTCATGACATGCCAATCACTTCACAATAGAATCACATAATTCCATACAGAGTTAAATCACCACACATTTCACACTTATCTACATATGCTAGACAAACCGCATTGAAGAATGTATCACCACTTAATCATCAAGGCATTCATTACAATGCAAGTGTATGTACGTACGACAACAACACAATGAGATCTTATAACAAACAACCCTATCTTAGTCCAAACACACTCTAACTAAACCCATCTATCAATCGACTTAATCTCATCTAACCTTGAAAGAACAAACAATCGACATATCAATTTATCAATTCAGATTTCTCATCTGATTAGTGGGAAAAGACACCCATTCTATCCTAGAGACTAATTAATCGAACACTGATTGAACAAATCCTAGACCCATGAGCGATTTTGACTTTAAGAGTCAAACATCACTCGACGAATCACACCAATCCAACATACAACTTGAATGATGTAGCAATATGAACATATAACACTTATCAATACATTCATAACTAAAAATCCCATCAATCAAAACAAGTAATAACAAACTCACCTAGGATCGAGTGATGAGCCGAACGGATCAACCTAAAAAAAACAAGTCCGACATTAAGATTCTAGGAATAGTACAGATAACTACCTACTGATATGGGTGAGGGTCGATCATTACCTAGGGAAGTCTCGATGGATGGATAAAAATGGCGATCGTGGGTTTGGTTAGAGATAGAGAGGTTCGATCGGTTTGATTATGGAGGAGAGAGAGTGTTGAGGGACAAACCGCGTGTGATAAGGTTCTTAAATATCCTCACCTAACTTTGAAGTTAACCTTAATGACACTTTTGGTCCCTGTCTTTGTTGGCTAGACAAACCGCATGTGATAAGGTTCTTAAATATCCTTACCTAACTTTGAAGTTAACCTTAATGACACTTTTGGTCCCTGTCTTTGTTGGCTAGACAAACCGCATAGGTTACAATTCTAACAACTACCTCCTAATGACACATTTGGTCCCTGTCATTGTTGGTTTTGACAAACCGCATAAGTTACAATTCTAACACCCTACTCCTAAATCTCCTCTTTGTACTAAGTGACACCTGAGGTCCCTGACTTTCCAATCAAAATACTTTCTAACACGCATCGGCATCCAAACCAGTTACGACACACTAAATCCCTGAGGACTTAATAGTAGCCCAGTCAGTTACACAATGAATACTCATAGACGAGTTTAAATTGCTATTGTTCTCCCCCTCAATCAATGACTGAGCTTTTGTAGAGAGATTTAGACATTGATTGAACAGCAATTTATCACTTGATGAGATCAACGGTGAATGTCTTTAGGCCAACAAAAATCATCAGTATGAATGAACATGAATATGAAGTAATCCATGCTCAGGTGAACATCACCTTGTTGGAGGAACAGCCATCCTTTTGGCGACGTGCTTTCCCCAAAATGAAGCGCGGGTTGCTATCTAAAGAAATAGCAAGCCACAGAGACATGATTTACTTATTAGGATCTACTTCTGTTCGAGCTTCATTTAAAACCCCGTGTTATTATTGAATGACATTTCTAGGGTCGTAAATGTTATCGATATCCAGAAGACATGCCTCTCTCTATCCAAGAACACGTAATACTATATATATATACAAGAAACATGTACCTATAAAATAGGAGAAACTATATACACCAAGAAAAAGGATACTTGAGATTTTCTTTGTAACATCTGTACGAGTTTTGAACTGAATTGTTCAAAAGTCATTGTCCCCGTACATTACCGGTGGGTTTTCCGAACCTCCTCTGTGGGAGTTGATGTCCCCTTTGGTAGCCACACCTTGAGTTTTTTTATGATGCATTCTGTGAGAGTAGCTGCACGCGGAAACCGTCTCCCTGCACTATCATAAGTATTTTGTACGCATGTATATTGGTTAGTGACTATGGGGTCCTGTCTCTGTGATTTCTTGCAACCATTCTTAGAAGCATTTTCCGTGTCAGTAGGTACCCACTGACGACCGACTTGCTTAAAGATTCTACCAGTTGGCAACCATCTTAGGCACGCTCTAAATATGCTCTGTTTCTGAGGCACCTTAGTGTTTTTACGATAGAAAGTTTCTTGTTTTACAGCACTAGATCTATTAGGCTTCCTAGGGTGCTTCATTGATTTTAGAGGCCTGTGGTGATTGTTTGTAGAAGTAGAGGATGCAACGATATGAACATTAACTTCCTTTGTTATTGTCATGTGAGACTTATCCTGAAAGTGACTCTTCGCTAATGTTCCCTTATGTCTAGGTTGTGAAGTGACTGATTTTGGCAAACTCTTAGTCTCACCAACTTGGGGGGCACACCTTGGAGAAGGTGTTCCCAAGACTGATGGTTTGACAGACTTAAGATTCACCCTGTTCTTGGCCGACTTCTTTGAGTCATTCCTACGAGAAGCTAATGAGAAACTTTTCCCAAGGTTTTGTTCAGCCTGTAACTCAACAGTGTTTGAGTCATGTGAGGTTTTATCTTCATTGACCTTTTCTTGCAAGTCACTTATTTTGGACCTTAACATGTTAATAGTCGCATTCTTGGCCACCAGCTGATCTTTCAACTCATTTATCATGAAAAATTCCCGAAAATCAGGTAATTCCGGATTTTTTGATGGAAGGTTAATTTGGAACTTTTCTTTTAATTGTTGCATTGAAATTTCAAGATCAACACAATGTTTTTCCAGTTTTGAAAATCCTTTTAAAAGTTCATTGTAAACCTCTTTTTCAATCATATCATGTGATTTGAAAGACTCAGTCGTAGGCAGAGAACTCGACGAATTATCATGTACAAGTTCATTTGAAACAATATTATCTAGATAAGATAGATGTACCACAGTAGACCGTGCTGGGTGATTTTCAGATTCTTGAGATTTCCTCTCACATCTTGAGAAGTCACTTCCTGTGCTAACACTATCATCCTTCTTGTCTGATTTTGTTCCATTCCTACCCTGCTGACCTTTTTCCTCAATGAACCCATAGACATCCCTTATCCGCAGTAGCAGTGTCGTTTTGTACATTTCTATTTCAAACCCAGTATATTTAGCGAAACACTCTTTAGTCACTTGACAGTCACAATAATAGTCCCCAGTGTATTGAGAGTTGATGAACATTTGGAATTGATTGTTGATCACATTGAGAGCGTCTCTGGATTTACCTTCAGAATGTTCTTCCTTGACCAGCTCCCGTTCTAGTTGATCCAGATATAATGTCATCATGACTGTGAAATCGCTAATTTCCTGACCAAAGAGTGAAGCAAACGCCCGTCTGTACCCCATCACATATTCAGAGTTACCGAACAAAGCCTTAATGTGTGATAGAAGTGAACGGAAGCATGCTACTTGACTTTCCTTTTCATTAGCCAACTGCCTATCCTCAAGGCATTCATTCATGTGTGACTGCGAGTGTGACACATCAGTTCCAGCAGAATCAGTATCATTTGTTTCTGTTAGGGATGTGTAGTCATAGTTTCCATGATCCTTAATATTATCGTACAGTTTGAGAACCTCCGATATGATGGAGTCTGAGTTAGTTGTCATAGAGAATACAAGATTATACTGATCTTGTGATTTAACCGAGAAATCGAATCTTTCGCGGGAATTTCTAAAATCACCAAGACACAAACCGCCTAGACAAACCGCGTAGACACAAACCGCGTATGTGCCTAAGAGACAAACCGAGTTCACACAGGAGATACAAACCGCGTTGACACAAACCGCGTATGTGCCTAAGAGACAAACCGAGTTCACACCAAAGATACAAACCGCGTTGACACAAACCGCGTGTGCGCCTTAGAGACAAACCGAGTTCACACCAAAGATACAAACCGCGTTGACACAAACCGCGTATGCGCCAAATAGACAAACCGAGTTCACACCGGATATACAAACCGCGTTGACACAAACCGCGTGTGCGCCTTAGAGACAAACCGAGTTCACACCAAAGATACAAACCGCGTTGACACAAACCGCGTACGCACCGTAGAGACAAACCGCGTTGGCACAAACTACCAAACCTGTCACTTTCAATGCAGTTTGTCCTTTTGCCTAAACTAGTAAAAAAGACAAACCGCGTATCCGATGTACCACAAACCGCGTTCAAGATCGTCCCAACTACACAAACCGCATTCAAGAACACTTCCACAAAAACCCACGAATTGCTCCAAAATCACCACACCGTTCTTAGATCTGTGAATCCAAACACCAAATACCACTCTAATACTAATCTTAATCTAGAAAGTACAAAGTAAAACAACTTCTAATCACTAAACAAAGTACAAAATGAGATTTATGCTACAAAACAAACCGAATCCAAAAAAAACTTAAAACTACAAATCGAACCAACAAGAAAACCTCAAGAACTACACAAATCCGTGAATACCAACTCTCATGGACCTAACCATGGCTCTTGATACCAATTGTAGGGTATTCACAATGCAAGAATCACTTGTGTGAGGCTTGTTTGGATCGAATAGAAGAGTTTTAGAGTGAGAAAGTGGGAGCCTTTTAGAGTGAGAAAGAAACTTGTAATGTATTAGATTGAAAAGGTCCAACCCTTCCCATGGGTGGGAAGGGAGTATTTATAGTTACAATATATTATGCCCCTAACGGGCTGTAGAGTGAGCTGACAGAGGGTAAAGACCCGACCCACTCCACAATACTAATAATAACTAAGCTACTACTAATAATATTACTGATAATCCTATGAGCTATGATGTACTAATGATTACTCGGGGTGACCGAGTCTTCAGCCGAATATTCATATTCCTAACACATACAAAGAGCTAGCGTAATGGGATGATGGATAGGCCGAAAGGACTCACCCGTAAAACTAGTAGAAACATGGATTTTCTTGATATTACCCATTGACTAGAGATCCTTGTGAATATTGATATGTGCCTTCTATGTTTCACCCAAACATGTTCAACATTCCACCACGATTGTTTATTAATCCCAAACAAGTGTTTGTGTGCTTATATAATGCTTTTTTAATTGCTTTTCTTGTTGGTTTGATCCGTGTCAATCATAACCATCAACTTGTTTCTTGCTTAAACAATCAAACAACATTTGAGTAC
The DNA here is from genome assembly GCA_021014915.2 of Artemisia tridentata subsp. tridentata. Classification (NCBI taxonomy): domain Eukaryota; kingdom Viridiplantae; phylum Streptophyta; class Magnoliopsida; order Asterales; family Asteraceae; genus Artemisia; species Artemisia tridentata. The sequence continues at coordinate 220,858,417 of CP139508.1, forward strand.
AACCAAGTCTCTTGGGACGACCTTGACTTACTAATCCTTTTACTACAACGGACGAGTATACTTGCTCGTATGTGTTCCTAGTTAACCGGTAAGTCTTGTTTTATAAATTTAAAACCCGTTGCGAAAGCACATCAAGTTTTTATAGCTTGTTGGAACGCATCAAGTTTTTGGCGCCGTTGCCGGGGATTTGACTTTGTATTCTCTTGTTTGTTTTCTTGTTGATCTTGCGTGTCTCTTTGATTGTATGTTTTAATTGAGTTCTTGATTGAATTGCTAGTTTCGTTCTTATAATCCGGCACCGTCAGCATCAAGTTTTTGGCACCGTTGCCGGGGACTTGTGTTTGTATGCATATGTTTGTTAGTTTGTTTGTCTACTTGCTTCTTATAATTGATTCCTTGCTTGATCATAATGCTTGATTGTTTGTTTTAATTGAAGTCATGTTTGATTTCTTGTTTGCTAGTTTGTTTAAATGCTAAATTGCTCTTGCTAATGAAGGATTGTTTCTTTGCTCTTATTTGATTGCTCTTGCTTGCTTGTTTGTTCAATGATAATTGCTTAATTGTTCACTTGCGTTTTGTTTCAAAATTCTCTTAATTCTCATATTTGCTTAATGATCTTGGCATCAAAATAAAGTTTTGGTGTTGGGATTTTTCTTTCATGTCTTCTTAAATTGCTTACTCAAAAGATTGCTTTTAAAAATTGTTCTCGAATTGCTTGCGAAAAAATAAACCCACCCATTGTGTTCGTCTTAATTTTCATTTGCTCTAGTGTGTTTAAATTTATTGTTTAGTTTAATAAAAGTTTAAAGTTAAACTTGTTTATAAATAAATACATATATAAAAAAATAAAGTTAGAAGAAGAACAAAGAAAAGAAAGTAAAAAAATTTTAGTAGCAGCAAAAGGAAAAAAAAAGATTTTGTAGTAGAGAATCAAAAAAAAAAAAAAAAAAAAAAAAAAAAAAAAAAAAAAAAAAGTTGCTACTACTGTAGCAGTCAAAGAAAGGAAAAAAAAAAAGGATTTTGTCTTGTTCGGTTATTGTAGCAAAGAAGAAGAAAAAAATTGCTCCATGCCGCCGGCATATAAGGATGGTGGCAGTCGCAGCGGTATGGCCAGCGGTTTGGCCCATACAGGCGGTGAACACCCCCGCCACCTAGGCGGTATGGGTGGGCGGTTTGGCTGGGCGGCATTTTATGATTCAACGGCATGGAACTTTTATCAATTCGAACGTTGGAAAAATTGTACCGTTGGGAGCATGGATCAAATATACTACCGTTGGCAAAAAAAAAAAAAAGAATTCCTATATATACTAGACTTTAACATTACAATTGTATACTTCCAATTCAAATATACTAAAATCCTTCTATATCTCATTGATATGTGTCTAAAAACACATATATATTACCCGTTTTAAACCCACATAAACATCCAAAAACACACAAATAACCATAAATGTTATAAATATCATCAAAAATGTGTTTTTATATGTTACAGATGCAAAATGATTGAAAATAAGTGAAAACGAACCAAGTTTGCATAAATGGCAAGTCTAGTCCCTCGAATTTCAAAAGTTGTCAAAATTAGTCCTCGGGTGTTTTAAAATGGAAAATTATATTTTAAACCCTTGTACTATTTAAACTTGGCAATATTTACCCTTGTGATATCTATGGTGAAATTACAGTTTCAGCCCCTCAAGAATGGAGAAATTACAAGTTTGGTCCCTATGCTAATTTAAACTACCAAATCCGGATCACAAATAAATCCAACACTTAACCTATCCTAACCATTAAACCCAAAACCCATCCCTTATATTTAAAAACCCAACCCAACCCCATTATCCAAGCCCAAACCATACAAGCCCAACTTTTATACTGAGTTTAACAACTCAGTCAATGAAAGTCAAATACAGTCAAACTTATCCCTTACCTTCGAACCGCCATAACCAGTCACCATACCACCTCACACCCCAGCTGGCTTCACCACCTCATTCCCCCTCCAAACACGCTACCTAACATTGCCAAAAGCATTAAATGCTTCTCTCCCACTCCCACTAGCAAAATCAGATACTTATCCCACTTTCCTGATTTTCCCGCCAATTTTCCAAGTGGACTGCTGAGATGAAATTGGAGCAATTAAATGGTGGGGATTTGTTCAAGGATGTCGACAATGTATTTCCCATTTTAGTTTTGTATATATAGACTAGTATTGTAAGCTTTTGAAAGAAAGTAGTTAATGAGTAGCATAATAGTATTTTCATTTCCAGTAGCTATCTTTGTAATCTCAAGTAACCAGTGATCAATATAAGTTAATTCGATTCTAATTGTTCTTGTCTTGTTAGAATTAAACTCATTTGCAATAAGTCTCAAGTAACCTGTAAAAAAATATAAGTTCGAATCCTCTTAAATACTAGTCAAAAGTCTCATTACTTTTGTTATAAAGCTTACATAAGCTGTTAATAGCTTTTGGTAAGCTTATATTAGATATCTCAGTTCTCAACTACAAGTTATGCCAAAAGTCAACGAAAGTCAACAAAATAGCTTATTGAGCTATTATGGTGAAATAAGCTGAATTGATGGAAGCTTTTGGTTTAGTGGCTTCATAGGGAAGCCTATAAGTTGTTCTTGGTTCGTGGTTCTTTGGTTTGCTTGGCATTTCGATTGTAAGCTTCTCAAGTCATTTTAGCTTACATTCAAGTTACTGTTTTATAAGCTTATCTTAGTTTATCTTTGTCATTTATAGCTTATCATTAGTTCACTATCTCATTTCAATCAAGTCCTTTAGTCTAAACTGCTTTGGTCATCATTTCACTTAAATAACTAGAAAAAGTCAAAAACAAGTCAATATAAGCTAGCTTATTATTAAGCCTTAATTTTCAGTCACAAGTCACTTTAATAAGCTTAACTTACATTGCTAGTATCATTAGAAGTCCATTCGTAGCTTGTTAGAACAACCTCAGTTCACAAATACCAAAACAGTCTCATAAGAGACTGTTTGGTTCAGTCATTCTCACTAGCCAAACACCCTTGTTACTGTTCCTTGACACCAAGCCCAAGTTTGTTTAAGCTAAATACAGTCCTAAGAAGCTACTTTGAACCTTTGATCAACCATTTAGCTAGTTAAAGCCATTTTGAACCCACTGTGGGAGTTTCAGTCCCTCAAAAGCTCAAACAAGCTAGATATAGCAATTAGCTTGTTAAGACCTTGCCTTTGGCATTTTTGCATCTCATTTGGTCTGCTTAGTCGATCCTTAAAAGACCCTAGGCCATTGCACAAGTGTGAAATAAAATAGCACAACATCAGTAAGTAAACTGCATATAGCAGTTTTTGTTAGTTTTTGGAAACTTTAAGAATTTTTATCTCACTCTCTATAAGCCCGAATAAGCTCGTTTTTCTTGATTCTTAAACTTCACCAGCTAGTCTACTTAGGATATTTTTAGTTCGAATTTTAGAACTCTCTTTGGCCACGAAAAAGACCCTCGAACAGGCCCCATTTTGCCCTGGTCTTGCGCACCATACCAGCAGCCAAACAAGCTTTGAGCTCGTTAGAGCTTTTTAAGCTCTTAAGCCTAGAGCTTTTATAGTTTCTATTAGTTCATTTACCATATCAAAGTCAATAGAAGCTATTTTGTATAAGCTCATAACTTATTTTACTAACTTATAGCTTATTTGTAAAAATCTTAGTTTTAAAAAAAACCAAAAACATGCCACTGTTGTGAATTATGCATTCCAACTAGCTTATTAAGCTTAGTATAAAAATAATCCCTTTTTAAAAGTTGCTTAGAATTAGTTTAAAAGTTATTTTGTAAAAAGAAAATCAAAAAAAAAAATAAAAACGCAAAAAGTGGGGTGTGGGATTCGAACTCAAGACCTCTCGCTAGGATACATGCGCCCAACACAACACACCCCCTTCCATTAGCTCTGGAGCACCAGTTCTGTCATTCTTTGCATCCCAATTCCTTTTAACCTTTCTTTTTCGTTTAAGCTTATTTTTCTATTTTAGCTTATATTAGCTTATTCGTATAAGCTGCTACCACCACTATATTTTTCTTAGCTTTGTTATATCATAAAGTATTTTAGATAAAAATTTCAGATTTTTTAGAATAGTTTTAGTATTTATTTCGTATTTTTGTTTGAATAATAGTAATTAAATCATAATAAAAAATATAAAAGTCAAAAAAATATAATTCTTTTTTCTAAAATTTTCTTTTATCATATAGAACATATAAAAATTATAATTGTACCCATAGTGTTTATATTTCACAAATTTTACGTTTTAACTCGCGCACGTACGTTATTTTTATTAATAACGCTCGTTTTCAGTTTTCTTTATAGTTTTTGTATACGTAAGTTTTAGATAACCGTTTTTCTTACATTTTTAATCGTTTTTAATTATCCTTCACATATTTTAGCTTAGAATCCCAAAACTCTTTTATTAGAACACTTGTAGGGTTAATTTTACATATATCTTAGTTGTAATCGCGTTTTAATTAAATCCCGACTCGCGTTTTTAGTGTAATTTAGATTAAACGATTCAGAAAAATAGTGATAGCTTCTATTTAATAGATTTTATCTTGTTAAAGCAAAATCAAAATATCTGATTCATCAATCACTCTAATCCAAAGCTTTTCACAGTTTTCAATTTCGCACCTCGTTGGGAAACGACCCAGGTGATCACTTGCCTGGTTTCACACTACACACGAGCATCCAGTTCCGAGTCTGCATTTGTTTAAATATAAGTGTTGGTTCGGGGCGGATCACTCATACTTTTAAAAAAAAAGTGTAGCATGGATCAAAGAAAATCAAGAGGTGTTTCATCGTCAAGTAATTTTTAAACTATATACTTGTGTTAATTTATATACTTGTGTTAATTTATATACTTTTATAATTGTAGAATCGCATTCGTGAGAGTGGGTGTGACGATGTCAACGTCATGCATAATGCCATGTCCGATTATGATAAGAAAAATAAGAAAAAATAAAAAAAAAAAACAAAATTAGTTGGGAGGTATGAAAAAGGCATGGTTGCCACTAAAAAAATGGTTGGGATGTATGAAAAAAGTATGAATGAGGTGGAATGAGGTGGAATGATATTATTGGTGGGTTTGGGAGGTATGAGTTTTTTGGGAAGCATGACTGCCACCATCCTAAGCAAACCTTGAGGTTTGAAGATTCTGTGAGACTTTTTTAATCTCAAACCTTGGGTTTGAGGTCCAAACCTTGGGCATGAACTTTTTGCTAATATTTTCTAACACTCAAACCTAGAGGCATGAACTTTCTGTTAACAAATTTCAATCTCAAACCTTGGGTTTGAGGTGCAAACCTCGGGTATGAAAAAAAAAAAAAAATTATTTCTTTTATTCCGGTTACTGTAGCAATTTAAAAAAAATTCTTTTTCTTTATTTCTCTCGTAAAAATATATATATATTTTTTTAAAAATTTATTATTCTTATTCTGTTTACTGTTCATTCATAAAATAAAAATAAAAATTAAAAAAAAATTAAAAATTAAAAAAGAGAAAAAAATATTTCTCGTAAAAAAAAGTTTTTATTTTTATTTTTCGTTACTGTTCACGTAAAAAACAAATTTAAAAAAAAAAAATCCATACCGCCGGCATAAAGTCATGCCGGGCAGCATGGACTTTCTGTGAAAATTGCAAAAACCAAACCGCCGGCCTGTGGATTGAAACCGCCGGTTTTCGAAAAAAAAAAAATTAAGTCCCAGACCGCCGGTATAAAACCAAACCGGGCGGCCTGGAGCTTCTGTTTCTTTTTCTTCTTTGTATGCCAAACCAAACCGCCTGCCTAAGCTCCCATACCGTCGGTTTTGGTTAAAAAAAATAAAAAAAAAATAAAAAAATAAAAAAATAAAAAAAAAAAAAAGTTAAAATTTAAAAATAAAAAAATAATATTAAAAAAAAAAATTTGCTTAAGTTTTATTTAATCTAGTTTTCTTTAATAAGCTTAAACTTATGTTTTGCATTTTAAAAACTTTTGTTAATTTTGATACGTCGTAAATAATTAAGTATTTGTTTTTAAATAAAAAAATATTTTCGAACTTTGTGAGTATGTTCACTGGAAACCCTCACGAGACTTAACTCGTCCACTCGGGCCACCGAGGGGTTTAAAAGGCTTGTTGCATATGCTAAATGCAACCGTGATGCCTACGAAAGTGAGTTTTAGAATTTTACATGTTTTTTGTAGTTTAGTTTATTTTTGCAGGTTTAATAAGCTCTTGGAGATTGGATGATTGTGGCATTACTATCTTGATTGGAAGTGCTTGGTTGGAAAAGAAATCGCGATCGAATTCCATATGATAAGATGTTAATATCATGATTTCTTGAGCCCGAGAAGTTTCGTTTCTCTCGGTCTTTTCTTATCTTATTTTCCCTACTTTTTCATGCTTTGAAGTTATTTTTCATATTGAATATATTGCTTAACTTAAGTGTGGGGGAAACTAAAATAGTGAAAAAACGAAACTAGTTTTAAATTTTCATATCTTTGGGCCAATTTAAAAATTTGTAAACTTGTTTGCCCTTAACTTCTAGTGTTTTCACACATATAGGTTAATATATTAGAATAACTAGATCATCCCACTGGTGAAATTGGTAAATTTTGAAAAATTCGAGATGTGTCCCGATTGACATTGCAATCCATTTTTAGGATCGATAACATTTGCTAGCGCAATTATAGCCCATTCCACTAAATATGTGAGGATTTGAGCCTATTTCATATAGCATATATCTTTTATGCTTGATCTTTTGCTATGAGTGTGCCGGTGATTTTATTTATTCTAGAACTTGTGCATGCAAATCATTACCAGACCGCAGTGAGATCACACTCGTGTGATATAAGTGTATTCGTGTGACAAAGAGGCACCCTTAGGAATTAAACCAAATGGCCTTCCGTTTACATCTAATGATATATTAGCTAGCCACATCGGTTAGTTAACCACCCATATGGACCCATTTGTTAGCGCTCATTTTTTGTGCTAGATACCCTTAGAACACCCTCAGAGCCATTCTTTTCTTTTGTTACATCCAGAAAAAAAATACAAAAAGATTTTACACTTTAAACCTTAGCCTTACCCCTTGTCAAAGTCTAAACGGTTGGTTGCTAGTTGCTTGGAATGTTGGATAGTTTTTGATGATTATTAGTTAGCCACATTTTGTTATTTGGGTGTGCCATTCCGACAAAGATGAAGGAGACGTCTTTCGTATTTTGTATTTTTGTGGTGTGCTTATGTGAAGTGTGGGGGGAGATGTGATGTATGAAGGTGAAGTGTTGGAAAAAAATATAAAAAAAAATGTGAAAAAAAAAGAGAAGGAAAAAAAATGAATTAGTCATCGGAAGAAAAAATGAAAGAAAAAAATATATGATGACAATTTTAGCCAATGTGCTATATTATTATTATGAAGAAGAAGGAAGATGAAGTATGTTCAAGATATCGATTAGCCATTGTGCTACGACATGATATACATATATATTTGGTGATCGATATGTGAAGAGGAGAATATTGTAACTATAATCATTTACGGGTTCGTGGTTTGTTTGGTAACTAGCAACATGGGATTTAGACTTGACTCTATTTTATTTTCCTTTAAAACCAATTTCATAAATATATCCCATGCCTTATCCATACCCTTTTTGACTTTGTTCAATTATCAAGTGTATTGACATTTAGTGACCATCCGATTTCTTGAGGAATTAGATAGCGTTGTTAGCGATCTAAGGTTATCCTTAGTGACCATCCGTTGTTTGGTGATGCAAGAATTCGTTGTTAGCGAGCTATTATGTTTTGCATGAGATAGTTGCGCATAAGTCTTATATAACCCTCGAAGCCTTAAACCCGAATAAAAGTCCTCTTTAGATGTTTACACTTGGTGCTTACGCCACGTCGGTGGAGTTTTGTTTCTTGTACAAGCCTATGGTAATAAATGGATCATGACTGAGCAAATATGAGTGTGATTTTCTTATATACTCCACCACCAAAAATATATGAGGGTTGAGTGAATTATACTTTCATCCCTTTTCGTGAGGTGCTCAGCCATGTTATCAAGCGAGAGAATCCATAGGGTATTGTCAAACATCTCGGTTTTTCACCACTAAAGCTTAAAACGATGAATTGTATCTAGTACTTGTACTTGATAGATTTGCATCATATTTTTATTAATCATATATTTTTCATACACCATGTGGGATCTATTTTTCTTAATTGCTTGATTTGCTTGAGGGCAAGCAAACCCTTAAGTGTGGGGGAGCGTGTGCTCATTTTTCGCTTATTAATAAAAAACCAAAAAGATTTTTCGATATTTTCTAATTTTCAAAAAATTTTAAACTTCTCATTTTGCCATTTAGATATGCATTTTAAATTTTCTTTTCTTAGATTTTCTTGAGGGCAAGCAAAGTTCAAGTGTGGGGGATTTGATAACGCTCAAATCTAACATGTTTTAATAGCGTTATTCTTATGATTATGCATGTTATTTGGTTGTATTTGTGAACATTTTACGCTTAAAAGGTGCAAAAGATGTGTTTAGGTTCAGGTACAACTATGTTGAAGGAAATAGAGAAAAAGTTGAAGAAAAGTCGACAAAATCAAGTAAATATGCACGAAGTAAAGTTTTTCGTTCAAGACGAAGATTCATGCTATGATTATTTCCAAGTTCAAGAAAAAGATGTGAAAATGAAGTCAAGAACAAGTGCCAAGAAGTGTGTTAAAAGTGGGAATTATATGCTAGCTTTGAGTTGAAAGTTATGTGCAAGACTTGGTCTAAAGCCAAGGTTTCCGTTTCAAACCTAAGGTTTCGAGCAGACCTAAGGTTTAGAGTTAAAACCCAAGGAATAGCAGACGTCCAGACCTAAGGTTTTCATTTCAGACCTTAGGTTTAGCCATTGAAAGTCTTCCAAAAGTTGCATTTAAGAGGAAAGTTAAGTACCATCACTTCCTTGGCCGACCATATACTTCTAATTACTAAATTTCATGCATCTTTATGACCCTTTGTGGCCAAGGAACATGCTTGGTGAACAAGGATTACTCAACCATAAATAAGAGTGCTTGGATAAAATGTTTCTTATGCATCAAATCACCATTTTGATCATCAAGATGCATCAAATCACCATTTTGATCATCAAGATGCATCAAATCACCATTTTGATCATCAAACATCATGGAAAACTCTCCCTTACACCATAAGGACAGATTTTCTACACTTACAATCAAGCCTTACACCATATTGACTTGATCATCTATCTTACTAAACCCAAAAGAATTAATAATCTCTACCATTCTCAAGGAAGATCACAAGTAGAAGAGGTGGAAGATTCCCTAGTTCAATTGGAGGCCTCAAGGAGTGCTATAACTCTTTTATTACTCATTGTAAACTTACTATTGGGTAATTTTCTTTACTTTTAATTAATCATGTTGGACTTGTTAATGATGAATGAAATGTTATGTTTTATGATGATGCTTGTTATGGAATAATTGTTGATGCTAGTTTGGGAATTATGTATACTTTCGTGTGAATGATTGACTTAATAGTTGGTTAGAGAAAGTGATTATTCTCATAAGTTTGTTTAAATATAATTCGTATTCTAAAACTTGTTGATTAAACATTGTTAGATTTAAAGGTTGAAAAGATTTCTAATATTGTTTGATTCCAAGAAGTTGATGGCCACAATGGATTGGTATTTGATAATTGACAACTATGAGTATTCAAGTTTTTATATGAATTCGAAAATATTTAATCATGAGATTGGGTCGAAAGAACTCGTAGGAACTAATGAAACTAATCATCTTTTTCATACATTTGATCATACAAAGAGCTAGCGTAATGGGATGATGGATAGGCCGAAAGGACTCACCCGTGAAACTAGTAGAAACATGGATTTTCTTGATATTACCCATTGACTAGAGATCCTTGTGAATATTGATATGTGCCTTCTATGTTTCACCCAAACATGTTCAACATTCCACCACGATTGTTTATTATTCCTAAACAAGTGTTTGTGTGCTTATATAATGCTTTTATAATTGCTTTTCTTGTTGGTTTGATCCGGGAAAATTATAACCATCAACTTGTTTCTTGCTTAAACAATCAAACAACATTTGAGTACAACCAAGTCTCTTGGGACGACCTTGACTTACTAATCCTTTTACTACAACGGACGAGTATACTTGCTCGTATGTGTTCCTAGTTAACCGGTAAGTCTTGTTTTATAAATTTAAAACCCGTTGCGAAAGCACATCAAGTTTTTATAGCTTGTTGGAACGCATCAAGTTTTTGGCGCCGTTGCCGGGATTTGGCTTTGTATTCTCTTGTTTGTTTGCTTGTTGATCTTGCGTGTCTCTTTGATTGTATGTTTTAATTGAGTTCTTGATTGAATTGCTAGTTTCGTTCTTATAATCCGGCACCATCAGTATCAAGTTTTTGGCGCCGTTGCCGGGGACTTGTGTTTGTATGCATATGTTTGTTAGTTTGTTTGTCTACTTGCTTCTTATAATTGATTCCTTGCTTGATCATAATGCTTGATTGTTTGTTTTAATTGAAGTCATGTTTGATTTCTTGTTTGCTAGTTTGTTTGAATGCCAAATTGCTCTTGCTAATGAATGATTGTTTCTCTGCTCTTATTCGATTGCTCTTGCTTGCTCCTCATACCACAGGTCAACCTGTTGGAGAAGCTGAGGTTCCTTCTGATCTCAATTCTATGTCTAGTTTACTTAACAGGTATGTGAAGCAAGTGGAAATTCTGGAAACTGAGATAAAAGACATCAAGAAGGATTTTGGTGAGAAGGTGGATACCTTGGAAAAAGAGCTCAAGGAGACTAAGGAGACTCTTGGTGAGACTATTCAAAAGCTGACTGACAGAGTAACCTGTTTGGAAACTCAACTTCTGCATAAGAGAAGAAAGGCTGTGCTCTCTGAGTCTGAAGATGATCAGACTGACATGGAATTTGATGGGCTTGATGTGTTGGCTTCTGTTACCTTGGATAGTGTAAACACTGAGGTACCTACAGTTTCTGAGCCTCATGCCAACATTAGTGAAGTTGATGCATCTGCTGGAAGAGATATTGCAGAGCTTCAACAGGACATCCCTGCTGGTTCAGATGTGTCTCAACCCATTCTTGTTGCTGCAAGTGTTCCTGCTGGTAATGAGAATGTTTTAGCTGATCATAAGTCTCATGGTGATCCCGCTGATGGATCTACCATTGCTTCTGGTTCAGGATCTGCTGATAGAGATCCTGTGGTGGATAATATTGTTTCTTCCTCAACAAAGGAACAAGTTCAGGAGTCACAGTTGATGAGACAGAGCATGATGCAGTAATGGCCAGACAGGAACAAGAAAAGGAACTAGCTGCTGAACAAGCTAGACTTGAACAAATAGCTCAAGATGTAGAGTTAGCAAAACAAGTTTCTGCTGAGACTGACAGAAACATTCTTGGATTCATGAGCAACAAAAGGTCTGCAGATTTTAACTCAGATGAGTTCAATGAGCAAATTCAATATTTATTGGACTCTGAGATACTGATCAAGGCTCATGCTGTAATGCTTCTTAAAGATCCTAAGTTGAATGAAGAACAGAAATCAACTCAACTTGTAGCACACATCTTGAAAACAAATTGCCAGGATTCTTGGGATGGTTTCATGCATCAAATCAGGGAAGGGCAAAAATATGGATATAAGACAAAGTTGCCTACAAAAGCACAAAATGCTACTACCATGCGGCATTATTTGAAAAATCATGCATCTTGCAGGTTGAGTGATTTCAAGGGCTGGACATATGAGGCACTTCAACAGCAGTTCTTTGGAATATATGCCTTGGAGAATTCTCCACGAAACCTTGTTATACCAAAGAGCATGAAGAGACAAACACAAGCTTTAGAGTCTGCAGTACCCAAGAAGTTGAGGTCTGATGATCCCTCAGTTTCCATTGCTGCTGACACAGCTCAGGGTTCTTCATTAAATGTGGCCTCAGCATCTATTTCTTCTAATCCTGCTGGTAATGCAGCTGATAAGCCTAAGTCTGCTGGTGATACTGCTGATGTTGTTCCTGCTATTCATGTAGAGTCCTCCAATCCTGCGGATGAGATTGATACACAATCCTCAACCATTGCTCCTGAGGTTCCTCTTCCTGATGTGACACCTTCCATGGTTCCCTCATCATCTTCTACTCCAGGTAAAAGAAAGAAAAGTCATGCTAGGAAGCCTCCTTCTAGATCTCTTGAGGAGATGGATGATCAGGAACTAATTCAGGCAGCTTCAGAGAGTGACTCTGATGATGACTCTTCTCAACCTTGGGGTCATATTGCTAGATGGGAAATTCGTTCCTTACCTCAAGGAGATGTCAATGTTCTGATCTCATTGGATGGGCAAACTAGATATTTTACCTTTCTTAGGAAGATTCTGCATCTGGTTGACAAACAAGACTTGATCAAACTGTATGGAATGGTGGTTAAACATTATGAAACTCATAAGCCTGATGGGGTTGGTCTTCATCTTTGGGGTGACTTGAAAGTGTTGATGGATTCTATGGAGGGAGGAGATACTACTCATGTCTGGGCTAATCAACAGGAATGGAGAGTACATAGTTGGAAGTTATATACTCCTTCTAATGTTCATGTGTTAGAGACTGTCACAGGGAGGGTGTTTTGTATGTTTGTGGATGTTCCATATCCTTTAACTGTTGGGGTTATGGAAAGGATGCTCAAAAGTAAGTTGAAGGTCAGCAAAAAGGCAATTGCAAATGACTTGACCACAGCTGAACAATTGGTCAGGTTCATTAGAAATCAGCTGGCTGCAGCCAAAGGTTCATCTGCCTGATAATGGTATCTTTGTTTGGCTTTCTGTTGTATACTTTGTTCTTCTTTTTCTTTCTTTTCTTTATATTTATTTTTATTTCTTTCATTAGTTCATAAAAAAAAAAATAAATAAATAAATAAATAAATAACTTGTATATTTTGTACTAACTTGTATGGTTTTGAGCAACACCTTTGCAGGTACAGTGTTGGTGTTTACACCTACACAACAAATGGTAATCAACTCACCATGTCTCACAGACAAGAAAGAGTTGACTCACCATGAGGGTACAGCTCTGGTGTGATTGTCAAATCTGTTGATAGCTGTAATAGCTTGCTCAAAGCAATAGGGTACTCAACTCACCCATGTTTAATTACTGAGAGTTGAATGGTTTTCAATTCACCATGGATTTTACTCCTTTGGGGTTTCCAAAGAATTGGCTAGCCCACAGGAGTATGGCTTGTGGTAAAGGCAGTGGATAACCATATTTGGTATTCAATTCACCAAGGTTATCTTCAACCTAAGAATTGGCTAGTCCTGAGCAAACGGCTACAGGTAAAGACAACTCAAATCCGTTTATAGTTGATGATTTACTAAAAATCAGATGGTTATCAATGTACCATGGTCTTACACACCTAAACATTGGCTACTCCAGTAGTGATGGCTATTGGTAAAGAGACATCAAATCCATTAATTTTCAATGATTCACCTCTCACAGGAGTTAACACACCTGGAAGTGATGAGAATAGTATGAAACTTAACAGATTTGATGTACACTTTGTCATGGTTGCTGTAAAGAAGGTGACTAGTTGCTGCTGATGTGATTTCTAGTTGCTGCTGGTTACTTTCTAATGCTGCTGGATTCATCCTCTGCCTATGGACTTCAAAGATCTACAAAGGAAACTTGCAAGTTAACCTAGTCAACTTCAAGATTAGGGGAGGATTGTTAGGAATTCTGGGAAATAATAGATTTCTCATTGCTGCTGGTAGTGTAAGCTGGTTCCTGCTGATAGTGTTGGTTCCTGCTGAAGTTCATTGCTGCTGGTAGTATAGTTTTATTTCTATCGATAGTTATTATTGCGGCAGGTATTAGTAGATATTATCCCGTATGTTTAGAATGTTATTTTGAGTTATTTTAGGAAGAGATTGATAGTTATCTCTTTACACGTTTTGTAGAAGCTGTATTAGGGTTTCTTGTTCTATAAAAGAAACCTGCAGCTAGGGTTTTATGGACCTCATTACAATATTCAATAACAACATTATTAGTTCATAAACGATCCATAGAGGATCAAACCCTTGTTAGTTATTTTCTTCTTTATATTCTTGTGTTTAGTTTCCGCATAAGCACAAGTCTTACATTTAGAGATTCTCCAAAGCTGTTTGTGTTTACATAGACAGTTTAACCAAGCTCAAAGATCTAGCTAGAAGCACGCGATCCTACACTAGTGAATCAAAAGTGCCTACTCCCAAATCTAATACAGATAAACCTAGTTGTTAATCTCACATAAAATCTCCTATGAAGTCTGTCAAAAGTCAAGATTCACCTATATCAGATAGGACAAGAAGAGAGTATAGGAACCACTACACCTATAGTCCTAAGAGGTGTTTTGTCTGTGGCAGTCTAAGTCATCTCATTAGAGACTGTGACTTTCATGAGAAAAGGATGAAAAGAGAGGCTGAACTTAGGAAGAAAAGTGTCAATACTGGTCAAATAAATGCTAAATTAGTCTGGAACAATGCAAACAGGATTAACCATGCTAATAAATTTGTTACTGGACCAGCATAAATTAATTCTGGTAGACCTCAAGTTAATTCTGTTAGGTCCTACGTTAATTCTGGTAGAACGAATTTTAATTCTGTTAGGCCAAATGTTAATTCTGTTGGGCCAAGTGTTAATTATGTGAGGCCAAATGTCAATTCTGGGTGGTTTAATCAATGTAGACCCAGACAACCAGTAAATAGACCAAAGGTGAACTCATATAATCAAAGAAATTTTTTTTATAAACCTCATTCACCTGTGAGGAGTCCTTTTGCTAAAAATACAGCACAAACTTCAAAACCTAGTGTTGTAATGGATAATGGGGAATCAGCTGTTAAGACCCCAGCATGTTGGTCATGGGATCCTTTTAAGAACACTCTTACCTATCAATCCCAGAACAACAGTGGATCAAGGTCATATAAGACTTATAAATTTGTTGATCCACAGGGCAGACCCAAGCCTGCAGAGGCCTGGGTCCTTGAGAGAAACTAATCCCCTTTATGTATGTGCAGGAACATCCACTCATGATGGGAGATAGAGGAATATTTGATAGTAGGTGCTCTGGGCACATGTCTGGTAACAAGGATCACCTGAAGGATTTTCAAGAATTCAAAGGAGGTTCTGTTACCTTTGGAGGAAGCAAGGGGCAGATTACTGGTAAAGGAAGGATTATGGTAGGCAATTTAGAGTTTAACAATGTATCTTTTGTAAAAGAACTAGGGCAGTTTAACCTTTTCTCCATATCACGAATCTGTGATAAGCATCATAAGGTGCTTTTTACTGCATCTGAATGTTTTGTGTTGACTTCAGATTTTAAGATGCCTGATGAAAGTCATATACTTCTTAAAGTACCAAGAAAACACAACATGTACAGTTTTGATATGAAAGCATCTGAACCTGCAAAAGGTTCTGCCTGTTTGATTGCAAAAGCTACTTTGGACGAATCTAAATTGTGGCACAGAAGGTTAGGTCATGCAAATTTCAAGAATATAAATAAGCTTGTGAAGAATAACCTAGTTAGAGGCTTACCTTTGAAAGTGTACAAAGTCATTAAGGCTTTGTATGGTCTCCATCAAGCTCCCAGAGCTTGGTATGCAACACTCTCCAACTTCCTTGAAGAGAATGGGTACAAAAGAGGTGTGATAGACAAGACCTTGTTCATTAAGAGGAACAAGAAATATATCATTCTGGTTCAAGTCTATGTGGATGATATTATTTTTTGTTCTACTAGAAGGTCTTGGTGTGAGGAGTTTGAGGCATTAATGCAAGGGAGGTTTCAGATGAGTTCTATGGGTGAACTCACATTTTTTCTAGGACTGCAAGTGAAGCAATCAGAAGATGGACTCTTTATCTCTCAAGATAAATATGTTGCTGAGATCCTAAAGAAGTTTGATCTTGCCAATGTGAAGAGTGCAGGAACTCCCATGGAGAACAAGGTGCCATTGACAAAGGATGAAGATGCTGATGATGTGGATGTGCATCTCTACAGATCAATGATAGGTTCTCTAATGTATCTTACTGCCTCTAGACCTAACATTATGTATGCAGTATGTTTTTGTTCTCATTTTCAGGTTACTCCCAAGACTTCACATCTTCATGCTGTGAAGAGAATCTTTGAATACCTAAAGGGCAAACCCAATTTGGGCCTTTGGTATCCTAGAGAATCATCTTTTGACCTGGAAGCCTATTCAGATAGTGATTATGCAGGTGCAAGTCTTGATAGGAAATCCACAACTGGAGGTTGTCAATTCCTTGGAAGAAGATTGATCTCTTGGCAATGCAAGAAGCAGACTATTGTAGCTACATCAAAAACTGAGGCTGAGTATGTAGAAGCTGCTAATTGCTGTGGTCAAGTCTTGTGGATTCAAAATCAAATGTTGGATTATGGTTTGAACTTTATGAACACTGTAATTCACATAGATAATGAGAGAACTATCTGTATAGTTAAGAACCTTGTGTATCACTCTAAAACTAAGCATATAGAAATAAGGCATCACTTCATTAGGGATTGCTTTGAAAAGAAACTGATTAGAGTAGAAAAGATACACATAGACTTCAATGTTGCAGACCCCTTAACTAAAGCTTTTGATGGCCCTAGGTTTAATTACTTAGTGGTTAGTATTGGTATGATGAACCCATAGCTGGAATCAAGGGGAGGTTAGAATTAAGGGGAGGTTACATTTAAAGGAGGCGAATATGTAAAGTTTGTATACTGACCAGTACTTAGGATTTCTTTTAATTCATGTAGCTTTAAAACTTAATTCTGGTAGTTACTTTTAATTCTGGTAGTTAATACTTTTGATTTTTCTTGTAAAATTGGTTCTTTGTATGTTTTTCTTGGTGTTTCTTGGTGTTGGAATTAACATTTGCAGGAAAAACAAGGATTAGTGGTGATATGAAGCCTTGACATTGCTAATTCTGTGTGTAAGTCTGATTCTTTAGTTAAGTCTGGTGAGTTGGTTGTTAATTCTGGTTGACCAATTATTATTCTGGTAGTGTAAATCAGTAATAAAATATTATCGTTCGGTCTGGTCTGTCAAAATAATGATTTTTCATATAAAATATTACCGTTACACATTTTTCGGTAAAGAGAGGTGTATAAGGATAAAATTTGATCATATTTTCTCACTTTTATCCATTATTTGCTTCTAATTTTAACTCTCGTTATTTTCGGCATAAGACTCTGTTTTACACTACAAATTTGCAAACCCTAACATAATTCTCAACCAGAACTAAATCATTCACTCATCTATGGCTACTCTAAAGTTTTGTGCCAAGCACAATCAGGTTGGCTTCTTGAAGAAACCCAACATCAAAAGCAACAATTTCGAGCAGATTTTGGATTTCATGAAAGGCTCTTACATTCGGTACGCTTTAACTCAAAATCCAGCTATATATGCGTCCCTAGTTAAGCAATTTTGGGGGTCGGTTACCTCTGAAACTCTTGCTGATGGGACACCACTATTAAGGGCAACTATTGACACACATGAATTCACTATTACTGAAGCCTCCATTAGGAGTAGTCTCCAATTGAATGATGCTTCAGGGGACTATATCTTGCCCAATCAAGAACTTCTAGAGGGTATGAAAACAATAGGATACCCCACTGATGGTGGTTTTACTTTTTGGAAAAACTTTTTCACACCTCAGTGGAAATTTTTGCTACATCATTTGCTTCATTTCCTAAGTCCCAAGAGTGGTGGATGGGATCAGTTTGGAAGCAACATCGCTTCTACATTGGTCTGTCTGTCACTTGGAAGGAAATTTAATTTTTCAAAACTCACTTTTGATGGCATGATGTCAAATGCTAACAATCAAAAACATCAGTTTTTAATGTACCCTCGATTTCTGCAAATGGTTTTAAATTTTGAAACTGAAAATAGGGTGCAGACTTATGAAAGTGTGGCTTTTACAAGTAAGATTTTTGCTAATATGAAAAGGGGTTTTGCTGGGGCCCATTGGCCGTTACTTCCTGCTATGCTTTTTGGTGCTACTAACATTGCAGGTACCTCTGAGGCTACACAAGAACCAACTCATGCGGAGCAAGCCCAGGAACAACCTAATTCACCCACATCTACACCCACACCTACACCCACACCTACACCACAACTAAGTCCGTCACCATCTCCACAAAGAGTTCCTACACCAACACCACAGTCTACACTAGAACAAACTCAGGTTCCAAGTACAAACAAGGAGGAGGAATTAAGAACAATGACTGTAGATGATCTTCTCACCCTAGTCCTTACCTTGATTCAAAGGGTGTCCACCTTAGAAAAGTCAAATGAGGTGCTAAGTAATGATGTGGTCACTTTGGTGAAGAAGGTGAAAAGAATGGAAAATGTCATGAAGAAGAAAGGAGTTCACTTTGATGACCAGGAACAAGAGGATGAAAATTCTTCCAAACAGGGGAGGAATTTGGATAAGGAACAAGTTTTCCAAACACCAGCTCAAGAAAAAGTCACTAACATCAATCCAGAAACCATGGAAGCAACAGAGACCTTAGCTCAATCTTTTGGCAAAATTCTACAAGAGAAAAAGAGAAGAAGGCTGATTCTTGATGAAGAAAAGTATGCTGAAGAAGAAGGTGTTAAGTCTGGTGATAAGTCTGGTGCAGTTAATTCTGGTGATGCAGCTGTTAATTCTGGTAAGGATAAGTCTGCTCAGGAAGTTTCTACTAGTGCTAAGAGGAAAGGAAAGGAGAATCTTATTGAAACTCCTCAACCTAAGAAGTCCAAGAGACAAGAAAGAGATGAGAGAGCAGCCTTGGCTGAGATTGAGAGGATTAAGGCACAAGATCTTGCTGAGAAAGAAAGAGAGGAAGAACAAAAGAGGCAAGATGAGATGCTTGCAAGAAAGATGGCAGAAGAATCTGATGATCCAGTTATGCAAATGATTCAAGATGATGCTGAAGTCAAGCAAAATATGAGGAGCTCAAGGGTATTGAAGGATTGTCAGCTGAAGAAAGAGCCAAACATCTAGCAGACTTCATAAATGCTAGAGCAAGTGATGATACATTGGGGGGATTTATGGAAAAGCTTAGACAAACTCAGAAGAAAACCAAGGTTCCAAAGAAGATGAACAAGGCTGAACAGAAGTATGATATGAAGATTTATTTGAAAAACATGATGCATTCTACATTGGAAAAGATGAAAGGTAAATCTTATGAAAAGATTAAAGGCATGTATCTAAGGGCATTTGAGAGGGATCGTAAATACAAGCCAAAAGACTATGAGGATGTTGTGAATTGGTGCTTCAAGAAACAAAAGGTAACAAAGTCTGAACCAATGGTTGAGGTTGAGAAAATGTTTGAGAAAGAACCTGAACCAGAGAAGGCATCAAGTGAGGTAAAAGTAAAAGAAGAGGTGAAAAAGCCTATTATTGTGTGTACAAGAAGGAAGAGTATAGCCAGAAAGAGCAAGACAACAAAGAAGATAGTGCAGCAAGAAGAAGAGGAAGAGGAATCATCTGAGGGATTCACCATGGGATCCATTCCAGAAAGCTTGATCCAGCCATTCAAGATTGTCAAATACCAACTCATCAAGACTGGGAAGAAAGCTGCATATCAACTCATAAGGGAAAACAACACAGATGTGGTGTATCTTAATTTCCCGAGGATATTGAATGATGTGAGTAGTGAGGATTTAAAAGAGTTTTACAAGTTGGTCAACATTAAACATGGAGAAAATCCACCTGAAGAAGAGTTTGAGAGAGTATTTTGGGGAGATTTGAAAGTAATGTTTGAGCCACCAGTTGAGACAGATGAAATATGGAAGCTTCCTCAGCATCAAAATATTGTCAGTTGGAGATACTTTCATAGCTGCAAGGTACATTGCTTGTCTTTACAATTGGCTCACATATATATGCTTCCAGAAGTAGAGTATCCACTATCATCTACTGTCTGCAAGGCAATGTTGGAAAAGAAATTATATGTTGATAATAAAGATGAAGGATATGAGCTGCTATTGGATCTGATTAAGGAGCAATCTTTAAAGGAAACATATTGGGATGTTTAGGTATGTTTGAAAGAATTTTCATAAGTTGATAAGTAGGATTATTGGAACTTCCTACTTGGTGAAGGTGCATAGTAC
This sequence comes from Artemisia tridentata subsp. tridentata, assembly GCA_021014915.2. Taxonomy (NCBI): domain Eukaryota; kingdom Viridiplantae; phylum Streptophyta; class Magnoliopsida; order Asterales; family Asteraceae; genus Artemisia; species Artemisia tridentata. The sequence continues at coordinate 220,878,554 of CP139508.1, forward strand.
TGACACAACAAATGGTTATCAGTCCACCATGTCTAACCCACATAAGGACTGGCTAATCCAAAGTAAACGGCTTTGGTAAAGATAGCTCAAATCTGTTTATGGCCGACAATTTGCCAAAAATTGTATGGTACTCAACTCACCATATCTGAGATAGTAAAGAGTTGGATAGCCCACAAGATTATGGCTTGTGGTAAAGGCTGTGGAAAACCATAAATGGTAATCAATTCACTAAGTGAGGTGCAATTCCATCAAAGAATTGGCTAGTCCAAAAGCAAACGGATTTTGGTAAAGACTAAACAAATCCGTTGATAAGCTGATGGTTTGCTAAAAATCATATGGTTATCAATGTACCATGGTCTTACACACCAAGACATTGGCTACTCCAGTAGTGATGGCTATTGGTAAAGCGACATCAAATCCATTAATTTTCAATGATTCACCTCTCACAGGAGTTAACACACCTGGAAGTGATGAGAATAGTATGAAACTTAACAGGAATTTGATGTAGAAGTAGTCATGGTTGCTACAAAGATTAGATCAGATGGTGGAAAGCTTATTAAAGTCAAAGATGATGCACAAGTTCAAGTTTTGAAGAGTTAGTGATTCAGATAATTCCAAGAGTTCAAGATTCAATCCTTAGAAAGCTCATTCAGAAGGAACTTGAAGTTCATGAAGTATGAAGATCAAGTTAGGGGAGGATTGTTGGGAATTATCAAGAGAAGACTTAATGAGAAGAACAGACTTAAGTCTGCTGAACTACGGGGTTAAGTCTATGTCTCAGTTAAGTCTGTCTATGTAATGTTAAGTTTGTTTGATGTTAAGTCTGGTTGACTTTAGAGATAAGTCTGTTTATGATATCTAGGAAGTCGGTTAGCTACAAGTTAGGAAAGGATACGAATTTATCTTTAGTAAAGATATGTTTATCCTTCTGCACGGTTTGTGTAACACCCCAACCCGATAAGGGTAGAAGTATTACATTATGGTGACATATCAAAGCAAACACAAAGCATATGACTTAAATAATACATTGGAATCTCAAAGGTTAAAAAGGAAAAATCTGAAGTATAAGGTTACAAATGAGAACAACAATAAAATACTAAGTCTGAAAATGTAAACACTTCTAGTCATCTCTAATCCAAAATAGCTATCAAAAGTACTCTCCACTCATAACCCAGCTTCCTACTAAAACCTGCCGCAGGAAAAGAAATGCGGCTGAGTTTAATAAGCCCAGTGAACAGATATGTATAAAAGAAGCAAAAGATAAGGGACAAAGAATATAATATGGAGCATTGGGGAAAACATAAGGCATAAACGAATGAATATCAAAGTGTAATGGAAAACAAGTAATCAAACCTGAGCCCAAACAAATCATATCATATCATATCTTCATAGCATAAGTAATCAATGTATTCGGAGGGGTGACCTCGAAATACCAAAAGTAATAGGAGGGCCGTCCTCAAGTAATCAATGGAGTGATCAGCTCCCAAACATGTGAAAGACGTGTATTACACACAGCATCAGTCACCAAATCAAATCATATCATATCATGTGAAATCCACTAACAAATCAAATCTAGGATGCATCAGTCACCAAATCAAATCATATCATATCATGTCATTCTATAATTCTTTCCTTTTTATTAGTTAACGGTCGTTAGTCATTTTTCGTTAAATACTAACGGTCGTTATACATTTTATGTTATTTAATAATTATATATAATGTTTTATAAATAATTATTATTCGTTAACTCTTCATACGTAAAGTGTGCAACCCCGTGATCTCGAGTTCGATCCTAACACACCTCTATTAATTTTTGTCCACAAAAATAACAGCTCCCACTTGGACATATTTTAATAGTATGATCACATCGGTTAGGTTCTAGCAACACTTCGATGCCTCTAGTACAACTCCAGTAAGCTTTCCTGGAAAAACCTTTTAATTATTTATCATTATTATTATCCTTTTGTCACTAATACCATGTTAAATAAGGATATAGATCTAAGTCATTCCTTAATTTAACTATTCTGTTTCTCGTTGTTTGTGATTGAGCAAGATTACCAAATCTTCTGAATGTATTCCAGAAAATCTTAGGCATGGCCATGCAAACATCTTGCCAACCCTACGAGGAGCCCAGCAGTATTAAACTTCAAAACAAATTTGAAGGAACAAATTCTTTATTGACTACAAGCAAAACCCATGAACTTTGCAATACTTCTGAAAACAATCCTTATGACTACCAGTTACGTATATCGTTAAATTGAATTACAGAAATGCACTACATCCATGACAGTTCTCTGGTATCTCAAGTCTGAGGATAACTATTCATGATTACTTAATGACAAGATCCATAAAGTACAATCATGTAGTTTGGGATAAGTCCTATATTAAATTCATTGAATATCATGTGAAATTGGTATGTCAACGCATCAATATACTTTCAAGTATATTCTACCAATACTCAGATTTGTCTTAGTTTAATGATACTCCCATATCATTAATTGACAACGGACAATTTAGAATAATATAAGTTATTCATGGATTTAAACATGAAAATATAGGATACAATATATTATAAATGAAATCAAACATACCAAGTATTTTAATTCATTATAATAATTGTTTAACATCCCTTATCCAAATACTAAATAGATCAATGCATGAAAATTCTAGTTGATGAATTATGTCTCAAGTCATGATAATCATACTTGTTAACAATGCATAAATCAACCAACTTTGATCTATCGGGAATTTTGAGAATACTTATTTCAAGAATTCAACTAGTGAAGTTCTTATATGTGTGCATTCAAATAATTTGATATTGCCACATAATATTTCATAAAGTGTGTGACAACCTCAATAACCAATTTATGATAATCAAACTTTTAAACATTTTTAAAGTTTAAAGTATTCTAATTCTTTAATGTATAATGCAATTATAACTCCGTAAATTTTAATATCTATTTTGTAATGTTTGATACCTTCCAAACTTTCAAGTTTGTTGGCTATAACAATTTACACAACAATTGACATATTGTTCATTCATAGAATATAGGAGAAATTCCAGGCTGAGGAATGTAATTCTAAGTCCAATTGTATTCCATTAGAATGTTTATTACACAAGTTATCTAATAACTTTCAATTAGATATCAATGTTGTCAAATCATCTTTCATCCAATCATGATACAACAATTTTAATAACATGATGTACATGAAAAATCTTTGAGACATACTTGGATTCTTTACATATTTTATCTTATCAAAAGATATGTATTCATTTAGACTTTCCAAATGATATATCATGTTCTATTTGATTTATTTACTTACCAGCACATGTTTATAACAATAAACATATATTCCAAGGTTGTATGTTTTACTTCTTAAATATTTCAAGTGAAGTTTCATTTCAAACTAAGACTTACCACTTTCTTATATGGAATGTTACTCCTATATGTTATACAACATATATGATTTAGGATATTAAACATAATACTCCCATTAGCTTTCAGGAATACTTAGAAATTATCTTATTTTAATTATAAATCAAACTTGAATTTAATAATTAAATGTAAGAATAATCTCCTAGATGCATGCATTTATCCATTCATGGATTATCGCACTTTGTACACTTCCAAATATTATTTGAATCCATAAACTCCTTTTGATTACTTACCGTCCTCGCACAAGTAATCTTTCAAGAAAGAGTTTTAATGTTCTATTGTCAATTTCATTAAATATGACAATCATAATCTTTATATATTTATTGTGTTTAGGAAAGAATATTCAATCACAGTTAATTGCTTAAGTGTGATTAATAATCTTGTCATAATACATGCATTAAATATGTGTAATATTGTCCATATGACTTCTACACAAAGATTTAAAATCTTTGAAGAAACTCATCTCAATTCTATAGTCTAAATATTTACAACTAAGATAAACCAAGTGTCTAAAAATTGATTATCTTCGTGGACATCATCTTTAACGTTCATAGCAAAAGTACTTTACCCAATTCAATATTTTGTAACGTATCATAATGATTATCAGGTTTACCATAATCCTGTAACTCATATTTCTCAGCATATAAATTAAACACCTGAAATATCCTTGCAAATCTATGAATGAGAATTCCATCATCATGAGGTTTAACATTTACATGTTTAGCCTCATCATGATATTCACTAGTGTATTTCAGAAGATTATGTATCCTGTAATTTTATCTTTTCAAGATCAAAACTCCCACTTTCTTTTAGTAATTAAAAGACTATCTATAAATACTTAGCAAGTAGAGCAACAATACAATGTTCTCTTTTGGGACATTACAAAACACAATGACAGTTTCTGACATTAGTTTTTTAATAACCTACTCATAAGTAGTTGAACAAATTCATAACTTCATTTTAAGACTTGATGTGATTCATCACATTCCATAACAAAATGGTGTCTTATTAATCTTCTAATTTGGAGTCTTATTGAGTATATTCATTCCATACTCAATTTTCTAACCTTGATAACTTTTGGAAAAAAAGAAAATATAATTATCTTGAATCAAACAATATAACAAGAGTTTGATTTTCCTAACTGAACATAAACATGTGGTATTTTATTATAATTAATATTGCGAGACAATCTAACAATATTTAAGATAAGCATATATCTATTGGCTTACCTATTTATCAACCAAGTCAACTTAATGATATAATAGTTTTCCAAGCCAATTGCATGTTTTATAACACAAGTACTTTTGACCAAGTCACTTTATGTCCATGTCTTAACAAGAAAACATAAATTGTTATAATTCCACTATATGCTATAAATCATTGATCAACTCAATGACTTCTTGTATATGTCTTAACATAACAAGTTAACGTCTTACTTAATTATAAGTCTTGTAACAGTTAAAAGACTTCATGTTTGTGACTTTACAATAAACCATAAACATTTTTAACTAAAGTGTTCATGAACACCACCAATTTGGTTTTATTAGCAATTTTAAGTTAATCAATAACTTCATTTGTTTATGTCATTCCAAGAATACACAGATTTCAAATTTAAGTAGTATTAGATTACTTCGTTCATTTATGTCATTTCAAAAATTCATAAATATTCAAATTGAAGTAGTCTTGTTATCATATTAACACATGTTCTAATAGGTTTCTAATTTAGAAACTGTAAATTTATCCATGTATGGTCTCAAGTAATCATGGAGAATTACCTTGTTGTTGCAATCTAGCTAAGCTCTCACATAACGTAAATTGAAACATCAACTGTTTCTTGGATTAGATGTTTATAAGTCATATTAGAATGTTAGTCTCTTACCTTGTAGTCAAGAGAATCCTTTAAATCATGTTGACGCAAATAATGTTCTAAAAACGTTATTTATATCTTTCGATTACTTCACGTTTTGAGGATGACAAAATGTGAACTCACGTTATATTAAAATTAACGTTAACAAGTTTTTAATCGGAAGATCCCGTTTCCACGCAAATCACTCTTGAACAAAGTTACAACTTGAACTAGTGATCAAAGAAGTGAATTTATGTTTTGAAAATTCACATTTTAAATGGGACAAAACATTTTTTCAAAAATACACATGACAAATTATTTTTGAAATATTAAGAAATGTTTTAATGAAAAAATTAGTTTGAAATTCATAACAGCTATTTTTCCCCCCAAAATCAGCTCCAACCTTCCCCAAATAAGTTTTCACCAGAAAAGACAAAATTTGGAGCGTCTTTGTCTGGCACGGCTCCACGGTTCCACTAAATTTAGTGGAGCCGTATGGTATTTAACGGAGCCGTCCGTACAGAATTTTTTGTAACGTTCAGATTTTCTTTGCCTATAAATACCCACCCCTTTCACAGTTTTAGGCACCCTTCACACACAGAAAAATCCCTTAGCTAAATCCTCTCACACCTTTCACTTCTTAGGTTCATTTAGATTAGTTTTTCTTTGTTTCAAGAGTGATCCAATCATCCTTCAAGTGATCCTCTTCATACCTCTTCACTAGCAAGAGAAGAACACAAGTATCCAAGTTGATACAAGGTGTTGTCATCCAATCAAGAAGATACTAGAGTTATAGTTGATAGGTTTTTGTAACACTTGTTACAACCTTGTTGTGTCTTAGCATACATCAAGTTTATTTCCCTTTTGTGAGTGAGAGTGAAGATCAAGTGTGATCTATAGAGATAGTGAACATCTCTTGAAGCCATTGGGCTTGTGTGATTGATCAAGAAGATCAAGGGTCATTAGGTTAGTGTTAGTTGAGTAGAGTGAAGTGAGTGTTGATCATTGTGATCGTGTTGAGATCTTGGTGATCTCTTGAAGCCACTGGGCTTGTGTGTTTGGTCACGTGGACCTTGGTAGATTGGTGCTAGCTAAGATTAGCACTCGACATCTAGCTTAGTGTCGGTAATAGGATAAGCGACGTGTACGGTTTTCTCCGCCTGAAGGGAGGTTGTTGATATAGTGTTTGAAACTCTCGAGTGTGGTACTCGGGGAGTGGAGTAGGGCGAAGAAGAGCTTCGTAGCCGAACAACTATAAATCCTCTGTCTCGGTTTGATCTTTCCAACTCTACTCTTTACTTTCATTTACTATTATTACCTAGCTTTGTGTTTAGTTCATATTGGTGTTTGTTGGTTACACATAGAGTTCGAATCAAAGTTTCCAATAGCAAACTTTTAAAACAAGACATTTTTAAAAGGATTTTAAACCGGTAAACTATTCAACCCCCCTTCTAGTTTCCCACAATTGATATCAGAAGCCACGTCAGTCAAGATTTTAAAGTATATTGTATTTTAAAACTTGAATCGATCAATGGATTCAGACAAATATCTAGAAGGGCAATCTATGCAAAGACCACCACTTTTCGAAACCGATTGTTTTATCTATTGGAAAACAAGATTCGAAACGTATGTGAAATCAAAAGACATTGATCTTTGGCATGTTATTACCGAGGGTGACTTTCAACCAATTCTATTAAATCCAATAACTAAAAAGGATAAAATTGTTTCGTATGATAAACAAAGTGATGAACTAAAAAGAAAATTAGCCAAAAAAAATGAGGCTAAAATGATGATTTATAATGCTTTGCCTAAAAAGGAATTCGAAAGAATTTTTATGTGCAATACGGCAAAAGATATTTGGAAAACTTTGTTAGTCACTCATCAAGGTAATAACCAAGTCAAAGAGAACAAGATAGATCTTCTTGTTCAACAATATGAACAATTCTCCATTCCGGAGGATGAGTCAATAGATAGTGCTTTTGCTAGATTTAATACATTTATCACTAGTCTTAAAGCTCTTGATGAAGGTTACTCTAGCAAGAATTATGTTAGGAAGTTTCTTAGAGCTCTACATCCTAAATGGAGAGCAAAGGTCACCGCCATTGAAGAGTCAAAGGACTTGGCGAAGTTATCACTCGATGAACTAATAGGAAACTTGAAAGTTCACGAGATGATAATCAAGAAGGACTCCGACATAGTCAAAGGAAAAAGCGAGAGAGTTAGATCTCTAGCATTGAAAGCCAAGAAGGAGTCTAGTGATGAGGAATGCTCGACTTCCGATAGTGAAGATGAAGAGTATGCTCTAGCCGTTAGGAACTTTAGAAAGTTCTTTAGGAGAAAAGGTGGATTTCCTAGAAAACCTCGCGATGAAAAGAGGTCATTTCAAAAGAACCGTGATGAAAGAAAAGGGACAAGTGATAGGAAATGCTATAGATGCGGAGATCCTAATCACCTCATAGGAGAATGTCCTAAACCACCGAGCTACAACAACCAAAGAGCTTTTGTAGGAGGTTCTTGGAGTGATAGCGGTGAAGAAGAAGAGAAGAAGCCTAACGATGAAACATGCCTAATGGCTCAAGCTTCTAACGAGGTACAATCCGACTCTTCTTACTATAGTGATAATAATTCGTCAATAGATGATAGTGAACTACATGACGAATACAACAAACTATGCGTAGTTAGTACTAAGATATTAAGTAGAAACACAAAGCTAAAATTAAATCTAAAAGAACTAGAACTACAAGTCTTAGAACTAAATGACCAAGTCAAGAGACTTGAGAAAAATAAAGAAGTAGACTTAGGATGTGGGTCATGCATAAGTCTTCAAGTTGAAAATGAAAAGCTTAAAGAAAATGCTTTAAGAATCATTAAGTTCGATGAAGGAACCAAAACACTTAATAATATACTTGAAAACATTAGATATAGTGAACATGACCGTGCGGGTTTAGGATTTGACCCAAATCAGGCTTCTACAAGTGGTACTAAACAAGTAAAATTTGTAATGCCTGAAAAGTCCATGTCTGAAGGTGACGGCACCACTAAAGGTACAGACGGCACCACTAAATTTAGTGGTACCGTGGTACCGAGTGATGCTGAGGACAAAACTGGGTCAATTCTGAAAAGTAACTTAAGTCCTAAACCAAGTCACGTAGTTGTAAATAGGACTAAAGTGTCTACTCCAAGTAGAGAGGAAACCAAAGGCTTTAACAAACCATTGTCATCTCCCGAACATGGATTTGTAAAGCGTGACACTAGGTCAACTACTCCTCCACCTAGAAAGGTAAACTCTCCCAAACCTCGGTCTAGAACTCCTCTACCGAGAGGTAACTTTAGAAGACAAAAATCATTCAAGTAACTTTCCCGTAACTTGGAATGATCGTCCACCACAAAGTTACTTACCATGGGAAATGTGTCCTCCATTCTCACATCCTAAACTAACGTAACAAATGCGTAGGATGTTTAACTCTAACAACTTTGGACCCATGAGATATTGGGGACCAGATGTTTGAACATTTGTTTTGCTAGGAAAACATGAGTGTAAATATACTTTGGAGTCTAACAAAAGGAGTATGATGCGTTATCAAGCAAATCTGGTGACGCAATAGTCAAGTGGTGTCTTATATGCTCAACATTCAACAAAGGTACCCTAATCTTCTAGTTTTAAGAGCAAACATGATGCGTGCGATGTGTCGTTGCGGTTTAGCAGTATTAATGCCTACTCAAGTTTTAAATTTATATTTAGCCGACTTATCAATAACACACACACTTAACGAGCAGTGTACCCGGTCAGTATGAATATAATGGTAAGTAGAGTGTCGATCACTAAGAGTGGAACGTATTATCTAGTTATTCTAATTAGTATTTTAATATATTCTAACGCAAGGGGGTTCAGCCTGAGAGACTGGCACGATTTGGTTGCAATTAAATAATAAACTAAACTAATAGGCACGAATCAGCAAGTAGCACACACGTACACAGATAGATACTCGAGACAATAAGAAGATCTGTCCTTATGATTAAGTAGATTGTCACTTGTTTTATTGATAGTTTTATATGAAGTGTATGTAGTTAATCCTTTCTCGTTGGTCCTATTCTTATCGGCGAGTAAACCCTTAATGATTACTTATGTCTAAAAGTTATTCCTAAGTGTTCAATTTAGTAACAACCGTGGGAGCCACATTATTTTCCGCAGTCAAATGCGCAAGCCACTAATAAACACAGAGGTTATCAATGCACTAATAAGTAGTAACCAAAGACATCAACATATAAACTTTAATTGATGGGAAAGCAGTTTTAAGGGAGTGCAATCTTTCCGTTGTCACATTACACAAGCCATCAATCCTGATGAATTAAAGTTTACTAACACAATAAAACAAAACTACTTAATGAATTAAACACATGCAGCACCTTCTTACAGCTCTTGTATCTTCGTTTGGGTGTGTCTTGTGCTGCCTCCTTAACTGAATTCGTCCTAGGGTTTTTGTGCTTCGGTCTTCGAACTCTAAAAATATGCGCCCGAAATTCGTCTGGTCTTGGGGTATTTATAGTTTCTGTCTGAGGGGAGATGCGGCGCATCTAGTAAGTAGATGCGGCGCATTGACTTAACTTCGCGTGGGGTCCAAGATTAATATATTCAGGAATATTCGTACACCGCCAGAAGATGCGGCGTAACTCCATAAATAGATGTGGCGCATGTCCTCTTGTATCTTGGATCGTATCTGGTGGAATCTTGATAGAGATGCGCCGTATGTAATGAGTGAGATGCGGCGCATCTGGAGAAGATTAGTCTTGATCTTGTGCATTTCAGCACACTCTTAACTTCTTGCATATTTTGCTCCATAATTAGTCCAAAATCGCCAAGTTTCACCAAATGCTTGTTTTTACCTGAGAATTACAAAAGTAAACGATTAAGTATCAATCTTCATACATAATATAATAAAACAAGTCAAATTAATAGGATAAATGATAGTAATAAAATGTACTTATTTGAGTTCATCAAATATCCCCCCACTTGAACTTTACTTGTTCCCAAGTAAACCTTAGAATTAATCTTATGAAAATGTATCCTAAAAGATGTTAGGATTTATTTTTATATTTAAGCATGCATTCGTTTAATTCATAATCACACAACTAAACACTTAACGAATTAGAAGTAAAATAAAATATTCTGATAAAAGCAAATCTAATCGTTTAATTGTCCAGTCGCGACGAATATTCTATCATAAGCTTGGCAAGTATACACATCTCCCCCACTAAAGCTAAGGAATAACAAGTCTAAAGCGGTAAAAAGGGTTTTTAGGCTTAAGGGTTAATTATTCTCCTTAATCTCTATCGATCTCAAATTCCAGAAAAGGCGACAAAATCACAAATACATGATCGAATCCACGAACACGATACTTGCAATTGCTCAAATCCTTAACTTGAATAGGCTAAAGATAGGTCCAAACTTCACCAATAATAATATATCAAAAAGGGCGACAAAATCATAAATACATAGCCGAATCCACGACTACGATACTTAAGATTGCTCAAATCCCTAATCTCAATAAATCAAAGGTTTGGTTGGATAAAGAATAATACAGGGTATGGATATTATTTTGGGATATAAATTGGTGTAAAAATAAAAATAAACAAAACAAATAAATTAAAATCCTAAGTGTGGTTAATCACTATCCCAACCATCCCATGAATAAGACTCATATCATTGAATAACTCACGCTTTAACACTTGAAACACACGCTTTAGGTAGACACGAATTATACTCAACAAGATCTTAATCAAAGAATAAACCTTAATTGGCGTTCCCATAACTGCCAATTTCCATTCAATCCATAGATATAATATATAACAAATAGTGGTGATATCGACCACTTAATACAAAACTTTACAGAAGTTGGTTAAAACAAACATCCAACTTTTTCTTTTCTTTTTTTTTTTTTTTTTTTTTTTATTTTTTCGATTTTTTTTTTTTTTTTTTTTTTTTTTTTTTAATAACATAAACATAGATGTGTAAAATTTCACCATATCACTATAATGATAATTCTGGATAATTTTTCCATATTTTTCACGACTTCAGAAATAACGGTAATAGTGAAAGTAGTAAACACACGAAAAATAAACTCAAAGATATACAATATTTACTTTCACTCCAATTGCATCGTGCAATTTCCCGACCTAACCATAGATAATGAATTACGCACACGAACACAGGTAATGTAAGGAAACACACTTTGCCTATAGCAATTAACCAAACACGGATTCTAATCTACAGGGTAGGCTAAGGTGTAAGGGTGTAACGAAACATTTTAACAAAGGTGTAAGAAACGAAAGGAATGGCTCTGAGTGTTTTTCTAGGGGTATCTTACTCTAAAAATGAGAGTAACAAAAGGGTTTATACGGGGGTTAACTAACCAGTGTAGTTAGCTAATAACACATAACATATAAAGGCTATTTGGGTGTAATCCTAGAAATTTACCAATTTAGACAAGGCATTCCAATTATATAAATAATACTCATTATGGTGGTCTCGAATAGTATACAAGCCAAGTTCTAAAGTTTACAAGTCACCGGCACACTCATAGATTTGTGAATTTTGAAAAATCACAATTTTTGAAAATAACGTCATGCGTGCAGCTATGCAACTTAGATCTTAAACAAAAACATGCTGAAAAAATTTTAAGTTTTGATATATTAAGCACATTTTAAGCATAATTTTTGAAAAAGTTTAGGACAAGTAAGTGTTAAGTGTTCTAATTCTCCAATCCCCCCACTTAAGTTAAACAACGTCCTCGTTGTTTGTATAAAAGGTTAAAAACTGGAAAATAAAAGAATTAGAACAGAAAAACTCCCCTGAGATTTGTTCGGTATGATCCTCCATTAGTATAAGAGCAAAAATCATCTTCCTCGTGGATTAGAACGTTTAAGCTTCATAATTGATGTATCCACAGGAAATGCAGGAATCTATAATACCACCAAGGCTTTAAAACACACCTAACGTAAGAAAGGTTCAAACTTTGCATAATACATTAGTAGTTAGGAAAAATAAAACATAAAAATAAAAATGAAAATCATCAGGTCAGTCGATGCGCCGTATCTTATTGAAGAAGATACGCCGTATCGAGCCTGGAATAAATACGGATCAGAATAAACGATGCGCCGCATCCTTAACCAGGGATGCGCCGCATTAAAATAAACTGATAAAAAGTTTTAAAGTCAAAAATAAAAATGCAGAAAAATAAAATAAGATATGACCATTGCAGGAGATGCGTCGCATCTCAGGATTGAGATGCGCCGTATCCTCTGCGGCCTGACTGACTCGACACAGAAAACAGAAAATTAAAAATTTCTCCGGGTTGTCTCCCGGTCAGCACTTGTCTTTATTCCAGAGTCTTCAAGTTAGACTCACGTTCAGCTCTTTATGTAGTCCTTGCCACGGTCCATCCTTCTTCTTTCATCCGAAAGATGTTCCCGTATAGCTCCGCAACATTTTCTTCCGTTCGACTTAATCTAGTATAACTCTTGGTCTTTGTTGCAACATATTCCTCATCAGGTCCCAAAGAGTATTTGATGACTTTAAATTTCTCAGAAATCATTGCAGGTGGCTTATTGTAAGGGATCCCAAGTAGTTGACACTTTCTTTTAGTGAATTCTTCTTCATCCTTGTCAACAAACTTAAAGTAAGGATCCTTAATCAAATAGTCATCAAGTTCATCAATTAATGACTCATTGCTATCATCTTGAATTGCCTCCCACTCTCGTTCTAATTCCCATTGTAACCGTCGACTAAGCTTCGTGTAATCATCAAATTGTTCATGCACCCATTCCCAGAAAGTAGTATTCGATGTTCCTTCAAGTCCTTTCAAGTACTCAATTCTACCCTTTTCTTGCAAAGCCTTCGTTTTTTGTGGGCAGTCTTCTATATTATCATACCACTCATAGTCTTCAAAGGTTACATCGTTTCCAACCCGTTTCATCCCAATTATACTTCCCCCATTACAGGTTCCGTCACTCTTATAATCACAGGTCGGCCAAACACTACTTCCATCCTTGAAAACGAAAGGTGTACAGGTGTGATTAATGTGCTCATATTCCCATGGTTTATCCCAAACCCATGGTATTTGGTCATTCCAATCGTAGTACCAGGTGTTTTTGAAATCATCATAAGTCTTGAATCCTGGTAGATCTCCAGTAAGCACATCATCGTCGACTTGAAGAAGGTAGTTAAATTCCTTGAATAGCTTGCACAAGGGTGTCTCATAATCGAACACGTCAATGTCTATTCTGAATAATTCTTCAATGCCCTCATTGACTGTAGAATCATGCAGTGACGACCCATAGTCGCTCTCAACTTCTTCATCTTCTCCTCTCATCCAATATACCCATAATGCATCTTTAGTAGCTCGATCCATGCTCTTATGGTTATTGAACTTACTAGCCAACCACTCTGAAAAATTAACATCGTTAGGATCGTGGTTAACGTCAAAGCAAGCTTTTCCAATCATATTCCTTCTTATCTCCATGAACTCGTTAAATTGCTCCCTAAAACTCCGTGTCAACCATGAAGTCATAATCCGCTTGACTTCATTTGCAGGGGCAAATTTCGGACTACCATATTCAAGTTCAAGCCAATCATCGAGGGAGAGGTCCATCAATCTTACCAACCTGCCATGAAATAGTAACTCCGCCACAGCATAAATTCTTTCATCGTCCAGATAGTTCTCATTTAATCCCCAGTACTGTTCGGAATAAGGCATGTAAGAGATTTGGGTATTGCCTCCACCACAGCTTTTGTTGCTTGAGTCCATGTATGCAAGATAGAATTTCCCATCATCTTCTTCGATAGTAGTCCAAGCCAATCCTTTGGATTCAATGATAGGCCATAAGAGCAACAATTCATCTCCAGTGTACCTCACAAATACATCATAAGAGAATACCCCTTTGTCAATGTTGCATAAACGCATGAATTCCTTATAAGTAGCTTCAAGAGGGGTTTCCCAAGAAAATAAATCCGCATCCATCATGAGCACATTGAAGTTGACATCATCAAAAACCTTCACATCGAATGAATCCGAAAGCAAGAGTTCCTTAGCAAGATATCCGTTCACTGACATGTCTTCCATAGCAAAGCCTGTTATCATAGGTAAAATCATCAGTAGGATTTGTTCGCTAGAAGAGAAATTAATAAATATAGAAACGGATATATGAATAACTGATATCAGCAGACGATGCGCCGTATCCAAAAAGTTGGATACGCCGTATCTTACAATCGTTAAAATTTAATCAGACTTTATTCAGAAAATAGATACGCCGCTTAGAAATTAGAATGCGCCGTATCAATTTTAATAATCAAAAATCGATATTTATTAAAAATTAAATGCGTCGTATTAACGAAAGTTAATGCGCCGTATTTTCGTTACGTTTCAAACTACAAGATTTTTGATTCAGAAGATACGCCGTATCGACAGAGATCGATGCGTCGTATCTGTTTAATAATTCGAAAACTGTTTTTAATTAAAATAATAGATACGCCGTCGTATAGCGTTATCGTTTAGAAAAAAATTTTCTTTAAAAACAGATACGCCGTATCTTGGGGAAAGATGCGTCGTATCGAATTAATTAAACGCGTTGTATTTTATAAAAATTAAACGCAATACGCCGTATCTGAGAAATCAGATGCGCCGTATCGTTTGATTTAGCTCAGTACAACGATAGCAGAACAGAAAAATACGAAAAATAAAAACAAAAAATAAACACAAAACGAAAATAAACACACAAAAATAAAAGAAAACAAATAACACACAAAACAAAAATATGCAAAATAATACAATGATGCAATTAATCTAATAAAAAGAAAAACCTAATTAAAATACTAATCAAATTAACAGATAATAACAATTCACTCCCCGGCAACGGCGCCAAAAACTTGATGCGTGCGATGTGTCGTTGCGGTTTAGCAGTATTAATGCCTACTCAAGTTTTAAATTTATATTTAGCCGACTTATCAATAACACACACACTTAACGAGCAGTGTACCCGGTCAGTATGAATATAATGGTAAGTAGAGTGTCGATCACTAAGAGTGGAACGTATTATCTAGTTATTCTAATTAGTATTTTAATATATTCTAACGCAAGGGGGTTCAGCCTGAGAGACTGGCACGATTTGGTTGCAATTAAATAATAAACTAAACTAATAGGCACGAATCAGCAAGTAGCACACACGTACACAGATAGATACTCGAGACAATAAGAAGATCTGTCCTTATGATTAAGTAGATTGTCACTTGTTTTATTGATAGTTTTATATGAAGTGTATGTAGTTAATCCTTTCTCGTTGGTCCTATTCTTATCGGCGAGTAAACCCTTAATGATTACTTATGTCTAAAAGTTATTCCTAAGTGATCAATTTAGTAACAACCGTGGGAGCCACATTATTTTCCGCAGTCAAATGCGCAGGCCACTAATAAACACAGAGGTTATCAATGCACTAATAAGTAGTAACCAAAGACATCAACATATAAACTTTAATTGATGGGAAAGCAGTTTTAAGGGAGTGCAATCTTTCCGTTGTCACATTACACAAGCCATCAATCCTGATGAATTAAAGTTTACTAACACAATAAAACAAAACTACTTAATGAATTAAACACATGCAGCACCTTCTTACAGCTCTTGTATCTTCGTTTGGGTGTGTCTTGTGCTGCCTCCTTGACTGAATTCGTCCTAGGGTTCTGCTGCTTCGGTCTTCGAACTCTAAAAATATGCGCCCGAAATTCGTCTGGTCTTGGGGTATTTATAGTTTCTGTCTGAGGGGAGATGCGGCGCATTGACTTAACTTCGCGTGGGGTCCAAGATTAATATATTCAGGAATATTCGTACACCGCCAGAAGATGCGGCGTAACTCCATAATTAGATGCGGCGCATGTCCTCTTGTATCTTGGATCGTATCTGGTGAAATCTTGATAGTGATGCGCCGTATGTAATAAGTGAGATGCGGCGCATCTGGAGCAGATTAGTCTTGATCTTGTTCATTTCAGTAGACTCTTAACTTCTTGCATGTTTTGCTCCATAATTAGTCCAAAATCGCCAAGTTTCACCAAATGCTTGTTTTTACCTGAGAATTACAAAAGTAAACGATTAATTATCAATCCTCATACATAATATAATAAAACAAGTCAAATTAATAGGATAAATGATAGTAATAAAATGTACTTATTTGAGTTCATCAAAACACCTCAGGCACAGGTACGCTTTCTTAAAACACCCTTGTTGATAGAAATGCTAAGCATGTAGTAGTGTTAGAATCTAACTTGGTAGGCACTGTCATAAAGAAACAGAAATTCACAATTCATCATTACGAACTCAACTTGTCCAGAAATATTCGATGATCGCTTCAAGATCATGCGTGACAAGTTTGAAACGAAAATGATGAGTGAATTAAGTTTCTTCCCTGGCCCGTAGATAACTCAACCTAAAGAAAGTATCCACATAAACCTATGTATAAGATACTTAGATTAGACAAATACTAATCTATACTAACGCCCATATCCATGAAAACGAATCTCACAAGAGACGAAGAAGGTGAGTGCACGGATATAACTAGGTTAGGGGCACAATAGGTAAAGTAGTTTACCTAACGGCAAGTAGGTCCATTATCATGAATAGTGTTGGCTTTGTGCCCACTTGTAAGAAGTGTCCCAAAACTTCTTACATCAAAGTGTTTAATGTATCATACGATACATTGAAGATACTACACGCTTGAGATTACGATATCTCAAGGAGATTGATGTAGAAAATGTTTCTATACCAACTCTGATAATGCTAGAGTTAATGTGGATTGAAACATAGAGAGTAATGTTTGTACCTTCATAGGTTTGTTAAGAAATTTCTTGGTTCCCCAAGAAACAAACAACTCTTGTCGTCTCCACGACCGAAGCCGAGTACGCAAGCGCCGGAAAGGCATGACAACAAACACTATAGATGAGACAACTCCCTGTGAAGAGTAGCAGTCAAGATGCCATTAGACTTGTCCGGGAACCCTATAGTTTGCTCATGAACGAAGCTCGTCGAAGTACGTCATCTCCCCGCGGAAAGGCATCTCCTCCGTCACGATAACGTCGAAAGAGAAATCTTTTCTTTGAAAAGTATCTCTTATAAGACAACATCGTCAACACCTTAACCTTTACATTCTCGTCACATGACTTCTTAATATTTCATTGGAAATGTTAAAGTCATCCCTCGCGTCATACCTTATAACCTTTCATCCCCTCTTATGACTATTTGAATATTTCTCCGGAAATATTGAAGTCATCTCACACATCCATCTTATTCTCGACTCATGACCCTTGAATATTTCATTGGAAATGTCAAGTCATTCCCTAAACCTCATCTCATGACTTCTTAATATTTCACTGGAAATATTAACGTCATTCCTCGTATCTCGTCATATGACTTCTCAAGTCATTCCTCTCATCCCGCTCATGACTATTTGAATATTCCTTCGGAAATATTAAAGTCATCCGTCACGTCATACCTCATAACCTTTCATCCCTCCTATGACCTCTCGAAAGTTTCGCGGGAAACATTGAAGTCATTCTCTACGAATCGCCCCTGACTTTTTAGGTCATCTTTCTCACTCGTCACGTGAATTCATGAATATTTCACGAGAAATATCAAGTCAATCCTTATGCCGCATACTCCGACTAATTAAATATTTCATGGGAAATATTATAGTCATCCTCCAAAACACAACTCATAACTTCTTTTTATTCCACGGGAAATACTATAAGTAAATCCTCATCCCATGACAACTTAGTAAATTTCCTTGGAAACACTAAGATCATTTCCGGTCATCCCGTCTAATCGTTAAAAAGTTTATTTGGTATAAACTTTTTCCTCGTGTCAAATAATCTTACTAAATAAGTAAGATTAATCAGCCAAAAGTCAAAACAGAAGAAAAACTGGACCATCAGACATACGGCTCCACTAAAGAGCCACGGCTCCACTAATGTTTAGTGGAACCGTGGAGCCGTGCATCTGAAAAACGCGCCCAGTTACTCTTTTCTTCTTCACAAATTTTCCAAACACACAAAACCACTTCCACTTGCTGTCAAAACCAAACCATAACACCATAATTCAATTAACCTTTTGCAAATCAAGATTGAGGCGTTGGAATCAACAAATCCTAATCACAACAACACTAATTGTAAGTAATTCATACTTAATTTCTTTCAATTTGAGTCTAGGGTTTGTTCTTGAGTTCAAAATTGAATTGGGGATTTTTGAATTTTGTTAATCCTTTGTGAAATTAATACTAGGATTAGACAATGTAGCATTCACATGATTCCCTAAACCTATGATTTTTATAAACCCACTTATGTTGCAAAACCTAGTCCGAATTTAATAACTAAAATCGGATTGTGATTGATTGTTTGTAGTGGAATCATGTTTAGGATGATTAAAATTGGATTTGGAACGTTTTGCATTAAAGCTTTTCGATCTTAAAGCTTTTTGGCACCATGATGAGTCATTTGCCAAACACCCCTATTCGAATTTTTTTTTTTTTGAAAAATTTCACGTGTCTAGGATCATGAAACCTTTTTCATGCATTGTCGTGCATTGTTGATACAAATTAAAAACGTTTTTGCATGCATACATGAACTCTCAAATGAGAGTCGAGTTACATAATTGATATGTATTGTTCGACGCATTTGATTAAGCAAAAGTGAAGTTAGGAGCGTTTGGGTAATCTCATAGGTTTCATTTTTAGAATCGAGACTACCGCACCTCCACATTGTTTGCATTTAGGAACACTCACTAGAAATGCAACCGTTAAAATGCAACTAATTAACATATACAAAAATCTTTTTTTGTAGGTTACAATGCCTCGTAATGACTATCAAGAAACCCAAAATTACATCCGTGAAACACTTAAAAACCCAAACATTCCAAATGAACAAAAAACCTACTTTGCAAAAGTCAATGATCGATACATACATGAGGGTCGGGTAGTTGATGCCCATTTTGTCCTCTTGGATCATATCCAAGCATGTTTTCCCCTCATTGAGTTTGATTGCTTATACAAAATAAGTGGTCAAATCTGTCCTCTTTTTGTTCTTGAATTTTATAGTCGAGTTCGTACCTTCACCAATGATGATGGTAATGTCTTCCTTGATTTTTGGATCAAAAATCAAAATATCCACCTTTCCGTCACCGAAATTGGTCAAATTTTCGGTGTTCCTTCCCATGGTCAGTGTGCATACACCGAAGGCCATTCCCTTGAGTCTCTTGTCTACAACCTTGAGAATGAAGGTGCTTATAACACTGAAATTCCAAGTCCTGAACTCATCAAACAAACTATCCAAACACCTCGAGTCATCCACACGTACCAAAAACGTGATGGATCCATCGTTCCTCTTGACCCAAACAAGATCTATCTTAAAGAGCTTCTTCCCGATATTAGAATATGGGAACTCATTCTACGTGAGAACGTGTTAGGCCTTGCCGGCAACCGTGATCACGTTCTGGCGAGTCTCGCCCATATGCTCTATTGTCTTTCTACCGAGGTACCCTACAACCTCGCATACTATATGGTCAAGAAAATGGCCAACATACGTAGTATAGGTGATGTAGCAATATAATAACATATCAAATAAATACACGCAGCGGAAAACATCACCATTCAACGGATCTATAGTGCCATATGATCAATCAATTAAAATAAACACATAAGTTATACCTTTGTAGCGTGATCCGGGAGTCACCAACAATACTTATGTTTCGACTAGACCAAGAAACCGAAGAGATCAATGAAGTTGATCTCTTCTATGATATGTCCACACTACACGTCCTTGATCACCACACGATGCTAGTCTTGGCCTTGTAACTCTCAAAAAATGATACACACAATGAGTATAATTGATTGAGATGGAAAAACACACAAACCCTAAAGAAAGTGTGTGTGTGCCGTAGGTATGAAGGGAGGAGGAGAAGAGATTTTCTCCTTGATTAATTATGTTAGTTAATGTAATTGATAACCATTAATTATAATTGATGTTATCATCTTTACATTTACACTTAGCACCCTTAATCAACTTCTAAAGTCCTTCCACCCCTTATACTTAGGCCGAACTATATGTGGGCCCACAATGGGCTTGCCCATTGTTGGTCCAATTCAAAAACGCTAAGTCTAACTTAGTGCTTTATGGCCCGTTATAGTTTGCTTGTTACATAGCCGTTTATATACTGTAAATACGATAATTACAATCTATAATATGATGTCTCTGTGTATAAGTGTGTGACCCCATAGGCTCACATACGTCTAGCCATATAATTATTAATTATGAAACGAGGATGCTCCAACAGCTCCCACTTGCGACGTCATAATAATCAAGTAATTATACAAGCAATGGTTAGCGTCTAGCAACACGCCACTGCCCCCAGAAATATGTGAGGTTAGTTTCATAAACGTCTCATTTCAGATGGTTTATATGTCATCTATCCTTTTGTTACAGATACCGTGTTGAACATTAGACATGGATCAAAAGTCATTCTAATTGTTCAACAATTATGTTTCTCGATATAGATATTGAACTAGATTACCAAGTGGATTTAAGATTCATCTTAATCCCAGTTGGGTACGGCCATACAAACATCTGTTCAAATCATCGAGGGGCCCAATAGTATCTAACTCCAAAACAAGTGGAGGAACAAATCCCATTTTGACTACACGTGTCATTCACATGCTTCATATCACTCCTGATAATGGCTTTTATAACTACCTTATTCAGGATAGCGTTTAACCATATCAAGGAATGAAATTCCACACGTGCAAGACCTGCTTGCATCTCAAGTCTGAGGATAAGAGACATAACCTCTTGCGAGATTCACTATTGACGACGATCCATGTAGTGAATACTTGTAGGTTGGGTCAATCCAATGTTCATCCCAATGAACAACATGTGAGTGTGGCAAATAAATCACCAACACGCTCACATTTGTCTTAATTTGATGATACTCCCGTATCGTCAACCGACAATGGATAATTTTAGAATAAATAAATTATTCATGGATTAAACATGCAAATATAGAACACAGTAGTATAAATGAAGACGATCATACCCGGTATATCAATTCATTGTATAATACGACTGCTTACAGTTCCATTATCCAAATACTAAAAACAGATATGCATAAGACTACTCATAGGTCGGGATCCGATGTTCCCACCATGATCGAATCATGTTATACAAGACAACAAGTAGGCATCTGAGTAAACTTTGAGAATACTTGTTTCAAAACTCATGAAAGGTTTGAATGATGATTGTCCTTTGTATGTGCACATTCAAGTACAAGACGAGTATCGCAACAATACATTCCATAGGGTGTTTGAAGCCAGCAAAACACCTACTTTAGATATTCATCTGAATAGTTTCTCAAACTATAAAGTATTCTTATTCTTTTAATGTATAACGCATTAATGCTCCCAGTCGAGCACATCTAGTCAGCAATGTCATCATTCATGATGACATCCTACCATGACTAGGGTTGAGTATTATCTCAGTTAAATAAGCATCAGCGTATGCAAACAAAACAGAGCTCCTCAATTATCCGTAAACGTTTGAACATATCTTTGGTCCTATGTAGGTCCAATATAATGTTCGTTTAACAATTATCTAACGACTTTCACTTAGATATTGGTTGTTATCAACTCATCTTGCATTCATGCAAATGATAAATATATAGTCCAATACTTAATATGACTTACATGATGAATCCTTCAGTCAAACTTAAGATTTCCAATCATGTGTTCAATCTCATCAAGTAAGATTGATCATTGAGACTCCCCTCAATAACGTGTCATATTGTGTTTAGACTTAATAACCGCT
This sequence comes from Artemisia tridentata subsp. tridentata, assembly GCA_021014915.2. Classification (NCBI taxonomy): domain Eukaryota; kingdom Viridiplantae; phylum Streptophyta; class Magnoliopsida; order Asterales; family Asteraceae; genus Artemisia; species Artemisia tridentata. Next base: position 220,900,722 of record CP139508.1, read on the forward strand.
TATGTTTATTATAATAAACATATATATATAACAAGGTTATATGTTTTATTTTATAAATCCCTCAAGAGAAACTTCATTCCAAGCTAAGGATTAAAGTCTAGCTTAGGTGGAATATTGTTTCTAATATGTCAATGACATATGAGATTTAAGAAAATAAATAAAATGCTCCAACTTGCTCTCAGTGTACTTAGGAGTAATCTTATTAATCAAAATCAAGTTAATGATTTTATGATTAACACAAGATCTCTGCTCCTAGATGCATGATCTAATCCACACATGGATTCTTTTATCTTGTATACTTAATAAAGATTACATGGATTCATAAACCCTTTTGATTACTCATCGTCCTCGCAAAGGTAATCAACAAGAAAAGTGTTTTGATATCCTATTGTCATATTTCATATACATGAAATCAGGTATGACAATTAATCGTCTTTATACATTTAATGTTTGTAGCTAAGAAGATTTAATCATAGTCAATTTATTGAGTACGAGTAAACTCCATTTACTACACGTGCATTAAATGTGTGTACAAGTTTGTCCTTTTGAGTCTTCTTATCAAGAAACTCATTCTTAACCTCACAGTCTAACTGATTAGTAAGATATCAATCAAACTCCACGAGTGATTGTCTTTCAAGGACTGCATCTTAACATTCATAGTTTTGAGCTACTCATCAGATACAATATCTGATAATGCATCTCAGTAGTTAGCGGGTTCACCATGATCCTCTAACTTATGTCCCTCAGCATTGATATAAAAACTATATCATTCAGGTGCAAGAGGTATCCTTGTGGATTTATGAATGAGAGATATCAATCTATGGTTTAACATATCCATGTTCAACCTTAGTATGACATTAGCAAGTGTACTCAGAAGGTTGTGTATTTAGTTCTTGAACAACTTCAAGGTCTAAAGGTATTCCCACTTGCTTTTGTATGTAGAGACTAATCTCTAGATACTAAGCATCTTGAGTAACAATAAATTGTTTTCAAGTGGGACATCCAAAATACACCGTTAGTTCTTGACTCTAGTTTGTTAATTACTTACTCTTAAGTAGTTAACAAATTCAGAACTTCAATTAAGACATAATGAGATTCATCCCATGCCATAATACAATGGTTTCTTAAATTTCTTCTGGGTTGGAATCATATTGAGTGTACACATGGCACATCCAATTTCTAACCTTGATAGCTTTGGAGGTAAAACAGTTTAAGTTATCAAAGATCAAACAATATCAATAGTGTTTGATTTTCCATGATGGACATACCATAAAGTTGTGGTATTCCATGAGGACTGACGTTGTGAGACTATCACACAACTCATTAGATGAACTTATACTTTTGGGCTTACATATCTACCAACCAAGTCAAACCAGATGGTATCAATAGTAAATTTAGCCTATTGCATACTTTACTTCATGTGTATGTTTTGACTAGAAAACATAAACATTTAATATTATACGTCGTAACTGTACATGTCCTAACAAGAAGACATAACAAATCAACGTCTTACTTTACGTTATAAGTCTTTCAAGAATTAACGAAATTGATGTTTGTGTCTTTACAAGAGACCTAAACATATTCAACTAAAGTAATTACGAGCGCCGACTCTTGGCCTCAATAGTATATTCAAGTTAATTTTGTACTTCATGCTTATGAGTTTACAAGAAAACATAATCATATTTACTAAACAATTCAGTGAATATGTTGAAGTAGCTTTTCATGATATATTGATATTTGTTCTAATTAGGGCAACATACATTTTATGTGTAGAAGTCCTAGTAGAATTTTAGTTTCTTACCTTGCAGTCAAGAAAAACTATTATTCATATTGTTATATGTTGTACCTTGCACACAATTAAGATTTCTCCCACTTGTGCATGGCACAACATCGTGAGAGCATGCAAACAACACTACGCTCGTTTGTTTGTATGAGCAATATGACAATGTATAAGATAACATATGATTTTTAGTCAAAAATCAAAATATAGATATGTAGAACTTTATCGTTTGAATAATGAATCATGCATAACAATTTTATAGATAACATTTCAGGAAGCAACATCAGGAACGCGACAAGTTATCATATAAAACTTATGTAATGGTTCTTATATAAACTATGATGCTTAACACGTGGAAAGTAATGTATTATTTCAAGACAATCTGGAAATAAGATGGGCAACTTGCAAGTAATAAAGCTTACAGCTCCCACTGGATTAGACAACATTACATGTGATACCACTATAGGTGATGTAGCAATATAATAACATATCAAATAAATACACGCAGCGGAAAACATCACCATTCAACGGATCCATAGTGCCATATGATCAATCAATTAAAATAAACACATAAGTTATACCTTTGTAGCGTGATCCGGGAGTCACCAACAATACTTATGGTTCGACTAGACCAAGAAACCCAAGAGATCAATGAAGTTGATCTCTTCTATGATATGTCCACACTACACGTCCTTGATCACCACACGATGCTAGTCTTGGCCTTGTAACTCTCAAAGAATGATACACACAATGAGTATAATTGATTGAGATGGAAAAACACACAAACCCTAAAGAAAGTGTGTGTGTGCCGTAGGTATGAAGGGAGGAGGAGAAGAGATTTTCTCCTTGATTAATTGTGTTAGTTAATGTAATTGATAACCATTAATTATAATTGATGTTATCATCTTTACATTTACACTTAGCACCCTTAATCAACTTCTAAAGTCCTTCCACCCCTTATACTTAGGCCGAACTATATGTGGGCCCACAATGGGCTTGCCCATTGTTGGTCCAATTCAAAAACGCTAAGTCTAACTTAGTGCTTTATGGCCCGTTATAGTTTCCTTGTTACATAGCCGTTTATATACTGTAAATACGATAATTACAATCTATAATATGATGTCTCTGTGTATAAGTGTGTGACCCCATAGGCTCACATACGTCTAGCCATATAATTATTAATTATGACACGAGCATACTCCAACACGTAGTCGCTCCGATAAGCTCATGCCATATGGTATGTTGCTTACTCGTCTATTCACGTGGGTCATGGAAACCTACCCACATCTCCAAAGTGTCGACTATGTCTTAGTCACTCCAGTCATGAAACCCCTTGGTGGACCACGACGTCGCACGAAGCAACGTACGGACAAAGGGTCCAAGCGTGGTCGTAAATCCACTTCTTTCATTCCTCTCTCATCCTCCTCCATCGATCACGGGTCATCGTCTCAACCTATGAATAAAGATGATGATGAGGTGAACGAAGAAGGAACGTCTCGTCCTCATACTCCTTCTCCCGACACCTACTTTGGCAACCCTAACACCTCATCATTTTGACGTACAACCGATCTCCAAAACCCGAATATCACCCTAACCCACATGATGAGAAGGCAAACTATAATGCACAATCGACAAGTGGAGATGCATGAGCAAACAATCGGGGGATTCAATTCTATTGGAAAAGTTATTAAGGGATTAGGAGACACGATCAAGGAGTTGGGAAAAAGGAAGAACTAGAGGATGCTTACTTAAGTAGCTAATCTAACTTAAGTACTATTATTTATCTACTATTATGGTCCTATGTATGGCCATCTAACTATAACTTACTTGAAATGATCCTTTTGTTTAGTTCTTCACACTTGAATTTGGTTCCCTTTGGTTAATTAATCTTGATGATTAGTTTATCTTGCCTAGTTCATGCATGATTAGCTTATTTTATTACATGCACTAGATGTTAAAAATTGCTTGAATTCTTGCATGCTTGATAGGTGCCTAAATACATAGATGATCACATGATCATGATAGTTGCTAGCTAAACTAGCTTTAGGAATTCTATGTGTTTAGTAATTTAAGGTTTTGAGATTTGCAGCCAATGGATTCCCTATAAAATTACCCCATTTAGGCTACCTAAAACCTGCAGACCTGGAAAGAAGGTCAAAAGAGCCCACGGCTCCACTAAATTTAGTGGTGCCGTAGTACCTTCAATGGTGCCGTGCCTCTGGAAGACGAATTTAACAATTCTCTTTCACTTTTTGACTTTCTTTTCCTGAAAAACTGCAAACAAAACCTGATTCCCATGCACCCAAATCCCCAAATCCAACATCCATTTCAAACTTGCATGCTTATGATTTGGCTATTTAAGCTAACATTATGCATTGCCATCCTTACACTCATCCTTACACCTTCACACTCACCATACCACCATCATGGGATCAAGGGTATTCAAGAAACAAAGATTCCACATCAAACCAACAAATGAAACCACTCAAATTGATCAATGGATCAAGAGTGCTCACACATCACAAGTCTCACCAAACACCAAAGAGACAATTTTCATTGATCTCACCTTGGATGATGAAGATGATACACACACACCCATAACCTCAACCAAATCATCATCTTCTTTCACTACACCCCATGCTCCATCCAAGGCAACATCAACCAAACCAACATCCTCATCCTCCACAACCTTTAGAACCAACACACCTTTAACCTTCACCCCATCATCTTCACCATCACCACAACCTTTAGCCCTCACACTAGCCCTATCACCTATATCACCTTTTGAACTTACCACCAACACATCATCATCTTCCCTATCACCATCACCTCAACCTTTAATGGGTCATCCCATCCTTTATCCCCTACAACCACACACCTTGAGTTGTGCTTGTTGTCACCATAACCAACTCCTTATCATGGGCCTTAGAGATGAATTGAGTCTTCAATTCTCCTACCTTGAACACCTCCTCACACCACCACAAGGACCCATCATTTTACCACCTCCACCACCACATAGCCCAACCAACTAAACATAGTCATGTTTAGTTTCTCCCAATAAATACCTAGGAACCCTTTTGAAGTTGGAAGCAAATCTTGAAGCCTCATACTACTATTGATGTTTATGTGTCTTCATGTTGTTTTAAATTTGCTTTCTTGATGTAGTCATACTTATGTATGACATTTATTTTATATTTATGAAATGGGCTTTTCATTTTGGCTACTTAGCCATATTTTTTGTGTGGTTGGATATGTGTCTAATGTGCTACTTGTTAGATATTGTATATTTGACGTCTAACTTTGTTTTGTAGCATGATCCATTGCTCGATTCCTTGGTGTTCTTCAAATGAGGGGGAGTATACATCAAGGGGGAGCCTTCGTCACCTTTTTTATTAAGACAAAAAGGGGGAGAAATGGGAGTAAACTCATTAAAAACTTGTTAAAACTAATTTTAACCTAAAATGAGTTTATATTTTGTCATCATCAAAAAGGGGGAGATTGTTGATGCAAATAATGTTCTAAAAACGTTATTTATATCTTTCGATTACTTCACGTTTTGAGGATGACAAAATGTGAACTCACGTTACGTTAAAATTAACGTTAACAAGTTTTTAATCGGAAGATCCCGTTTCCACGCAAATCACTCTTGAACAAAGTTACAACTTGAACTAGTGATCAAAGAAGTGAATTTATGTTTTGAAAATTCACATTTTAAATGGGACAAAACATTTTTTTCAAAAATACACATGACAAATTATTTTTGAAATATTAAGAAATGTTTTAATGAAAAAATTAGTTTGAAATTCATAACAGCTATTTTTCCCCCCAAAATCAGCTCCAACCTTCCCCAAATAAGTTTTCACCAGAAAAGACAAAATTTGGAGCGTCTTTGTCTGGCACGGCTCCACGGTTCCACTAAATTTAGTGGAGCCGTATGGTATTTAACGGAGCCGTCCGTACAGAATTTTTTGTAACGTTCAGATTTTCTTTGCCTATAAATACCAACATCTTTCACAGTTTTAGGCACCCTTCACACACAGAAAAATCCCTTAGCTAAATCCTCTCACACCTTTCACTTCTTTAGTTCATTTAGATTAGTTTTTCTTTGTTTCAAGAGTGATCCAATCATCCTTCAAGTGATCCTCTTTATACCTCTTCACTAGCAAGAGAAGAACACAAGTATCCAAGTTGATACAAGGTGTTGTCATCCCTCTTCATTAGCAAGAGAAGAACTCAAGTAATCAAGAAGATACTAGAGTTATAGTTGATAGGTTTTTGTAACACTTGTTACATCCTTGTTGTATCTTAGCATACATCAAGTTTATTTCTCTTTTGTGAGTGAGAGTGAAGATCAAGTGTGATCTATAGAGATAGTGAATATCTCTTGAAGCCATTGGGCTTGTGTGATTGATCAAGAAGATCAAGGGTCATTAGGTTAGTGTTAGTTGAGTGAGTGTTGATCATTGTGATCGTGTTGAGATCTTGGTGATCTCTTGAAGCCACTGGGCTTGAGTGTTTGGTCACGTGGACCTTGGTAGATTGGTGCTAGCTAAGATTAGCACTCGACATCTAGCTTAGTGTCGGTAATAGGATAAGCGACGTGTACGGTTTTCTCCGCCTGAAGGGAGCTTGTTGATATAGTGTTTGAAACTCTCGAGTGTGGTACTCGGGGAGTGGAGTAGGGCGAAGAAGAGCTTCGTAGCCGAACCACTATAAATCCTTTGTCTCGGTTTGATCTTTCCAACTCAACTCTTTACTTTCATTTACTATTATTACCTAGCTTTGTTTTTAGTTCATGTTGGTGTTTGTTGGTTACACATAGAGTTCGAATCAAAGTTTCCAATAGCAAACTTTTAAAACAAAACATTTTTAAAAGGATTTAAAACTGGTAAACTATTCAACCCCCCTTCTAGTTTCCCACAAATCATATTCCTATGTGTTGTACCTTGCATACAATAAAGATTTCTCCCACTTGTACATGGAACAACATCATGTAGCAGATAAACAACATGACATGCGTTTGTTTATGAGAACAATATGATCGTTTCATTGATATTAGCATAACAAGTAGATGTAGGATGACAATGTCTAGTAAGGAAATGTTCAAGAACATCCTTAAAAGCATGAGTGTCTACATTTAGAAAGTAATTGTTAGGAATATAAATATTCATGTGAAGACTCGGTCACCCCGAGTATCTATTTAGCATTTATGTAGCTCGTAGGCTTATTAGTATTAGTTTAGTTATTATAGTATTTTTGGAGTGGGTCGGGTCTTTACCCACTGTCAGCTCACTCTACAGCCCACTAGGGGCACCTATGTTAGTATGTATAAATACCCCTCTCTACCTAGGGAGAGGGTTGGATATTATAATCATTCAACCATTTTCTTCCTTCAATCTCTCTCTAGAACTCCCATTATTTCTTATCTCTCTCTCTAGAATTCATCTAACTCAAATCCAAGTATGCATATATTACAATTGGTATCAGAACCAACGTTAGGTTCGATTGATTGTGTGTGCTTGGATTTGTGGTCTCTATTTCCTCGTTTCTTCCTATTTTTTTGGTTTTCTTAAATCTGTTTTGTTCAACCACTTTTCTTAAATCGTTTCTTTATTCTTTTGGTTTTCTTAAATCTCGTTTCTTTATTTAAAACTGTTTTTGTTCGAACCACATTTCTTAGTTCATTGGATGCGTGACTTAAAGTTTGGGCCTTAACAGTTTTAGAAGTTGGTTTGTTCACATAAATCAACTTTGGGCTTTAATAGTTAAGGATTTGGGTTTGCTTGGCTACTCACTTGATCTTCTCTTCAAGAACACCTGTTTTTTTCTTTCTTTATGTTCGAACTCTTGGTTATTTCAAGATATTCGTGGCTGTTCTTGAAAGATTAACTTCTTTCTTGACCGCGGTTTGTATATCGGGTGCACATTCTTGCTAGTAGTTTGGCTCTCGGTATAGTGTTATTTTAGTAAGTTGTTGTTGCGGTTTTGTGAATCTTGGGATTGCGGTTTGGATTATAACCAAAACGGGAAAAGGATAACTCGCAGTCGAAAGTGACTAATTTGTCGGGTACTGGTAGCGGTTTGACCAAAAAGCATTGCGGTTTGTGTCTTTTACAGTAGCGGTTTGAGGTATATAGGGAAGGCTATTGTTGCGGTTTGGTGTTTTGCGGTTTGTCTGATTGCAGGTAGCGGTTTGTAAAAATTTGTAGTTGCGGTTGGATAGGTTGCATCTTGTGAAGACTGTACTGCTTATTGCGATTTGGGGTTGTGGCTGGTGTTTTGGTCCACATTCATCATACACATATTACAACAACAACAATGTACAACCAATAAAACGCATTCTAATCTATGACTTCTAATTTATTACAACAACAAAACCAGTAAACACATCTAATTTATTACAACCACAAAACTAGTAACCGCATCTCACATTCTCTGAATTCTAAGGTTTATGACTTCTATGGTTTATACGAATCAAGAAAAATCAACCCACTTTAAACCAGCTCAAATCCAACACTATAACATTTCATCACTCTCATAAATCAACAACAAATCAATTAAACTTAACTCGATCAAGAAACAATAAACAAGATCTCAGATTTATTTCATGTTTCACGAGAGTATTTCAAGATTGTTTCAGACCCAAACAACACGAAAGGAAAAACCATCATAGATCTTGTCCGAAGCAAATACTTCTTCCTATTTTCGAACAATAATTAAAGAAAGAACAAAACCATAAGTTTCATTCTTCTTTCTGTTCGGATTAAAAGAAATATTAACAAAATCACGCCTACCTTAAACCTTGTGAAGATCCTATCACTTGGGTTTGTAACTTGTGTTGTGGTTCGAGCGATAATCAAGAAGAAAGGGGGTTACGATTTTTTTGGAGTATCTTTGATCTGTGCTTCTTGTGGTGGTTGAAAAATAGGATAATTGGATTTCTTTTCTATGACTACGTTTTTGTTTAAGTGGGATTAGGGTTATTCTTTGCAAGAGATTTGGGAATTAAGTGATGTTATAGTGTGATTATTAGGGTTGTATGTTAAGAATTTTAAGCTGGACGTGTTAAACATTGGGCTGGACGTGAATTTGTTTTTCACTAAGTGGGCTGGACTTTGGATAGTTAACTCAAGGGCATTTTTTTGTTGTTGTTATTGTTGGGTGAATACTATTGGGTGTCTATCACAAGGACGAATTTGTGTGTTGTGGTATAATATTAGTCAACGACTTCGTTTGAGCTTCAATTATCCAATATTAATTTTAATCTTGGGTGAAATTTTTCGGGTTCGTTGGATATAACTACCTTGCTAGTTATTAGATATTTTTGAGTTTATTGGATATAACTGCGGTGGTTATTTGTATTCACTTAAACCCTTTCAAAAAAAAATCAAACAACAGTTCACCAAGTCTAACATCAATCAAACATCACCCTCAACACACTGTCACATTATCATTATCATTTCACGGTTTATTCTTGATTTTTTGTAAAATCCCACGAAAGAATCTATTTCTCGGTTTAAATCATAGAATTGTAAAATCCCGTGCACGTTTACATCATGTCTACTACTTCAGATTCCTTCATATCTGAGGTACTCAAGTTGTACGACACGTATGATAAACAAATGATTTCCAATTCTGGACAACAAATAAACGTGTGTGATTCTGATAATACTAATGTGGAATCTTCATGCTCTAATTCGCAAGAGAGAGAGGTGCTTCAGTCACTAATGTTGCCTAATGCAAAGGAAAGTCGCATTGAATGTTTTCGTCTACTTCACTCACATCTCAAGGTTCTCTCAGAAAGACCTGAATCCATGGGAGGATTCAAATGAGCTTTTGCATCACTCTTTGGTCAAAAAGTTTAGACCTTCACAAGCACTATGTTCTTGAACTTAGATCAACTAGAACAACAACTTGAAAAAGAAGAATTTCATGAAATTGGATCTATGGCTGCTATTCGGGTGATCAACAAACAACTTCAATTGTTCATCAAATCACAATACACTTGGGATTATGATAGTCAAATGACAGAAAAGTGTTTTACTGATTACACTGGGATTGAAGTTAACATGTACAGAGAAACATTACTCCAACACATGGGTAATGTTGAGAAGTACATTGAGGAAAGAGCACAACACCAACTAATGAATGAAAGTCGGATGCAATCAAGAGAGATTAAGGTTAATTCGTGTAAAGCATTGGGTGCTAGTTCAGTTGTCACAGAATGCAGAGGGACAAAGTCAGATAAGCTTGATGCGAGCAACAGCTATGTGACTCATATCACACATGGTGTGGATGCTGATATCCGACCAGTAAATGACGAAGTGCCATTTGCTGAGGTACACTTAACTATTCAACATAATGTCCTTGCTTCTGAACATAAGCACACTGATCAAATTACACCTACTTATGACACATATCTGTTGGAAAAGACTGATAGCAATATCACCTCTGATTCAACAAATATGAGTCATAAGGGGGAGAAATTGATCAGGATGCTGAACATGATGATACGTCAAGTTCTTTGCTTACTGCTGAGGTTTTCAAATCAAATGATATGGTTGAAAAAGAAGTTTATGATGAACTTTCAAACAGATTTTTACAACTCGAAAAACATTGTATTTCACTTGAACTCTCAATACAACAAAAGGAAGAAAGTCTTCAAACTAACCAACCATGTAGGAATCCGGAATTTCCTGAATTCAATTAATTTTTTATAATAAATAGCTACAAGCCAAAAAACTTGACGATCAACAACCTGAAAAAACGTATTGCTGAGATGTGTGATATGTTTAATGAAGTTAAGGCTAAACATGACAATGATGTTATTGCAACAAAAAATGCAGAATTAGAACATAAAGTGACTGAATTGTTTAAAGAAAATGAGACTTTGAAAATTCATTGCAAAGAACTGTGTGATACAATCAAAGAAACGAAAACTAAGACTGTAGAGCAAACAACCTCTTTGATTGCCAAAAATGATGAATTCAAAGCTCAACTTTAACAAAAGAGTTTTGCAATTCCATCATTGAAAAACGAGTTAAGAAAATTGACAGAAAATGGTGTGAACACTAAGTTTGCAAAACCATCAATCTTGGGGAAACCACCACTTAGAAACCAATCAGTTATTAGACAACCGAATGCGTTTAAATCTGAACGACCAAAATTTTCAAAAACACGATTTGCCTCCCAAGTTGATACGAAACAAGTTTTGCCAAAACCAGTCACTTCACAGCCTAGATCTAATGAAAAGGAATGTACGCTTGCAAAACCTCATCATATGAGTGCATATAGTTCTTCTAGGATTAGTTCAACGCGTGTGTCATTTGTGACACCAAAGGAACATGTTAGACATAAAACAGTGTTCAGAATCACAACCTAGAGGATGCTAAGAAAAACACACATGGAAAGACTAGGAAGTTGCCTGCTTCTAAGAGTAGTTGCGTATCGATTAAAGCGATTCCCGTAGCTGATCACTCTAAGAATTCTAGATCATTTTCTGATTCCAAACACTATATTAGCTCAACTTGTCAGAAATGTGTGTTTAATGGAAACCATGATGATTGTATAACAAAATTCCTGAAGGAAGTACATGCTCGTAATAAGGTTCGATCCTCTAAGACTAGAAACAACAATAAGCCCGTTGAACCAAAGAGTTATACTCAGAAATTTGGTAGACAGATTGTTGTAGGACAAAGGTCTTCTCTAAACAAGTCTTCCACTGTACATGAGAAACCAAACACTCCTAGATCTTTCCTTAGGTGGATACCGACGGGTAGAATTTTTAAGATTGTTGGTCTTAGATGGATACTATTCAAAAGATGTTCACTAAGTGCGAAACCAAGGTTGACTGTGAAACCCCACATGGTCTAAATGCTAATATCACTAACCCACATAAATGCAAACAAACTCTTAATGTCAGTGCATGTAGTCTTTACTTAAGTTCAGGTACATCGTTCACTCATAGTAAGGAAAGACTCAGGGTTTGGGTGCCGAAAAGATTGATATCTCATGAAGTATGGGTTCAAGCAATTCAAGCTTGATGAACATCAATGACAATGACATCTGTTCACATCAGTTCAAGCCTCGTTCTTCATTGATTATGACATTTGAACACTACAGTTCAAGCCTCGGGCCTCAATGACATCATAATGGCGTCTGCCGACAACTCTTCAGGCCCCGTTCATCAAAGAAAAGAAAAGTGTGCGCTTGAGTGCGCTTTATCTTTGGAAGAAGAGAAATCTTCTTGTTTCTGACCATTCTCATCAACAAGGTTCATCCTCTTCTCATGCTCATTCAGTCACCAAAATGGATCAACGTACATTGGAGTATACTCTTATTCACTTGTTTTATCAAAAATGGCAACCTCCAATGTAATTTTTGAGGGGAATGCAATTTTTGAGGGGGAGAAGTGTGAATAATCTACATGTCAGTCATCAAGTGGAGTCACTTACAATTGATGGCATTCTTATTCACTCGTTCAATCAAAAATGGTAGTCATATGCAATTTTTTAGGGGGAGAAGGGTGAATAAACGACATGTTAGTTATCAGGTGGATCTACTTACCGTTGATGGTATTCTTATTCACTCGTTCAATAAAAAATGGCAGTCATATGCAATTTTTTAGGGGGAGAAGGGTGAATAAACTACGTGTTGATTGATGATTGAGAAATGGTCATACGGCTCCTGAATACATCAGTTCAGGAGTCGTGCATACTAAATTCCTCCAATACCAAATGTTCTTCTAACAACGGATGACTGGGAGTTATTAGTTCAATCGATGTTTGATGAATACTTCCAACCTCCAATGAATGTTGATCATCCATTTCCTAAAGCTCCTGCTCTAGTTCCTGCAGACTCAACTGGTTCACCTTCTTCAATCTCCGTTGATCAAGATGCACCATATAGAAGTACAACTCAAACTGCTCAAGAAACCAAAATCTCTAGTTATTCCTCAAGGTGTTAATAATGACTATCAAGATATTGAAGTTGCACACATGAATAATGATCCATTCTTTGGCATTCCTTTCCCGGGACCAGGTTCTGAGGAATCTTCTTCCTCGCGGATTGTTGTTTCCTCCAATGTGCACTCTGTAAAGCAACCACAAGAACATAATGGAAATGTCGGCTAAAACGTTTGGACATAGAATGTCAAGTGATCACAGAGTTTATTTGGCATTCTTATTTGAGATTGAAGTTGACTTTTACAAAGGAGTGATCTTATTTTATCTTAAAGTCGGTGTTGGTTGGATGCATGACTTTCAATGATAACTTGCTCGTTCTTAAATTTTATGATTGGGACTTGGACTATCTAGTTATACCCGATGTAAGGAGTTACAATGAAGCTCTCACGGGTTATAGCTATCACTTCAAGGAGTTACATTGTAGTGCTCAGTGTCACACGCAGATGCAGATGTGGATAGTCTCAAGAGGTGTTGTACTTGCTTTAGCTCTTAGTTGAGAGTATAAGGGTACTTAGGGTTTTCTTCTGCATCGTTCTTCAATCATCAACAGTGCAAGCTTAAGTAACAATTTTGGGGAATTCTTCGTCATTTTCAAGTTTGGTATATCGGGTTTACTTCACCAAGTGGTCACAACAATAGCCGACAGAACATAATGGTTGGTAAAGATAGTCAGAGAGAGTTTATGTAGCAGTTGATTCTCACAGGATACATTTGAGCCAAGTCTGTTCTTTTTACAAGATTTATAGTATATGTGCGTAAAATGTGTTGCTGATTCTGAGGTATCAAAACCAGCAAGGGAGAAGGAGACATACATCGGAATGCACAACGAGTACATGTGATGAACTTTATACTTTTTATTAGTTGAAGTTATTCCAGGAAGACAAATGTCAGGACCGCAGAGAAAATCAGTGTCTTAACTCGTGGCTTTTGGTGTATTATTCCAACTACGTGGGGGAAGTGGTCTCTGGATACTTTCAGTGTGCATTCCTTCAGACTTCAGCAGGAAGAAATATGAGAAGAATTATTCAAGTATGAGATGATACTCTGCTAATCTATTTGATGATCCCCCGAATGGAGAATCATGATGATTATTCTTAAAAGGAGCAGCAATATTTGATGTTGTTTGTTACGGCTTCCGATGTACACTTACCTTATGTAAGCTTGAAAGAGAGTTTTGAATCTACTCAAAAAGAAGATAGTCGGTTTGGGGGGAAGCTATTAAAGCTTCACAATTGAGAAGGATCAAGTTCAAACGATTATTCAGGAGCCTCGAAAGCTTTGGTGGTGAAAGTTTAAGAGATGTTGACTACTGATTTCTTCAACATACTGAACGTATCCTTATCTCGGTATTCAAGTCAACATTCTCTTAAATTGAATAATATATTTTGTACATATCTTATACCAAAATGTAAATAGAAAATTATAAAACCAAAAAAATGTAAATAGAAAAATACTAAAACCAAGAAAAACCATAAAAATCAGAAAAATAGAAAATACCAAAATAGTTTTCTCTAGGCATGTCTTCTGTTTATCGATAACATTACGGTCTTAGAAATGTCATTCAATAATGACACGGGACTTTAAATGAAGCTCGAGCAGAAGTTAATATGAATTGTTAAAACATGTCATGATGGCTTGCTATTACTTTAGATAGCAACCCGCGTTTCAAAATGAGGAAAGCACGTCGTCAAAAGACGGTTGTTCCTCCCACTGGGTGATGTTCACCCGGGCATGGATTACTTCATATCCCTGCATCCCCGATTTAGTGCACGCTTCAGTGCATTATTTCCTTATTAAGAAGAGAAGTCTTCTTTGTATGCAAATAATTTTCCTTATATGATTCTTCTGAAAATTATTTGTGAGACACATGGTGGTAACATGTTGGTTGAAATTCCTTCAGTCTTGGATTGTGCATAAAATTTGTCACTCAATCAATGACTACAGCTCTTTAACTAGAATACGGGTCATTGATTGAGGGGGAGAGTGATTTCAAATTTTATTTTATCAAACGGGTTTCTTGGTTAGCTCATAATTCTTAGAAAAGGTTTTGTAGTTAATGGGGTTTTAGTTGAAGAGGAAGTTACTGTGATTTATATCTAATGTCCAAATGTGTTCGTTGTTAGAATGATTAGGGCATTATGAGCAACTTGCGTATAGTTTCCTAGCTTTATGTAACTAGAAGGCTCATTTGTGTCACTTTGGAATCCTCGTTTAATCCCCTAAATACTTTAAAACTCAGAATCTAAAAGAAGTCAGAAAACCCATTGTGTTTGATGTTCTTGAATACTCCACTGGCACTTGTATGATCTGAATAAATGAGTTTCAAATGTTGATTGACTTTTGTTAGTCGATAGCTGCTTAATTGTTTTTGATTTAGTGCATGTGCTCTCAGGATATGCTTAGGTATATAGTTATCATGTTTGAATCTTGTCCCTAAGATCCTGAGTTGAATGTTGAAATATGAGTGAATTGCCATGTTCATGATTGCTGATTGCTCTTCATGCTAGATAGCGGTTTGAAGCATTTCCTGACTATGGTTTGATTATGAGATGAATTTGGTACTATGAGTTGGCAAGCTGCTACGTGGTAGCTATTAATGAAAAGTGAATCTGTATGTATATGTATCTGTGTTGATATTCTTATGCAGAATCCATGGCCAATATGAATGTGCCAGTTCCCGCTCTAACGATTTGATCAGATGTTCAAACTCTATTGACTGGCTCTGAATTCACCAAAACAACAACATCAGCAACAACAACAACAACAACAACAACACTGTCTTTACCACCACCACCTTCATTTCAACAAAGTAGTGCTTATTCTGATCTCGCCAAGTAGGGATCTACAACATTTGAGAAATTTTAGCTGATGGATGGAAAATTGATGTTGACTACTGACTCCCTCAGAGAAGCAGATGATCACATCTTCTGCGCAAAAAGGTCAATATCATTTGTGTCATAACGATTACCTTTGTACATAATAAGTAGTAGATCTCCCTCATAAATTGAGGGGGAGCAGTTGCATGTCCCTTTATCAGCACATATTAATACTGACCACATTTGCTCCCACATTTTCTAATTAATTTAAATCAATTGGGATCACAAATCTCAAAAGGTTTGAAATTTTTGATCGGGGGAGAGAATGTGATTTAAATATGAAACCTGATGAAAATGTGATCTTTTGAACATTAAGTGTAAGCTCTCCCATATGTGCTAAACTCTTTCGTATAATTGATGCATATATTGAGGGGGAGCAAATGGTTGTGATAACAATAAGGATGCGGCATCTCATGTGAGCGCTGCTCAGACTTCACCAATGAATTGACGAAACAAAAACTGTCATTAATCGAAAGGACATATCCTGGCCGGGTAATAATTTCAAGCTGGTCTAACCAGTGATGTAAGCGTGTCTCGAAAAGAATATGTCTGAGTAGAGTGTACCGTTTCGAGAAACTTTCTGTGGACTTGACCAGGCTGGGTAATAATTTCAAGCTAGTATAACTAGTGATGTAAGTGTGTCTCGAATCGGTCATGTTCACTGACAGTGGATCAATTCAAAAAGTGCGAACTCCACCCAACATGTGCAAATTTACAATAAAATCATCCGAGCACATGTTGAGGGGGAGCATTTGAAAAGTATAAAACTCTCAAAGTGTTGCCAAAATGTGTTTCATAATCATAAACACTTTGAGAGATTTTTCAAGGATTTGGTAAATGGCAACATAGGATAGTCATGAAGTTATAAGGTGGCTAAGGTTAGGAAAACCGTCCTATGATCCGCCAGAGCTGGAGGGATCTACCCAGGGACAATACCGAATAGTTAGTATTAGAAAGTCCTTAGGTATGATCATTAAAAAAAGGAGTGATATGAGAAAGGAGAAAGAAGGGGTTGAAGAATTAAAAAGAAATGAAATGAGAAAGGGTGAAAAGAAATAGCCCTCCATTTATTCAACCTTAGGGCAGAAACCGGGTTCAATTCATATGCTACTGGTTGTTACTAAGGTAACACCGGTATTGAAGACAAGACGTCATGGACCCAGTGACGCACTGCACTAAACCTTCTAGCCACTCAAGTTCTCTTAAAAGGACTTGTTTCATTCTCACGGGGAACCCTGCATAATCTATCGACCGCTCATTACGAGTTATGTTGATATTGAAACAGGAGACACCGCTCCAGTCTCCGACTACCAAAATTGCACTTATCGAGTCTAGAGCCACGAGATGCATCATAAGATCTCATAGGAACACATGTTACTCCTGCCAGGGTCAACATCAAACAGCCCTGAAAGCAGGTCACTTCGGTAATTCCTTGTGGATTACGCTTAGTGGTCGCGGCGGTTTCAAACGGTCTACAGTCGTGGAGTGAACTCCAGCGACTCACCTAATCGTTGATTTACTACGGTAGATCTTGTAAGCCCTCTGTGGGTTTTCGATTTAGGAACGGTCTTGGTAAGGATTAGAGAGAGTTTTCACACTATGCTGTTAACAATCTCGAAGTCCGAACCTGTAAGTACCGGACGTTTTATTGCTAACTGTCGTATGCAGGAAATCCTGGCGGTTGTAGCTGATTGCTGGAAAGATGCCGGTCCATCACCCCATGCTCACACTTCACCATCATCATAATCAAAGAAATCATGATATCTAAAAGACCTTCAACACTGCTTCCGCAACTCTGAGGCTGAAGATCATGATCCAGAAAAGTGTGAGCATGTCGACTCAACAATCACAATCCATTACCACATGCTCACACTACACCATCATCATATTCAAAGAAGTCATGATAAACTAAAAGACCTTCAACACTGCTTCTGCAAACTCTGATGCTGAAAATCATGACCTAGAATAGTGTGAGCATGTCGATTCAAAGAGTACCACATCACATGGAGACATAATGCTAAAAGATGACCTGGAGACATATGTTGGATGATGACATCAAAGAATCACCAAAGATCATCCAAGACAGAAGAACGGTCATCCAAAGATCACTGCTGAATGTACAAAGAGTAATGAATTTGAAGAATCAAAGACTACGAGCTAGGAAGTTACAGTCATGTAAAAGAATGCTAGAATTCAAAATATTATTTCTGGGGTGACCTCCCTTAGGGGGAGATTGTTAGGAATATAAATATTCATGTGAAGACTCGGTCACCCCGAGTATCTATTTAACATTTAGTAGCTCGTAGGCTTATTAGTATTAGTTTAGTTAACGTAATATTAGTTTAGTTATTATAGTATTTGTGGAGTGCGTCGGGTTTTTACCCACTGTCAGCTCACTCTACAGCCCACTAGAGGCACCTATGTTAGTATGTATAAATACCCCTCCTAATCATTCAACCATTTTCTTCCTTCACTCTCTCTCTCTCTAAAACTCCCATTCATTCTTATCTCTCTCTCTAGAATTCATCTAACTCAAATCCAAGTATGCATATATTAAAGTAATTATGTTGAGACATTCTAGCGATAATGTAGATTACTACCAAGATGACAAAGCTTGTAGCTCCCACTGAGTTAGAGATCATTACAAGAATTCTTTATTCAGTAATAATTATACAATGCTCCAAATGGATTTGACAACATTGTAAGTGTTTCATTAACCAGTGAAAGAAAATAGCGTGCTATTTACTTTCCTACACCTTTGAATGTCCATACGTAACAATTACTTATGCACTAAAAGAGTGTATCCTACTACGTAAATGATGGACTATCCATTAATGCTATTAACTTGAAAATTTGGGCATGCAATTTCTTCCTTGATAGGTCTACCATCCCTACAATGGTATGTAGCACGTATAAATGGTCAAATCAAAACAACTAGATGAATATACTAGTTTGTATTTTACCATTTTGCTGTAATTAGTCTAGCTTTTAATTTTAATAACTCATAAAGTGTCATGCATATTTTCCTGTTAACCAAATATCATATTTTTTACAAAAGAATTTAATCACCGAATGAGGGTGATGAAATCTCTATGGAAAATGTGAAATTCTCTTAACTACTAAAGTTTGCTATGAGTTATATTAGAATTTAGACAACTCTAATGTTCTTATCACACCTTTCTCATTCATGAAAAGGAATAGGATTGAGTCTCACTCTTCTTTCATAAAAAAGAGACTATGTTTGTCTTTTAAGTAAATTTTTCTTAATCAAACATTAATTTGAAAACAGAACTAGATCAATTTACCAAAGCCCAAACTACGTTTACGGTTTAACATTGTATTAATACATTTAAAAGAATTAACAAAATTTAATTTTATTATTTTCGATAATTAAACCTTTAATAAAATAAAATACCCATTGGTGAATACTCATATAAACCATAGTATTTCCTTAAAGTTAGGATCCTAATTGACATAGTTCCATTACATCAGTTGATCTGCTAGTAATGAAAGTATTCAACAAGGTAATTGTCGAAAAATAATTGGCAAACATTTTCCAATTCCTAGATCATTATGGGATTTACATTGCCAAAACTAGTTGCAATGTAAGCATGTTTTATCCCCATCTTATGCCTTGAGTTCTATCTCTCACTAATTACTCAATTAAGTTGTCTAATTTAAAGAACTTCAAATGTGTCTGGTTGAGCTCTCACACAACATGAAGATTTATCTTTCCATCACAATCTAGCCAAGCTCTCACATGACGTAAATTGCAACTTCAAGTGTTCTTTTAATTATATGGCATTAGCTTAAATTTTAAGGGTACTAGGTTTTGATATGTATAATCAAAATTATGCATGAAGAAGCACGCATACAACTTCATATAGGTCTTAATAAAGACTATTTTATTAATCAATTTCACTAAGATTAAATTAACAAAGTTTTGATTGAGGTACTGGGTTCACCAATCAAAGAATTTCCTTTAATTATCGTCCACTATATCGTACTTTTGCATAAGTCAAAAGACTTAGTGTTTTGGATAATTACCACAAAGTGACGCGTGGAATTAAAAGTCAATTCACCCTTAAGATGATTTTGTATATAAAAATAGTCGTACTAGGTAGCTCCAATTTGACGCACAAAGGAGCGGAGAAACTAAGGTTAGCATAATGCCAATTAAAAACCCGTTTCTTTAAGGTCACAATTTAATGTGTACCCTCTTTATACCCCTCTTATAGTTTGTCACAATTGGATGAGCCGTTCTTACTATAGGTACAAGAATCATCACTCAATTATACGATGTAAATTTAACTCTTAAAATAAATCAACTTTCATAATTGATTAGTCCGATTTATTTTTCTATTCAAAATTACCCTTTTGTTTAAAACATGTCAATACAAAATAAACAAAACAAAAAAAAACTAAACAATTACACACATAACTTATCAATTAATATGTGAAAACATGTAGCCACATGCAAACTTTATTCGATAAAACCTATTAATAATCAATTCTAGGTGTATTATAAACGCATATAATTAACTAAGGCTCTCACTTACTAAAGGAAGTGAACCACATGCATCGACAAGTCGATTGCCTAAACCATAGCTAAATATATACCACATAGCACGTAATTGATTCATTAATTTTATTGGAGTCTTCCCCAATCAAGATTTATCAAAACAATACATGTGAATAAAAACTTAACAATTAATTCATATAGCCAATCTTAACAATTTAAATTATATTGACAATAATCCATGACAAACATGCACGTTTTTCATGGATTCTACATAACAATTATTACACGTTGTCACAAGATCGCATACAATTAACATGAAATTATATCATGCAATCATAGGGTTTCTAATTCAATTAAAACAAAACAATTTTTTTTTTTAATTATGAGGCAATCACCACCCTCCCCCCCTAAATTTAGGGTTTTGATTTTTCTTAAACCCTGAAATTTGACATATATAATTAAACACAATCCAAGATTTGATTTTACGTGTTTCAGTAGTTAATTACACATTAATCAAGGCTCGTGATGCCACTGTTGGAATTTAATAACATGAGAATCATAAATTAAACACATATAACATCAAAGGGTGTTGCGGAAGCGTATAGATCAAATAACATGTAAATTAATTAACCGGATAATAAAAGTATGCATACCTTTTGATTATAGCTAAATAAGAATCAATTTCAAAGTAGCAATAGAGATGAACCCTAATTAGGGTTTATAAGGATTATAAGAATTGCCCCTTACCGTTTTGCAATTTAATCCAAGATACTAACAATAGTGCGTTAGTACCACGTTCTTGTATACACGTACTAATACCAAGTAAACGTTAATGCTAGTTAAATAAAAAACACAAATCAATTTTGATTATGAAAATCAAAACCGAAAACCCTTGTGGGTTTATAGTTTCGGTCGAACCAAGCAAAGAGGAGAAGAAAAAAAATCTTAGGGTATTGTGTGTGTACAAAATGTGCAAAACCAATGACCCTAGATTTGTTTATATAGAGTAGGAAACTTGGAGTCCAAGTTGGTGTAGGATTGGGTTACCCCAATCCCCCACCGATCAGTTATAGCCCAAATGAGGGATCTGGAACCTTCTCGACTTTCCAATTATTCACTCTATAATTCTTTCCTATTATGAGTTAACGGTCATTAGTCATTTTCCGTTAAATACTAACAGTCGTTATACATTTTGTGTTATTTAATAATTCTATATAACATTTTATAAATAATTATTATTCGTTAACTCTTCATATATAGTGTGCAACCCCGTGATCTCTAGTTCGATCCTAACACACATCTACTAATTTATATCTACAAAACTAGCAGAAGCACTTGCCGTTAGCATTTAGTTTTTACGCTATTTTACATTTTATAATCACTAACACAATTTCATTACCAAACATTTTTGGAACACAAACATTTGTCTCTCATAACTATTGCTAACTGCTTCTACCTGACGTTATTGCTATTTTTACCAACCAGATTTTTAATATGCCCTCGAATTAGTCCTCTTCTCGCATAAGTATTACTAGTGAAATATGCAATGATCCAAGATTACAAGATCATACTAGTTTGACTTTGTTATTAGATGTTACCTGACATTCCGGCACCAATTCTTCAAAAATGTTATTTGAATTATTTTGGGAGCAATCATTGGATAATTCCAAATATGCCCCGGTTGCCCAAGGCGTGGGTTTTCTAGATGAAATCTTTTGTGTTTGCTTTTGTAGACCAGGGTAACTAGTACTTTTTGTGCAACTAAAATCTGCAAGTGACAAGTGTGACATTACGGATTACAAAGTAGGTCAACTTGTGTAATTTTTGGCAACTGGTGTACTTTTTGGGCAACTGGCGGCCTTCATTTCGGACAAGTGGCGTCACATCATTTGCCAAATTCAAGTTGCTAAGGCAACTGGTCTAGAAAAGCAACACAAAATATTCTGTCTAAAAACCCCCACACCTTGAGCAACCGGAGCATTTTTAGAATTATCCCAATTATTAATGGTAAAAGTAAGGAGCTATCGAAGTCAAATAAATACAACTTTGTATTTTGGGTGCAAGCATAGTTATTCTTGTTAGAATATTAGAATCATAAATCTATAAACTAATAAACATAAACAATTAACATCAAAGCATGCACAACGGAATATGGATCTACAATAACATGTAACTAATTAACTAATAAATTAAATAGACTACCTTTTGATTCCTAGCAAGAATAAGGAATCAGATCACCAAGAACAAAGTATAAACCCTAATTAGGGTTTAGGATGGATCGAATAGGGCAATAACAACAAGCTAAAGGAAGCTTGTACTCCGTTCTTGTACACACGTAATACTAGCGTTTCAATGAGAAAATCTAGGTTCTAATATACAAGAAAATCAAACACTTATGTGTTATTGATCAAACGAAAATCCCAAAGTATTTGGGAAGTGTGGATCGACTAACACAAGAGAAAAGAGGAAGAGAAGAATAACTTGCTAGAGAATTAGGGTTAGGGATTAACAAATACAATGGGGTTTGATGCGCGTGATGTGTCATTGCGGTTTAGCAGTTTTAATGCCTACTCAAGTTTTAAATTTATATTTAGCCGACTTATCAATAACACACACACTTAACGAGCAGTGTACCCGGTCAGTATGAAGATAATGGTAAGTAGAGTGTCGATCACTAAGAGTGGAACGTATTATCTAGTTATTCTAATCAGTATTTTAATATCCTAATGCAAGGGGGTTTCAGCCTGAGAGACTGGCACGGTTTGTTTGCAATTAAATAATAAAATAAACCAATAGGCACGAATCAGCAAGTAGCACACACGTACACAGATAAATACTTGAGACAATAAGAGGGCTGTCCTTATGATTAAGTAGATTGTCACTTGTTTTATTGATAGCTTTATATGAAGTGTATGTAGTTAACCCTTTCTCGTTGGTCCTAATCTTATCGGCGAGTAAACCCTTAATGATTACTTATGTCTAAAAGTTATTCCTAAGTGATCAATTTAGTAATAACCGTGGGAGCTACATTATGTCCCGCAGTCAAATGCCCGCAAGCCACTAATAAACACAGAGGTTATCAATGCACTAATAAGTAGTAACCAAAGACATCATCATATAAACTTTAATTGATGGGAAAGCAAGTATTAAAGGGAGTGCAATCTTTCGTTGTCACATTACACAAGCCACCAATCCTGATGAATTAAAGTTTGCTAACACAATAAAACAAAACTACTTAATGAATTAAATACATGCAGCACCTTCTTACAGCTCTTGTATCTTTGATTTGGGTGTGTCTTGTGCTGCCTCCTTGACTGAATTCGTCCTTTGTTCCTCCTGTTTGGTCTTCGGTTTTAGGTTTTCCGGAACTTGTAATTCGTCTGGTCTACGGGGTATTTATAGTTTCTGTCTGAGGGAAGATGCGGCGCATCTACTAAGTAGATGCGGCGCATGTACTTAACTTCGCATGGGGTCCAAGATTATAATATTCAGGAATATTCGTACACCGCCAGAAGATGCGGCGTAACTCCATGATTAGATGCGGCGCATGTCCTCTTGTATCTTGGATCGTATCTGGTGATATCTTGATAGAGATGCGGCGCATGTCGAGAGTGATATGCGGCGCATCTGGAGGAGAATTGACTTGATCTTGTCCATGTCAGTAGACTTTCACTTTATGCACGTTTTGCTCCATTATTAGTCCAAAATCGCTAAGTTTCACCAAATGCTTGTTTTTACCTGAGAATTACAAAAGTAAACGATTAAGTATCAATCCTCATACATAATATAGTAAAACAAGTCAAATTAATAGGATAAATGATAGTAATAAAATGTACTTATTTGAGTTCATCAAATATCCCCCCACTTGAACTTTACTTGTCCCCAAGTAAACCTTAGAATTTCTCTTATGAAAATGTATCCTAAAAGATGTTAGGATTTATTTTTATATTTAAGCATGTATTCGTTTATTTCATAATCACACAACTAAACACTTAACGAATTAGAAGTAAAATAAAATAAGTCGATAAAATCAAATCTAATCGTTTAACTGTCCAGTCGCGACGAATATTCTATCATAAGCTTGGCAAGTATACACATCTCCACCACTAAAGCTAAGGAATAACAAGTCTAAAGCGGTTAAAAAGGGTTTTTAGGCTTAAGGGTTAATTATTCTTAATCACTATCGATCTCAAATTCCAGAAAAGGCGACAAAATCACAAATACATGATCGAATCCACGAACACGATACTTGCAATTGCTCAAATCCTTAACTCGAATAGGCTAAAGATAGGTCCAAACTTCACCAATAATAATATATCAAAAAGGGCGACAAAATCATAAATACATAGCCGAATCCACGACTACGATACTTAAGATTGCTCAAATCCCTAATCTCAATAAATCAAAGGTTCGGTTGGATAAAGAATAATAAAGGGTATGGATAACATTTGGGATATAAATTGGTGTAAAAATAAAAATAAACAAAACAAATAAATTAAAATCCTAAGTGTGGTTAATCACTATCCCAACCATCCCATGAATAAGACTCGTATCATCAAATAACTCACGCTTTAACACTTGAAACACACGCTTTAGGTAGACACGAATTATACTCAACAAGATCTTAATCAAAGAATAAACCTTAATTGGCGTTCCCATAACTGCCAATTCCCATTCAATCCATAGATATAGTACAACAAATAGTGGTGATATCGACCACTTACATAACTTTACATAAGTTGGTTAAAACTAACTTCCAACTTTTCTTTCTTTCTTTTTCTTTTCTTATTTTTTTTCGATTTTTTTTTTTTTTTTTTTTTAACATAAACATAGATGTGTAAAATTTCACCACATCACTATAACTTTCTTTCCGGATAATTTTTTTTTCATACTTTTCATACTTTCAGAAATAACGGTAATAGTGAAAGTAGTAAACACACGAAAAATAAACTCAAAGATATACAGTATTTACTTTCACTCCAATTGCATTGTGCAATTTCCCGACCTAACCATAGATAATGAATTACGCACGCGAACACAGGTAATGTAAGGAAACACACTTTGCCTATAGCAATTAACCAACCACGGATTCTAATCTACAGGGTAGGCTAAGGTGTAAGGGTGTAACGAAACATTTTAAACATAGGTGTAAGAAACGAAAGGAATGGCTCTGAGTGTTTTTCTAGGGGTATCTTACTCTAAAAATGAGAGTAACAAAAGGTTTTATACGGGGGTTAACTAACCAGTGTAGTTAGTTAATAACACATAACATATAATAGGCTATTTGGGTGTAATCCTAGAATTTTACCAATTTAGACAAGTCATTCCAATTATATAAATAATACTCATTATGGTGGTCTCGAATAGTATACAAGCCAAGTTCTAAAGTTTACAAGTCACCGGCACACTCATAGATTTGTGAATTTTGAAAAATCACAATTTTTGAAAATAACGTCATGTGTGCAGCTATGCAACTTAGATCTTAAACAAAAACATGCTAAAAAAAAATAAAAAATAAAAAATAAAATTTTTAAGTTTGATATATTAAGCACATTTTAAGCATAATTTTTGAAAAAGTTTCGGACAAGTAATTGTTAAGTGTTCTAATTCTCCAATCCCCCACTTAAGTTAAACAACGTCCTCGTTGTTTGTATAAAAGGTTAAAAACTGGAAAATAAAAGAATTAGAACAGAAAAACTCCCCTGAGATTTGCTCGGTATGATCCTCCATTAGTAGTAGAGCAAAAATCAACTTCTTGTGGATTAGAACGTTAAAGCTTCATACTTGATGTATCCACAGGAAATCCAGGAAACTATAATACCACCAACACTTTAAAACAAACCTAAGATAAGAAAGGTTCAAACTTGCATAATACATCAGTAGTTAGGAAAAATAAAACTTTAAAAATTAAAACTGAAAATCATCAGGTCAGTCGATGCGCCGTATCTTATTGAAGAAGATACGCCGTATCGAGCCTGGAATTAATACGGATCAGAATAAAGATGCGCCGCATCCTTAACCAGGGATGCGCCGCATTAAAATAAACTGATAAATAGTTTTAAAGTCGAAAATAAAAATGCAGAAAAATAAAATAAGATATGACCATTGCAGGAGATGCGTCGCATCTCAGAATTGAGATGCGCCGTATCCTCGTGCGGCCTGGACTGACTCGACACAGAAAACAGAATAATAAAAATATAAATCCGGGTTGTCTCCCGGTAAGCACTTGTCTTTATTCCAGAGTCTTCAAGTTAGACTCACGTGCAGCTCTTTAGTATCGATCATTGAAGGAGTCGGAAACATCGCGCTCCTTCATCGCCAATTCAGTAATATTGAACACTCCTTGCTCGTCCTTAATTTCCACGCCGTTCTTCTTTAATATCTGCATAAACAAAGTCCTGTCCCTTTCGGGCAGAGATGACAAAATGATAGACGGGAAATTCTTATTATCATATAGGCACAAATAAGCAAGGTGGGGTGGTAGTTCAATAAACACATCATTATTCAAATTCGTTTTCTCAACTATTCTCCTACGTTTGTTAATTACTACGCAATCATACCACTCATCATCAGAATCATTAACAACATTGCGTCTAAGTTCGGTAGGTACATTAAGGTCAATGAATTCCTCAAAGTTATCATGATTAGGACTAGTTGAGTTGTTTTGAATCAATGTTTCTCCCATAAGTCTAGCTTCAAGATCGAGGTCCATACGCTCTCTTAATCCTAGTACATAAACACCTCTAATTATGCTTTTAACCGGATCTTGGCACTTATAGACGAGTTTATTATTCCCTACCCTTAATGAAATTTTTCTCTTAAACACATCAATCTTAGCATGGGCAGTAGACAAGAAAGGTCTTCCGAGGATTAAAGGAATCTTAACATCCTCGGGCATGTCTAGTATAACAAAGTCTACGGGAAAAAATAAACTGCTCAATCTTAACTAGCACATTATTAGCAATCCCTTCAGGTCGTTTTACCGTTTTATCAGCCAATTCAATAAGTAATTTAGTTGGTGCTAATTTTCCTAGTCCTAGGGTAGCGAATGTCTTAAGAGGCATAACACTAACACTAGCCCCTAAGTCAGCCAACACATTATTGAAAGATATATTATTAATAGAACAAGGTAGAGTAAAACTTCCTGGGTCTCTTTCTTTATGAGGTAAGGCATTTGAGTCGGTTGCAGGGCTCTCTTCTTTCATTGTTGCCTTGATCTCCTCTTCAATCTTTGTCTTCTCTTTTAGTAGTCTCCTTAAGCTGATTGAAGAGTTAAAGAAAAATTTGGGTCTTGCACCATCATTACCATTCATCGATCTTCTAGGTATATTAGGAGTGACTTCTTCGGTGGTGCTTATGGCCTTGACATGATCTCTTGTGTTGGTTTCAGTTGAGCTCGGTAGACTTCCATATCCCCTTTCTTGAAAAACTTTGCTCATTTGACCAATTTGTTGTTCCAATGCGTTGATCGAAGCTCCTTGATTTCTTGTAGTAGTGTCCGTTGAAGCTCGAATTTCTTTGATCATAGCAGTATTCTCTTCATGTCTTTTAGTAGCATCGGCCATAATTTGCTTTAAAGTATCATCCAAAGTCTGCCTCCTTTCTTGATAAGCGGGATTGAAGTTGTTCCTTTGATATAATCCCGGTGTAGCTTCCCTTAATCTTCCTGAAGGTCGGAATGGTTGTCCAAATTGGGTGTAATATGCTTCTTCAAATGTCTCACTTTCATTCTTGTTCGGGCAATCTTTAGTGTAGTGAGGTCCTTCGCACTTTTCACATCCAACTTGGGCAGCATATGCTCTTTCATCTCGCTTCTTCATCTCTCTACTAATTTTATCCAATTGAGCTTGAATAGCAGCAATCCCGTCAAAATTAGTGCTGCTCTTAGATCTAGTAGAGGTCCCATCGTGCCATTTCTGAGAATGATCAGCAGCTTCTTGGATCGCTTTCCTAGCATTAGTTGCACTCATCTGAGGTACAGCTCCCTTAGCATCCAAGATCTGTCTAGTTGGCACGTCCAGTCCCTGGTAAAACAATATTATCTCCTGCATAGGGGTTAGATAGTGTTGAGGACATTTTATCAATAAATCTTTAAATCGTTCCCAAGCTTGATAAAGGGTTTCATCAGGCTCTTGCTTGAAACTATTGATAGCCTCCATCTTTTTAGCAGTCTTAGCAGGTGGACAATATCTCTTCAGGAATTTGCTCTTCAAACCTTCCCATGTAGTGATTGAACTAGCAGGTTCATTCCTTAGCCACTTGTTAGCAGCTCCTTTTAGTGAGATTGGAAAGATTCTTAGCATGAGTTGATCGGTATTGACTCCTTCTGAGGTAAACAAATCTGCAATCTCCAGGACCTTTTCAACATGCTCATTAGCATCCTCTTGTTCCGTCCCACTGAAAGCATTCTCTCTGAGCTCTTTGAGAAACTGACCCTTCAACTCAAATTTTGACTTATCATCAAACTTAGGTCTAGCAACTCCTGAAGTGTAATCAGCACGGGTATTGTTCATGTATTCCTCCATAGTAGTGTTTTCGCCCATTGTTTCTGTTTCAACTTCCTCTTTTTCTTCAGAAAAGTAATCAAGCTCGAGTGAACTTGAAAGATCAAAGCTTCTTGTGTTGAAAAGCCTTTTAAGCGAATGTAGGGCTCGTTCAGGATCTTCGAAATGTTGAATCAAGTTCTTCGTAGAACTCCTGGTCATGCACTTCCTGAAATCAACACAAAAATATCAGTAGGGTATGCTCGAGAAAGTAGTATATCAGATAATTAATAACGAAAACGGAATACGAAAAATTAAAGTTACTGATATCTGCAGACGATGCGCCGTATCCAAAGAGTTGGATACGCCGTATCTTAATACGTTAAAATTAAATCAGACTTTATTCAGAAAATAGATACGCCGCTTTAGAATTTACGAATGCGCCGTATCGAATTAATTAATCAAAAATCAACTTATCTAATTAAAATTAAATGCGTCGTATTAACGAAAGTTAATGCGCCGTATTTTCGTTACGTTTAAAAATAAATATCGATTTTTGATTCAGAAAGATGCGCCGTATCGACAGAGATCGATACGCCGTATCTGTTTAATAATTCGCAGACTGTTTTTAATTAAAATAATAGATACGCCGTATCTGCAAAAGCAGATGCGTCGTATGGCGTTAACGTTTAGAAAAAAAAAATTTATTAAAAACAGATACGCCGTATCTGCAAAAGCAGATGCGTCGTATTACTTTATCGCTTAGAAAAATTTTCTATTAAAAACAGATACGCCGTATCTTGGGGAAAAGATGCGTCGTATCGAATTAATTAAACGCGTTGTATTTTTTTTTAAAAAAAATTAAACGCAATACGCCGTATCTGAGAGATCAGATGCGCCGTATCGTTTGATTTAGCACAGTACAACGATAGCAGAACAGAAAAAATACGAAAAATAAAAACAAAAAATTAAACACACAAACAAAAATAAACACACAAAAATAAAAGAAAACAATTAACACACAATACAACAAATATGCAAAATAGTACAATGATGCAATTAATCTAATAAAAAGAAAAACCTAATTAAAATACTAATCAAATTAACAGATAATAACAATTCACTCCCCGGCAACGGCGCCAAAAAACTTGATGCGCGTGATGTGTCGTTGCGGTTTAGCAGTTTTAATGCCTACTCAAGTTTTAAATTTATATTTAGCCGACTTATCAATAACACACACACTTAACGAGCAGTGTACCCGGTCAGTATGAAGATAATGGTAAGTAGAGTGTCGATCACTAAGAGTGGAACGTATTTTCTAGTTATTCTAATCAGTATTTTAATATCCTAACGCAAGGGGGTTTCAGCCTGAGAGACTGGCACGGTTTGTTTGCAATTAAATAATAAAATAAACCAATAGGCACGAATCAGCAAGTAGCACACACGTACACAGATAAATACTTGAGACAATAAGAGGGCTGTCCTTATGATTAAGTAGATTGTCACTTGTTTTATTGATAGCTTTATATGAAGTGTATGTAGTTAACCCTTTCTCGTTGGTCCTAATCTTATCGGCGAGTAAACCCTTAATGATTACTTATGTCTAAAAGTTATTCCTAAGTGATCAATTTAGTAATAACCGTGGGAGCCACATTATGTCCCGCAGTCAAATGCCCGCAAGCCACTAATAAACACAGAGGTTATCAATGCACTAATAAGTAGTAACCAAAGACATCAACATATAAACTTTAATTGATGGGAAAGCAAGTATTAAAGGGAGTGCAATCTTTCGTTGTCACATTACACAAGCCACCAATCCTGATGAATTAAAGTTTGCTAACACAATAAAACAAAACTACTTAATGAATTAAATACATGCAGCACCTTCTTACAGCTCTTGTATCTTTGATTTGGGTGTGTCTTGTGCTGCCTCCTTGACTGAATTCGTCCTTTGTTCCTCCTGTTTGGTCTTCGGTTTTAGGTTTTCCGGAACTTGTAATTCGTCTGGTCTACGGGGTATTTATAGTTTCTGTCTGAGGGAAGATGCGGCGCATGTACTTAACTTCGCGTGGGGTCCAAGATTATAATATTCAGGAATATTCGTACACCGCCAGAAGATGCGGCGTAACTCCATGATTAGATGCGGCGCATGTCCTCTTGTATCTTGGATCGTATCTGGTGATATCTTGATAGAGATGCGGCGCATGTCGAGAGTGAGATGCGGCGCATCTGGAGCAGAATTGACTTGATCTTGTCCATGTCAGTAGACTTTCACTTTATGCACGTTTTGCTCCATTATTAGTCCAAAATCGCTAAGTTTCACCAAATGCTTGTTTTTACCTGAGAATTACAAAAGTAAACGATTAAGTATCAATCCTCATACATAATATAGTAAAACAAGTCAAATTAATAGGATAAATGATAGTAATAAAATGTACTTATTTGAGTTCATCAGGGTTGTATTTATAGGCACCCAAAACTTCTCCTCCGAGCTACCAAAATCGACAACCATAAGCCCCTAGGGGTATTCGGCCGACTTTAGCCCAAAGAAGGTATTCTAGATCCTTCATTGCCTCTCTTTCACTTTTAGTCCTTTAACGACCGTTATCTCTAACTCCGTTAAGTACTAACGACCGTTAAGTTATTTGTTTGTGAAATGAATGAATAAAATATAAAACTATATTTAATTATTCAAACCATTGAGACCTTACGTATTGTGTGCAATCCCGAAGTCTCGGGTTTGAAACCGGTCATACAAATATCCATAAACTCTAACAGCTCCCACTTGGATATTCATTAATATAGTAATGACATGAGTCAGTCTAGCTTAACCTTCCCAATGCCCCCAGTTCGATCCGAGTATGGTTTTCATGGAAAAACCACGTGATGATATAATCATCATACTTATCCTTTTGTTTCTAATACCGCGTTAATATGGATATGGATCTAGGTCATTCCATAATTAACAATTAGTTTCTCGTTTATCAATAATTGATCAAGATTACCAAAACATCTGAACGTCTTCCAGATAGACTTTGGGCGTGCGCACGCAAACATCTTGTCAACCCTACGAGTAGCCAAGCAGTATTAAACTTCAACACAAAGTTGAAGGAATAAATCCTTTGTTGACTACGAGCATAACCCTTAGATTTCACATCACCTCCGAAAATAACCCTTATAACCACCTTTTACGGATAGCGTTAGACTATCTTACAAAAAATGAGCTAAACCCTCGGCAGTTACCTTGTATCTCAAGTATGAGGATAAATATTCATGATTTACTTAATGACAATGATCCATAAAGTATAATCATGTGGTTGGGATAAGTCCTATATTCAATTTTTCCAATATTGAATATCATGTGAACTTGGCATGCCCTCGCAACAATATACATAAGTATATTAAACCAACACTTCACATTTGTCTTAATTCAACAATATTCCCATATTATTGATTGACAATGGACAATTTAGAATAAATTAATTATTCACGGATTTAAACATGCAAATATAGGACACAAATATTAAAAATGAGAAAAAACATTATCCACACTTTATTTCATTAAAATAATAATTGTTTACATGTCCCTTATCGAAATACTAATCACAGATTTAAATGAAACTACTGGCTAAACGAAGATCAATACCCTTAGCATGTTGAGTAAACTTTTCCTTGGGTAATGCCTTCGTGAAAGGATCAGCCAGATTGTCATGTGTGTGAACTTTGAGTACATTAATTTCTCCTTGTTCGACTTGTTCTCAAACATAGTGATACTTTCTTTGAAAGTGTCTGGCGCCCTTCATAACTCCAGGTTCATTGGCGAATTTGATTGCAGTAGAGTTGTCACAATACACATTTATAGGTAATTCAATTGATGGCATCACTCCAAGATCCGAAATGAATCTCCTTATCCAAACAGCTTCCATTGCAGCTTCCGATGCAGCAATATACTCAGCTTCTGTAGCAAACATGGTCGTTGTACTCTGCTTCGTACTCTTCCAGTCAATAGCTCCTCCATTTATGACAAAGACATAACCCATTTGTGACTTCGTATCATCTTTATCAGTTTGCCAGGACGCATCGCAGAAACCTGTAACTTCAGTTCTGCATCTGGATTTCCCCCGTACACAAGAAACATATGTTTAGTATTCCTTAAATACTTAAGAATGTTCTTAACAGCATGCCAGTGATCTTTCCCTGGATTCTGCTGGTAACGACTGGTCAAATTTTGTGTGAATGCCACATCTGGCCTTGTGCATCTAACTGCATACATGATAGATCCTACTACCGAAGCATATGGAACTTTCTTCATGTATGCCACCTCTTCAGTTGTTGAAGCACATACTTCGCTACTTAAACCATGTTCTACTTGCATGGGAAAATATCCCTTCTTGGAATTTTGCATATTGAATCTCTTCAATATTTTGTCCATGTAAGCACTTTGGCTTAATCCGATTAACCGCTTATATCTGTCTCTATAGATCTTGATTCCAAGGATGTAAGCTGCTTCTCCTAAATCCTTCATAGAAAAACATTTACCCAGATATGTCTTAACTTCATTAAGACTAGGTATATGATTTCGCATGATTAATATGTCATCGACATACAGGATAAGAAAAGTAGTGTTACTCCCACTAACTTTGTGATATACACATGGCTCATCGAAATTTTGAGTAAATCTAAACTTCTTGATTTCCTCATCAAATTTCTTATTCTATTGCCTAGATGCTTGCTTTAATCCATAAATGCCTCTTTGAAGCTTGGATACATGCTCAGGAAATTGTGGATTCACAAACCCCTCAGGTTGCGCCATGTAGATGTCTTCATCTAGGCGACCATTCAGAAACGCAGTTTTGACATCCATCTGCCATATCTCATAATCATAGTAGGCTGCTATGGCTATAAGAATCCTAATAGCTCGAATATCAGCTACAGGAGAAAAGTCTCCTCATAGTTAATAACGTATGTTTGGGTAAAGCCTTTGGCTACCAAACGAGCTTTGTAGGTGTGTACATTGCCATCCATGTTCATTTTCTTTTTGAAGAGCCACTTACTCCCAACTACCTTAGCATTGGGAGGGAGGTCTACTTCAATCCAGACCTTGTTGTCTTTTGATGAGTGTCTAAATACTCATCATTTCTGTCACATTTAGACTACAAAAACATTTAAAAACATGCAGATATGCTTCAAAATACAGGAAATATCATTTGATTGTGTTTTTATGTGTTGCAAATGCAAAAGGATTGAAAAACAGGTGAAAACGAACAAAGTTTGCATAATTGGCAGTTTCAGTCCCTGAACTTTCACAAGTTGTCAAAATTAGTCCTTTAAAGTTCAAGTTTGCAAAATGGCAACTTAGGTCCCTGAACTTTCAAAAGTTGTCAAAATTAGTCCTTGGTTTTCAAAAAAAAATGGAAAATTATCTTTTATGGTCCTTGTACTATTCATCTATGGCAAGAATGACCTTTGGAAATAGTTTTGGATTTTGGCAGCATTGGTCCTTTGATTTTCAGATTACTACAACTTTGGTCCCTAAGGTTTTAACCAAATCCAATTTCTATCCTAAAATAACTAAACCCAGCTAACAAATAAACCCAACCCATCACCAATTTCCCCAAGCCCAATCATAAAATAAACCCGATCCAACCCTTTTTAGATAAACACCCAGAAGTTTAACTCAAAGTCAAACTTCTCTTCTTCAATACCACACCCCGCCAAAACCAGAAACCCACCCCCAGCTGGCTCCTCCACCTCATCCCTCCTCCTCAACATGCTACCTAACAATCCAAATACATTTAATGCTTGTTCCCATCGCTAATCAGGACCAAATGCATTTCTACTCACACCAGTTTTCCCGCCAAAAAGTGAAATGGATGATTAGGATTGATTCTAGCAAAAGGAGTGGTGGGATTTAATCAGAAGGATGAGGACAAGCTTTTTGGATATCTATTTAAAGAAATGAAGACCAAGAATAAAGATTGTCACCAGTTTTAGACCACTTCGTAGTGTAAAATTTATTTAAATGTCTGTTCCAGTTTAAATTTCAGTTCTCATTGTAATTTCAAGTTTATTTCAAGTTAACTTTTACTTCTGTATTGTAATCATTCCAAGTTCCATAAGATTTCATGTTTTAATGTTTCTTGTTAATTCGTATTAAGTCATATACACTGATTAAAAGTTACACAAGCTCGTTTACCCTTCATACAAGCTCAGATAAGCTTATTGTAGCTTTTCATGAGCCTGTATTAGACTCTAGTAGTTTAATTTAGAAAAAACCAGAAAAGTCAACAAAAGTCAACATTTCAAGCAAATAAGCAATTGGGTGGAGTTTAGTTGGAGTGTTTAAGCTGGAATGGGTTTAACTTGGTAAGTGACAAACCAGGTTTAAGTCCTGATCAGTTTTATTTTCTTCATAGCCCCATTCAGTTGTAAGCTTTTTTCCTGTTTTCTTCATTATTTCCATGTACTGTATCAATGCTTATTTTTAGCTTATTATAATTGTTTACTGCTTATGTATAGTTTATAAGTAAATTTCATCAATATAATCAGTAGTTAAAAAGCTTTTTCTTTATTTTTCTTAAAAAACCTTCAAAAAGCCAAAAATAGCTTATGTGTAGGATAGTTTCTCAAACTGCTTAATTTCCATTCAAAAGTGCTAATTAATACTTTTTATACTTAGTTGTCAACTTATAATTCCAAATCCAAGCTCAAAACCTTCTGGTCTAGTTTTAAAATCAAATCAGCACTTGTTAAAGGCTGTTTGGATCAAGCTCATTCTAGGGTCTATTTAACCTCTACTGTTCATTGACCACTTGATTAGTTTTGATCCTGCATTTAATAGGTTAGATCAGCTGTTAGTGATAAGTTTTCAGTTGTTTTTAGTGCTTTGGAGATTTTGGACCCACAGGTGTAATACTAGAGCCTTCACTGCGCTATATAAGCCCCAACAAGCTGAGGCTTATTTAGTGTTTCTTTTTGGCATTAGTTGGTATGTTTTAGTGTGTTTAGAGTATTCCCAAGTTTTGGTTTTGTGTCATTGAGAATTACAGAGTTAAGGTTTAAAAGTTCTTCACTGCTGCATCATTTCTATTTCTGCTTTTATCAGCTTTTTCTTTTGATCTTATCTGCTTATTCAGTTGGTATCTTTGCATGATTTTTGTTTTTATCAGTAGTTTATAGGTTAATCTTTATCTGTTTTTGCTTTATTCTGAATTTGTAGCTTATTTACCTACTTATTTCTTGGCTTCTTTTAAGCTATTTTCCAAAAACTTCCCCTGTGTCAGGGGAGTTGGAGTTATCTGCTTGTTTTCATAAGCTCACACAGAGCTTATTAGTGGGACCCAGGGCTTGACCCTTAGCTTTTTGGAAAGCTCTCATAGCTGTCTCTTTAGTCCAGTGCTTATTTTCCACTTTGCAGCTTATTTAATAGGGCTGCTATCAGCTTTTTGTTTGTCCCATCTCCTTGGGTATACTGAGTAATCAGTATATACCAGTGTTCATAAGCAAATTCATAAGCTCACTCAGAGTTTAATAGTGGGACCCAGTGTGAGATTCTTGGCTTTTTGGGAGCCTCAATAAGCCAACTTATTACATCCAAGCTTACTTTTGACCTCTGATCCTTTGCCCCTAGCTAAATTTGGCCTACAAAATACTTGCAGGCCTGTTTGGTTGATAGGGTTAAGTGGATTTGCTTATTTGCTACTTTAAGCTTATTCAGTGCTTATCTTTTGTACTTTTTATTCATTCCAGTTCACTTAACTTATTTTCATCCTATTTTGCCTTTGTTTCCTTTTGTTTAGCTTATTTGGTAGCTTAGTTGGGCTTGAATCATCAATTCAAGCCATAATCTCAGCTGATAAGCTTATAAGCTCTATTCTGCTTATTTTTTAAGTTTTAAAGTTTTTGTTTTCATTAAAGTTTGTTAATTATCAGTATTAAATAGTTGTGTAAAAGAAAAACCAAGAAAATCAAAACATAAAAAAGTGATAGCTTCTATTTAAGCCATTTGGCTTATTTTACTGCTTTTTCAATAAGCACTATTCATTTTTGTATTTTTCCTAGCTTCCTGTACTTATTTAATATTTCTATAAAAAGTTTAAGATTTTTCTCCGGTCATTTAGTATTTATTAGAATTTTTATTAGTTTAAAAAGTAATTAAATAGTAATTAATTAATAATAATTAAATAAATAGTCAAATAAATAATTTTCTTTTTCCAATAATTTTCTTTTATCATTTGGATTCTAAAAATATAATTTTCACATCCGTGGGATTTATATTGGTCAGAATTCACGTTTTATTTTGTACGTTTACGTAATTTTTATTTAAACGTACGTTTTTAAGTTTTAAACGTTTTTAAGTTATTTACTTTCGCATAATCATTCTTATAGCTTGTTTAAAGCTATTCTCTTTTATTTCTTTAGTCCAACCAATCAAAAAACCCCTTTTCCATTCAATATTCGCCAGATCACAGATCCGTTCTATTACAGTGTTCACACCTCGTTGGGACTTAACGACCCGGGGATACACTAACTCCTTGGATAATTGCATTATGCCCTAGATTGTTTGACTCTTGTTGACCATTTACTTGGTCAATATTAGTTGACCGTTTGGGGCCGATCATCTTTCATGGATTGCATTTCCCCATCCATAGCAACTTGCCATTTATCCTTCTCAGGACTATTAATGGCAGCCCTATAACTAGTTGGCTCATCAAGATCCCCTAGTATAGTTTCCTCACACTCTATGTTTAAACATAGATGTTCAGGAGCTTTTGTAGATCTTGTAGATCTACGGATGGGTACCACTTCAACTTCAGGTGGAGGACCTAAACTTTCAGGTTCCACAGGAAGTACGTTAGTGTTCTCAGAAGGTGACGTATCTTCTTGATCATTTTCAAGATCATATACTCTCCCACTGAATTCTTGAGACAAGAAACTTTCCTCAAGGAATTCACCATACCTAGCCACAATGACTTTATTTTCTGGTGGGAAGTAAAAGTAGTAACCCCTTGTTTCCTTAGGGTATCCTACGAAGATACACTTAACAGATCTTTGTTGGAGTTTGTCAGGTGAGTCACGTTTAACAAACGCCTCACAACCCCAGACCTTTAAGTAAGACAAGTTGGGAGCTTTTCCAGTCCATAATTCATATGGAGTCTTATCAACCTTCTTAGTTGGAACCATATTTAATATGCGAACAGCACTTTCAAGAGCATAGTCCCAAAAGGATAAGGGAAGAGTTGTAAGATTGAACATAGATCGTACCATATCAAGCAATGTACGATTTCTCCTTTCAGATACACCATTTTGTTGTGGAGTATAAGGAGAAGTGAGTTGTTGGACAATACCACACTCAGCTAGATAATCTTTAAACTCTTGGCTTAAATATTCACCACCACGATCGGATCGAAGAGCCTTATTCTTCTTACCGAGTTGTAATTCTACTTCACTTTTAAAAACCTTGAATGTCTCAAAGACTTCATGTTTGTGTTTAAGTAAATAAACACAACCATAACGACTATAGTCATCCGTGAAGGTTAGGAAGTAGACAGCACCGCGTTTAGACACATGTCTAAGTGGACCACACACATCAGTGTGTATCAATCCAAGTAGATCCAAAGCCTTTTCCATATTGCTATGAAAAGGTTTCTTTGTCATCTTTCCAGATATGCAAGATTCGCATTTATCAAATGAATCATCATTGATATTTTCCAAAAGCCCATCATGTTGCAGCCTTTCCATGCGTTTCTTGCCTATATGAGCAAGAGGACAGTGCCATAAATAAGATGAATCCAAGTTCGACTTGATTCTCTTATTGCCAATTCTATACATAGAATTATTTCTGTTGGATACATGATTTTCCATGTCTATTTCAAACACACCATTTACTGGAATAGCATTAAAGTAAAAAACAGAATTTAAAGAAACAGAAATTCCATTATTATTAAATGCGTGTTCAAAACCAATATCCAACAATAAAGAAACTGAAATAACACCTCTAACAATAGACGTTGCATAATGACAATTGTTCAATACTAAAATTAAACCCGAAGGTAAAACAAGATCAAAAGTCCCTATGGCTTCTACTGCTGCACGTATTCCATTTCCCACGTACAAGTAGCATTCCCCATAGTTCAGCTTCTTCGCTCCTCTAAGCCCCTGCGATGTATTACAAATGTGAGTACCACATCCTGTATCATATATCCAGGCATTTTGGCTATGAGGAAAAGAAAATAATTCAACCATAAAAATACCTGATGTGCTGGCGCCATTCCCAGCCTTGGTATTTTTATTCTTGCGACACTCCTCAAGCAGCAATGGATAGTCCCTCTTCCAATGTCCAGGAGTGTGGCAGTGGTGACAAGCAGCCATATCCTTCTTCGGATAATCCTTCTTGGGAGGAGGATTCTGCTTCTTGGGCTTCTGCTGATAGGTCACAACCTGTTTTCCTTTGTCAGCTTTCCCTTTGCCCTTCTTGTTTACATTATGCGGTTTACCGGGCTTAGCAACCCTACCACCTCTAATTGCCATCGCAGCAGGTGTAGGTGCTTTCTTAGCGAGTCCTTTCTCATAGTCGATAAGCATTGCATGCAAATCACTAAACGTCTTCCCCGTGCAATGCATGTTAAAGTTGCGCACAAACTCACCATACAATTCCTCATTGAGGGATCTATTGATGAGGCCAACTTTCACATCT
Organism: Artemisia tridentata subsp. tridentata; assembly: GCA_021014915.2. NCBI lineage: Eukaryota > Viridiplantae > Streptophyta > Magnoliopsida > Asterales > Asteraceae > Artemisia > Artemisia tridentata. Next base: position 220,940,043 of record CP139508.1, read on the forward strand.
TCCACGTACCCGCATCCAAGTGTGTCCAATTGGTCAAGATATCCTTTCATCGCCAATACATGGGCACTTACGGATTTAGTTACCTCCTGCTTACACTTGGCTATAGAATCTAGCAAGTCATATAGCTCTGCCGTTGGAGGTTTCTCAAACATTCGTTTGAGTTCCTCAATCATATCCATCGGACCCAATTCTCAAACTGCTTGCACAGCTGAGTATCCATCCCTGATAGCATGAGACAAGCCACATCATTGTGCATGTCATAGGCATTGTTGTACTCTTCAAGTATTGCATTTGAAGAGTTAGCAGGTGGGACAACAGGAAGAGGCTCAATAAGATAATTAAAACGTTTGGCCATCCTAAGAACAATCCTTAGGTTACGGTACCAATCGTTAAAATTCTTAGACCCAGTCAATTTCTCTCTTTCAATCATCATTTTGAAAGCAGAGGTCATGTTTGACATGTTTGTGTTGTCAGGGTTGGCCATTTCTACAGAAAAAAATTCAAAAGTTAGTACTTTCGATAATTAAATTTTCCAAGAAAATTAAACACCCATGGTAAATAACCATTTAATTTTCACTGAAAACTAGGATTCAAAGTGATGTCGTTTCATTACATCAAACTGAGGCTGCTAGTAATGAAAGTAACCAATAAGGTACGGGTCAATCCCAATTGCCAATATCCAATTGCAATTCCTAGAATCATGGGACTTACATTATTTTGCCAACATCAGTTGCAAATGTAAGCATGTTTCATCCCCAAATCTTTATGCCTTGACGCCGTTTCATTACATCAGCTGAGGCTGCTAGTAATGAAAGTGCTCAATTAAGTTAACCAATTTAGAAACATGTAAATTGAAGCCGTTTCATCACATTCAGCTGAGGCTGCTAGTAATGAAAGTGCTCAATTTACCCCTTTTGACTACCAATCTTTGAATCATTACATCAGCTGAGGCTGCTAGCAATGATAGAATGTAATCTTAGGTGTTTCCGTATTAATTGGTTGGCATATTACTTAAATTTTAAGGGTATAAATTTTGATGTGTATAATCAAAATATGTACAAAGATGTCATGCATTCATCTTTGTATCATATGTTTCAAAACAGTTTACTCATTTGTTACATTAATAAGCTCAAATCATCAAAGTTTTAATTAATGGCGTTGAGAAACTTACAACATTGCCTTAAGATGCTTCGTACGTTATCATGGTGTACTTGGTAAGTCTAAAATTATCACACAGGCGAGCGGAGGGGCAAACGTCTACCCGAAGGCTAATTAAAAACGTGCCCCTTTAAGGTCACAATTTAATGCGTACTAACCTTATACCCATTTTATAGTTTGTTAATTTTAGGTCCGCCGCTTCGACCACTTTTGTACAGTCGCATCAATTAATTAAACACTTATGACTTTCTTGCTTAAAACAATTATGTAGTAAATTATTAATTGCTAGTTTCGCCAGGGAGCAAATTACCGTGCGAAGCGAACCACTATCGGCACATAAGACTTGGCAATTAAATAAATTTACCACAAAGGTTTCATAGTTATTAGGTTCATTTATTTTTTATTCAAAAATTACCCTCTTTGATGTTACAATCCATCATAATTAAACACAAAGAACAAGTAATTAAAAAAATAAATAAACACTTAATAACACATATATGATCATTAACAATATCATATAGCCACATGCAAACCTTTTGATAAATCCTATTAATATTCTATGTGAATTCTTAATGTATATAATTAGTAAAACTCCCATTGGTTTTTGAGCTCATTGTGCCCAATGGTCCACAGACGCCAAATAACTTGGCCGCGTAAGTTTTAGATAATTACATACCACATTGCACATAACAAATTAATATATATATATATATATATATATATATATATATATATATATATATATATATATATATATATATATATATATATATATATATATATATATATGTATTATTTAGGGTCTTCCCTAATTTAAGATTTATCTTAAAAATCATGTAGCAATTAAACATAAAACATTCCATGACAAAACATGCAAGATTTTGTCATGGATCCCATATTGCACTTTAAATCATGTAACACATATTTACAAGCCAATAATGTACGCAATCTAATTAATGACATCACATAGGTACTCATTAATTAAACACTTAAAATTGCATGCAATCCTATGGTTTCTACAAGTTTTAACAAAAAACTAAAACCCTAAAAATTTAAATATGGGTGTCGACCCAATATCAAAAAAAATTAAGAGTTTATAAAATAAAACCCTAGAACAAAAAATTGCATGTATCTATACAACAAGATTCAATTTTAAGGTTTTTAGTAATTAATTACATGTTAAAAACGGGCTCATGATGCCACTGTTAGAATATTAGAATTATAAATCTATAAACTAATAAAAATAAACAATTAACATCAAAGCACGCACAGCGGAATATGGATTTACAATAACATGTAAATAATTAACTAATAAATTAAATAGATGCGTACCTTTTGATTCCTAGCAAGAATAAGGAATCGGATCACCATGAACAAAGTATAAACCCTAATTAGGGTTTAGGATGGATCGAATAGGGCAACAACAACAAGCTAAAGGAAGCTTGTACTCCGTTCTTATACACACGTAATACTAACGTTTCAATGGGAAAAACTAGGTTCTAATTCACAAGCAAATCAAACACTTATTTGTTATTGATCAAACGAAAATCCCAAAGTATTTGGGAAGTGTGGATCGACTAACACAAGAGAAAAGAGGAAGAGAAGAATAACTTGCTAGAGAATTAGGGTTAGGGATTAACAGATAGAATGGGGTTGTATTTATAGGCACCCAAAACTTCTCCTCCAAGCTACCAAAATCGACAACCATAAACCCCTAGGGGTATTCGGCCGACTTTAGCCCAAAGAAGGCATTCTAGATCCTTCTTTGCCTCTCTTTCACTTTTAGTCCTTTAACGACCGTTATCTCTAACTCCGTTAAGTACTAACGACTGTTAATTTATTTGTTAGTGAAATGAATGAATAATATATAAAACTATATTTAATTATTCAAACCATTGAGAGTCTTACGTATTGTGTGCAATACCGAAGTCTCGGGTTCGAAACCGGTCATACAAATATTAATTAAAATCCATAAACTCTAACAATTCTTCGTAAAATGATACTAAACCTCGTCATGAATACCAAATATTTATGTTTCTACCAAATGGTTTGTGTCTCAATGGTACTCATATATGAGAAGGTCCACAACCAAATGGTTGTAGTTTCAAGTACTGCTTAGAATATGTGAGATAAATTTGTGGTATAAATATTGTGAGATAGTTAAAAATTATGGTTCTAAAAAAATAAAAATAAAAAATTCTGTTTCTTTTGATTTACTTCGATGTTTCAGAATAATGAGGCACCTACAGGGCTACAGGCTACAGTATCGATAACCTATTAAGCTTTAAAAAGAATTAAATAAATCTGAATCGACACATTTCTAAGAAAACAAACATGTCATTTTCATGTATGACCGATGATAAATGGTGTTGTAATTTTTAAGTTCACCGTTATGTACAACTAACCGATAGTTATATATCCTTAATGATATATTAGGGAAGTACATTATTATGTTGATGATGATTAGGCCAATGCACTCCTTCTCTTGAACAAGGTAAAGGTGCTGAATGTGCAATGTAGGTAGGGTATTGTTGGCCCGGCATGACTACCGAAAAATCTGAAGCATATGCCGGTTGCACCTATCACAAATCAACCCACAATCTGCTTTAGTGAATAGACAAAACTCACAAAAGTAAAATGAAATTGCTTTGAGCACTTATGTGTTATGATGGATTGATACAACCCGTCATTGTATTACAGTTCTGAGTGTGGACTTACTTGTGGTTGTTGATCTACGAGCTTGTGCATTTGTCTTGATTCCTGAGGAGAGTGATCAGTGCCATGTTGTGGCAAAGGGAATGAATCATTTGGTTTAAATAGATGTTCGAATATAGCCATTATAAGAAACATTGATATTAACACGGCAGTGGCAACAAAACCGAAAGAAATAGCATTCATTGACGACCCAAAATTCTTCCATGGAACTTCACCATCACCTCCTGTTTGAGGCGAGCTATGGGGCGAATCCGTGTACATATTCCATGGTTTTGATCTTTCCGAATTGAAATCATCCATAGTTGTGCTTTGTAATTCTTTCTCCTGCCATATATAACAAAACAAGAAAATTTCAAAAAATATCAAGATCTTTCCAAATATAGTAATTAAGTTTACATGGCATATGCAAATCATAGCGCAATCAACACTAACAAATAGAGCAACAAGCATTTTCTAGAGATTATATTAGAGACCACTGACATATCATTCTAGCTAGTGTGACTGGATTAAACAACACACAAGTATGACATTCAAACTCATCAACCTCAAATCATGACGTTGGTTCATATACTAAAGAAACGCATGTTTTAATTAGGAAAACAGATACGAACGTAGTTACCTGTTTCTAACCGTAGTATTCAAGTTTTGCTTCTCTGGAATACAGTTGAGGAGAAAGAAATCTTTGTGTTTGTATAAAAACAATACTCCACTGTGAGTCGATTATATATTAGCAAGAACAAAACTCAAGACAAATCACAATATCTTGATGTGTGCAAGGATACTTGATTCCTAACTTGATGAATACTATACCTTACTTGTTGCCTAGAGCAACCATAAGAATTATAATGAGAAAACCTCTTTATAATAAAATCAAAAGCATGGGCCTTTGTTGTCTGGAGAGTCACAACAACAGTGACTTATTGGTCCTTTTTTAAAGCAAAATATTTTAACTTTTCATCTGATCCTTGAGCTGGCCCCTTTTTTTAGTATTTAGTATCTTTTTTTTATAGGTAGCAAATTACAAAGGTTAAAGAGGTATGATAATTAGTACTAGTATGGAAAATATGTGAAAGAAAATGTTAAAATTGAAGTGATAGAACATGTTTTCAAATAAACGGGTTAAAATGGTCAATATGTGCTTTCCTTTCTTGATTAGTTCTCAGGTAAACCAACAACATCTTATTCATTTTACGTTGCTTAAACATCTGTAAAACAAATACTATATACTAGACACAACACGTTAGGGTCTTGACGATATTTGTTTAGGGATTCTGCAAATCTGTCGATGAAGACTTTCTTTGCAGTTTGCCTAGCCTAATCGGACCAGACCCGGATAGATGGAGAAACATGACACATTCCACGATATTTGTTTAGGGATTCTGCAAAGAACTAAAGGGACCTATTTTTATAAATTATTGAAATCTTTCCAAAATTTAGGATGTGGACTGAACATCCAACAACCCCACAAAAGTATAAATATAAAACAAAATTAAAAAAAAAAAAAAAAAAAAAAAAAAAAAAAAACGTGTAGAAGAAATGAAAAGGAGAATCAAAGTTAGATATCATACAGCTATGTAGCCATGATTCAAGCCAAGAAACAAATGCTACAAAGGTTGATGTTGACCCACTTCAACACATATTCTGTTTGTTTTCTTTAAACATGGTATCTGATTTCATATAAGTTAAGAACAGAAACCAAGGAGAGTGCATTTTCACCTTACACCTTAGCGCCACCTCAGCTTTCTCTCTCCTCTCACTTCCTCTCACACCCGCTCACTTATTTGGTCACCTTACCCTCAAATTTCATTAAAATACCCACTTTATACAAATATACCCCACTAAATACCACACACACACACACACAAACAAATATAAAACAATATAAAAATAAGAATGGAGCCCACAAATAGTGAACAAAACTCGATGACCTCTTCACCTTAAGAGCAGAGGGTAACGTCGTACTGTTCTTCTGGTGCCGTTCTCCAAAAGTACTGGTACGTTAGCAAAACACTAAACGGCACCAGAAACCCATAGGCACCACATTTTGTGTCGTTACAGTTAGCACCAGAAAATGTGGTGCAGTTCTCCTTTTTTTTCATTTACATAAAATAAAGAGTAAACTCCAAAATACATCCATGTGGTTTACCCCAATTCGTACTATACATTCCTCTCGCAAATGTTTCAACAGATACATCACTCCGTTAGTAAAGTTAACCTATATACATCCACCCATTAAAAAAAGGACAAACGGCGCAAATTATTTCTCTGTTATCTTCTGACGAGATAGAAAACATTTACACCTTTAGTCCTCTGGGTTAACTGTATTTGCACCGTTAGTCTTTTTTTACATTTTCGTCTATTTTTTTATGTTTTCATCCGTTTTTTTTACTTTTTCGTCCGCTTTTTTAGGTTTTCGTCCGCTTTTTTACGTTTTCGTCAGTTTTTTAAGTTTTCGTACGTTTTTTACGTTTTCGTCCTCCTTTTTACGTTTTCGTCCTTTTTTTACGTTTTCTTCTGATTTTTTTCGTTTTCGTCCGTTTTTTCGTTTTCGTCTGTTTTTTACGTTTTCGTCCGTTCTTTACATTTTTGCTCATTTTTTACGTTTTTGTCTGTTTTTATGTTTTCGTCAGTTTTTTTTACGTTTCTGTCCGTTTTTTTTATCATTTTTTTTACGTTTTCGTCTGCCTAACGGAGCGATGTATCCGTTGGTTAACTTTTACTAACGGAGTGATGTATCTGTTGAAACTTTTGCGAGAGTGATGTATAGTGCGAACCGGGGTAAACAACAGGGATGTATTTTGGAGTTTACTCTAAAATAGAACATACATAATATTAACTAAAATAAATTTCATTAAATAAAAGAAAAATACACATTACATTAATTAAAAAAAAATTACATAAAAATAAAAACCTAGTACATAAACATAGAAATAAAATAAAAAAATACGAAAAAGACATTAAAAAAAGGACATTAAACCTAGTACTCTTCGGTTGGATACTTGGCTTGGATTCGTGCTTTTTGGGCTTTGACAACCGTCGATCGGATCCATCTTGCTTGTATCCATTTGTAGCCCTCGCATCTCATCGGCAATCTTTTGAGATTCATATAAAGTAACTCTCGCGAGTGACTCTCGTTCGACCTGTTGTTTATGTTGATGCAAATAATGTTCTAAAAACGTTATTTATATCTTTCGATAACTTCACGTTTTGAGGATGACAAAATGTGAAAACACTTTACGTTAAAATTAATGTAATAAAGTTTTTAGTCGAAAGATCTCATTTCTACATAAATCACTCTAGGTATGCACAAACAAATTTACAACTTGACAAATGATCAAAGAAGTGAATTTGTGTTTTAAGACATCACATTTTTAATGTGACAAAATATTTTTTCAAAAATATACTTTACAAATTATTTTTGAATAATTAAGAAATGCTTTATTGGAAAAATAAGTTCAAATATCATTACAGCTATTTTTTCCCCATAAATCAGCTCTAAACTTCCCCAAATAAGTTTTCACCAGAAAAGACAAAAAAAGAAGCGTTTTTGTCTGGCACGGTACCACGGTACTACTAAATTTAATGGTACCGTGGGTGATTTAATGGTACTGAGTCCCCATAACGGCTAGAATTTTTCTGCATATAAATACCAGCCCTCTTCATAGCTTTTGGCATCCTTTTTCACACAGAACTTTCTGAGTTCAATACCCTTATCACATTTTCTCTTCTTGATCATTTACTTTAGTTTTCTTTTGTTTAAGAGTGACCCAATCATCCAACCAAGTGATCACCTTCATTCCACTTTTAGTGCAAGAGAAGAACACAAGGTATCCAAGAAGATACAAAGTATTGTAGTTGTAGTTAGAGCACTTAGAACATTTGTTACACACTTGTTGTATCCTTGCATACATCAAGTTCATTTTTCTTTTGAGAGTTTGTGAGAGAAGATCATTGTGATCTTATAGAGATATTGATTATCTCTTGTAGCTTGTGAGCTAGTGTGTTGATCAAGGATAGATCGGGTAGATCGAATCAAGTGTGTCGATTGTGTGAAATAGAAAGGATCAAGTAGATCGTGGTAGATTGGTGCTAGCTAATATTAGCACTCGACATATAGCTTAGTGTCGGAAATTTGATAAGCGACGTTGTACGGCCACCTGAAGGGAGGTTTGTTGACATAGTGCTTGAAACTCTCGAGTGTGGTACTCGGGGAGTGGAGTAGGGCGAAGAAGAGCTTCGTGACCAAACCACTATATATCTCTTTGTCCCGGTTTGATTTTTCCAACTCTTTTCTTTACATTCATTGTTTATTTTTCATATTATAGTGTAGTGATCATATTGGTGTTGATTGATTACACATAAGATTCGAATCAAGGTTTTTCAAAAGTAAAGTTTTAAAACAACTCTTTTCTTTACATTCATTGTTTATTTTGCCAAACGCCCCAATTCCATTGTTTTCGAAAAATTTCACGAAACTAAGATCATGAAACATTTTTCATGCATTGTTGATGCAAACTAAATTTTTTTTTGCATGCATACATGATCTCACAAATATTAATCTAATTACATAACTAATATGTATTTTTCGACATATTTGTTTGAGCTAAAGTGAAGATTAGGAGTGTTTGGGTAATCTCATTAGTTTTGTTTTAGAGTCGAGATTACCGCACCTTCACATTGTTTGCATTTAGGCACACACACTAGTAATGTGACCATCAAAATGCAACAAGTTAACATATGCATATTTAAATTTTTGTAGGTAAAAATGCCTCGTATGGATTACCAAGAGACCAAAAATTACATTCCTATCCAAATCAATGATCCAAACATCTCTGATGAGTAAAAAGCTTATCTCCTTATAGTCCAACATCAATATATACACGAAGGTCGTGTAGTCGATGCTTATTTTTTTCTTTTGGATAACATTCAAGCATGTTTTCCTACGATTCAATTTGATTTTTTATACAAAATAAATGATCAAATTTGTCCTCGTTTCATTCTCGAATTCTACAGTCGTGTTCGTACCTTCAATGATCTTGAAGGTAATGTCTATATTGATTTTGGATTCAAAATGAAAATATCATTTTATCCATCACCGAACTCGGGGACATTCTAGGTGTCCCTTCCCATGGTCAATGTGCCTACACAGAAGACCATTCCTTAGAGTCACTTCACTATCATCATGAAATTGAAGGTTCATTCCTCACCGATATTCCCGACATCGCAAGCATAAAGCAACATGTCCAAATTCCTCGAGTCGCCAACACGTACCAAAAACGTGATGGTTCCATTGTCCAGCTCGACCCCAACCGTATATTCCTAAAAGAGCTCATTCCCAATCTCAAAAATTGGGAACTCCTTCTACGTGAAAATGTCTTGTGTCTTGCGGGCAACCGGGATCATGTTCCGGAAAGTCTTTCCCATATGCTATATTGCCTTAGTAACGAGGAGCCATACAACCTCGCTTACTACATGGCAAAGAGAATGGCAAACATCCACAGTCGGACCGATAAGCTCATGCCATACGGTATATTGCTTACTCGTCTCTTCCGTTGGGTTATGGAAATTACCCACATCTTAATAGTGTCGACTATTTTCTTGTTAATCCCGCCATGAAACCTCTTGGGGGACCACAACGTCGCACAAAGCAACGTAGTGACAAAGGGTCCAAACGTGGTCGTAAATCCACCTCCGATGCTACCTTCTCCTCTTCCTCTTCCTCCTTTCATCATGGAACGTCATCCCAACCTATGGATGAGGATGATGATGATGTGAACGAAGAAGGAACGTCTCGTACTCGTACTCCCTCTCCTGACACTTTCTTTCGTAACCTCGACACGTCATCGTTCGAACCAACAACCGACCTTCCTTTCAATCAAACCAACTTAAGTTCAGGGATGAGAAGGCAAACAACAATGTAGAACCGACAAGTGTCGTTGCATGAGCAAACGATCGGGGGTTCAATTCTATTGGAAAAGCACTCAAGGGGATCGGGAACAAGATTAAGATGTTGGGGAAGAAAAGAGATTAGATAATACTAACTTAATTAGTATCACTAACTCAAGTAGTATTAAACTATTATTAATGGGGTCTTGGTTACGGCCATCTAGCATTAACAAGTTTGAATTTACTTGGTATTTCTTACTTGGCATTGATAACTTTGATTAGTTGATAAAGCTTAATGCTTAATTAAATATCTAGTTCACATCCTTTGTTTTACATTTTTTTCTTGCATGCACTAGATGATCAAATTGCTTGATATGATGCATGCTTAATAGTAGCCTAAACTTAGATAATCACATGATCTTATTAGTTGCTAGTTGTGGCTAGTGTTAGGAAAACTATGTGATTATTCTTTAGTGAATTGAGGCATTAGGATTTGCTGCAAATAGTTCCCCTAGTATTCCCTATTTAGGCAGCCTAGATCCTGCAGAACTGGAAAAAATATCAACTGCAGGTCACAGCACCACTAAATAGGGCACGACACCACTAAATTTAGTGGTACCGTGGATCATCTAGTGGTACCGTCCCATGGGTAGACGTTTTTAACTGTTTGCTTTCACTTTTTGACTTTCTTTTCCCCAGAATCTGCAAACTTATGCTGATTCCAACATTCCCAATTCCCTAAATCCACCATCCTATCGATCCTTGCATGCCTTGATTTGGCTATATAAGCTCTTATCATGAATGCATCTCCCTCACCATCACACATTCACCATACACATATCATGTCTTCTACCATGGCTACTACTTCTCACCAAGCAAAGAAGCCAAGGTTCAAACTCAAACCAACCAATGAGATAATTCTCATTGATATTACTTTGGATGATGATGAAGATATCCACACACCACTAGCCTCAACCAATTCATCCACATCCATCTCTACACCTTTGGCTCCATCAAAAGCCCCTTCAACCAAGCCTACCTCATCATCATCTTCCACCATTAGGACATCCACATCTTTACCTTCACCTAGTCCTCCACAACCATTAGCACTCACATTCACCCTATCACTATCAACTCCCTTTGAGCTTGGGTCCAACACATCATCATCTTCCGCCTCACCATCACCACAACCACTAATGGGTCACCCCATTCTTTATCCCCTGCAGCCACATACCCTAAGTTGTGCATGTTGTCATCACAACCAAAACCACATAATTAACCTTAGGAATGAAATGAGCCTCATGTTTTTCGACCTTGAGCATCTCCTCATACCACCATAAGGACCCATCATACCACCTCCTCCACCAACTAATAACCCAAACAACTAAACATCTTTAGTTTAGTTTCCAAAATAAAATTTTAGGACCCCTTTTTACATTTGAAGCAAATCTTAGGGCCCCGTATCACTTAAGATTTTTATATGCTTCTTGTAGTTTGTTTTCATTATTTTGTCGTTGTAGTCATACTTATGTACGACATTTGTTTTATGAATGAATGGGCGTTCTTTGTGATTGTTTTGTTTTTGAAGGCTTGGCTACTTAGTCATATTTCTGTGGTTGGATATTTGTCGTGATTGCTACATGTTAGATATTGTATACTTGTCATCTAACTTTGTTTTGTAGCAAGAATCATTGCTCGATTCCTTGGTGTCCTCCAAACGAGGGGGAGTATACATCAAGCGGGAGCTTTAGCAACCTTTTTGCTTCGACAAAAAGGGGGAGAAATGGGATGTAAACTCATTAAAAACTTGTTAAAATTAATTTTAACTTAAAATGAGTTTATGTTTTGTCATCATCAAAAAGGGGGAGATTGTTGATGCAAATAATGTTCTAAAAACGTTATTTATATCTTCTGATAACTTCACGTTTTGAGGATGACAAAATGTGAAAACACTTTACGTTAAAATTAATGTAAACAAGTTTTTAGTCGAAAGATCCCATTTCTACATAAATCACTCTAGGTATGCACAAACAAATTTAGAACTTGAAAAATGATCAAAGAATTGAATTTGTGTTTTAAGACTTCACATTTTTAATGTGACAAAACATTTTTTCAAAAATAAACTTTACAAATTATTTTTGAATAATTAAGAAATGTTTTATTGGAAAAATAAGTTCAAATATCATAACAACTATTTTCCCCACCAAAATCAGCTCCAAACTTCCCCAAATAAGTTTTCACCAGAAAAGACAAAAAGATGAGCGTTTTTTTCTGGCATGGTACCACGGTACTACTAAATTTAGTGGTACCGTGGGTGATTTAACAGTACTGTGTCCCCATAACAGCTAGAATTTTTCTGCCTATAAATACCAGCCCTCTTCACAGTAATTGGTCATCCTTTTTCACACATAACTTTCTGTGTTCAATACCCTTATCACATTTTCTCTTCTTGATCATTTAGTTTAGTTTTCTTTTGTTTAAGAATGATCCAATCATCCAACTAAGTGATCACCTTCATTCCTCTTCTAGTGCAAGAAAAGAACACAAGGTATCCAATAAGATACAGAGTGTTATAGTTGTAGTTAGAGCACTTGTAACATTTGTTACACACTTGTTGTATCCTTGCATACATCAAGTTCATTTTTCTTTTGAGAGTTTGTGAGAGAAGATCATTGTGATTGATTCGCGGGAATCAATGTGTAATTATTTCTATGGTAACACAAGTGAAGTATGTGTAACCTGGGTCGTTATCCCCAACGAAGGTTTGAATGGAACTCGTGATCTCAGTTCGTGAAACGTGTTTGAATGATGAAAAGGATGGAATTTTGGGTTTCTAAGCTAAGATAAGTGAACATGGATTAAAAACGATCTAAAAGGTAAGAAAAACTATAATCTAAAGCTTACGTGGCTAAAAACGTAAAGGAAAACTGAAAAGACGTTTAAACCGGGAAAACCCGAGCCTAAAACGTCAAAATGGTGAAATATTAACACTATGGGTGCAAATATATTTTTCCTAAGTTCTATTTAATAAACGAAAATTAAAAAAAAAAAAAAAAAAAAAGAATTACATTTTTCTGATAATTATATTAATGATTATGAATTAAAAACTATTTTAAAAAGAAAAATACTAAAAAAATATTAAAGCTAATCCTAAAATTACGAAATTTTTTCTGAAATAACTAGTTAGAATAACAGTCCTAGGAAAAATTCAAAAAGGGTCCCAGCTTATTGGAATAAGCTGGAACGAGCTTAAAAGGGGAAATAAGCAAAAGGTCTCAAAACTGGGTTAAATAGAACTGGTAAACACCCTTGGGCAGAAAAGACCCAAGGGCGCAGATGGATTTGTGTGTGTGGTGTGGGGCTTAGGAGGCTAGAGGTCACAGGTTCGAACCTGGCCTCTAGCTTTTTGCTAAACTATTTTATTTATTTATTTTTTATTATCTTTTAAAAACTAATAAGCACAAGCCAACAAGCAACTATTATAACTCAAACAATTTTTGAAACTTGAAAATAAGCACAGAATAAGGACTAATAATCAGAACAGCCAAGAAAAGGGAAAATAAACAAAAGCTAATTTCTAAATGGCTATTAAGCTAAAAATAAGCTAAAAGAAAACTCAAATAAGCTAAAGCAGATTAAGGACAATCTAAATTAATCAAATATCTAAGAATGAGCCATAATCTAAAGAAATAAGCTCAGAATAAGCTCAAAAAGCTCTATGAGGGCTGCTGATGCAGGGGTGCACAGGGCAAAAAGGGGTCATTTCAAGCTATTGAAAAGCTGGTATAAACAATTATTAAAAATAAACTAAAAATATGAGCAAATACACAAGCCACCAAACTCTATGCGTACCGAATTTCAGCTAAATTGGATTTAAGATGAAGAAATGAAAAATAAAAGAAATTTACTGCAGATTACAAAATCCAAAAAAATGCAGTCTGCTATTACTACTATGGACAGATTTTTACAAAAACTAAACTAAGGCTTATAGAACTAATTCAAGTACTGAGAATGGATTTAAAAAGAGACCTAAGGAAGCTATAAACAAGGGCTAAAAAGAACTTATTCCATATTAAGCTTATAAGAACAGTACTAGTGCTCAAATTACACTAATCCACTGAAAATCTAAAAATGCTTTAAATTAACTCAAGAGCTCCTAAAAACAGCTTAAATAAGTCAAATAAGGGAAGATTAAAAGTAACTAAGTTGCAAATGAACAGTCACCACCCATCTTACCCGTTTTAACCCATTGACCTAAACAGTCCTTAATGAAGGACTGTTTTATGAATTAAGCTAGAAAAGACCAAACCAAGCATGGATTTCTGAAAACAGACTAATTACCAACCAAATTAAAACCTAAAAAGCACTAAGTGAGCTCGGTTAAGCACTAGAATTAAGCAATAAGCAAAGTTGACCTACGTTGACTTTTTTTGAATATTTGGAAATTAAAACTGAATAAGCAATAGGGAATTAACAATAAGCTAACATGACCATATATAAGCTAAAGGAAACATAATAGAGAGCTTGTAAAGTTTGAATAGCAATTAATTCAAAATACTGAACTGTCATTATTCTTGAATTACAACTGAAAAGTACAAAGCTTTTGAAATTTAATCTAAGGATGAAATTTAAGGCACAACAATATTAAATTTAACTGAAATATCAAACTTATCAAAATTAAACTTAAAAGCTACACTACGAATGTGGTCTAAAAACGGTGACAAAAAAAATTGTGTGTGACTTCATTTCTTTAAATAGCCTTCCCAAAAGCTTCTCTGATCCTTCCTGAGCAAATCCCACTGGTCCAATTAGCTTAAAGTCATCTCAGCCGTTGATTGTGGTTTTGGCGGGAAAACACTTAGGGTGGATTACCAAGCTGGGAAAATGGAATCACGTGAGTAGTACTTAGACTAAGCTATAGGAGGGGGAAAGTAGCGTGTAGCAGTGAAAAGTTGAGGAGTGAGTTGATGTCAGGGAAAGGTAATGGTTTTGGTTTTGGCGGGTTTGAGGGAGAAGGTGGTTTTGACTATCTGGTTAAGCTAAAATAAGGTTGGGATAATTGGGCTTGGGTTTTTTTATTTGTTTAGTGGGATTTTAGGATTTAGGTTAAAAAGGGTTAAATGGGATAAGGTTAGGATTATTTTTGGTATTGTTTTAAAACTTGAGGGACCAAAAATGCCAAATAGGAAAAATTAATCCAAGGATCAATCTTGACATTTTAATATTCTTTGAGGTTGATTTTTGACAACTTGATCAATTTCTTGGTCCAAACTCATAAATTTCTTCCCCGTCCTCGGCTTTTCATGATTTTCCAATCTTGTGCTCGGTTTTATCCGTTTTTGCCCCGTTTTCAATCCTTTTGTACCTGAAACACATAAAAACACAAACTAAGGACATCTGCAGTAATATTTGGTGTATTTGGCTATTTTTAGCATTTTTTAAGTCTTTTATCGGTATAAAATGATGAGTATTTACACACTCATCAATCCCCCACACTAAACTATTGCTAGTCCCTAGCAATCCGATCATGTGAAGTAATGAAAGGACCAAAAGAATACCAAGTATACCCCGTTTTGACTTTTTATTTGATGCAAGAAATTTAAACTAGAACAAAAATAGATAACATGCTTGATTTCCAAAAACGGTATCATGGAACGGGATTCACACAAAATGGGTGGCTCCAGGGAATTGAAATCGTCATCCTCTTTTTTTATACTTCCAACTAAGCTTAAACTCAATGTGCAAATGTTTTTGTAAAATGCTAACGCTACTTATACTAATAATCTATGTAAGCCGAAACTTAACTTTTCACACCCACAATTTATTCAAGTTAGGTGACTGTGCTCATTTTCAAAATTTTGACCGCAAAAATCGACATTTATTATGGTTGTTATTTGTTTAAGTCAAATACTAATTTACCGGGAACCTCAAAAATCTAAGGATCGAAAAGGGCCTTTTCCATGTAGTGGCTTTCTTCTCGGCACATCCCAAACCAGTTGGTTTTAGGTGACCAGGCTTTTGACACCCCACAGAGAATAGTACCGGAATCAGCGGAATTTTGATTTCAAAGATTTGGGATATTCCCACTAAGCTAGTATTAAATACTTAAATAGATAACAACAAACGACCATTTAGAGATTAGAGATTCAAAGGTGAGATCACTCCATGTAACGGCTTTCTTCTCGGCACATCCCAAACCAGTTGGTTTTAGGTGACCAGGCTTTTGACACCTCACAGAGAATAGTACCGGAGCTTTCGGGGTCTTTGAAATCAACAATCTACTAAATTACCGTTTAACCTTTATGACAAAATTGACGAATCCAAGTTCAACTTCCGTTTTAAATTTAAGAGAAAGCAATTTTCTTACATTTATTAACATATACATCTTTATTTTTGCAACATCAAAACTTATTGCATTTTGCAATATCATTCCATTTTCTTATTTTGCAATATCATTCCATTTTTCTTTTCTTTTCATTTTCTCATTTTTTTTTTCATTTTTTTCACTTATATATATATATATATATATATATATATATATATATATATATATATATATATATATATATATATATATATATATGCTTTCTCAAAAATTAAAATAAAAAGTTGAACTCGGGCTCTATATCAAAATTGTATAAAAATTTGTTTTGCATAACAAAATGATTTTAACGTTCAAACGTTTGAAAACAGCACGTATTTATGTCAGATTAAGAGCTTCTGGGAGGAAAAGCCATAAATTACTTGTATAAGCTCTAAAGAGAACCAACTACTCTACGCTTAGCATTTTCATTTGCACAAATCGTAAAACCTTAGTCTAACCGTTAAGGAAGCAGCCAGATCAACACTCTGGCAGAGTCGGGATTCCCTTTGTTCTAACCTAATCAAGACTAAACACTTCTTTTTTATTGCAATTTCTTATCTAAAAACGAAAAAATTTTGAAAATTTTGGCCAAAACGGGGGTACTAGGGCACTAGAAGGTACACATGTGACAAAATTCGCGAGAATTCCCCCCCCCCCACACACTTAGAATTGAATATTGCCCTCAATATTCAAAGTACCGGCTATTATGCCGACACTTAGAACGTAAAAAGGTAATACTACTACCCAAGTGTGGGAACGAGTTCTTTTTTTTACAAAAAGGATTAAAAAGATATCCCTAGATAAACGTTAGCAAAAAGATCGGATATTGGGCGGCTGGATTGAAAACAGGCGCATCAATCATCACGATCTAAGGGAAACCTGCAAACAAGAGCAAACAACACACAAAACAAAGCATAGTAGAGGAATTCCCCCACACTTAGTGTCAGAAAATAGAAAGAAGTCAGAAACATGGGTTGTCACCCATGAAGTGCTAATGTTTTTTGTTAACCGAGTCACTAGCTTGACTCGACCCCGAATTCATTGGTTCATGGGGAAGCAAGTGGAAGAGAAAATCTCCATCGGACTTTCATTCAAAATGTTTTGATAAACATTGAAGTTCTTGAAAGTTCCACTCCGACGAGATACACCCGGCTCAAAAGAAAGAGAGATGTCGGGGTCAAAGATGGTGTCTTCACTCCTAAACGAGTGAAGGAAAGGACAAGCTACCTTATAGGAGAAGAAAGGTAGAAAAACTCGAACGGCATATGTGAAGTCAATATAATGGCGATCCTCAGAAGGCAAAGTCACATATGTCGGAGAAAGATTGTCCTCTTGAATATCGGGATTAAGAAGTGAGGCCATAATATCAAGTTTATGAATAATAGAGTCCTTGACCTCATCGTTCTCTAATTATTCTTCAAAGAGAGGATTTATTATGCCAGAAAAGTACTCATCATCAAGTTCAAAAAGAGAATTCGAATAGACTTTGAGACTTTCATTTTGAATGTCCTCATCAGAAAGTGATTCATCATCACTAGAGGAAAAATCATCTTTGAAATTGAAAAGAGGATTAGAAAACGTCCCGGAAAAATCATCAGTAGTGTCAAGAGGATGATCACTATGAAAAGATCCATCACTTTCATCGTCGGATGTATCCTCAGACTCACTCGGGATTGGGATAAGGTTCTCAACACTAGACTTATTGAATTCGTCCGATTCCTTTTCAGGAATAGTGCTAAGAGGCTCATCCCCCATATTGAGAGAGTCCTTGGATTCTATAGACTGCAAGATGGATGTGATTGCAATAGACTGAGGGAGTTGAGAAATGATCGCGCTCAAAGGAATAACACTCTCCTCGTCTTCATCGTCATCGAGCATGGCAGCCTTATTAAATAAGTAACGTCTTTGTGCTGCTCGTTCTATGGCGAGTAAATCTTCCATAGATTCACCATGACGATCTTCTTGGTATTTTTAGCAGCCAAATTTTTAAATTCATTTTGCACATCTTGAAGTTTTTGGAATACATCTTTAAAAGATTCTTCAAGAGATAGTTGAGGCTAAGTTTGAATCGTTTCATACTGTGGAGGTTGGTCATGATAAGTGTGAGGACCCTAGATACACTATAAGGTGGTTAAACCTTGTCAACTTTGTGTATATGATATGTTGTGTTAATATGATTAAGTGCGCGGAATTCACTCAATCACACTTAGAAGGTTGTGTATGTTATGGAAATGGAATTGTTATGTTTGTTAGTTAGCAATGAACACATAAAGATTATCACCAAACGATTCAATATTATTCAAGAATAATACGAGTGATCACTATCACTAGGGTTACAAAGACCTTGAATCTTATATTTTTATGACTTGTGATGTTTTGTGTTTGTTCTAATGTTCTAACAGTTATGAGTTCTTAATTAAGCATTCTCGTACACTAAACATAAGTCTAAGATCTCTTTTATAGTCCAAGAGATCTTTTACAATATTACTTTAAGTCTTGTCAACACATGTCTTACAAAAGTCATGTCAAGCTAACGTATGGAAGTTGATGTCTTTCAAGTTGTTCTAACTCTTTAATGAAAGCACATGCACTCAACTTGTTGATTCATAAGATATCTAGATATTATTTTTTTATATAAGAGTGACTCATACAAATAATATCTTCTTCGATCTTATCCTTCTAGCAGCAGAATACGTGTATAGTTATCTCTTCAGTAACACTAGCAGCAACATTGTAATACTATCAGCAGGAACACTTAATCAGCAGAAACAATACACTGTTAGCAGGAACAGATACAGTATCAGCAGGAATGAAACTTTGTACTACAAGCAGCAATGAATATACTACCAGCAGAATCATACTTAGAGTATTTCCCGATTCTTGAACTTCCGAATATTTAATTCCCAACAATCCTCCCTAAACATGTGAATCATTTCAAACATGTTTTTCTGAATTAAATGAGGACTTGTGAAGATCTTTCAAACACTTCATGAATCTGAACTTTCTTCTATTCTGAACACGTTTGCTTTCTTTTGACTTTTAGTAATATCAATATCAAACATTGCTCCAATCTTGAACTAAAAGATGGTGCAATTTCCTTGGATGGAGGAATTATAAGAGGCAATGATGCTGTGTACCTTTGATGCTTGTTTCAACAAGTGAAATCATCTAACAACATGTCTTTGCAAGTGATGAACAAACGTAGTAAATTGAAATTCAAACTTTTCTTCTTTTGACCTAGATAGAACTTTCTCCTTTAGGAATGCTTCATCCCTTCTGAATATATGATCTATTCTTGTCATTTTCAACCTCTATGTCATCATCTTGTATGCTCTTATCTTCTCCTACCTTCTATTGGATTATTCTTCCTTTTCTGGGAAATTATTTCCTCCCCTGAGATTGTTACCTCCCCTGAGATACAAATAACATTTGTTTCCTCCCCTTGTTTGGAAGATCTCACTATGTACCTTTGACTGATTTATCAATGTGAACTTGTTGTCAGACAATATTGTACATGAAGCCATCAATTCCTTAAAAGTTAGTTTGCTGCCCTCATCACTTCTTGGTGTGTAACCTCCTATGAGTGGTGAATCATGGGACAATAGCACATATTCCATCATGAGATAGTTTTCTGAGCCATTTTTATTCTAAAAACCTTTTTGAACAAAAATCTTTGACTTTTAGCAGTATGCATATGATTTTATGATAGAAAATCATACTGCTCCAACCATTTTAAAGGGATCAAGTGTAGTTACAAACACTTAATCAAAAATTCTGTTTAAAATAACCTCTGGTTGTGTGAGAACCAATGTTTTTCAATTATAAATAACTGCCTGTGTGCAGATAAACTCATTCAAAGAGTTTTCCTGACAGGGTTTCCAGCTCGTGGCATTTGTTACCTCTAACACAAGTGTTAGATTCACTTTTGCTCGCTGTTCTTTCTATCAGATATCCTTAGATTAACACATTATACTTTGAAAGTATAAAATGATAGAAAGTGAGTTGCATCAGTTACTATCTGATCAACTAAGTCATCAATTCAATGTGAAACATCATAACTAGGTTTCAAGAAAGAAGTTTTAAGGAGTTTAAAATCCCAAACTCAGTCCATCATAAACCTACTATGTTAGCTGCTGGATAATCATTTTGCTGCATCCATGAATTACACTTGAAATTTCCTTTTGTGTTCAATAATCATACCTGAGATTGTTAGTCTAAAACCAAAGAACAATGTACAAAGTACTTGTCTTGTATTAGAATAAATAAAGAACTAACTGTATGAGAAACATAATTTTAAAGTTTATACCAGCAGGAACAAACTTTTAACTAACAGTAGTATTGAGTAAAGCCAGCAGCAGGAACACATTTATGTACAAAAACACATTAGATTGAAATTTTTTAAAGATTAAGCATTCCAATACTTGCTACCAAGTACTGAAACCTCCCAACATCAAAAGCTTTTGTTAGTAGATCTGCAAAGTTATGTTCAGAAGCAATTTTCATTACTTGAATTAATCTTTTCTCATTGCAATCTCTAATAAAGTGATGTCTAATTTCAATGTGTTTTGTTTTAGAATGTTGCACTGGATTTCTAATAATACAAATTGTACTACTATTATCAATATGAATGACAGTGTTTAAGAAATTGTACCCATAATCAAGAAGTTGGTTTTGAAGCCATAGAACTTGACCACAGCAACTTGCAGCAGCTACATATTCAGCTTCAGTTGTTGAATTAGCCACAATTGTTTGCTTCTTACACTGCCATGAGATAAGTCTACACCCAAGGAATTGACATCCTCCAGTTGTTGACTTTCTGTCCAAGCTAGCACCAGCATAATCACTATCCGAATATGCTACCAAGTCAAAAGGAGATTCCCTAGAATACCATATACCCAACCTTGGTTGACCTTTAAGATATCTAAAAATTCTCTTGACTGCAGTTAAATGAGAAACCTTTGGAGTTACTTGAAATCTTGCACAAACACAAACAGGAAACATGATATCAGGTCTAGATGATGTAAGGTACATCAAAGAGCCTATCATAGATCTGTAAGTGTGTACATCTACATTTTCTCCATCTAAGTCTTTAAGAAGATGTTTCTCAGCATCCATTGGTGTGCTTGCCACTTTTGAATCAGCAAATTGGAATTTTCTAAGTATCTCTGCCACATATTTGTCTTGAGAGATAAAGATTCCTTCATTTGATTGCTTAACTTGCAGACCCAAAAAGAATGTAAGTTCTCCCATAGAACTCATCTCAAACTTATCTTTCATAAGTTTCTCAAACTCTAAACACATTTCCTTCCTTGTAGATCCAAAGATAATATCATCCACATATACTTGAACTAGCAAAACATCCTTCTGCTGCTTCTTGATGAAAAGTGTCTGATCAATCTTTCCTCTTTGAAATCCATTGTCTAATAAATAGGAAGCTAGTGTTGCATACCAAGCTCTTGGTGCCTGATGAAGGCCATATAGAGCTTTCTTTACTCTGTACACTTTTTTTGGATGGTCAGGATCAATGAAGCCTGGAGGTTGTGTGACATATACCTCTTCTCCAATTGTTCCATATAAAAATGCACTCTTGACATCCATTTGATAAACTGTGAAGCCTAAAAATGAAGCATAAGCTAGAAACAGCCTAATTGCCTCAATCCTTGCAACTGGAGCATAAACTTCATCATAGTCTATCCCTTCTTCTTGTGTGTACCCTTGGGCTACTAATCTAGCCTTATTCTTAATCACTATGCCCCTTTCATCCCTTTTGCTCTTAAAAACCCATCTAGTGCCAATTACCTTTGCATTCCTAGGTAAATTAACTAGCACCCAAACCTTTTGAATTTTGAACTGAAGAAGCTCTTCTTGCATAGCCTCTACCCAGCTTGAATCATCTAGGGCTGTAAGAATGTTCTTTGGTTCTTTTTGTGAGAGAAAACATACAAACAAGCAAGAGTTTGAAAACTCATGCTGTTTTGAAGCATAAAGGGCATCAAGAATCCCTTGTTGGTCTGGAGAGACCAGTTGTCTCCTTGTCTTCACACCAGATTGTACATCTCCTATCACATTTTCCAGGGAGTGGACTTTGTGAATTCTTGTGTGTGGTGTAGTAGGAACTTGATAGTCATGAGGGAGATTGCCAAAATCCTCCTCATTTTCTGAGAAAACCACTTCAGAAGAACTTGATGAGCCATCAGCAGGATCAGGTGAACTATCAGCAGGAATGTTTACACTACCAGCAGGAACGTGTGAACTACCAGCAGGAACCATACTGTTGACTTGATCTGCTTGTTCCTTTATTCCATCTTCTTTGCTTTCATCTTCAACACCTTCTTTAGCTCTGCTAGAAGAAGATTCATCAGTTGTTGAAGTTGATTCCACACTTGTATTTGACCTAATTGGCATTATCACATCATTTTGATCTTTCTCTAACTCTGTCTCATTTGTTGCTTGAGAACCTGCAAAATCATTAGTTTCTGCAACAAAAGGCACATAATTCATAGAATTCGTTAGATACTCAAGATCAAATAGCCATTTTGGTCCTTGACCTACTACATTGGATTTGTTTTCTAAAAACTCCACATGTAGATTTTCTTCTACTTTCTCAGTTCTTAAGTTGTATACTCTAAAAGCTTTTCTATTGAGAGAATATCCAACTAAGAAACCTTCATCTGCTTTACCATCAAACTTTCCTAAATGGTCTAAGGTATTGAGAATTGTTATATGACATCCAAAAGGTCTAAGAAATCCTATTGCAGGAGTTCTTCCATTAAAGAGTTCATATGATGTCTTATTGTGAGGCTGCACAACTAAAACTCTATTTTGAACATAGCAAGCAGTGTTGACTGCTTCTGCCCAAAAAGTTATAGGTAGCTTAGAATCAGCTAACATGGTTCTAGCAGCTTCAATTAGTGTTCTATTCTTTCTTTCAGCTACTCCATTCTGTTATGGAGTTCTAGCAACACTAAATTCTCTCATAATACCTTTTTCTTTGCAGAAATCATCCATAACTCTATTTTTGAATTCTGTCCCATTATCACTTCTAATGACTTTTACTTTCTTGCTTAATAGGTTTTCTATTTCTGTTATGAAAGTCTTAAGGATGTTTGATGTCTCATCCTTAGAAGCTAAAAAGAAGACCCATGTAAATCTGCTATAGTCATCAGTTACAACAAGACAAAATTTCTTATGCATTATACTCCTTACTGAAACAGGTCCAAATAAGTCCATATGAAGCATAAACAATGATTGATTGATAGAGTTAAAAATCTTGGGCTTACAAGTGGCTTTGTGTTGTTTGCCTTTAAGACAAGCAATGCATGTTTGATCATTTTCAAATCTTTTGTGAGGTAAACCTCTTACCAAACCATTCTTAACAATTTTATTTATGGTTATGAAATTTATATGACCAAGCCTTCTATGCCATTTCATTGATTCATCCAATGTGGCCTTTACTACAAGACAAGTTAAATCCTTTTTAGGAATAATGTTCTTCATATCAACACTGTACATATTGGCCTTTCTAGGAATTCTAAGAAGCACTTGACTTTCATCAGGCATCTTAAAATCTTTAGAGAGAACAAGACATTCAGTGTCAGTGAAAAGAACATTGTTCTTTTTGTCACACATTTTTGAGACACTAAAGAGATTATACTTAAGTTCTTGCACATAGTACACATCTTCAAAATCTAAATTTCTAGTTTTGATTGTACCTTTACCAGAAATTTTGCCACGAACACCCCCTCCAAAGGTAACATATCCTCCATTGAAAGCTTCAAAATCTGAGAGATAAGACATGTTGCCTGTCATGTGCCTTGAACATCCACTATCTGAGTATCCTTGATCTTCCTGATTATCAATTGAATGTTCCTGCACATTTATAAGAGTGTTAGTTTCTTTTAGGGACCCAAGCCATTACTGACTTGGATCTGCCTCTTGCATCAATGTAATTTAATCTTTTAAGGACAGTTGATGCAACATTGGATTTAAGAATCCAACATGCTGAGGTCTTAACAGCATTTGCCCTGTTTCCCTTAGCAACAGGAACTACATGCTTAGCAGCAGAATCAGCTAACTTTGTAGTTGTCCCCTTTGGTCTCCAAATTTGTTTGTGGACCACTGCTTTTGTTTGAATGGGCCTTTGAACAGTTTTAGGTGCATGTTTGAAAGTTGTTTTTGCACCCTTAGCTGTTGATTTTGGGTTAACAGTCATAAATGGTCGAACAGCAGAGTAAAATTTTCTAGCAGCAGGATCATTTGGTCTAGCAGCAAGATCTGTGTTTGAGCCAGACTTGTTGACTGTTCTGGGTTTAGTTCTCTTAGACTTAACATTAGAGTGAAAGTGAGTTTGAGGAGTTTGCCTTTTGTAATTCACCCTATTGTTTTCATACCCAGATACCCATTGGTTGCAGAAAGCTGCAAGATGGTCAAAACTACCACATGTGTAACAAGCTTTGTTATAAAAAGCAAAGTCATCACCTAATTGGTTAGACTTGAGGTTGTTCCAATTCCTTTGGTTACCTCTGGGCTTGTTGGTGGTTCTATATTGCTCACAATATTTAACAGGTTGCCTAACATGTTTAATGTTTGATTTACGCCTATCAGTATTGTGTTTGGCTATCTTAGGAACACTTGTTCCTACTTTCTTAACCACTTCAGGTTTAGACATAACCTGTTCTTCTTCATCTTCATCATTATTAGTTGTACTATCCTCAACAACTATAGCATCTCCTTTCTTAACAAAGGACACCTTGTCCTGATAAGATAAAGTTTTATCTAAACTTTTACTTACCTTTTCTATCTTAGGACTCTTAGGGGCCTTAGAACCATATTCCATTATTGGTTCTTGAAACTCAGCAAAGCCTGTGTGTGCTAGGTCAACACCTGGAGGTGAGTGAACACCTCTATATGGTGGAGGGACAGTATTGTATCCTACACCAGAAATAGCTTTACCAATTACTTGAGCTTCCCAAATTTTATTAACTCCTTACCTCTATATGGTGGAGGGACAGTATTGTATCCTGCACCAGAAATAGCTTTACCAATTACTTGAGCTTCCCAAATTTTATTAACTCCTTCTGAGGCACTAGCTAAAGCATCTACAGTTATCTTAACATTTTCAGTTTTATTATTGGCTTCAGCTAATTGTTTACATTGACTATTAAGTAATTCATCTCTGAATGCTATTCCGCTTTTTAAAGCATTTAAGTCATCAGTAAACCTAGATTCATTGTCTTGAAAGTGTGTAATTTGTTTTTCAAGCACACCTATAGCTCTTTTATGATTACTTAAATTAGCTAAGGCAGTAATTAGTTCTTCTCGCCTATTATTAGCTTTTCTTTTAAGTTCTTCATTATCTTTAAGAGCATAACATGATTCAGAACATTTGGTTATGGAATTTACCTCTGAATCAGAGAAGGCCATTAGAGCAAATTCACTGGCCACAAGAGCAGCATTTGGTGGTGCTTCCTCTTCATCAGCCATAGAGCTCCAATCATAACCAATACTATCAATAGCCAACATAGCCTTTGGCTCTTCAACTATGACTTCCTTTCTCTTCTCTTGTCTATACCATGTGCTTCTATTATCCTGCTTCCTTGGGCTTCTACATTCTTTAGCAAAGTGTCCCAACCTATGACAGTTGAAACATTCCACTTTCTTCTTATCAAACCCAGCAGTATCATTACCATTTATGGTAATCTGCTTCCCAGTTCTCTGCTAATACTTCTTAGCCCTCAAACTAAGTAAGGCAACTTGCCACTTAATATCCATTTCTTCCAAATCATCACCATCCACCTGCTCAAGGTCTTCATGATTTAGAGGAGAACCACTAGATTGACTGGTTATAAAGGCGTAGAATGTTGGATCTCCAAGTCCAGCAACATCCTTTTGTGAACTCGTAGAAGGACCACCATAAGTAATATTAGAAACACCTTCAACTTCATCTACCTCTTCAGATTTACCAATACTAGGAGATGACAAAAGAGCCACGTTCCCAGAACTAGTACCATAGTTTCTAGCCCTTTTTAGACTTTGTTCAACAATTTTAAAGTTGTTGAACAAATCATTGAGTTTCATTGTTTCAATGTCTGGTTTGTTCATCCAGACAATAACATGAGTATGGAACTCACCAGGTAGACTTTTCAAAAACTTCATATTGAGATCTTCTTTCTCAATATCAACTCCCAACACAGCTAACTGACTGACAAGCTTGTGTAACCTTGAAAACAGCTTATCAAGAGATTCATTGCTACTTGAATTAAAGTTTTCAAATTGTTGTTTCAGCAATGTTTTCTGTGTTTTCTTGGTAGATTCATTACCACCAAACCATGCACAAATCTCTTCAAAAAGAGTTTTTGCATCAAGATACTTGCTAAATGATAGCATCTGCTCACCAGGAATGGTCATAAGCAACAAGTTTCTTGCTTTCTGATCATTTCTCTTCTGTATCTTTTCTTCATTTGAAGCTGGTCCAGTATTTCTTTTTCTAATTGCTTTGCCTTCAAGAATAACATCTGAATAGCCTAGGGTGAAGGAATCACCATACTGAATAATATCCCAGAGAGCATAATCTTGAACCATAAAATATTGCTCAATTCTTAACCTCCATAACTCAAACTCATTCGGTTTGATCATGGGCAACTTTGCAGCAACATTGGTTTGAACATCTTGAACATCCATTTCTGTTTCTTCTAAAAACAACTATATCAGCCTTGCTCTGATACCAACTGTGAGGACCCTAGATACACTATAAGGTGGTTAAACCTTGTCAACTTTGTGTATATGATATGTTGTGTTAATATGATTAAGTGCGCGGAATTCACTCAATCACACTTAGAAGGTTGTGTATGTTATGGAAATGGAATTGTTATGTTTGTTACTTAGCAATGAACACATAAAGATTATCACCAAACGATTCAATATTATTCAAGAATAATACGAGTGATCACTATCACTAGGGTTACAAAGACCTTGAATCTTATATTTTTATGACTTGTGATGTTTTGTGTTTGTTCTAATGTTCTAACAGTTATGAGTTCTTAATTAAGCATTCTCGTACACTAAACGTAAGTCTAAGATCTCTTTTATAGTCCAAGAGATCTTTTACAATATTGCTTTAAGTCTTGTCAACACATGTCTTACAAAAGTCATGTCAAGCTAACGTATGGAAGTTGATGTCTTTCAAGTTGTTCTAACTCTTTAATGAAAGCACATGCACTCAACTTGTTGATTCATAAGATATCTAGATATTATTTTTTTGTATAAGAGTGACTCATACAAATAATATATCTTCTTCGATCTTATCCTTCTAGCAGCAGAATACGTGTATAGTTATCTCTTCAGTAACACTAGCAGCAGCATTGTAATACTATCAGCAGGAACACTTAATCAGCAGAAACAATACACTGTCAGCAAGAACAGATACACTATCAGCAGGAATGAAACTTTGTACTACCAGCAGCAATGAATATACTACCAGCAGAATCATACTTAGAGTATTTCCCGATTCTTGAACTTCAGAATATTTAATTCCCAACAATAAGAATAGTCGTAATAGTCACAAGGGCCACGCTCATAGACAAGCGGGTTCCTCGTTTGGCAATCAGAGCTATAGTGAGGACCTCCACAGTACTCACAACAATAATACTGTTGTGGTGGTGTATAATATGAAGATGTGTCAAATCCGGATGATGTCTGATTGTTATAAGGGTTTTGCTCATAGACAAGCATGTCTCCCGTTTGACAATCATATTCCGGATGAGGATAACCTCCACAAGACTCACACGAGTATGTCTCCATCTGGTGTTGTGGGGGCTGGTTTTGGTCATAGACAAACCCGTTTCCCGATTCCACCATGCTACAACCGGGACAATTCCCACCATTATGAGGACCCCCACACCATTCACAAGAAATATGGTAAGATGAAGACATAAAGAAGAAGAATTAAACGGATAGAGGGGAGAGATAAAGAATTAAACGAATAAGAGGAATAAGAAGAATATTTTTGGATTTTTAAAATTTAGAAACATTTTGAAAAACACAAAGGGAAAAAGGAAATTAAATTTGAAATGAAAATCTTTTTGGATTTTTATAAGAAAATATTTACGAAGAAAACGATAACTTCTAGGGAGAAGGGTCTTCAAAACACGCATCGACAAACGAGAATCGAGAAATTAACTTCAAGCCTTCCCCGGCAGCGGCGCCAAAATTTGATTCGCGGGAATCAATGTGTAATTATTTCCATGGAAACACAAGTGAAGTATGTGTAACCTGGGTCGTTATCCCCAACGAAAGTTTGAATGGAACTCGTGATCTCAGTTTGTGAAACATGTTTGAATGATGAAAAGAATGGAATTTTGGGTTTCTAAGCTAAGATAAGTGAACATGGATTAAAAACGATCTAAAAGGTAAGAAAAACTATAATCTAAAGCTTACGTGGCTAAAAACGTAAAGGAAAACTGAAAAGACGTTTAAACCGGGAAAACCCGAGCCTAAAAGGTCAAAATGGTGAAATATTAACACTATGGGTGCAAATATATTTTTCCTAAGTTCTATTTAATAAAAGAAAATTTAAAAAAAAAAGAATTACATTTTTCTGATAATTATATTAATGATTATGAATTAAAAACTATTTTAAAAAGAAAAATACCTAAAAAATATTAAAGCTAATCCTAAAATTACGAAAAATTTTCTGAAATAACTAGTTAGAATAACAGTCCTAGGAAAAATTCAAAAAGGGTCCCAACTTATTGGAATAAGCTGGAACGAGCTTAAAAGGGGAAATAAGCAAAAGGTCTCAAAACTGGGTTAAATAGAACTGGTAAACACCCTTGGGCAGAAAAGACCCAAGGGCGCAGATGGATTTGTGTGTGTGGTGTGGGGCTTAGGAGGCTGGAGGTCACAGGTTCGAACCTGGCCTCTAGCTTTTTGCTAAACTATTTTTTTTATTTTTTTTTATTATCTTTTAAAAACTAATAAGCACAAGCCAACAAGCAACTATTATAACTCAAACTATTTTTGAAACTTGAAAATAAGCACAGAATAAGGACTAATAATCAGAACAGCCAAGAAAAGGGAAAATAAACTAAGGCTAATTTCTAAATGGCTGTTAAGCTAAAAATAAGCTAAAAGAAAACTCAAATAAGCTAAAGCAGATTAAGGACAATCTAAATTAATCAAATATCTAAGAATGAGCCATAATCTAAAGCAATAAGCTCAGAAAGCTCTATGAGGGCTGCTGATGCAGGGGTGCACAGGGCAAAAAGGGGTCTTTTCAAGCTACTGAAAAGCTGGTATAAAAAATTATTAAAAATAAACTAAAAATATGACCAAATACAAAAGCCACCAAACTCTATGCGTACCGAATTTCAGCTAAATTGGACTTAAGATGAAGAAATTAAAAATAAAAGAAATTTACTGCAGATTACAAAATCCGAAAAAATGCAGTCTGCTATTACTACTATGGACAGATTTTTACAAAAACTAAATTAAGGCTTATAGAACTAATTCAAGTACTGAGAATGGATTTAAAAAGAGACCTAAGGAAGCTAAAAACAAGGGCTAAAAAGAACTTATTCCATATTAAGCTTATAAGAACAGTACTAGTGCTCAAATTACACTAATCCACTGAAAATCTAAAAATGCTTTAAATTAACTCAAGAGCTCCTAAAAACAGCTTAAATAAGTCAAATAAGGGAAGATTAAAAGTAACTAAGTTGCAAATGAACAGTCACCACCCATCTTACCCGTTTTAACCCATTGACCCAAACAGTCCTTAATGAAGGACTGTTTTATGAATTAAGCTAGAAAAGACCAAACCAAGCATGGATTTCTGAAAACAGACTAATTACCAACCAAATTACAACCTAAAAAGCACTAAGTGAGCTCGGTTAAGCACTAGAATTAAGCAATAAGCAAAGTTGACCTACGTTGACTTTTTTTGAATATTTGGAAATTAAAACCGAATAAGCAATAGGGAATTAACAATAAGCTAACATGACCATATATAAGCTAAAGTAAACATAACAGAGAGCTTGTAAAGTTTGAATAGCAATTAATTCAAAATACTGAACTGTCATTATTCTTGAATTACAACTGAAAAGTACAAAGCTTTTGAAATTTAAACTAAGGATGAAATTTAAGGCACAACAATATGAAATTTAACTGAAATATCAAACTTATCTAAATTAAACTTAAAAGCTACACTACGAATGTGGTCTAAAAACAGTGACAAAAAAAATTGTGTGTGACTTCATTTCTTTAAATAGCCTTCCCAAAAGCTTCTTTGATCCTTCCTGAGCAAATCCCACTCGTCCAATTAGCTTAAAGTCATCTCAGCCGTTGATTGTGGTTTTGGCGGGAAAACACTTTGGGTGGATTACCAAGCTGGGAAAATGGAATCACGTGAGTAGTACTTAGACTAAGCTATAGGAGGGGGAAAGTAGCGTGTAGCAGTGAAAAGTTGAGGAGTGGGTTGATGTCAGGGAAAGGTAATGGTTTTGGTTTTGGCGGGTTTGAGGGAGAAGGTGGTTTTGACTATCTCGTTAAGCTAAAATAAGGTTGGGATAATTGGGCTTGGGTTTTTTTATTTGTTTAGTGGGATTTTAGGATTTAGGTTAAAAAGGGTTAAATGGGATAAGGTTAGGATTATTTTTGGTATTGTTTTAAACTTTGAGGGACCAAAAATGCCAAATAGGAAAAATTAATCCAAGGGTCAATCTTGACATTTTAATATTTTTGTGGTTGATTTTTGACAACTTGATCAATTTCTTGGTCCAAACTCATAAATTTCTTCCCCGTCCTCGGCTTTTCACGATTTTCCAATCTTGTGCTCGGTTTTATCCGTTTTTGCCCCGTTTTCAATCCTTTTGTACCTGAAACACATAAAAACACAAACCAAGGACATCTGCAGTAATATTTGGTGTATTTGGCTGTTTTTTAGCATTTCCTAAGTCTTTTATGGGTATAAAATGATGAGTATTTACACACTCATCAGTGATCTTATAGAGATATTGATTATCTCTTGTAGCTTCTGAGCTAGTGTGTTGATCAAGTTGATTAAGGGTAGATCGGGTAGATCGAGTCTAGTGTGTTGATTGTGTGAAGTAGATATGATCAAGTGGATCGTGGTAGATTGGTGCTAGATAAGATTAGCACTCGACATCTAGCTTAGTGTCGGAAATAGGATAAGCGACGTTGCACGGTTTTCTCCGCCTGAAGGGAGGTTTATTGACATAGTGCTTGAAACTCTCGAGTGTGGTGCTCGGGGAGTGGAGTAGGGCGAAGAAGAGCTTCGTGACCGAACCACTATAAATCTTTTTGTCCCGGTTTGATCTTTCCAACTCTTTTCTTTACACTCATTGTTTATTTTGCATATTATAGTGTAGTGTTCATATTCGTGTTGATTGATTACACATAAGATTCAAATCAAGGTTTTTCAAAAGTTAAGTTTTAAAACAACTTAAAAACCTGTAAAACTATCCAACCCCCTTCTAGTTTTTCACAGTTTAGCATATTGTTAATGCATGGTGAGTTGGGATTCATTTTGGTTGGAAAAAAATGAGAAAAGTAGATAGTAGTATGTTATAAAATATATTGGAAGCGTGTGTGAAGTATGAAATAATAAGGATGTACTTATAGGTTTTTTTTTTTTTTTTTTTTTTTTGGGTCAAAATGTGTGTCAAACGGTATTGTTACCGTTGCCAAACGTCCCTATTGCCACCGACGGTCGAATTTTTGGACAAAAAAGAAAAAAATAAAAAATTAAAAATAAAATACAACCGCGTGGGCGGGTAATTTTGGCCCAAGAGGGAATGGCACCACCATGGTAATCGTGCGCCGTTCTATGTTTTTGGCTGGTAGGTTTGGCGCCACCAACGGCGCCACCGTACCTCCTTCTCTAAGTTGTCTTGGATTTGGGAAATCTCGCATGACTTTTTCTTTGGCCAAGGGGTTCGCGCGTGAATTGCATGTTAACCTTAAGGCACTCGCTCCTTTGCCTGCTAACTACTTCTTGAGTCTGAGTTCATTGTCATATTTTTTATTAACAAGAAAAAGTCAAAAAATATATATACTTAATACTTGTGATTGCAAGTGGTGGTTTAGATCAGCCTGTACGCGAGTTGAAAATTAGTCGGGAAGGTTTTTTGCATTGGAGTATTTTTGACGCAAAGGGTTTAGCTTAAATGCACAAGTGTTATATATATATATATATATATATATATATATATATATATATATATATATATATATATATATATATATATATATATATATATATATATTAAGTTAATTACTTATATATTTGATCAATTAATATTAATTAAATAATCTTTTAAAAATATTTAATATAACAAAGTTAGTGAAGAATCATTATATCAATAATATCGTTTATTATTTCTAATGCAACTTTAATTGTAAGAAAAACAATCTTTGTTAAGTATTTCCATAAAGTTTACTTAGGTTAGTGTTTTCACAAAAATATTCTAAGTGTTTTATATTTAGAAAATTTGGGCATGACCCATTCGTTTATACAACGTTTCCATTTTTCTCAAGTGTTCCAAATTCTCCTCAATTATTCCACTAACTAGTTATAAGTGCAAAAATACTTTTGTGATAATATTTTGGTCGTTGTGAACATTTTATCATTATGTTATTTGTTACCAATACTATAAGTGTTATCAATGGATTTCGACATAAAGTCAATATCTAGTTAAAAATCAATAAAAGTTTCTCTTAATATTAGTTTGGTGAAAATGTCAATTTTTACCCTTTCGGAGACTAAACGTCATAAAACAAGTCCGAAAATAGTTTTCGTTATACTTATCGTTTCGTTAAATATCAATAACCACGGCGAGTCGGCAAATATTCCAAAAATCAATTTCATCATTTTTGTTTGTTAATTGGGCCAAAATCCTTAAATAAGCCCAATAACCAATTTTAGCCCAAAACACATGTTTAGTTAAAACGTATATATCGACGCGTTTCTAAAAATCATTTTACTCGCTCAATAGGTCCGTTTGGTCAAAAAGTAAAAGCTACAAAATCACCATGGGCTTCGGCCCAACAGTTCATACGTGGGCTTTTATGGCCCAAAACTTAATTTGGTCCATTTTGTTATTATTTAGTACTTATTAGTGATTTTTAGTTACCAAACAAACTTTATACTTATCAAATAAGCTCTAATAAATAAGCTACTTAGTCAAATAGTCAACTATGACCAAAATATATGTTATTCGACCCATATACATGGTGTCATCTCATCTTCATCTTTTTACTAGTTATTTTCAATAACTTAAGGCTTATTTTCAATCCATTCCAAATAAACATTCAATTATATTTTTCCACCATTTCACCACTTGAGCCAAAATTTTATGTTTTTCAAAACCCCAATAATCTTTTATTTTTAAGTCTAGTCGAACCATATATATAACCTCAAAACCAATATAGTGCTTAATCTTGTGCAAAAACCATAACTAATGTTTGTATCATCAAACTAGCACTATATGTAACAAGATTTACCACACAAGCAAGAAATCTACAAACTAACTCAAATTCATCATAAAAATCGAGCACTATTCATCCAAGATCAAAGCCTGGCTTTTTCCATATTATCAAAACATATACATTTAACACTTTTAAACATCATTAGAGGACCAAGATTTGAAAATTTTTATGAATTCTTACAAAAGTTGATGATTTAACGTGGCTAGGAGGACCAAGAACACCCAAAGCTTCACCAAATTTACCCAAACCAAGCCGAAATGACCCAAAAACCTTGATTATGAACCTTGATGATCTTGAACTTTAGAGAAAATTTGAGGATGGTGAAGAAGAATGTGTGTGTGTGGCGTATAATATGGAAGATCAAGAAATGATCTAGGAAAGTTTTACAAGTGAAAATGGAATTTTAAAAGATGTTACACCATTTTTTGCAAAGAAAGATTATAAGAAGATTTATATGTAAACTTTGTCATGTAGTGGGGTATTATGTATCTAGGGGCCGGTTTTGGTGTATAATGGGGGAGGGAAGTTTTACTTTTACTCCTTGTTGGTGTATCGTGTGTCAGTTTGAGCTTAAATGTTACCGTAAAGTCCCGGTTTGACATTTTTGGACACGATTGCGTAAAATAAAGTTTTTAACCACGTTTTTGTCAGAAATATAATAAAATGACATTACTGACTTAAAAACATATTTATTTGACTATTACCATGTGTACTGTGCTGTCGGTACGTGCGTGCGGTTGTTTTTCAGAAAAATGCGAGAAAGCTCTCAGTTAATTAAAAGACTTGTCAGTAACTATCAGAAATGTGATAATTTAAGTTTAATGACAAAAATATACTTTTTCTGCAGTGACTGTAAGCTACAGTATGCTGGGACAGCTCCCGAAATGCTCAAAATAATTAAACGCTCATAGAAATGCTCAGCTCGAAATAAATAAATATTCAGAAACATGCAAAACACGCATAAAAATGCTTAGTTTAAAATAATAAATACTCATTTATTATTAATTAATAACGTGAAAATTACCATTTGTCACAGTCTCCCTATCTAATCGGGAAATCCGTCCCGGATTTCAATTTACGTTACTCGTTGGTTTTGAAAAGAGATGAGGGTATTTTCGCTTAATTTCGTCCTCTCGCTCCCACGTATACTCGGGACCTCTGCGAGAGTTCCATCGGACCTTCACAATTGGGATACGACTCTGCTTCAGCCGTTTCACTTCCCGGTCCATGATTTCAATCGGCTCCTCAATAAAATTTAACCTCTCATCAAGCTGAATCTCTTCCAAAGGAATAACGGCATTTTCATCAGATAAGCACTTTTTCAAGTTGCTGACATGAAAAACGTTATGCACAGCACTGAGCTCAGACGGCAGTTCGAGTCGGTAGGCTACCGGCCCGATCTTAGCAAGAATTTCGAAAGGTCCAATATAGCGAGGGTTCAGCTTTCCACGCTTGCCGAATCTGATCACGACTTTCCATGGCGAGACCTTTAACATCACTTTATCTCCCACTTGAAACTCAAGGGGGTTTCACCTCTTATCGGCATAGCTCTTTTGACGGTCACGAGCCGCTTGCATTCGGCTCTTGATCTGCACGATCTTTTCAGTAGTTTCATGGACAAGCTCTGGTCTGGTAAGTTGGCTTTCTCCAACTTCCGCCCAACAAATCGGCGATCTGCACTTACGTCCATAAAGTGCTTCATACGGTGCAGCCTTAATACTGGTGTGATAGCTGTTGTTATAGGAAAACTCGACTAAAGGCAAATGCCTATCCCAGCCATTCCCGAAATCAATCACATAGGCTCTTAGCATGTCCTCTAACGTCTAAGTAGTCCTCTCACTCTGACCATCAGTCTGAGGATGATAAGCTGTACTTATGTCAAGGTCGGTTCCTAACGCATCTTGAAGCAACCTCCAAAATTTTGACGTGAATCGACTGTCACAATCAGAAATGATAGAAACAGGCACACCATGCCTGCGACAATTTCCTTAACATATAGTCGCGCGAGTTTCTCCATGCTGGTGTTTTCCTTCATAGGGAGGAAATGCGCTGATTTAGTGAGTCGGTCAACGATTACCTAAATCGTGTCATAACCACTCGACGTTTTAGGCAACTTAGCAATAAAGTCCATAGTAATGCGCTCCCATTTCCATTCTGGAATCTCGGGTTGAACAAGCAGACCGAACGGACTCTGGTGTTCAGCCTTGACCTTCGAGCATGTTAAACACTTGCCGACATACACGGCAATATCGACCTTCATATTTGGCCACCAATACAACTTTTTCAAGTCTTGATACATCTTGTTGGATCCTGGGTGAATGGAGTACTTGGACTTATGGGATTCGTGCATGATCACATCACGAATTCCTCCATACAATGGAATCCAATACCTGTCTCCATAACACAAAATTCCATCCGGATTTCTCACTAGACCGTTCTCAAGTTCTGGCATCCTGTGAATCCTTTCACTGGATCGGTTTTCCTCTTTGAGCGCCTCACTCTGAGCCTCAAGAATCTTTGCTGGAAGCGGCGAACTGATCGTCATCCCTAACGATCTGACTCTGAGGGGTTTGATCCGCTCCTTTCTGCTAAGGGCGTTGGCAATAACATTTGCCTTGCCTGGGTGATAACGGATCTCACAATCATAGTCACTAAGCAACTCTAACCATCGGCGCTGTCTCATGTTCAGCTCCTTCTGGTTCAAGATGTGCTGTAGACTTTTGTGGTCGGTATACACTACGCACTTAGTTCCATAAAGGTAGTGTCTCCAAATTCTTAGTGAGAATACGACAGATCCTAACTCCAGGTCATGGGTTGTGTAGTTTTTCTCATGGGTTTTCAGCTGTCGAGAAGCGTATGCTATCACTTTCTCTCTCTGCATCAACACGGCTCCCAAACCTTTGTGTGATGCGTCACAATACACAACAAAATCTTCACTACCCTCGGGTAGAGCCAAAATAGGCGCACTACACAATCTTTCCTTAAGGAGTCGAAAAGCTTCTTCCTCCTCATTTCCCCAGTCGTATTTCACATTCTTTTGTGTCAGTTTCGTCAACGGCTTAGCTATCTTAGAAAAGCCTTCAATAAACCTTCGGTAATAACCGGCAAGTCCTAAAAATTGTCGTATTTCCGTCGGTGTTGTGGGCGTTGCCCAATCCTTGATTGCTTCAATCTTAGCAGGATCTACGTGAATCCCTTGCTTATCTATCACGTGACCAAGAAACTGCACGGTCGATATCCAAAATTCACATTTCGAAA
This sequence comes from Artemisia tridentata subsp. tridentata, assembly GCA_021014915.2. NCBI lineage: Eukaryota > Viridiplantae > Streptophyta > Magnoliopsida > Asterales > Asteraceae > Artemisia > Artemisia tridentata. Next base: position 220,976,929 of record CP139508.1, read on the forward strand.
ACTTAGCATACAAATCCTCTTTCTTCAAGAGTTCCAGAATGAGTTCGAGATGTTCCTCATGCTCTTTCTCATTCTTGGAATATATCAAGATATCATCAATGAACACTATCACGAATTTATCCAAATACGGCTTACACACGCGATTCATGAGATCCATGAATACTGCTGGTGCATTTGTCAAGCCGAAAGGCATAACTTGAAATTCGTAATGGCCATATAGGGTTCGGAATGCGGTCTTCGGGATATCCTCTTCCCGGACTCTAAGCTGGTGATAACCCGATCTTAAGTCTATCTTTGAGTAAACCGATGAACCTTGCAACTGATCAAATAAATCGTCTATCCTCGGGAGTGGGTATCTATTCTTAATGGTTAGCTTATTCAGTTCCCGGTAGTCAATACACATTCTGAAGGATCCATCCTTCTTCTTAACAAACAAAACAGGAGCTCCTCAAGGCGAAGAACTCGGTCTGATAAATCCTTTCCCAGATAGTTCAGCTAACTTGTTAGACAATTCCTGCAATTCTGTAGGTGCTAAACGATAGGGTGCTCGCGCTACAGGCGTGGCTCCTGGCACTAAATCGATTTGAAATTCGACTTGTCTGGCCGGTGGAAGTCCAGGTAAGTCTTCTGGAAAGACTTCTGGAAAATCCCTCACGATTGGCACATCTTCCAACCTTTTCTCTCCAGGTTCTTTTTCTTTCTTATCAGTCACCTGAGCTAAAAAGAGGTAACATCCCTTCTCGAAGTACTTCTGTGCTTTCGTACACGAGATGATACTCAATCTTGACGAATGCGCACGATCGGAGCGATCGCCTTCAATGATCAAAACTTCGTTCCCGTAGGGTATTTTGACGATCTTCTCATCGCAAATGATGACGGCATGATACTTTGATAGCCAATCCATCCCTATGATGACGTCAAAACTACCCAATTCTACTGGCATCAGGTCGATGTTGAACGGACGGTTCAATAAATCTAGAGTGCAACCCATTATGATGGTACCTACTCTTTCTAGTTTTCCTTTTGCTAGTTCTACATCAAAGGCATTATCTAAGGTGGTCGGGGCTATATCGAGTAGTGGACTAAAAGCAGTCGATACAAAGCTTCTATCTGCTCCCGTATCGAAAAGTACTGAAGCATAACGATTATTTAAAAGAAACGTACCCGTCACCACATTCGGGTCGTCCTGTGCTTCCCTTCTGCCTACGGCATAAACTCTTCCACGAGCTCCTCCATTGCCCTGGTTTCCATTGTTAACCACGGCTATCTGGTTTCCTTGTCCACCACCATTCCCTTGGTTTCGGGGCTTGTTGCACTCATTTTGGTAATGACCCTTTTCACCGCACCCAAAGCAAGTGATTTCCGCCTTACGATTGTGAGGTGGTGCTGCTTGAGCGGCGGCTAGGGGTCTTGCCCTACAATTCCTTGCCAAGTGTCCTACTCTCTGGCAATTGTTACACTTCACTGTGCACTGTCCCCTGTGATGTAACTTGCAGCAGTTACAGAAAGGTGTGTTCTTGTCATAGCCCTTTGATGCGCGTGATGTGTCGTTGCGGTTTAGCAGTTTTAATGCCTACTCAAGTTTTAAATTTATATTTAGCCGACTTATCAATAACACACACACTTAACGAGCAGTGTACCCGGTCAGTATGAAGATAATGGTAAGTAGAGTGTCGATCACTAAGAGTGGAACGTATAATCTCGTTAATCTAATCAGTATTTTAATATCCTAACGCAAGGGGGTTTCAGCCTGAGAGACTGGCACAGTTTTGTTTGCAATTAAATAATAAAATAAACAATAGGCACGAATCAGCAAGTAGCACACACGTACACAGATAGATACTCGAGACAATAAGAGGGCTGTCCTTATAATTAAGTAGATTGTCACTTGTTTTATTGATAGCTTTATATGAAGTGTATGTAATTAACCCTTTCTCGTTGGTCCTATTCTCATCGGCGAGTAAACCCTTAATGATTACTTATGTCTAAAAGTTATTCCTAAGTGATCAATTTAGAAACAACCGTGGGAGCCACATCTTGTCCCGCAGTCAAATGCCCGCAAGCCACTAATAAACACAGAGGTTATCAATGCACTAATAAGTAGTAACCAAAGACATCAACATATAAACTTTAATTGATGGGAAAGCAAGTATTAAAGGGAGTGCAATCTTTCGTTGTCACATTACACAAGCCACCAATCCTGATGAATTAAAGTTTGCTAACACAATAAAACAAAACTACTTAATGAATTAAATACATGCAGCACCTTCTTACAGCTCTTGTATCTTCGATTTGGGTGTGTCTTGTGCTGCCTCCTTGACTGAATTCGTCCTTTTGCTCTGCTGTCCGAACTTCGGTGTTAGGGTTTCGAACTCTCTTTCTCGTCTGGTCTACGGGGTATTTATAGTTTCTGTCTGAGGGAAGATGCGGCGTATCTAAGTAGTAGATGCGGCGCATGTACTTAACTTCGCGTGGGGTCCAAGATTATAATATTCAGGAATATTCGTACACCGCCAGAAGATGCGGCGTAACTCTTGATTAGGATGCGGCGCATGTCCTCTTGTATCTTGGATCGTATCTGGTGATATCTTGATATAGATGCGGCGCATGTTGATAGTGAGATGCGGCGCATCTGGAGCAGAATTGACTTGATCTTGTCCATGTCAGTAGACTTTCACTTTATGCACGTTTTGCTCCATAATTAGTCCAAAATCGCTAAGTTTCACCAAATGCTTGTTTTTACCTGAGAATTACAAAAGTAAACAATTAAGTATCAATCCTCATACATAATATAGTAAAACAAGTCAAATTAATAGGATAAATGATAGTAATAAAATGTACTTATTTGAGTTCATCAAATATCCCCCCACTTGAACTTTACTTGTCCCCAAGTAAACCTTAGATTAAATCTTATGAAAATGCATCCTAAGAGATGTTAGGATTTATTTTTATATTTAAGCATGTATTCGTTTATTTCATAATCACACAACTAAACACTTAACGAATTAGAAGTAAAATAAAATAAGTCGATAAAAGCAAATCTAATCGTTTAACTGTCCAGTCGCGACGAATATTCTATCATAAGCTTGGCAAGTATACACATCTCCACCACTAAAGCTAAGGAATAACAAGTCTAAAGCGGTAAAAAGGGTTTTTAGGCTTAAGGGTTAATTATTCTTATTCACTATCGATCTCAAATTCCAGAAAAGGCGACAAAATCACAAATACATGATCGAATCCACGAACACGATACTTGCAATTGCTCAAATCCTTAACTCGAATAGGCTAAAGATAGGTCCAAACTTCACCAATAATAATATATCAAAAAGGGCGACAAAATCATAAATACATAGCCGAATCCACGACTACGATACTTAAGATTGCTCAAATCCCTAATCTCAATAAATCAAAGGTTTGGTTGGATAAAGAATAGGGTATGGATAACATTTGGGATATAAATTGGTGTAAAAATAAAAATAAACAAAACAAATAAATTAAAATCCTAAGTGTGGTTAATCACTATCCCAACCATCCCAAGAATAAGACTCATATCATTGAATAACTCACGCTTTAACACTTGAAACACACGCTTTAGGTAGACACGAATTATACTCAACAAAATCTTAATCAAAGAATAAACCTTAATTGGCATTCCCATAACTGCCAATTCCCATTCAATCCATAGATATAATACAACAAATAGTGGCCATATGAACCACTTACATAACTCTACATCGTTGGCTTAAAATAAACATCCAACATTTTTTTTTTCTTTCTTTTTCTTTTCTCATTTTTTCAATTTTTTTTTTTTTTTTTTTTTTTTTTTTTTAATTGATGGATGTGTAAAATTTCACCACATCACTACAACTTTCTTTCCGGATAATTTTTCTCATACTTTTCATACTTTCAGAAATAACGGTAATAGTGAAAGTAGTAAACACACGAAAAATAAACTCAAAGATATACAATATTTACTTTCACTCCAATTGCATTGTGCAATTTCCCGACCTAACCAAAGATAATGAATTACGCACGCGAACACAGGTAATGTAAGGAAACACACTCTGCCTATAGCAATTAACCAACCACGGACTTTAATCTACAGGGTAGGCTAAGGTGTAAGGGTGTAACGAAACATTTTAAACATAGGTGTAAGAAACGAAAGGAATGGCTCTGAGTGTTTTTCTAGGGGTATCTTACTCTAAAAATGAGAGTAACAAAAGGGTTTATACGGGGGTTAACTAACCAGTGTAGTTAGCTAATAACACATAACATTTATAGGCTATTTGGGTGTAATCCTAGAATTTTACCAATTTAGACAAGTCATTCCAATTATATAAATAATACTCATTATGGTGGTCTCGAATAGTATACAAGCCAAGTTCTAAAGTTTACAAGTCACCGGCACACTCATAGATTTGTGAATTTTTGGAAAATCACAATTTTTGAAAATAACGTCATGTGTGCAGCTATGCAACTTAGATCTTAAACAAAAACATGCTAAAAAAATTTTAAGTTTGATATATTAAGCACATTTTAAGCATAATTTTTGAAAAAGTTTAGGACAAGTAATTGTTAAGTGTTCTAATTCTCCTATCCCCCCACTTAAGTTAAACAACGTCCTCGTTGTTTGTATAAAAGGTTAAAAACTGGAAAATAAAAAGAATTAGAACAGAAAAACTCCCCTGAGATTTGCTCGGTATGATCCTCCATTAGTGTAAGAGCAAAAATCATCTTCTTGTGGATTAAAACATTAAATCTTCATACTTGATGTATCCACAGGAAATCCAGGAAACTATAATACCACCAACACTTCAAAACACACCTAAGATAAGAAAGGTTCAAGCTTGCATAATACATCAGTAGTTAGATAAAAATAAAACTTAAAAATTAAAACCGAAAATCATCAGGTCAGTCGATGCGCCGTATCTTATTGAGGAAGATACGCCGTATCGAGCCTGGAATTAATACGGATCAGAATAAAGATGCGCCGCATCCTTAACCAGGGATGCGCCGCATTAAAATAAACTGATAAAAAGTTTTAAAGTCGAAAATAAAAATGCAGAAAAATAAAATAAGATATGACCGTTGCAGGGGATGCGTCGCATCTCAGAATTGAGATGCGCCGTATCTTCGTGCGGGTCTGACTGACTCGACACAGAAAACAGAATAATAAAAGATAAATCCGGGTTGTCTCCCGGTCAGCACTTGTCTTTATTCCAGAGTCTTCAAGTTAGACTCACGTTCAGCTCCCTAGTATCGATCATTGAAGGAGTCGGAAACATCACGCTCCTTCATCGGCAATTCAGTAATATTGAACACTCCTTGCTCGTCCTTAATTTCCACGCCGTTCTTCTTTAATATCTGTATAAACAAAGTCCTGTCCCTTTCGGGCAGAGATGACAAAATGATAGACGGGAAATTCTTATTATCATATAGGCACAAATAAGCAAGGTGGGGTGGTAATTCAATAAACACATCATTATTCAAATTCGTTTTCTCAACTATTCTCCTACGTTTATTAATTACAACACAATCATACCACTCATCATCAGAATCACTAACAACATCGCGTCTAAGTTCGGTAGGTACATTAAGGTCAATGAATTCCTCAAAGTCTTCATGATTAGGATTAGTTGAGTTGTTTTGAATCAATGTTTCTCCCATAAGTCTAGCTTCAAGATCGAGGTCCATACGCTCCCTTAATCCTAGCACATAAACACCTCTAATTATGCTTTTAACCGGATCTTGGCACTTATAGACTAGTTTATTATTCCCTACCCTTAATGAAATTTTTCTTTTAAACACATCAATATTAGCATGGGCAGTAGACAAGAAAGGTCTTCCGAGGATTAAAGGAATCTTAACATCCTCGGGCATGTCTAGTATAATAAAGTCTACGGGAAAAATAAACTGCTCAATCTTAACTAGCACATTATTAGCAATCCCCTCAGGTCGTTTTACCATTTTATCAGCCAATTCAATAAGTAATTTAGTTGGTGCTAATTTTCCTAGTCCTAGGGTAGCGAATGTCTTAAGAGGCATAACACTAACACTGGCTCCTAAGTCTGCTAACACATTATTGAAAGATATGTTATTAATAGAACAAGGTAGAGTAAAACTTCCTGGGTCTCTTTCTTTATGAGGCAAGGCATTTGAGTCGGTTGCAGGGCTCTCTTCTTTCATTGTTGCCTTGATCTCCTCTTCAATTTTTGTCTTCTCTTTTAGTAGTCTCCTTAAGCTGATTGAAGAGTTAAAGAAAAATTCGGGTCTTGCACCATCATTACCATTCATCGACCTTCTAGGTATATTAGGAGTGACTTCTTCAGTGGTGCTTATGGCCTTGACATGATCCCTTGGGTTGGTTTCAGTTGAGCTCGGTAAACTTCCATATCCCCTTTCTTGAAGAACTTTGCTCATTTGACCAATTTGTTGTTCCAATGCTTTGATCGAAGCTCCTTGATTTCTTGTAGTAGTGTCCGTTGAAGCTCGAATTTCCTTGATCATAGCAGTATTCTCTTCATGTCTTTTAGCAGCATCGGCCATAATTTGCTTTAAAGTATCGTCTAAAGTCTGCCTCCTCTCTTGATAAGCGGGATTGAAGTTGTTCTTTTGATAGAATCCCGGACTAGCTTCCCTAAATCTTCCTGAAGGTCGGAATGGTTGTCCAAATTGGGTGTAATAAGCTTCTTCAAACGTCTCACTTTCATTCTTATTCGGACAATCCTTAGTGTAGTGAGGTCCTTCACACTTTTCACATCCAACTTGAGCAGCATACGCTCTTTCATCACGCTTCTTCATTTCTCTACTAATTTTATCCAATTGAGCTTGAATAGCAGCAATCCCGTCAAAATTAGTGATGCTCTTAGATCTAGTAGAGGTTCCATCGTGCCATTTCTGAGAATGATCAGCAGCATCTTGGATCGCTTTCCTAGCATTAGTTGCACTCATCTGAGGTACAGCTCCCTTAGCATCCAAAATCTGTCTTGTAGGCACGTCCAATCCCTGATAAAACAATATTATTTCCTGCATAGGGGTTAGATAGTGTTGAGGACATTTTATCAATAAATCTTTAAATCGTTCCCAAGCTTGATAAAGAGTTTCATCAGGCTCTTGCTTGAAACTATTGATAGCCTCCATCTTTTTAGCAGTCTTAGCAGGTGGACAATATCTCTTCAGGAATTTGCTTTTCAAACCTTCCCACGTAGTGATTGAACTAGCAGGTTCATTCCTTAGCCACTTGTTAGCAGCTCCTTTTAGTGAGATTGGAAAGATTCTTAGCATGAGTTGATCGGTATTGACACTTTCTGTAGTAAACAAATCTGCAATCTCCAGGACCTTTTCAACATGCTCATTAGCATCCTCTTGTTCCGTTCCACTGAAAGCATTCTCTCTTAGCTCTTTGAGAAATTGTCCCTTCAACTCAAATTTTGACTTGTCATCAAACTTAGGTCTAGCAACTCCTGAAGTGTAATCAGCACGGGTATTGTTCATGTATTCCTCCATAGTAGTGTTTTCGCCCATTGTTTCTGTTTCAACTTCCTCTTTCTCTTCAGAAAAATAATCAAGCTCGAGTGAACTTGAAAGATCAAAGCTTCTTGTGTTGAAAAGCCTTTTAAGCGAATGTAGGGCTCGTTCAGGATCTTCGAAAGGTTGAATCAAGTTCTTCGTAGAACTCCTGGTCATGCACTTCCTGAAATCAACACAAAAATATCAGTAGGGTATGCTCGAGAAAGTAGTATATCAGATAATTAATAACGAAAACGGAATACGAAAAATTAAAGTTACTGATATCTGCAGACGATGCGCCGTATCCAAAAAAGGTGGATACGCCGTATCTTATAATCGTTAAAATTTAATCAGACTTTATTCAGAACATAGATACGCCGCTTTAGAATTTAAGAATGCGCCGTATCGAATCAATTAATCAAAAATCAATTTATCTAATTAAAATTAAATGCGTCGTATTAACGAAAGTTAATGCGCCGTATTTTCGTTACGTTTAAAAATAAAAGATTTTCGATTCAGTAAGATGCGCCGTATCGACAGAGATCGATACGCCGTATTTGTTTAATAATTCGCAAACTGTTTTTAATTTAAAATAATAGATACGCCGTATCTGCGAAAGCAGATGCGTCGTATGGCGTTAACGTTTAGAAAATTTTTATCAAAAACAGATACGCCGTATCTGCAAAAGCAGATGCGTCGTATTACTTTATCGCTTAGAAAAATTTTCTTGTTAAAAACAGATACGCCGTATCTTGGGGAAAAGATGCGTCGTATCGAATTAATTAAACGCGTTGTATTAAAAAAATTAAACGCAATACGCCGTATCTGAGAGATCAGATGCGCCGTATCGTTTGATTTAGCACAGTACAACGATAGCAGAACAGAAAATACGAAAAAAAATAAAAACAAAAATTAAACACACGAAACAAAAATAAAAACAAATAAAGCAAACAAATAACACAAAACAAATAACACACAATACAACAAATATGCAAAATAGTACAATGATGCAATTAATCTAAAAAAAAGAAAAACCTAATTAAAATACTAATCAAATTAACAGAAAATAACAATTCACTCCCCGGCAACGGCGCCAAAAACTTGATGCGCGTGATGTGTCGTTGCGGTTTAGCAGTTTTAATGCCTACTCAAGTTTTAAATTTATATTTAGCCGACTTATCAATAACACACACACTTAACGAGCAGTGTACCCGGTCAGTATGAAGATAATGGTAAGTAGAGTGTCGATCACTAAGAGTGGAACGTATAATCTCGTTAATCTAATCAGTATTTTAATATCCTAACGCAAGGGGGTTTCAGCCTGAGAGACTGGCACAGTTTTGTTTGCAATTAAATAATAAAATAAACAATAGGCACGAATCAGCAAGTAGCACACACGTACACAGATAGATACTCGAGACAATAAGAGGGCTGTCCTTATAATTAAGTAGATTGTCACTTGTTTTATTGATAGCTTTATATGAAGTGTATGTAATTAACCCTTTCTCGTTGGCCCTATTCTCATCGGCGAGTAAACCCTTAATGATTACTTATGTCTAAAAGTTATTCCTAAGTGATCAATTTAGAAACAACCGTGGGAGCCACATCTTGTCCCGCAGTCAAATGCCCGCAAGCCACTAATAAACACAGAGGTTATCAATGCACTAATAAGTAGTAACCAAAGACATCAACATATAAACTTTAATTGATGGGAAAGCAAGTATTAAAGGGAGTGCAATCTTTCGTTGTCACATTACACAAGCCACCAATCCTGATGAATTAAAGTTTGCTAACACAATAAAACAAAACTACTTAATGAATTAAATACATGCAGCACCTTCTTACAGCTCTTGTATCTTCGATTTGGGTGTGTCTTGTGCTGCCTCCTTGACTGAATTCGTCCTTTTGCTCTGCTGTCCGAACTTCGGTGTTAGGGTTTCGAACTCTCTTTCTCGTCTGGTCTACGGGGTATTTATAGTTTCTGTCTGAGGGAAGATGCGGCGTATCTAAGTAGTAGATGCGGCGCATGTACTTAACTTCGCGTGGGGTCCAAGATTATAATATTCAGGAATATTCGTACACCGCCAGAAGATGCGGCGTAACTCTTGATTAGGATGCGGCGCATGTCCTCTTGTATCTTGGATCGTATCTGGTGATATCTTGATATAGATGCGGCGCATGTTGATAGTGAGATGCGGCGCATCTGGAGCAGAATTGACTTGATCTTGTCCATGTCAGTAGACTTTCACTTTATGCACGTTTTGCTCCATAATTAGTCCAAAATCGCTAAGTTTCACCAAATGCTTGTTTTTACCTGAGAATTACAAAAGTAAACAATTAAGTATCAATCCTCATACATAATATAGTAAAACAAGTCAAATTAATAGGATAAATGATAGTAATAAAATGTACTTATTTGAGTTCATCACCCTTCTTGTCACCTGAACCAACTGCATAAGCTTTGCCTACACTCTGCCTCTTATTCTGAGAGCTGTTGTTATTACACCTAGAGTGATCTTCCCACTTCCTCTTGTGTTCAGTACTCTTCTCTGGGACATCTTGCAGTTCTTGGTCTATCAACTTGTTTGTTATCTCCATGGTCTCATGAAGATCTGCAGCTCTCGAGGTAGTCACGTCCCCTCTTATGGACTTCGGTAAACCACCGATATACCTCTCAATCAATCTTGTTTCAGTCCTAACCATTTCTGGACATAGCAAGGCCAATTCCTGAAACCTCTGGTTGTAAGCAGCGATATTGTAGTTTTGCACCTTCAGATTCCAAAACTCTATCTCTAATTTCTTAATCTCGTTCCTTGGACAATATTTCCTAATCACTAGTTCCTTAAAATCTTCCCAAACCATGGCATAAGCAACATCCATGTTAGCAGATTTCATGTAGTTGTTCCACCAGGTCAATGCGGCATCCATGAAAGTGAATGAGGCATACTTGACCCTGTCGTCATCGTTACAACCACTGATGCGAAACACAGTTTCCAGTTTCTCAATCCATCTAGTCAAACCAACGGCTCCCTCTGTTCCTCCAAATCCTCCAACCATGATTTTTCGGAACTCAGAGTAAGTACAACCACGACTGTTGGTTACTGGCCTAGATGTTCCGGTGTTGGTGGTCGAATTGTTCACAGCTGCGAGAGCGGCGACCACACGATCAGCAACAAGCTGATCCATAGTTGCTTGATTCACCACTGGGGCAGTAGCTGCGGCCCTGGTTGGCGTAACATTCTCAGCAGTCTGGCCTTGTGCGGCTCTGGTCGGGGCGACATTCCTAGCAGTCCTTCCCCTTGTTGACCTTGTCTGAATAGGTGTGTTGGCTGTTTGTCCTCGTGTGACTCTGGTTGACTTTCGTTTTGGTGCCATTTATCTGCATCACAGAAAGATGGCGATAAATGAGATTTGTGTTTATTGAAAGATAAATCATATGGATATGGGCATCGAAAGCAGAATGCAAGAATAAAGTCAACCACAGAGGAAAAACAAATAATTGAATGGGAAGACTAAGCTTGTTATATATATCAAAAGATAAAGGTTCACAAAATTACAAGCTTGGTCAATAATTAGTTCAAAGTACTACAGAAATACTAATAGTCCTACGAATACATCATCACTACTACTAATCTAAACTCGGTCACTAGCTATGTGTAACTCCTCAAATGCTTCAGTCAATCCTCCAATAGCAGTCTCTAGTTGGGCTACACGGCCTCTAAGCTCATGGTTCTCTCTCATCACTGATCCAATGGTATACTCGGCAGTTGCAATCCTCTGCCACTGAGTACGGTCAACGCCTCTAGCACGTCTCAACATATCCTGAATCCTACGCTGGCCTCTACCTAAACCAATGGCCCTGAAATCCAAATCTCTAAGCTCTCTACCATGCAACCTCTCTAAAGCATCCAACCTAGCACTCAATCCAATCATCACTCTACGGTCGGAATACATCTCCTCAAATAGAACACAAGCTGCCTGATCAATAGTCCCAATCCTCCTCTCCACAGTCTGAATGCGATCAGACTGCTCCAACCTCTCAAGCTGATATGTATGCAAATCAAGTAAGTTCGCCTGGTTCGTCAACTGAATCCAGATCTGCTCTATCTCAGTAGGCTCCTCAAGTGTTGTAAGTGGAGAACCTACTGGTGAAGCTGGTGGAGTAGGTATCAGAGATGGGGGAATGAACGAAGGAGATGCTGGTATGTACTCTGGGCTAGCTGCACGTACCCCGTGCTAACATCACAAGCAATGTCTATCCACTGACTGTCATCCAAACACTGAATCTCAGCATCTCTGGAGCTCTGTCCAACCTCAAACAAACCCTGAACATGTGCATCTCTCGAACTCTGTCCAATCTCAAATAAACCCTGAGTATCCTCCATGATGCCCTTACCATCCCTCGGCATCATAACCTGATCTAAATCCATAGAAGTATCCCTATCCCTATCATCATCTAAACCCATAGGAGTGTGCTCAGTAGGTGCAATCACAGCAGGAGTAGGCTCATCCTGAACCTGCTTTAGATCCTCCACTGGATCCTCATCCTCATCAGAATAAGTCTCTACTGATCTCCTAAGTCTCTGACTAGGCGGGGAATGGTCCAGAGATGATGTGGGTGAATGAGATGGTGAGTCAGCAGGAGTATCCTCAAAATCTAATCTGACCCTGAGTTGATGTGGGTGAATGAGATGGTGAGTCAGCAGGAGTATCCTCAAAATCTAATTTGACCCTCTTCCTAGGTGGTAAAACTGGGAAATCTGAGAGTCGCTGATAAGGTCCAGAATATACCGACATACGAGTAGTGCGTCGGTGAACAGGTGGGGTATCATGGTCATGCTGAGTAAAGGTGTACAGCTGAGCTGGTGATGAACGGTGTGCTGTCGCAGATCTGTGCAAGAACGGTGAGGTAGATACCGAAGTGGTGTATACAGGCTGAGCTGGAAAAGATGGCTGAGTAGCAGCACAAACAACCTCCATCAGTGGGTCATCCATGAACGGAACTGGCTGTCATGTCGGAGAAGTGAATCCAACAGTAGCTACCTCGGAGTGTGTGCCGAATGGGAGAGACATAGTCTGTGAAAAATATAGTGCAACACGTATAAGTATATAAAAATTACTCATGTCATGTATGCTTAGTATAATGCTCAATTAGTATATCATGCACTAAGTCAAATAAAGCAAATAACGCTCAAATCAAGTAAGCAGCATATACTCAAATCATAGCAAGCTAAACTGGCAGGCATCCGCCGGTCATGATGGAAAGTTTTTCAAAATCGGTTATAGTTTAAGGTTTTTATAAACCTCGTTCTCTATAACCTAGGCTCTGATTACCAATCTGTAACACCCCCAAAATCACAACATTCGCGGAAGCATACACTTTGGGTGCTACGGAATGGAAAATCACAACACAAGATATAGGGAACAGATTAAAAATCCGTTTTAAAATACATTTCATAAATTAAGTCAAGTAGCAATACATAAAATTCATTTCACACGAAAATGAAGCCCATTTAATTAAAAGGTCCAACTGTTCAGAGTAAACGCATTAAAAACATTTCGATCATTTATTATGACCATCGCCATGCTCTGCACTTGGCTAAACGCACCTCAGTTTCCATAGAAAAACATGCTAAAAGTCAGCTAACGCTGGTGAGTTCATAGGTTTAAGTTAAATAGCACATATGGACCAATAGCAATATCATAAAAACAATTCAGCAGATACACACTACTCAGCTATGCAAACACTAAGCCTCATCCTACCGAACTAAGACAATGTCACGGGCCCGACTGGCCTTAGATAAAATGGGTGCCCGCGAGTGTTAATCCCCAGACACTCGGCCTAATACTCGACTTGGTATACGTTCGCCTTGGCTATGCCGAGCCAACCGAACGGGGACGTCACTCCCAATAGATCTATTTATAACAAACGACTTCCTAGACAGGAATTAATGGCAGAAGATAGTGGGCACAAAATGGGATTCAGCAAACTTAGGTTTCCGCATATTAGGGTGTTCTTAAAAGCAAATTCATTTCTGGTCCATGAAAACAGTTTTGCATGTTTCTCACCCCAAGCTTATAAAACAAAATCGTATAAAAATATGGGGCTATAAACTCACCTTTCAATAACAGCAATCTGCTAATCAACAAAAATAGTGCAACCGCGCCGACAGACAACCTAAATCCGTATTGTAAGTCTTAGCGAAATATTCGTGTCTCAAGTGTCATTACTTTATTTGAAAAGTTTACGTTTGACCAGTGCTCGTGTATTTCTTGCTTGCTGTGTGTTAAATGATACATTTCGAAATGATTTATCATTGTAGCTCTTGGTGGTGGCTCATGGTGAAAGTGTATGGTGGGAATACGTAACGGAACATCTGTTCTAGTATTCGCGGCTTAAATGCGCAAGTGTTATATATATATATATATAACATATATATATATATATATATATCTATATATATATATATATATATATATATATATATATATATACTCATACATTATATATATATATATATATATATATATATATATATATATATATATATATTAAGTTAATTACTTATATAGTTAATTAATTAATATTAATTAAATAATCCTTTGAAAATATTTAATATAACAAAGTTAGTGAAGAATCATTATATGAATAATATCGTTTATTATTTCCAATGCAACTTTAATTGTAAGAAAAACAATCTTTGTTAAGTATTTCCATAAAGTTTACTTAGGTTAGTGTTTTCACAAAAATATTCTAAGTGTTTTATTTTTAGAAAATTTGGGCATGATCCATTCGTTTATACAACGTTTCCATTTTTCTCAAGTGTTGCAAATTCTCCTCAATTATTCCACTAACTAGTTATAAGTGCAAAAATACTTTTGTGATAATATTTTGGTCGTTGTGAAAATTTTATCGTCATGTTATTTGTTACCAATACTTTAAGTATTATCAATGGATTTCGACATAAAGTCAATATCTAGTTAAAAGTCAATAAAAGTTTGTCTTAATATTAGTTTGGTGAAAGTGTCAATTTTTACCCTTTCGGAGACTAAATGTCTCAAAACAAGCCCAAAAATAGTTTCGTTATACTTATCGTTTCGTTAAATATCAATAACCATGGCGAGTCGGCAAATATTCCAAAAATCAATTTCATCATTTTTGTTTGTTAATTTGGCCGAAATCCTTAAATAAACCCAACAACCAATTTTAGCCCAAAGCATATGTTTAGTTAAAACGTATATATCGACGCGTTTCTAAAAATCATTTTACTCGCTCAATAGGTCCGTTTGGTCAAAAAGTCAAAGCTACAAAATCACCATGGGCTTCGGCCCAATAGTCCATACGTGGGCTTTTATGGCCCAAAACTTAATTTGGTGCATTTTGTTATTATTTAGTAATTATTAGTGATTTTTAGTTACCAAACAAACTTTATACTTATCAAATAAGCTCTAATAAATAAGCTACTTAGTCAAATAGTCAACTATGACCAAAACATATGTTGTTCGACCCATATACATGGTGTCATCTCATTTTCATCTTTCTACTAGTTATTTTCAATAACTTAGGGCTTATTTTCAATCCATTCCAAATAAACATTCAATTATATTTTTCCACCATTTCACCACTTGAGCCAAAATTATATGTTTTTCAAAACCCCAATAATCTTTTATTTTTAAGTCTATTCGAACCATATATATAACCTCAAAACCAATATAGTGCTTAATCTTGTGCAAAAACCATAACTAATGTTTGTATCATCAAACTAGCACTATATGTAACAAGATTTACCACACAAGCAAGAAAAATATACAAACTAACTCAAATTCATCATAAAAATCGAGCACTATTCATCCAAGATCAAACCCTAGCTTTTTCCATATTATCAAAACATATACATTTAACACTTTTAAACATCATTAGACATCAAATGAACAAGAGATTAACAAGATTTGAAAATTTTTATGAATTCTTACAAAAGTTGATGATTTAACGTGGCTAGGAGGACCAAGAACACCCAAAGCTTCACCAAATTTACCCGAACCAAGCTCCAAATGACCCGAAAACATTGATTATAAACCTTGATTATCTTGAACTTTAGAGAAAATTTGAGGATGGTGAAGAAGAATGTGTGTGTGTCGTATAATATGGAAGATCAAGAAATGATCTAGGAAAGTTTTACAAGTGAAAATGGAATCTTAAAAGATGTTACACCATTTTTGGCAAAGAAAGATTATAAGAAGATTTATATGTAAACTTTGTCATGTAGTGAGGTATTATGTATCTAGGGGCCGGTTTTGGTGTATAATGGGGGAGGGAAGTTTTACATTTACCCCGTGTTGGTGTATCGTGTGTCAGTTTGTGCTTAAATGTTACGGTAAAGTCCCGGTTTGACGTTTTTGGACACGATTGCGTAAAATAAAGTTTTTAACCACGTTTTTGTCAGAAATATAATAAAATGACATTACTGACTCAAAAACATATTTATTTGACTATTACCATGTGTGCTGTGCTGTCGGTACGTGCGTGCGGTTGTTTTTCAGAAAAATGCGAGAAAGCTCTCAGTTAATTACAAGACTTGTCAGTAACTATCAGAAATGTGATAATTTAAGTTTACTGACAAAAATATACTTTTTTTGCAGTGACTGTAAGCTACAGTATGCTGGGACAGCTCCCGAAATACTCAAAATAATTAAACGCGCATAGAAATGCTCAGCTCGAAATAAATAAATATTCAGAAACATGCAAAACACGCATAAAAATGCTTAACTTAAAATAATAAATACTCATTTATTGTTAATTAATAACGTGAAAATTACCATTTGTCACAATCAAGACTATCCTTAAGGTGATTGAGATATATTTGATAGACAAGCCTATTATTCCTAAGGGGATATGGGATAGGCACAACATCAACATCATACTTTCTAACAGCAGAAACCTTTGGTGCAGCACAATCATAAGAGTTAACCGGCATTTTTCCTTTCACCTGTGTCTTAAGATTCTCAATTTCTTTTGACAAATAAGTTATTTTTTCATTGTGACCGTTTCTTGAGACTTTAATTGAGTCGTATAACTCTTTGTAATGCTGTTTGATTTTTGAATTTTCAGCTCGAAAACACTCATTTTCATAGTGTAACTTATTGATGGTGTCTTGATAGTGAAAATTCTGAGAATCTAGAGACAAAGGTTTATTGGTGCCACTTGCATCATTCTTGTTTACTTTAATTGGGCAATTTGTGCCCTCAGTTGTCGAATCGTGTTTGTGTGAGCTTGAATTTTTTCATCACGTTTGTTTAATTCAAAATATGTATCAAACTCAGGAGCATCCAAAGATGTCTTGGCGTTTGATATTTTACATCTTTCTTCAAAGTGTTGATATTTTAATTGTAAATTAAGATGATCAACTTCTAGTTTTGAAAAAACGTTTTACCATGTTATCACCAACTAGGTGATGACTTTGATTTTTACAACAAAGCTTGTTATACTTGTGGTAGTTTTGATCATCTTGCAGCTTTCTACAACCAATGGGTAACTGGGTATGAAAACAATAGGGTAAACTACAAAAGGCAAACTCCTCAAACTCACTTTCATTCTAACATTCATAGAACAAAACCCAGAACAGTCTCAAATAAGTTTGGACCAAAAGGTCCTGCTAGACAAAAAGGTCCTGCTAGTACAGACAAAAAGGTACTGCCAGTACAAATAAAAGGTACGGTGTAGAACAAAAGGTACGGTTAGACCTTTGATGACTGTTAACCCAAAATCAACAGCTAAGGATGCAAAAACAACTTTCAAATATGCATCTACAACTGTTCTAAGGCCCATTCAAACAAAGGCAGTGGTCCGCAAACAAATTTGGAAACCAAAGAGTTTAACTACAAAGTTAGCAGACTCTGCTGCTAAGCATGTGGTTCACTCTGCTGCTAAGGGAAATAGGGCAAATGCTGTTAAGGCCTCAGCATGTTGGATTCTTAAATCCAATGTTGCATCAACTGTCCTTAAAAGATTAAATTACATTGATCCAAGAGGCAGATCCAAGTCAGTAATGGCTTGGATCCCCAAAGAAAACTAACACTCTTATTTGTGTGCAGGAACATTCAACTGATAAACAAGAAGATCAAGGATACTCAGATAGTGGATGTTCAAGGCACATGACAGGAAACATGTCTTATCTTTCAGATTTTCAATCTTTCAATGGAGGATATGTTATGTCACACCCTGAATTTACCTGTTAATGGCAGCGGAATTGAATACCTTGGTGTGACTTTCATGGCGTCTCATACAATGGATATGTTGAACGACCTAAAGTGTCGTTTTGAAAATACACGTTTGATCATAAATAAAATCAGAGTTTACAAAACATAGGTCCCAAATGATGTTGCAAGTTTATAAAACAAAACCATAATCGATCAGACGGTTACATAAGTGCATAAAATGAAGTGATGCAAGTCGACCCCGCGACTCCAAAACAATCCAATGCATGCCCACATGATAGCTAATAACCTGAAAATACATTGCTAAAAACGGTCAACATAAAGTTGGTGAGAGTTCATAGGTTTAATAAGATGAAGTTATACGATAGCCACAAGTATAAAGTGTATGACATAAGTCACATAAAAATGATTGTACAATAGCCTTAAGCTCATGACCCCGACGCTGTGACTGAATTCTTTGGAGCCCCTGGGAGTGTTTTGCCAGACACTCAAATGAAAAGACATGAAATGCATCCGCTATCGGTTGTTGGTCAAAGCCAACACGGATGGAGGCGTCACCCTCGATAGATCTATCCACTCACTCTCGCTTACAGGTAAATTAACGGTTCATGATATAGGGGACTTTCAATTGGCAACAAGGTAACTTAATCTATGTACAGGAAGTCTGATACTTTGGCTCGTATGGAAAACAGTTGCAATGTATTCTCCCCCGTGGGATTTGAAAACAATAATAAAATGTATACGGGGCTATGAAAACTCACCTGAAGTGATGATACAACAATGCTATGAAATCGGAATACTTGGAATAATTGAAATACTGGAACACTTGGAATACTTGGCAATAACAAGGCGCGAACACTAGCCGCTATCTAAAATGAATATGCATAATCTACTTAGATTATGAGGCAATGTAGTGCATGTACATGTATATGTAACATATACCACTCGTCATTTGAAAATACTAGTTATCGTTGATATGTAAAGTTTTTCCAAAACTTGGTATAAATATGTCAACTTGTTAACGTAAAACTAGTCGTGTCATAATGTGTATAAAACATTAGTGTTGGTCTTGGCGTTTTGAAAACATTGAAATGTGATATGGTAGTCGTGTTAATAAACCTTTGATTGAACGTGTTCCAACGGGTAAGAAATACGGTTCACCATAGTCGTTACGTGAAAAATATAGTTTCTAGTACGTAAACATTTTCTTATAAAAAAGCTGTCAAAATAAAATGGGTATTGTCGATGTTTAAACGCGTATATCTTGTTCGTTATTAGCTTGTTTTTGACGTTCTTTATATCCATGGTTTCGTATAAACATGTACTAATATATTTTCAGTAGCTCGGGTCATCTAGGTCGCGTTAAACGCCTCAGTTTGTCTGCCGAATGTTACCAAACAGCATGCAGTTTTTCCGGAAAATAGTTTTCGTCGTTAAACTTGTAAAAATCATATCTCCTTCGTTATTAACTCGTTTTTATCCCCGTTTTCGGCCACGGCTTCGCCTCGGAATGTATTTTCTAAATATTTGGCCAAAAATTATCTCACACCTACTGATTTTCCCACGTTTCACTTTTAAGGACAGAATGTTTTATATACTTGTTAAAACTTGATTTTTCTAGTTAGTAACTTGTCCAAAAATGTCATAAACAACAACCAATCATTCTAAAACTTACCATATATCTTTTTAAGGTGTCAAGGGTCCTAAACATCATCATCCATGTAGATCTAACAAGGATCTAAGTATAAAACACTTCTAGGGCTCATAACTTGCAAAAAGATTTAAAAGGAGTGGTATAACTAACATATACCTATAGATCTTGCATAAAAATGATATGAACATTATATTAACTTGGTAAAATTATGAAAATGAGTTTTGACAACTTACTTGAAAGATTAGTGATAAAAAGATGATGAAAACCTAAGAAACCTTTGAGTTTGTATTTCAAAACCCTTAAAGGAATACTAGATGGACTTGATTATGGATTGATCTTGAAAGTTTGATGATTTCTTCCTCTTGTTCTTGTTTGGCCGATCATACACACACACACATATAGATGAGAGAGTTTCTTGAGATATTTTGTAAAATGAAGTGAAAAATGTGGTAGCTAACTATATATATTAGACAAGAATTAGTGGGTATTAATTGTGAAGTGAAGTTTGCAACTTGATGGTCTTGGGGGGTTGTGAGGCCGGCGCACAAAGGACAAAGGGGGGGGGGGGCTCTTTTAATTAACCATGTGGTGATTACAAGTGTTTAAGTGGTGTAGTTTTAATTAGTTTTAGGTGTAATCGGGTACCGCGTTCGCTAGAAATAAAATTTAACGGAGTTAGTCGGGACTTGACGAAGTCATAAAAATTCCAAAAATAAGTTGGGTACAAATATTGGGTGTTCGGGTAATTATTGTTTAGTTTTTACGTAAACCGTCGTAATTATATTAAATGTACGATATAAATTAAATAAATTCGTAAAATACCGGGTAAATGAATTTTATAATTTTCTTGATGTTAAAATGAGTATAAAAATATATCGGGACCATCGTGGGGATTGTCGGACGTGTTAGTCACATTTATTGATCGCGCGTTAACGTTTTAATTAAATTTAATTATACGTAAAACGTCAAATGTAATAAAAATATTAATTTATAAACCTACGAGTGGAATAGTATGAAAATGTCAATCTGATAATATGCAGACTATTCCTAGTCCGTATGCAGTGTTCCCACTAATGATGCATGAATTTCGCAGCTAAACCCAACCGGTTACGCGAATATGAATACCCGTAAACCACGTTTACGCTGAAATGAATGATAAACATGAATAGTGATTTCCTCCCGGGAATGAATAGTGTCACATGAATAGTAAAATTTCTGAACGCTGCTTGAAGTCTCAAACTGACTCCAAAAATAATGAATAGTGAAATGATGAATAGTGATCGGTGAATAGTAAATGATGAATAGTAACTGATGAATAGTGAATTCTCGGGGTTAGGAAAGTGACCTGAAATTACGGGTTGTGACAGTCGCCCCTCCAAAAGGGAATTCAGTCCCTGAATTCAGTTGTTGTTGGTTTCAGAAGTAGAGTCGGGATAAAGATGCGGGTACTTGCGTCGCATTTGGTCTTCTCGTTCCCAAGTAAATTCGGGTCCTCTACGAGAATTCCAGCGAACCGTCACGATAGGAATTCGACTCTGCTTCAATAGCTCGACCTCGCGGTCCGTGGTTTCTGATGTTGGATGGCGTCCATTGGTTGACAATAGGCAAAACTAACGGCATAGGTATTCCACCTTACTTAAGTCTTGAAATGGTTCATCATTGAAGTTGTTACCATGATGGCAAAAATGTAGGTATCGGCTGATAATACGTCGAGGAATGCCTGTCTCGTTTTCATATGCGGATGGGGGAATCCGTTCGGGCATGTTGCTGTTCTTGACATGGAAGTGAGGTTATCCGAAATTTCTACAGGTAGTAGGGCCTTAGGAAGGATCTACATCGATATCCTTGCTTTATCTTGAATATCCATTGAGGAAGCTTGTTGTTATAAGGAAACTCGATCAATGGCAAATGGTTCGCCCAACCATTTCTAAAGTCGATCACACATGCCCTAAGCATATCTTCCAGTGTTTAAATTATTCTGTCACTCTGACCATCGATCTGAGGATGGTACGCAGTACTCGTGTCTAACTTAGACCCAAAAGAATCCTGCAATGACTGTTAGAAGTTTGAAGTACGCGATTATCTCTGTCGGAAATGATGGAAATTGGTGCACTGTGCCTTAAGACTATTCCCTTGTCACAAAGTCTGGTAAGCTGCTTCATGGAATGAGTCTCTTTGATTGGAATGAAATGGGTTGGTTTGGTGAGACGATCTACTATAACCCAAATAGCATCGTAACCACCTGAAATCTTTAGAAGTTTAGTAACAGAGTCCATTGTAACGTGTTCCTATTTCCATTGTGAAATTTCTGGTTGCTGAAGTAATCCTGTTGGTTTCTGGTACTCGGCTTTTACTTTAGCACAAGTATGGCATTTGCTGACATAAGTAGCTACTTCTACTTTCATGTTTGGCTACCAATAAAACCTCTTGAGGTCCTGATATATCTTATTAGAACTTGGATAAATAAAGTACTTCGACTCGTGTGTTTCATTAGGAAAGTACTTCTTGAGGTCTGAAAGGTGAGATGAGTAGTATATATGTTGCTGAACTCTGGTGGAAACTTAGGTTTGTATGCCAACTGACTGGTTCTGACTAGAATCTGAAATGGTCCAATACCGAGAGCTCAATTTATCGGGTTACCAAAAATTGTATCATGCCTTTCCAAGGCAAGGCTTTCAACCATAGTTCGTGCTTCTACTTGAATCTAGGAGGTTCGTTGTTCAAGGGTATCAATTTCGTATGATGTGCATCATGCATCGACCTAACTTCCATTGTTTTCTCATTTCTTGTAACTGATTCTTGACTTGCGAAATTCCCTTTGTTGTTTCCCGGTTTAGTTCTAGGCCCGTGAATTTAACTTTCCAAATTCGATATATAAATATGTATATGGTCACTTCGGCCATAGGGTGTCTTAATTGGTGCCTTTATATATTCCCGTGATGGTTATTTTTGCTGATGATGAAATTCGTCAATACTCGAAAGATTATCCTAATCCATTCAAAGTTGGTTATGTGGTGTTGAATACATCCTATAGTGCTCAGGTAGTTCTCTTAAGGATTCGTCGGGCTACGATGGTAAAGCGTGTATATCCAATTAGAAAAAGAATATCTTAAAGGAATTGCTAGAAATCTGAGGGGTATCGTCTATCCTTTCGTCGTTTCTATGTCATGAAATATCCTTCATAATGTAGAGTCTCTCCTAGAGAAGTCAATGGTAAAATTCAACTTAATGGCTGAGTGAGTGCTGAGTGGTGTAAGTATCCGGTGGAAGTTTGTTAAAAGGGGTGTTCATGAAAAAATTCCATTTGTTTACAAAGCTTTTGAATGAAGATTGTTATTAATAATTCCTGAAAAAAATGACTATTTTCTTCACGGCATAATTCCTCCTGAATTATACATAGGTGATCAGGCTATGTATAATTGAGGACCAACGATGCGTTGCTTGGTTAAATTGAAACGGTATTACTTTTTCCCAAAAGTTTTAGATGGTGTTCAACGTGTTGTTTTGAGAAATGGTTTTCTAGGTATTTCCTTTGAAAGTAACATGAAAATTGTCTCGCGTAGCGGTAGTAAATACTTGATAAAATGACAGAAAATCCATTTATAGGTGGTACAAAATGGCTTATTTTGAAAATTCTGAAAAATAATTCTCCCGTAGGGTAGTAAAATAACTTGCATTATATTTGTTGAATGGTTCATTGGATACATGGATGAATCTTTCGAAATGGTAATAGTCTACTAATCTGCCAAGAGTGAAATCAGTTTAATCCCTAATAGGATAGTGGTATGTTGTTGTGGAACGATTGAAAATGGAGCAATTGAAATAGAAATGGAATAACCCAAGGTTGTGAGTATCAGGGAAATAGCAAAAGATAGTTATTACATTGGATAGAAGAGTGCTTATACAACTA
This sequence comes from Artemisia tridentata subsp. tridentata, assembly GCA_021014915.2. Taxonomy (NCBI): domain Eukaryota; kingdom Viridiplantae; phylum Streptophyta; class Magnoliopsida; order Asterales; family Asteraceae; genus Artemisia; species Artemisia tridentata. The sequence continues at coordinate 221,000,217 of CP139508.1, forward strand.
GGTCAGGTCAACGTACCAACGGAAAATTACAATGGATAGATACGACCCTAAGGGCTCGAAATACGGTTTATGATATAAGGCAGGAATTTCTTTTCCTTAGAACCTGTGCCATCAGTTTCTGAGCCATCCTGTTTGCCTCATCACATGATTGCGGGTCAGAAGAGATCACATCTCCACAGATGTTTTTAGGTAAACCACCAATGAAGTTTTCCAACTACTTCTCATTATTAGGAACCATAGACGGGCATAAAGCAGCCAACTCTTAAAATCTTCTGAGGTATGTCTAAATGTCATTACCCAATGTCACTAGTGCATAAAACTCGACCTCCAACTTCTTCACTTCCGTGCGTGGACGAAACTTCTTCGTCAACAAATTCTTGAATTCATCCCATGTATGCTTGTGTGCATTATCCTTTCCAATGAGCTCGGTGTAGGGATTCCACCATGATATAGCTTCATCAGGGAGTATACTAGCAACAAACTTTACCTTAGTTTCCTCAGGACAATAGCATAGGTGAAATACAGATTTGGTATGCTCAAACCAATGAATCATAGCAATGGCTTCTTCAGTACCTTTGAATTTGATGGGATTACCACTTTTGAAGTCCTTATACGTACACTTTCTTCCATTAGTTCCATTACTAGCTTCCCCAGATGTCTCTATCTGAGGAGCAGCCTCAACGGCTCTTTCAACCACTAGTGTTTCAGGAATACTATTCTTAACAAGCTTTTGGATAGCTGCTTGCGTCATGTTCGGTGTAGCCGATGTAGTCTTAACTTTCCTTGGTGCCATGTTTCTTCAAAACCATAAAAGAATACAACCATGAGTACTCGTAATAGCAACGATCATTGTTCACTATGTATACCACCACAATCATGCGTATATCCTCATAACACATGAATACAACACTTGAAAATTTCGGTCTACATTGACCGGTGTCATAGATAGCACAACCATACCCATATAGTAAAGTCAATACTTGGGGATCTCGTTGTACAACAATCAAAATACCACAAGCTTCTTTGAACTATGCCACACTTCCCGTGGCTAGGATGATAGTAAAAGCGAGTAAAGGTAAAAGCTAGGATGATGTCCTTCTCAATGAATCCAGGGTTGTGGCGTCATAAGGTTAAGATGAGTCCTGAAGTGAGGTCCGGGGTTGTGCATCGATTCATGTCCGAGATAATGTAGATTCCAATCCATTCTTGAGGAATCTAGTGATGTTCCTGTTGAGTCCGTGATCTTGGTGTTATCCACAAAATGTTATTTAATTCATGTCAAGTGAGAATGGGAAAAGGGAAATGACAATGGTCGTACTGAAAGGCAAGGTTAGGCTCCCGAATCTCGAAAGTCTCGGTGTCATATCTGATTGGTGGGGTGTTGTTACGATGACCAATGATGAAATCCAACTCATCGGCTTAGAATGTGATGTAATCAAACTTGGTAATGAGGAGGGTGTTGTGAAGAGTTCTCTTGTGGTGGTGTAATATTGCTCAAAGCATCTTGTTGGTTCATTATGTCATGGAAGTATGAGTCGGTTATACCTGAGATAGTATAGAGTCCTTGCGAGGAATGCCACTCTTTGGCGATTTGTTGTTGCTCTTGTTTGGTTTGTGGGGCATCTAAACCCTCACGTGTAGTCTCAATTAATTAGAGATCATCATCTAACGATGAAGAGTAGTAGGTTGTCTAACAGTAAGGGCTCTCGAACTCTCATCAACCTTAGTCTGCAAGGTGGTGTAGTGTCCTTAGTGGTAGATGGTAATGGTGTATCAAATCATGTACGCTTTTCAAGTGGTAAGTTAAGTATGTGGGTAGAGTCCCTGAGATGTGATGGTATAAATGGGGTTCCATATGATGATGATGAAGTCGATGGTGATAATACTGAAGGAATCACTACCCTCTTTTACGCTATCTTGCGACGTCTAAGCGGTAAAACTGGAGTATGCACTATGGGACGGCCAATAGTGGTATGAGTAGCTGATAATGGTGGTAATACATGAGTGGTGAGTGTTCTAATAGTGAGGGAATGAAGATATACTATCTTTCTTGTAATAAACATCCTAATAGGTCCATAAGTACTAAGCATGTACGTCTTATCAAATGGTATACTCTGTATGGGCTGAAGTAATAGGGACATCCCGATCGTCTTGCGACGTCGGAACATAAGAGTTGGATTCTGTGGAAACCGGAATAGTATGGGATGATGAATCTGTAGGTGCACGAGTAACCAAAGGTGGTGCAATAAGTGAAATCTGAGGAGTAGGTGCAACAATGGGAGTAGTAGAAGACATAGTGTCCTCGATGTAAACATCAGAAAGTATAACCATAGTGCGGGAATTGGAAAACATATCTCTGTGGCAACAATACAAAATGAAATGAATAACCCATGTAATGAATCCTCGCAAATAATAATGTGCACTTATGATGTAATGATGAGACGCTACCGTTGGGGTAGTTATAGTCTAGGGTATGAGGACAACCTAGTTCGCTATAACCATTGCTCTGGTACCAATCTGTCACACCTGAATTTACCTGTTAATGGCAGCGGAATTGAATACCTTGGTGTGACTTTCATGGCGTCTCATACAATGGATATGTTGAACGACCTAAAGTGTCGTTTTGAAAATACACGTTTGATCATAAATAAAATCAGAGTTTACAAAACATAGGTCCCAAATGATGTTGCAAGTTTATAAAACAAAACCATAATCGATCAGACGGTTACATAAGTGCATAAAATGAAGTGATGCAAGTCGACCCCGCGACTCCAAAACAATCCAATGCATGCCCACATGATAGCTAATAACCTGAAAATACATTGCTAAAAACGGTCAACATAAAGTTGGTGAGAGTTCATAGGTTTAATAAGATGAAGTTATACGATAGCCACAAGTATAAAGTGTATGACATAAGTCACATAAAAATGATTGTACAATAGCCTTAAGCTCATGACCCCGACGCTGTGACTGAATTCTTTGGAGCCCCTGGGAGTGTTTTGCCAGACACTCAAATGAAAAGACATGAAATGCATCCGCTATCGGTTGTTGGTCAAAGCCAACACGGATGGAGGCGTCACCCTCGATAGATCTATCCACTCACTCTCGCTTACAGGTAAATTAACGGTTCATGATATAGGGGACTTTCAATTGGCAACAAGGTAACTTAATCTATGTACAGGAAGTCTGATACTTTGGCTCGTATGGAAAACAGTTGCAATGTATTCTCCCCCGTGGGATTTGAAAACAATAATAAAATGTATACGGGGCTATGAAAACTCACCTGAAGTGATGATACAACAATGCTATGAAATCGGAATACTTGGAATAATTGAAATACTGGAACACTTGGAATACTTGGCAATAACAAGGCGCGAACACTAGCCGCTACCTAAAATGAATATGCATAATCTACTTAGATTATGAGGCAATGTAGTGCATGTACATGTATATGTAACCTATACCACTCGTCATTTGAAAATACTAGTTATCGTTGATATGTAAAGTTTTTCCAAAACTTGGTATAAATATGTCAACTTGTTAACGTAAAACTAGTCGTGTCATAATGTGTATAAAACATTAGTGTTGGTCTTGGCGTTTTGAAAACATTGAAATGTGATATGGTAGTCGTGTTAATAAACCTTTGATTGTACGTGTTCCAACGGGTAAGAAATACGGTTCACCATAGTCGTTACGTGAAAAATATAGTTTCTAGTACGTAAACATTTTCTTATAAAAAAGCTGTCAAAATAAAATGGGTATTGTCGATGTTTAAACGCGTATATCTTGTTCGTTATTAGCTTGTTTTTGACGTTCTTTATATCCATGGTTTCGTATAAACATGTACTAATATATTTTCAGTAGCTCGGGTCATCTAGGTCGCGTTAAACGCCTCAGTTTGTCCGCCGAATGTTACCAAACAGCATGCAGTTTTTCCGGAAAATAGTTTTCGTCGTTAAACTTGTAAAAATCATATCTCCTTCGTTATTAACTCGTTTTTATCCCCGTTTTCGGCCACGGCTTCGTCTCGGAATGTATTTTCTAAATATTTGGCCAAAAATTATCTCACACCTACTGATTTTCCCACGTTTCACTTTTAAGGACAGAATGTTTTATATACTTGTTAAAACTTGATTTTTCTAGTTAGTAACTTGTCCAAAAATGTCATAAACAACAACCAATCATTCTAAAACTTACCATATATCTTTTTAAGGTGTCAAGGGTCCTAAACATCATCATCCATGTAGATCTAACAAGGATCTAAGTATAAAACACTTCTAGGGCTCATAACTTGCAAAAAGATTTAAAAGGAGTGGTATAACTAACATATACCTATAGATCTTGCATAAAAATGATATGAACATTATATTAACTTGGTAAAATTATGAAAATGAGTTTTGACAACTTACTTGAAAGATTAGTGATAAAAAGATGATGAAAACCTAAGAAACCTTTGAGTTTGTATTTCAAAACCCTTAAAGGAATACTAGATGGACTTGATTATGGATTGATCTTGAAAGTTTGATGATTTCTTCCTCTTGTTCTTGTTTGGCCGATCATACACACACACACACACTATAGATGAGAGAGTTTCTTGAGATATTTTGTAAAATGAAGTGAAAAATGTGGTAGCTAACTATATATATTAGACAAGAATTAGTGGGTATTAATTGTGAAGTGAAGTTTGCAACTTGATGGTCTTGGGGGGTTGTGAGGCCGGCGCACAAAGGACAAAGGGGGGGGGGGGCCTCTTTTAATTAACCATGTGGTGATTACAAGTGTTTAAGTGGTGTAGTTTTAATTAGTTTTAGGTGTAATCGGGTACCGCGTTCGCTAGAAATAAAATTTAACGGAGTTAGTCGGGACTTGACGAAGTCATAAAAATTCCAAAAATAAGTTGGGTACAAATATTGGGTGTTCGGGTAATTATTGTTTAGTTTTTACGTAAACCGTCGTAATTATATTAAATGTACGATATAAATTAAATAAATTCGTAAAATACCGGGTAAATGAATTTTATAATTTTCTTGATGTTAAAATGAGTATAAAAATATATCGGGACCATCGTGGGGATTGTCGGACGTGTTAGTCACATTTATTGATCGCGCGTTAACGTTTTAATTAAATTTAATTATACGTAAAACGTCAAATGTAATAAAAATATTAATTTATAAACCTACGAGTGGAATAGTATGAAAATGTCAATCTGATAATATGCAGACTATTCCTAGTCCGTATGCAGTGTTCCCACTAATGATGCATGAATTTCGCAGCTAAACCCAACCGGTTACGCGAATATGAATACCCGTAAACCACGTTTACGCTGAAATGAATGATAAACATGAATAGTGATTTCCTCCCGGGAATGAATAGTGTCACATGAATAGTAAAATTTCTGAACGCTGCTTGAAGTCTCAAACTGACTCCAAAAATAATGAATAGTGAAATGATGAATAGTGATCGGTGAATAGTAAATGATGAATAGTAACTGATGAATAGTGAATTCTCGGGGTTAGGAAAGTGACCTGAAATTACGGGTTGTGACATGTTACCTTTGGAGGTGGTTTTTGTGGCAAAATTTCAGGTAAAGGTACAATCAAAACTGGAAATTTAGATTTTGAAGATGTGTACTATGTACAAGAGCTAAAGTATAATCTTTTTAGTGTCTCACAAATGCGTGACAAAAAGAACAATGTTCCTAAAAAGGAGTTAACTTGTCTTGTTGCAAAAGCCACATTCTTAGAATTCCTAGAAAGGCCAATATGTATAGTGTTGATATGAAGAACATTATTCCTAAAAAGGAGTTAACTTGTCTTGTTGCAAAAGCCACATTAGATGAATCAATGTTATTGTAACACCCCGACCCGACAAGGGTAAAGATATCACAATAAATGGATTCACATCAGATCAAACAAAGCATACATTTTCAGTAATACAAAAAATTCAAGGATTACAAATGAAATACTGAATCTACAAGGTTACAATTGAGAACTTCCAAAAACAACTACTTCTAAATTATGATATCTTCTAGTCAACTCTAATCCAGAATAGCTATCCAATCTTCTAAGTCCAAAGGTATACTCTCCACTCATTCCCAGCTTCCTACTAAAACCTGCCGCAGGAAAAGAAATGCGGCTGAGCTACGAGAGCTCAGTGAACAGATATAACGATAACAAAAGCAGTAATAGAGAGTAGTACAAATAAAATCAAGAATACAGATCATACCGATACAAATCAAAGCGAAAGGAGTAAGGAACGGAATAAGGACAAAAGAAAAGAGATAAGGAAAAGGAAACAATAAAGTTATAGAATAAGGGAAAAACAGAAATCTGTCACGAGCCCAGATAACAGATTATACCATAGCATAACAATATAATAAAACAAACCTGTGTAGAGTGATCAGCTCTCAGACAATGTGAAAGACGTGTATCGCACACACCATCAGTCACCAGATATAATAACAGTAAACATATAACATAAACAGAGAACAGATCAAATCTAGGATGCATCCATACGCCCCAGGTGGCCAGAGTCTACCTCTACATAACCAGTCAAATCAAGTCAGGGACGGAACAGGTCATCACTCTCCTGCCCTAGAGTCATGTCAAAGGTGCGTCAATGACATGGACATGAAACCCTCATGCCTAGTGATTGGCTCGGACATCAGACTGTAGGTCAAAGGTCAGATGTACTATCAAAATGATCAAAGGTCATATCTTAAGGGTACATGGCAAAAGGTTCATGTCAAACAGTTTAGAAATAAATGTCAAAGGTTCAAATCAGAGTTTATCAGATTAAGTTTTATATCAAAGTTTAAGTTCAGATTAAAAGGATTATATCAAATGGTTCAGAAGATTATATCAAAGGTTCATAATTAAGAGTTCATTGCAAAAGTTCATTTTAGAATTTCCTGTCAAAAGTTCATTGAAAGCATTCCTTTAATAACGGTTTTCACTAAAATGATCTTTCAGAATAGTTTTCATAAAATAATCTTTCAAAACGGTTTTTCATAAAAACATTCTTTAAAACTAGTTTTCACAAAAGTTAACAACTGTCATATAAAATAGTACCATATCACCATTCATAATCATTCTTTTAAGATAACTTATTTTTCTCAAAACATTTCGAAATCATAATTAAAAGATTTTCGCATAACAGATTTTCATATCAAGGGTCGTAACAACAGGGAATCATGAAAAGGTTCAAAGCAAAGAGGATAATAAGGACATCAATTCAGAAGTATAACAAGTTAGAACATGAAAGAGATCATAAAAGCTCACAAAACAAAGGAATCACACGGAAGGTTCACAAACAGAAGGGAACATAGCAATGGTACAGGGAATCCTAATAAGGAAAATGAAAAGCTGAATAAAAGAGAAAGAAACACCCTTACTGAAATAGGGCAGAATATCTGTACCTTATTAGCACAGCAGATAAACCAACAAACACAGAAAGAAAATCACGACTTCTCCTTCTTCACACCTAAGGAAGAGGAAGACAGAATTACTAAAGTTTCTTATTCAGATTATTCCTTTTAGTTTATCTCTTCATTTTATGTACTTTCTATTTTTAGTAACTTTTCAGATTTAGTAAGTTCCCATAATTAGCAGGTTTTCAGAATTAAGAGATATTATCATTTCAGATTAGGTTTAACCCTGATTCAAAGATTATTATGGGATACAGTAAATCTTATCAAGTTACAGAAGTTTAGGGTTTTAAATGACAATTATACAAAGTTTAGGGTTTTAAATGTAACTTCATTAATTTCCAAGGTCATTAGTGAAAATACTTTAAGTTACAGAATTATACACTCATTTTATTCAGAATTACATTTTATTTCCCTTAAGTTTCACAATTTCCAGATTGCACCCCTTTAGTTACATAATTTACAAAACCAACCTTATAATTACATATTTTACAAATTAAACCCTACAATATCCATATTTACCAACTAACCATATTATATTTCATAATTACAGAATATACCATCAGAATTTAGTACATTACAGATTAGACCCCTCAGAATTCAGAATTTACATATTTAGTCCTTTAAGTTTACAAAACATATATATTAAGTCATAATTCATAACAATTACATAATTAGCCCATAAATCCTCAAAACTACACAACAACCTTTTTATATCAGTATTAACTCAAAACAACTTCAAAATTTCAGATTTACACTTTTGGTGCCTCCTTTTCAATTAATTTCAAATCGAAACCCTAATATGCCATTAATTCATTATATTGCAATATTTACACTTAGGACCCCAAAGTTATATTTTTACCACATTCTTACAGATGTATATGATCTTACAAAAATATCCCAGAAGTTTCAAAGTTGACAAAACAGGTCCTTATACTTTTTCTTTTAGATCGGATTATACTTTTTACAAACAATTACAAACCCTACTATTCACCGATCATTGAACCATCATTAATTCATCCTTAAAACACATTTAATGATCAGAAATTCATCCAAGAACCCTAACCCTAGTAACCCCGATTTCCACTTTATTTTATTTCTTTGTTTTCACAAAATCTGGTTTTAACAATTATTCACCACGTTAAATCTAGGATTCTAAAAATCAAAATCATATTTTCCCCAGATCATAGGACTTATAAAGAACCCACGAAAAATAATTAGCATGCCCAGAAAAATCGTTTAACATATATTTGATATTTACGTATGTTTTAGACATCAAAATTACCACAACATGATTTAGGCTACTATAATTCGATCTATCATTTTTCCCAGATCTATTACATCATATGAGGTCTAAATAAAATAGCTATCATGTCCAGAAATTCGGATTACATATTTTTGTGATTTACGTGTTTTATGATCATCATATTTTCATACGCATAGATTAGCATGCATGCTTTGATTCATATAATTTATATGAGTTATATAACATGTAAAGATCACAGGAAAATTGCCATATTAATTTTAAAACGTGTGATTTAGTCGTATGAATTATTACCTTGCGTTTGAACAATTCGACAAGAAAAATGGAACAAGAACGAACCAAAGAAAAGACGCAGTAACCCTTATTTTTCCTAGCTTCCTTGCACCTCCAAGAACCCCAAACAAATCCTTGTACACATCCAGAACTTGTGTGATTGATTGGGTCGATTTTTATTGATCGCTAGGGTTTTTTTGTAGATTTTGCGATTTGGTTTTTGAAGAGAAAATAAAAAGATTTGTTTAAACCTTTAGGAACCGAATTAGGGGGGCAAAATCAGGAAATTCGGATATTAGAATCACAATATAATTTAGGTTGATTTTTATTTATCCTTTCCTTAATTTATTTACATATTATTTAGATTTTAAAAGATTTAAACATTATATTCATTTAATATGAAATTTGGAATTTTAATCAATAAATAAGTATGATTATTTTTGAACATTTAAAATGATGTAACATTGTCTCAGAAATTTGTTTGTTTCAGATATAGTTTGATTTCAGAAGTTTTGGAATTATTTCGGAATTTTATAAGTTGTTTAATAAGGTTTTATGTTATCAGGGGTAGTTTGGTCATTTTACGCGTTATCTGAATTTCAGGTATTACAACTTCTTCCCCACTAAAACAAAAAATTCGTCCTCGAAATTTGCAGAAAGAGGAGAGATCAGGAAACAAAACAAAGAAATAACAGACTAAGACGAGAATTGAGGTGAAACGAAACAGAAACACAACTGACGGTGAACAGACATATGAAAGATTTGTTTCTCATGACTCGAACTTGTAGATTCCAAAATTGTTTCAGATCCTCAGAACAGACATAACATACTGAATCCAGATCAAAAGAATAACATACCAAACGTAATAGATGAAAATCAGATTCTCTCGGGAGAGGCAAAGAAATACATAGGATTTTGACGGATATGCCGTTCACAGAAATTGATTAGACAAATCAGATTAGAACGTACATGAAATAGATTATTGATAACATCAATTGGCAGAAAGTTCTACAATGGAACCTAAGATAGTCATTAGAAGTACAGAGGTCAGCAAAACGCGTGACGAGAATCCAGACGTATCAATTCGCATAACGGTGAAAGCAGATTACGCGTAGAGGTACAATGAACTTAAAGTCTCACTAATGCAGATAATCTCAAACAGTTATCAGGATTTCTAAAGTTCTAAGGCACTTCTCAAAATATCCTATGCCCACAACAAGTGCACGTTATATGATGTAAGTATTATCACGTTGGCCAGACGTCATAATACTGGCATCATATAAATATGCCCTCATGATGGTCATATTTTATCTCAAGTTGTGAACAGAATAACTTATCTTAATCCACCTAGTCTTCCTACGGTCTCAGAGTTCATCAAAATCGAATACCCTAACTAAGAGGAGAACGGATCGCTCGAAAGAGTTAACGGAAGCCCCAGAATGTCTATCAGAATTTGGTACTTCGTTAAAAGCATCAGGTCATCCTTCATTCGTCCAAATTCACATAACAAAACCATCGCCCAACATACGCAGAATGAACACAGAGCGGAACTACTAATAGGGAACCTAAATCATTCAAAGGATTTTATCATCAGGTAACCGAAATTTAAATAGGTCAAGAGGAAATGAATTACGTCATCCACAGCTTCATCCATCACATAACTAATTCTTCCAAACACAAACGTTCACTTCAGAATTTCCTTCCATTCAAAATCATGATCTCGATTTCCATTCTCAAGTCTGCTTCTGCTCCCAATTCATCTTAGTACAACTAAAATGAATAGAGAAGCAAGACTGCGAGTCTTGGACAAGTCTGCTAGCACAGTTCGGAATTCGCCAACTCAGACTGCTGTCATCACCGGATGCCTGGTAGTGGTGTCTGTTACAATCTCTGAACGCCAATCAAATCTACTCTTCCAGAACAAAGGTCATTCCATTTAATACGAAGATGGTCTACATGTTCCTCGTTCGTCTCAGAGCAAAAACATGCCGTCATACTATGACAATTGTCCAAATACTCGTGAAAACATGATTCGTATTAGCCAATACAATTGGCATTATTTAAAACTCATGATGGTCACGATGAGTACAGAAACAGTTTTCATGAAACGTTTCAGGAAAACTTCATATCTAATTCAAATAACCAATCTTTACGAATAAAACTGAAATACTTTACAGAAGTTGCTCTCAGTTAGCCATTCCTATCTTAGGAGTTCTTGTGGTTGCTTCATCAGTCCTTCAAACATTAAATGAGGTCGTCTGATACAGAATTTACAAAGATAGAATAATTTAATCATTGATACGCGGCAATGAAAAGGGATTACGGTTAGAATTACGGTTAGGTTTACGATAGTTGGTATGCTGACGCAAAATTTTCTCTTTCTTCCTCATAAATTAATAGGGGTATTCAAGGGAAACACTGAGGGGGAACAAAAACATATCTCATCAGCTTCTTCAATCTTTCAACTTCGATAGCATCATGGTTTGTCAACTGAGATCGGTTCAGAGTCAATTCTACTTCTCAAACAGGAAGGAAAACCCAAGAATTTCATCAGAAAGCACCGGAAAATTTGTACCACAAAACTTTCAATGCCAACGCTTTCTCGGGGTAGATACTGTTAGGTATCAGGGAAAAATGAAGGTCAAAATCAGGTAGTGGCAGCAAAAGTTTAACAATCGGTAATCATGGCAAGGGTTCCAAAAATTGTTTCAAACGCCAAAGGTGAGACATAGGAGGATAGTCGTCAGTACTAAATGGTCAGTCCATCAATCCTTATAAGAATAAAATCAAGGTTACTATCAAAGAAAGACGGATCAACAAGGAATAATCTTATCGTTCAGAATGAGAAGGAAAATATTTTACACTCGTGGTTAAACACCACAAAACTTCTCATGGGAACAGGGATGGTTAAGACGAAATCAAATAGTGTCAAAAGATTTATAGAACAGCATGTACCAAGTATATCGTCGCCATAAGGGTTCTCAGAATGCCCGAAGGGGCATTTGAATGATTAACAGAAGGTTCAGAGGTCGGAGTGGAAATAGGAAGGCAAGGATCAAATAATGTCAGATAATTACTACGCAATTTCCAATGCTTCAGATTTTATTTAGGTTTCAATTCTTAGGTGGTGCAAGGCATAAGCTCTAAATATTCAAATGTGATTTTAACCAAAAGCAAGACACGAATCAGAGTGGTGCGGAAGCAAGATACTTAAGCAAATGACTTATAGTCTACCCATTCCTCACTGGTCAGAATTTAAGTTCCTATAGGGAAATCCTACAGCAAATTCTCAAAGGTTGTCCTACGAGCGCCTACAGTGGAAACTTAGTGGTCCAGGATTCACAGGTCAAGGGTAAATGTATTACGAGTCGCAGCCTGTTATCTCTGATACCATAAATTGTAACACCCCGACCTGACAAGGGTAAAGATATCACAATAAATGGATTCACATCAGATCAAACAAAGCATACATTTTCAGTAATACAAAAAATTCAAGGATTACAAATGAAATACTGAATCTACAAGGTTACATTTGAGAACTTCCAAAAACAACTACTTCAAAATTTTGATATCTTCTAGTCAACTCTAATCTAGAATAGCTATTCAATCTTATAGATCCAAAGGTATACTCTCCACTCATTCCCAGCTTCCTACTAAAACCTGCCGCAGGAAAAGAAATGCGGCTGAGCTACTAGAGCTCAGTGAACAGATATAACGATAACCAAAAGCAGTAATAGAGAGTAGTACAAATAAAATCAAGAATACAGATCATACCGATACAAATCAAAGCGAAAGGAGTAAGGAACGGAATAAGGACAAAAGAAAAGAAATAAGGAAAAGGAAACAATAAAGTTATAGAATAAGGGAAAAACAGAAATCTGTCACGAGCCCAGATAACAGATTATACCATAGCATAACAATATAATAAAACAAACCTGTGTAGAGTGATCAGCTCTCAGACAATGTGAAAGACGTGTATCGCACACACCATCAGTCACCAGTTTATCAGATTAAGTTCAGATTAAAAGGATTATATCAAATGGTTCAGAAGATTATATCAAAGGTTCATAATTAAGAGTTCATTGCAAAAGTTCATTTTAGAAATTCCTGTCAAAAGTTCATTGAAAGCATTCCTTTAATAACGGTTTTCAATAAAATGATCTTTCAGAATAGTTTTCATAAAATAATCTTTCAAAACGGTTTTTCATAAAAACATTCTTTAAAACTAGTTTTCACAAAAGTTAACAACTGTCATATAAAATAGTATCATATCACCATTCATAATCATTCTTTTAAAATAACTTATTTTTCTCAAAACATTTCCAAATCATAATTAAAAGATTTTCGCATAACAGATTTTCATATCAGGGGTCGTAACAACAGGGAATCATAAAAAGGTTCAAAGCAAAGAGGATAATAAGGACATCAATTCAGAAGTATAACAAGTTAGAACATGAAAGAGATCATAAAAGCTCACAAAACAAAGGAATCACACGGAAGGTTCACAAACAGAAGGGAACATAGCAATGGTACAGGGAATCCTAATAAGGAAAATGAAAAACTGAATAAAAGGGAAAGAAACACCCTTACTGAAAAAGGGCAGAATATCTGTACCTTATTAGCACAGTAGATAAACCAACAAACACATAAAGAAAATCACGACTTCTCCTTCTTCACACCTAAGGAAGAGGAAGACAGAATTACTAAAGTTTCTTATTCAGATTATTCCTTTTAGTTTATCTCTTCATTTTATGTACTTTCTATTTTTAGTAACTTTCCAGATTTAGTAAGTTCCCATAATTAGCAGGTTTTCAGAATTAAGAGATATTATCATTTCAGATTAGGTTTAACCCTGATTCAAAGATTATTATGGGATACAGTAAATCTTATCAAGTTACAGAAGTTTAGGGTTTTAAATGACAATTATACAAAGTTTAGGGTTTTAAATGTAACTTTATTAATTTCCAAGGTCATTAGTGAAAATACTTTAAGTTACAGAATTATACACTCATTTTATTCAGAATTACATTTTATTCCCTTAAGTTTCACAATTTACAGATTACACCCCTTTAGTTACATAATTTACAAAACCAACCTTATAATTACATATTTTACAAATTAAACCCTACAATATCCATATTTACCAACCAAGCATATTATATTTCATAATTACAGAATATACCATCAGAATTTAGTACATTACAGATTAGACCCCTCAGAATTCAGAATTTACATATTTAGTCCTTTAAGTTTACAAAACATATATATTAAGTCATAATTCATAACAATTACATAATTAGCCCATAAATCCTCAAAATTACACAACAACCTTTTTATATCAGTATTAACTCAAAACAACTTCAAAATTTCAGATTTACACTTTTGGTCCCTCCTTTTCAATTAATTTCAAATCGAAACCCTAATATGCCATTAATTCATTATATTGCAATATTTACACTTAGGACCCCAAAGTTATATTTTTCCCACATTCTTACAGATGTATATGATCTTACAAAAATATCCCAGAAGTTTCAAAGTTGACAAAACAGGTCCTTATACTTTTTCTTTTAGATCGGATTATACTTTTTACAAACAATTACAAACCCTACTATTCACCAATCATTGAACCATCATTAATTCATTCTTAAAACACATTTAATGATCAGAAATTCATCCAAGAAACCTAACCCTAGTAACCCCGATTTCCACTTTATTTTATTTCTTTGTTTTCACAAAATCCGGTTTTAACAATTATTCACCACGTTAAATCTAGGCTTCTAAAAATCAAAATCATATTTTCCCCAGATCATAGGACTTATAAAGAACCCACGAAAAATAATTAGCATGCCCAGAAAAATCGTTTAACATATATTTGATATTTACGTACGTTTTAGACATCAAAATTACCACAACATGATTTAGGCTACTATAATTCGATCTATCATTTTTCCCAGATCTATTACATCATATGAGGTCTAAATAAAATAGCTATCATGTCCAGAAATTCGGATTACATATTTTTGTGATTTACGTGTTTTATGACCATCATATTTTCATACGCATAGATTAGCATGCATGATTCGATTCATATAATTTATATGAGTTATATAACATGTAAAGATCACAGGAAAATTGCCATATTAATTTTAAAACGTGTGATTTAGTCGTATGAATTATTACCTTGCGTTTGAACAATTCGACAAGAAAAATGGAACAAGAACGAACCAAAGAAAACACGCAGCAACCCTTATTTTTCCTAGCTTCCTTGCACCTCCAAGAACCCCAAAAAAATCCTTGTACACGTCCAGAACTTGTGTGATTGATTGGGTCAATTTTTATTGATCGCTAGGGTTTTTTTTTAGATTTTGCGATTTGGTTTTTGAAGAGAAAATAAAAAGATTTGTTTAAACCTTTAGGAACCGACTTAGGGGGGGCAAAATCAGGAAATTCGGATATTAGAATCACAATATAATTTAGGTTGATTTTTATTTATCCTTTCCTTAATTTATTTACATATTATTTAGATTTTAAAAGGTTTAAACATTATATTCATTTAATATGAAATTCGGAATTTTAATCAATAAATAAGTATGATTATTTTTGAACATTTAAAATGATGTAACATTGTCTCAGAAATTTGTTTGTTTCAGATATAGTTCGATTTCAGAAGTTTTGGAATTATTTTAGAATTTTATAAGTTTTTTAATTAGGTTTTATGTTATCAGGGGTAATTTGGTCATTTTATGGGTTATCTGAATTTCAGGTATTACAGTTATGGCATAGAAGACTTGGTCATATTAATTTCAAAACCATAAATAAAATTGTTAAGAATGGTTTGGTAAGAGGTTTACCTCACAAAAGATTTGAAAATGATCAAACATGCATTGCTTGTCTAAAAGGCAAACAAAACAAAGCCACTTGTAAGCCCAAGATTTTTAACTCTATCAATCAGTCATTGTTTATGCTTCATATGGACTTATTTGGACCTGTTTCAGTAAGGAGTATGCAACATAAGAAATATTGTCTTGTTATAACTGATGACTATAGCAGATTTACATGGGTTTTCTTTTTAGTGTCTAAGGATGAAACATCAAGCACTCTTAAGACTTTCATAACAGAAATAGAAAACCTAGTAAGCAAGAAAGTAAAAGTCATTAGGTGTGATAATGGGACAGAATTCAAAAATAGAGTTATGGATGATTTCTGCAAAGAGAAAGGTATTAGAAGAGAATATAGTGTTGCTAGAACTCCACAACAGAATGGAGTGGCTGAAAGAAAGAATAGAACACTAATTGAAGCTGCTAGAACAATGTTAGCTGATTCTAAGCTACCTATAATCTTTTGGGCAGAGGCAATTAACACTGCTTGCTATGTTCAAAATAGAGTTTTAGTTGTGCAGCCTCACAATAAGACATCATATGAACTTTTTAATGGTAGAACTCCTTCAATAGGATTTCTTAGACCTTTTGGATGTCATGTGACAATTCTCAATACCTTAGACCATTTAGGAAAATTTGATGGTAAAGCAGATGAAGGTTTCTTAGTTGGATATTCTCTTGTTAGCAAAGCTTTTAGAGTTTACAACTTAAGAAATGAGAAAGTACAAGAAGAACTACATGTGGAGTTTCTGGAAAACAAATCCAATGTAGTAGGCCAAGGACCAAAATGGATATTTGATCTTGAGTATCTAACAAATTCTATGAATTATATACCTTTTGTTGCAGAAACTAATGATTTTTCAGGTTCACAAGCAACAAATGAGGCAGAGTTAGAAAAAGATCAACATGATGGCACAATGCCAATATGGTCAAATTCAAGTGTGGAATCAACTTCAACAAATGATGTATCTTCTTCTAGTAAAGCTAAAGGAGATGTTGAAGATGACAACAAGGATGATGGAACAAAGGAACAACTCAATATTTCAAATATTGATGGTACTGCTGAGACAGAGCAAGGTACTGCTAGTATCTATAAAGGTACTGTTAGTACATTTGGAGGTACGGCTAGTTCATTTGAAGATACTGCTGGTCCTTCAAATTCAAGAGAAGCAGAGTTCCAAGAAGATGAAGTGGATTTGGGTAATCTTCCACCATCTTATCAAGTTCCTTCTACACCACACACAAGGATTCACAAAGTTCACTCCCTGGATAATGTGATTGGAGATGTACAATCTGGTGTGAAGACAAGGAAACAATTGATGTCTTCAGACCAACAAGGGCTTCTTGATGCCCTTTATGCTTCAAAACAGCATGAGGTTTCAAACTCTTGCTTGTTTGTATGTTTTCTCTCACAAAAGGAACCAAAGAACATTCTTACAGCCCTAGATGATTCAAGCTGGGTAGAGGCTATGCAAGAAGAGCTTCTTCAGTTCAAGATTCAAAAGGTTTGGGTGCTAGTTGATTTACCTAGAAATGAAAAGGTGATTGGCACTAGATGGGTTTTTAAGAACAAAAGGGATGAAAGAGGGATAGTTATTAGAAATAAGGCTAGATTAGTAGCCCAAGGGTACACACAAGAAGAAGGGATAGATTATGATGAAGTTTATGCTCCAGTAGCAAGGATTGAGGCAATTAGGCTGTTTCTAGCTTATGCTTCATTTTTAGGCTTCACAGTCTACCAAATGGATGTCAAGAGTGCATTTTTATATGGTACAATTGGAGAAGAGGTGTTTGTTTCACAACCTCCAGGCTTCATTGACCCTGACCATCCAAACAAAGTGTACAGAGTAATGAAAGCTCTATATGGCCAACATCAGGCACCAAGAGCTTGGTATGCAACACTTGCTTCCTATTTATTAGAAAATGGATTTCAAAGAGGAAAGATTGATCAGACACTTTTCATCAAATAGCACAAGAAGGATATTCTGTTAGTGCAGGTGTATGTGGATGACATTATCTTTGGATCTACAAGGAAGGAAATGTGTTTAGAGTTCGAGAAGCTTATGCATGATAAGTTTCAGATGAGTTCTATGGGAGAACTCACATTCTTTTTAGGTTTGCAAGTTAAACAATCATCTGAAGGCATCTTTATCTCACAAGATAAATATGTTGTAGAAGTTCTTAGAAAGTTTCAATTTGCTGATTCAAAAATGGCAAGCACACCAATGGACTCAGAGAAGCACCTTCTGAAAGATGGAGATGGAGAGAATGTAGATGTATACACTTACAGATCTATGATAGGCTCCTTGATGTATCTTACATCATCTAGACCTGACATCATGTTCCCTGTTTGTGTTTGTGCAAGATTTCAAGTAACTCCAAAGGTTTCTCATTTAACTGCAGTCAAGAGAATTTTTAGATATCTCAAAGGACAACCAAGGTTGGGTATATGGTATTCTAGAGACTCTCCTTTTGACTTAGTAGCATTTTCGAATAGTGATTATGCTGGTGCTAGCTTGGACAGAAAGTCAACAACTGGAGGATGTCAATTCCTAGGATGTAGACTTGTCTCATGGCAGTGTAAGAAGC
Source organism: Artemisia tridentata subsp. tridentata (assembly GCA_021014915.2). Taxonomy (NCBI): domain Eukaryota; kingdom Viridiplantae; phylum Streptophyta; class Magnoliopsida; order Asterales; family Asteraceae; genus Artemisia; species Artemisia tridentata. The sequence continues at coordinate 221,018,647 of CP139508.1, forward strand.
AAACAAGTGTGGCAAATTCAACAACTGAAGATGAATATATAGCTGCTGCAAGTTGCTGTTCTCAAGTCTTATGGCTTCAAAACCAACTTCTTGACTATGGGTACAATTTCTTAAACACTGTTATTCATATTGGTAATAGTAGTACAATTTGTATTATTAGAAATCCAGTGCAACATTCTAAAACAAAACACATTGAAATTAGACATCACTTTATTAGAGATTGCAATGAGAAAAGATTAATTCAAGAAATGAAAATTGCTTCAGAATATAATTTTGCAGATCGACTTACAAAAGCTTTTGATGTTGGAAGATTTGAGTACTTGGTAGCAAGTATTGGAATGCTTAATCTTTAAATTTTTCAAATGATGTGTTTTTGTACATAAATTTTTGTTGGTACTGCTGGATTTATAAGGTACTTCTAATATATCAAATGGTACGGCTAAGCACACAAGGTGCTGCCTGTACAAATTAAATTGTGTTATTCATTCAGTTAGTTCTATGTTTATTCTAATACAAGACAAGTACTTTGTACATTGTTCTTTTGGTTTTAGACTAACTATTTCAGGTATGAATATGTGAACACAAAGGAGATTTCAAGTGAAATGGGAGCAGCAGAATGCTTATCCAATTGCTAACATAGTAGGTTTATGATGGACTGAGTTTAGGAATTTAAACTCCTTAAAACTTCTTTCTTGAAACCTAGTTATGATATTTCACATTGAATTGATAACTTAGTTGATCAGATAGTAACTGATGCAACTCACTTTCTATCATTTTATACTTTCAAGTATAATGAGCAAGTCTAAGGACATCTGATAGAAAGAACAGCTAGTAAAAGTGAATCTAACACTTGTGTTAGAGGCAACAATTGCTATGAGCTGGAAACCCTGTCAGGAAAGCTCTTTGAATGAGTTTATCTTTACACAGGCAGTTATTTATAACTGAAAATATTGGTTCTCACACAACCAGAGGTTGCTTTAAACCAAAATTTTTGATTAAGTGTCTGTTATACACTTGATTCCTTCAAAATGGTTGAAAGTAGTATGATTTTTCAAATCTAAAATCTTGAACATACTGCTAAGTCAAATGATTTCTTAAACAAGGATTTAAAAGAGATTCAGAAAAACCATCCATTGATGGATCATGAATCAAAATGTCCACTGATTCACCTCTCATAGGAGTTAACACACCTAGAAGTGATGAGGGCAGCAACTTAAACTTTTAAGGAATTGATGGCTTCATGTACAATATTGTCTGACAACAAGTTCACATTGATAGATCAGTCAAAGGTACATAGTGAGATCTTCCAAACAAGGGGAGGAAACAAAAGTTATTTGCTTCAGGGGAGGTAACAATCTCAGGGAAGGAAATAATTGCCCAGAAAAGGAAGAATAATCCAATAGAAGGAAGGAGAAGACAAGAGCATACAAGATGATGACATAGAGGTTGAAAATGACAAGAATAGATCATATATTCAGAAGGGATGAAGCATTCCTAAAGGAGAAAGTTCTATCTAGATCAAACGAAGGAAAGTTTCAATTTCAGTTCATTATGTTTGTTCATCACTTGCAAAGGCATGCTGTTAGATGATTTCACTTGTTGAAACAAGCATCCAAGATACACAGCATCATTGCCTCTTATAATTCCTCCATCCAAGGAAATTGCACCATCTTTTGGTTCAATGTTTTGATATTGCTAAAGTCAAAGAAGAACAAAGCAGATCAGTTCAGAATAAGAAGAATAGTTCAGATTCATGAAGTGTTTGAAAGATCTTCTCAAGTCCTCATTTAATTCAGAAAACATGTTTGAAATGATTCACATGTTTAGGGGAGGATTGTTGGGAATTAAATATTCTGAAGTTAGAGTATCGGAAAATACTTTAAGAAGAAGGTACTGCTAGTTCATGATCAAGGTACTGCTAGAACAAGAAGGTACTGCTAGTTCAAGTAGAAGGTACTGCTAGTAGAAAATGGTACTGCTGATCAGTGAGTCATAGAGCTGCTACAAGGATAAGATCGAAGAAGATATTATTTGTATGAGTCACTCTTATGCAAAAAATAATATCTAGATATGTTCTCAGTCAACAAGTTGATGCATATGCTTTCATTAATTCATTTGAACAACTTGAAAGACATAATCTTCCATACGCTAGCTCGACATGACTTGTGTAAGACATAAGTCGGCTAAGACTTTAAGTAATATTGTAAGAGATCTCTTGGACAATAAAAGAGATCTTAGACTAGTGATTTTATATGTGTGTATACGCTTAATTAAGAACTCATATCTGTTAAGACATAGAACAAACAAAAACATATATCACAAATCTAGAAACATAAGATTCAAGGTCTTTGTAACCCTAGTGATAGATTCAAGATCACTCGTATTATTTTTGAATAATATTGAATCTTTTTGGTGATAAACTTTCTTTGTTCATTGTTAAGTAACAAACATAATTCTTCCATTTCCATAACATACATAACCTTCTAAGTGTGATTAAGTAAATTCCGCGTACTTGATCATATAAACTCAATATATCATTACACACAAAGTATACAAGGTTTAACCACCTTAACCGTGTGTCGAATCCCCTCTCAAGGATTCTCCACATCCCTCAGAATCATCATTCCCCTCTCTTACTACACCATCAACAAGATCGCCATCACCAAAGGCGAAGCCAATAGTAGCAGAAAGCTTAAAGACAGCATTGAAGGGTAAGAATGTGAGAAAAATTGCTCGAGTAACAAGTGTTGAAGTTGTTTCTCCTGCTGCCAAGAAAATCAAACAGGCAGTGAAAATAGCACAAGCAAAGAAGGATGATCAAATCAGTAAACAATTGACTGAGATGCAAAAATTAGTCAAGAGTTTATCTGAACAAATGGGAGATATGCAGCAAACAAAACAAAAGATGGATGAGTTTCTTGCATGTGACCTCGATGACACACTAAAAGCAAAAACGCGGCACTACTTCAAGAAGTATCTTCCGGATATCAAGACAAAAATGGATGAACATGTTGACACTCGAATTGATGAGAAAATCCAGGAGTATGGGATCAATCAGAAACATCTCCTTGAATACTCAGTTGAAGAACTTCAAGACGTTTTTCAGACGAAGATCCTTGCAAAAACTCACATGTCATACACGGAAGTGGATCTCCTTGATGCTATTCGCAAGAATATAAAGTCGTGCAAAGAAGCAGCAGACAAGGGCAAGCGTAAACGAGATGATGATGAAGACCCAGATCTAGACACCACTACAAAGAAACTCAGGCCTGGTAGTGGATCTGGGGTTCACATTTCTGAGCCTAAAAGAACAACTTCTTTTCCTCCACCTCCAAAGAATCAGGAAACTGGTCCGACAGCTACAGATCATCATTTTGAGCATGTTCACGAAGATAATGTTGACTTCCAACCACTAGAAGATCAACCACACTCACCAACACCATCGCCACCTAAATCAAAGCCATCTACATCAAAGCCAACCAGCAGCAAGAAATCTTCAAAAGAACCAGCTGTCGTTTCCTGGCTAGATGAAGATAATGATGTACAAGGGAATGAGTGGTTTGATCAGCTGGTAAATGCTCAGATCCAGACAAATGATGATTACAAAGTCAAAGATAGCTCATTTGCAGTCGCACAACAAATTAAAAGTTCTCTGAATATCAAACGAATGACCAAATGGGAACTATGAAGGATCAAGAATGATGCGTTCAATCTTCTAAAAGACAACTCTCATAGTGTTGCGGAGCTAGAGTATCAGATTGAAAACATTGCTCGTGCAATGTCAAGTGAATTTGACTGGACTAATCCAGACAAATTCAGGGTTGGTGGTCGAGACAGCAACAACCGTCCTTACATCATAGACTGGACAAAACCACTGCCCGTGATACGTAAACATCATACTTTAGAGATACCATTTCAGTTATTCTTCAACAATGACCTCGAACTTCTCAGACACAGGGCAAAAGGGAAAACAAAGTACGCTACCTCTATCACCTTCACACCAGCAGCAGACTACACACAATCCGCAATCGAGGAAAATGCCATTCAACATCATCTATATGTCAATCAAATGGTTGAATATGATCGTGATGCTGAATTGGGGATCTTTCACTGGTATGAGAAACGGAGAACATGGTACAAAAGTAAACTTACAGAGAAGTTTCGGGAACCAGTTCACAGTGACCTCCGGATTCTAGCTGTTACAAGTGTGACAGGGTCAAAGAGGTATGACTACATCTATTTGTCCGAGATCAAAGTCCGCCGACGCGATAACCAAATCTACGCATTCTCTGAGGCAGATTTTCCTGATCTGAGTCTGAATGATATTGAAGATATGTACCTTCTCCAGGTACAAGGAAAAATCTCTCATCTATCACCTGAACTTCAATATGCATTCAGTACTGTGATCTGCCACTTCATCCGAAGGATTGTCATCAAAGAACAGGTGGAAGACATTCAACTTGGAGTAGAAAGTTATCAGAAGAAGCTCAACCTGGAACAGCCCCAGCTATATCCGGAAGGCGTTTCTTTTGACACTCAATACCAAATGAGGCACCGTCCAACACTTAGATTCGTCTACAAGAGTGAACTGACGCAATTGTGCTTCATGTCCTTTCATGAAATCCACAAGTTTTGTGATGACACTTTAAAGAATGTACGAGATGGGTTGGTTAGTCAGATTCGGGTTCAAGAGTTGGGGAAAACACGCAGATGGAATAGTAGTCAGTTCAGACAAGTGAAGTAGTTTGTCTTGAAGATAGAAAGAAGATTATTCCATAGAGACCAGATGCAGAGACTGGAAACGTATGTTAGAGGACGTCCACCCTTCCCAATCAAAACATTTTAGAGGACGGATCCAACATTCACACAATTCAAAGGGGCTGCTGTAAGAACTTAAATTTCAATATTCTCATATTCATTATTCTTACTTTATGACTGTGCCATTACGGCTTGTGCAAACATAACAGTGTACAACCAGAACTTGTAAAGAAAGGACCCTATGGTACGCTTCAGTGCCTCAATCCTGAAAAAGGAGTGAAAGCTTCTTACTTATGATCAGAATTAAAACTAGAAATTTCTAAAAGTTTTTCAGAAATTCTGCTCATAAGGACAAGTATTCCCTCGTTAAGGGGGAGTATTTGAAAAACCTAATCTTTGTTCCAAAATAGTTCTTGATATTCTTCCCCACAAACCTCAAAAATTGCATACTTTAATCAAACGTTTTATCAAAAACATCATGAGTATGCTATTTTTGAGGGGGAGAATGAAAATGTGATTAAATAATGGTGCAAGTTACAATGTTATCTCATGAGTGCAAGACTCAAGAATTGACCCTCGAATTGACGACAACAAAAGTCAGTAATCGAAAAGATATATCCTGGACGGGTAATAATTTCAAGCCAGTCTAACTGGTGATGTAAGCGTGTCTCGCAAAAGGATTTATCTGAGTAGAATGTACTGATTTCGAGCGATGATCTCTGAATCTGATCTGCACGGGTAATAATTTCAAGCCAGTTTAACTGGTGATGTAAGCGTGTCTCGCGACGATCAGGTTCATTGAAAATCAATCAATTCTAAAAGTGCCAACTCTTCCCGGCATGTGCAAATTTAACTTAAACAAATATGAGCACATGTTAAGGGGGAGTCTTTCTGAAAAACACAAAACTCTCAAAGTGTTAACAAAATGTGTTTTACAAACAAAAACACTTTGAGAGATTTTTTTCAAAAGGATTTGGTTTATGGCATCAAGTAGGATAGTCATAGAGTTATAAGGTGACTAAGGTTTAGGAAAAACCGTCCTATGATCCGCCAGAGCCGGAGGGATCTACCCAAGGAAAATTCCAATAGAGTAGTATTAGAAAGTCCTAGGTATGATTGAAAAAAGGAGAAGTGAAATGAATGGAGAAAGAAGGGGTTGAAGAATTAAAAAGAAAAGCAAAGAAAAGGGTGAAAAGAAATAGCCCTCCATTTGTTCAACCTTAGGGCAGACACCGGGTTCAATACATAATCTACTGGTTGACTTAGCATCACCGGTATTGAAGAACAAAGACGTCATGGACCCAGTGACGCACTGCACTAAACCTTCTAAGCCACTCAGGTGTCTCTCAAAAGACACTTGTTTCATTCTCATGGAGAACCTTCATCATCTACCAACCTCTCACTATGAGATGGTTGATATTGAAAAGGAGGCACTCTGCTCCACGCCTCCGATGACCAGATGAGCAGTTATATTAAGTCTAGAGCCTTGAGATACATCAAAGATCTCTTAGGAACACTTAGTATTACACTGTTGTTCTATATCATGGGCAGCAGTTGTAAAATTAAGAAGAGTCCTTCGCAGATCTTAGCAATCTACAAAGAACATTCATGAGAAAAGTCACAAATTGTGATTATCAATGATTGAATGGAAATCCTGCCAGGGTCAACATCAAACAGCCCTGACAGCAGGTCACTTAGGTTACTCCTTGTGAGTTATGCTTAGTGTTTGCTCCAAACGGTCTATAGTCGTGGGGTGATCTTCAGCGACTCACTGAATCGTGGGTGCACTTCGGTGTGTCCGTGTTAGCCCTTTCAGGGGTATCCGGTTCAGAACGGCCTGGGAAAGGATTAAAGAAAGTCTTCACACTATGTTGTTGACGATCTCGAAGTCCAATTCTGTAAGTGCCGGTTGGTTCGTGCTGATGTTGCTGCTGCTGCTGCTGAGGATTTGGAGTTCGACCATCAAGACTCCATCATGCTCAATATCCTGAAGATATGTTCTCTCAAAGACTCAGAAATTACAAAAGTTCAAATGATGAAGTAAAGTCTAAAGTTCAAACACTACAACCTTTCACATATTAAAGATTGAAAAGTGAGAACAAGCTGTAGAACAAAAGTCAAAGACATACGAGCATGATGGAGAAGACGAGAAGACGTTGGAGTTTGGCAGAATGTGACAACACCATAATATATCAAGTCAAGAACTGTTGGGAATTAAACTTAAGCAGTTTAGACGGCTGATCGAAGAACAGTTTAGACGGCTGATGGAAGAGCAGTTAAGACTGCTGAAGGAAAAACAGTTAGGACTGCTTAAGAGATCAAGGTGAAACCGTGTGAAGATAATTATAGAAAAGATATGGTAAATATCTTATTTGTATAGAATGATATGGTTAGATGTTTAATGTGTAAAGGACTCTTTACATTATAAAAGGAGATCCTTAGATTAGGGTTTGATATACATATACATACATCATACAGATATCGAATACATTGAATACCAAAGATTATTCACGTTCACAATTTTAATAGATCGATATATTGAAGTGATAAGTTTGGTTGATATCGTTGTTCTTATTGTTTTACTTAATCAATCACCAAACACAAACTCATATTCTTCTAAGTACTTGGTAGTAAATTCCGCGTGCTATCAAGTATATACTCAAAGTATCCCCAACACAACGTGTGTGTTTAGATCCGGTCAAGTGGTATCAGAGACAGGTTTTTGATACGTTGAGTTTAGAAGAATCAGAAGTATTTACTCACTAGCAATCTAAGAAGATGGACATGGAGACACCTCAAACCTCAATCCTTGCTAAACTCCCCATGCTGAAACAGAATGAATACGATTTATGGCGGCTCAGAATAGAGCAATACTTCATGGTGCAAGACTATGCATTATGGGATATTATTATCAATGGTGATTCCTTCAAACCAGTTGCTGTTGAAGAAACACGTGCTGATGGTTCCAAGGTCACAAAGCTTAACACTGAGCCAGTTACAAACGAGGAGAGAATCAAAAAGAAGAATGATCAGAAGGCTAGGAATTTGTTACTAATGGCAATTCCTAATGATCAAGTGCTAAACTTTAGCCATTACGAATCGGCTAAAACTCTTTTTGAAGCAGTGGTGGAAAGATTTGGTGGCAATGAAGCTACCAAGAAGGCACAAAAAACCCTACTCAAGCAAAGTTATGAGAATTTCACTACATCAAGCAATGAAACTTTGGATCAAATCTTTAATAGGCTTCAAAAGATCATCAGTCAACTTACTGTGTTGAAGATTGTGATACCTCAAGAAGACCTCAACATGAAGTTTCTAAATAGTTTACCTGCTGAATGGAACACTTATGTTGTGGTTTGGAGCAATAAACCAGAGCTGGAGAATATGACAATGAATGAGCTTTACAATAATCTCAAGATTGTTGAGCAAAAGGTCAAGAAGAGTGGTAGCACCAGTTCCAGTTCAGGGAATATAGCTTTTGTATCTTCTTCAAACAGTTCAAATTCTGAAGGTGAAGAAGCAGTTGGTACTGCTATACCAACAGTTAGCACTGCTAGTATAAAAACTAGCACTGCTGGCTTGACTAAAGAGACCATATATACATTTGTGTCAGAACAGTCTGGTGGGTCAAAGATCTTTAATGAAGATCTTCTTCAAATTGCTGAAGATGATTTGGAAGCTATGGATTTAAAGTGGCATTTGGCTTTGATAAGCATCAGGGCTAAGAAGTATTACCAAAGGACTGGTAATAAGATTACCTTCAATGGAAGAGATGTTGCTGGGTATGATAAGTCTAAGGTGGAATGCTTTAATTGTCACAAGATGGGGCACTTTGCCAGGGAATGTAGAGGTCCAAGACAACAAAGCAACCAGGGTCAAGGGTTTAAGAATCAGCAAGGGTCAAGGAGAACTGTTAATGTTGAAGAGCCTTCTTCCAAGGCTATGGTAGCTGTAGATGGAGCTGGATTTGATTGGAGCTTCATGGAGGAAGAAGAAGAATCAGCTAATTTGGGTTTGATGGCTTTCTCAGACTCTGAGGTACATATACTTGAAAAATGTTCAAACTCTTGTCATGCTTTAAAAGATTATGAAAATATTAAGAAACAGTATGATGATCTTAGAGTTGAATTTAATCAAATAAGTTTTAGTCTGTCAAATCATAAAAGAGGATTAGCTGTTTTGGAAGAACAAATTGTGTTTTATAAACAGAATGAGTCAAACTTTACTGATGAGATAGGTCTTTTAAAGAGGGAATTGGAAATAAAAGATAATAAAATGAGTGGACTTGTATATGAACTAGAGAAGCTTAAAAAGGAGAAAGAAAACATCCAGTTAAGTGTAGACACTCTTGAATATACTTCAAATGGAGTTAAGAAGATTGTAGAGAGTCAAATACTTAACAAAGCTAAATCTGGTTTAGGTTATAAGTCAGTTGCACCCCCCTTTAGAGGAATGTTTGCTCCACCAGGAATCAATTTAGCTCATACAGGTTTAGAAGAGTTTAAGGATATGGATTTTCCTGGATATGGTGTTAAGATTAGTGAGAATCCTGTTAAATTTGTTAAGGCAGAAGATTCTTTTGTGAGTGCTAGTGATAAATCTCTCTCTGAGGAAAAGATGTCCTCTGATAGGAACTCAGATGCACCAACTATTGAGGAATGGACATCTGATGATGAGAATGTAGAGGTTAAGGAAAAACCTAATGTTGTTAAGGTAGAAGTTAAACATGCTCCTAAAGTGGTTAAGACTGAAAACATAAAACCAGTTAGGAAAAATGTTAGATATGCTTAGATGTATAGGACTAAGAATAGATCATCAAGTTCTGAGAGTAATCATAGGAACTGGAATCACTCAAAATCTAAGAATATGAATGATAAGTTTGCTATGATTAGAAAAGTATGTTTTGTTTGTGGAAGTTTTGAGCATATGGCTGCTTATTGTGATTCTAACCCATGGAAAAAGAGGGTTACTTGGAATGCAAGGGTGAACAGAATAACAATGCTAGGGTAACTCAAAATGGTCCAACTAGATTGACAAACCCTAATGCAAATCATAAGATGTCACCTAAAGCTGTTATGTTAAAGACTGGCATCAAAACAGTTTCAACTGCTAGTCAAAATAAGTGGTTTAATAACAAGCAAATTGTTTCTAGTGCAAAACAATTTTCAAATCATGCACAAACAGTTAAAAGGCATTTTTATCAAAAAACAACAATGGCTAATCAGAAGTGGGTGCCTAAGATTAAACAAGCAGTTCCAACTGCTAGGTCAGCAGTTCCAACTGCTAGACCAGCAAATCCAACTGCTAGGCACTTAAATGTTAAGGGAAAATGGGGCAATGCTGTCAAGGCCTCAGCACATTGGGTTAAAAATTCTACTCAACCCAATGGTGCATCAAAGACCTCAAACAATTTTTCTCATCTTGATGCACAAGGCAGATCCAAACCAGTGATGGTTTGGATCCCCAAAAGAAACTAACACCTTTATTTTGTGTGCAGGAACATCCCTCAAATGACAAAGAAGATAGAGGATATTCTGACAGTGGATGTTCTAGGCACATGACAGGCAACATGTCATATCTTTCAGACTTTATTGCTCTGGATGGAGGACCAGTTGTCTTTGGTGGTGGTGTTGGAGGAAGAATTACTGGTAAAGGGGTAATTAAAACTGGTAACCTTGATTTTGAGAATGTGTATTATGTACCAGAACTTAAGTACAATCTTTTCAATGTATCACAAATTTGTGATAAACAGAACAAAGTTTTATTTACTGATACTGATTGTCTTATACTTTCCCCTGATTTCAAGCTACCTGATGAAAGTCAAGTATTGCTTAAAATCCCCAGAAAGGGTAATACATACAGTGTTGAGATGAATAAACTAGTTCCTAAGGTTGGACTTACTTGTCTTGTTGCAAAAGCCACATTGGAAGAATCAATGTTGTGGCACAGGAGGCTTGGTCATGTTAATTTTAAAACCATTAACAATATTGCTAAACATGGATTGGTAAGAGGTTTACCAAACAAAATTTTTCTAAATGACCAAACTTGTGTTTCTTGCCTTAAGGGTAAGCAACACAGAGCCTCATGTAAGCCAAAGACCCAGAACTCTATTTCTCAAGCTTTATATATGTTGCATATGGACTTGTTTGGTCCTACTTCTGTGAATAGCTTGAACTTTAAGAGATATTGCCTTGTTGTCACTGATGATTATAGTAGGTTTTTTGGGTATTCTTTATGAAAACTAAGGATGAGACAAGTGAAATACTTAAGACCCTTATTGTTGAAGTAGAAAACCTAGTTGATAAGAAGGTTAAAATAATCAGATGTGACAATGGGACTGAATTTAAGAATAGAGTGATGGATGACTTTTGCAGAGAAAAAGGTATTAAGAGGGAGTTTAGTGTAGCCAGAACCCCACAGCAAAATGGAGTAGCTGAGAGAAAGAATAGGACTCTTATAGAGGCTGCTAGGACAATGTTAGCTGACTCTAAGCTACCAGTTTCATTTTGGGCTGAAGCAGTTAGCACTGCTTGCTATGTATTGAATAGGGTTTTAGTTGTATAACCTCACAATAAAACTGCTTATGAGTTACTTAGAGGTAGAACCCCTGCTTTAAGCTTCATGAGACCTTTTGGTTGTCATGTTACTATCCTTAATACCAAAGACCAACTAGGAAAGTTTGATGGGAAATCGGAGGAAGGTTTCTTTGTTGGTTATTCTCTGCACAGTAAGGCTTTTAGGGTGTACAATACAAGCACCAAGCAAGTAGAAGAAAATCTGCAACATAGAATTTTTGGAGAATAAACCAAATGTTGCAGGTGTAGGTCCAGATTGGATCTTTGATATTGACAGTCTTTCAGATTCCATGAATTATGTGCCTGTTACAGGTACAAATACTAACAATGATGCAGGTTCAGAGGAGGAAGATGATGATTGCATTTTCATACCTGTCATGGAAGAAAGTCCTGTGAATGAGTCTTCTACAAAGAAAGATGATATTCCTTCATCAAGTGGTGTAGACAAAGAGAAAGATGCTGCTGAAACGAATGGTAAAGAAGCTGAAATTCCAACGAGCAGTTCCAATGGAGTTAGTACTGCTCAACCTCAAGTTCTAACTGCTGAGCAAAATAGTGATGCTGCTGGACCAAGTCAACCTCATCTTGATTCACCAGTTGATACTGCTTCTCAAGTTGATGAGTTTGATTTCTTTGGAGATGGTCTGCAAAACATGCCTACCAGCTATGCAGCTCCTTCTACTCCCCATACTATTGTACATAGGAATCATCCACTTACCAATATCATAGGAGATGTACAATCTGGTGTCAAGACCAGAAGGCAAATTCAAGACCCAGATCATCATGGATTTCTCAGTGTGGTTTATGAAGAGAAACATCATGAAGATGAGAATGAGTGTATGTTTGTATGTTTTCTATCTCAGATTGAACCCAAGAATGTGTTAAAGGCTTTAGAATCATCAAGTTGGGTTGAAGCTATGCAAGAAGAGCTACTTCAATTCCAGATTCAAAATGTATGGGTTCTGGTTGATCTACCAAAGGGAATGAGAGTGATTGGTACAAAGTGGGTATTCAGGAACAAGAAGGATGAGAGGGGCATTGTTATAAGAACAAAGCAAGATTGGTTGCTCAAGGCTATACTCAGGAGGAGGGTATAGATTATGAGGAAGTTTTTGCTCCAGTTGCCAGGATTAGAAGCAATAAGATTATTTCTTGCTTATGCTTCATTTATGGGGTTTATGGTCTATCAAATGGATGTGAAAAGTGCATTTCTGTATGGCACTATTGATGAAGAGGTCTATGTTTCACAACCTCTAGGTTTTATAGACCCAGAGCATCCTGCAAGGTTTATAAGGTGGTGAAAGCTCTATATGGATTGCATCAGGCTCCAAGAGCTTGGTATGAAACTCTTGCTAAATATCTTCTGAAGAATGGGTTTCATAGAGGGAAAATTGATCAAACACTTTTTATTAAAAAGGACAAAGGTGATATTCTACTGGTTCAAGTTTATGTAGATGACATCATTTTTGGTTCTACAAAGAAACAGATGTGTAAGGAGTTTGAAAAGCTGATGAAAGACCAATTTCAGATGAGTTCTATGGGAGAGCTTACCTTCTTTCTAGGTCTTCAAGTACAACAAAAGTCAGATGGTATATTTATCTCTCAGGATAAATATGTTGGTGAAATTTTAAGGAAATTTCAATTCACCGATGCCAAGGTTGCTAGCACACCAATTGACAAGGAGACACATTTGTTATTAAAGGATCACAGTGGTGAAGATGTGGATGTGCACATGTATAGATCTATGATTGGGTCTCTGATGTATCTTACATCATCTAGGCCTGATATTATGTTTGTTGTGTGTGCCTGTGCAAGATTCCAAGTAAATACTAAGGTGTCTCATCTCACAGTAGTAAAAAGGATCTTCAGATACCTTAAAGGACAGCCTAACTTAGGGCTATGGTATCCTAAAGAGTCTGCATTTGATCTTGTTGCATTCTCTGATTCTGATTATGCTGGTGCTAGCATGGATAGAAAGTCTACAACAGGTGGTTGTCAATTCTTAGGTCGAAGATTAATCTCTTGGCAGTGTAAGAAGCAGACTATGGTGGCTATATCTACTACTGAATCAGAATATGTAGCAGTGCAAGTTGTTGTGCTCAAGTTCTATGGATTCAAATCCAGATGCTTGATTATGGGTACAATTTCTTAAACACATATACATAGACAATAACATACAATTTCTTAAAAACAATTATACATAGACAATACATACAATGTGTATCATTAAGAATCCAGTTCAACATTCAAAAACTAAACATATTGAAATTCGACATCATTTTATAAGAGACTGTGCTGAAAAGAAATTAATACAAGTTGTTAAAATACACACTGATAACAACTTTGCAGATCTCTTAACAAAAGGTTTTGATGTAAGCAGATTTCAGTACTTGGTAACAGGTATTGGAATGCTTAATCCTTCAAAAGATTAAATGTCTAAATGTTTTTGGAATGTGTACTGTTAATTGTGCTATTTGTATAGTTGTGACTGCTTGAAATATTTTTAGTACTGCTTGTGATTTTGTTAGTCAATTGTGATAACTGTTAAAAAGAGAATATTATGTATTGTGTTTTCTTTGGTTTTAGACTAACATTTCAGGTTAAGAAAAGCTTTTTGCTTTGGATTGTGTTTTGAAAAGTATGGTGGTTTGGATTGTCAAGTGTGAATACTTGTCACACAACAAATGGTAATTGATTCACCATGTCTAATCAACATAAGAATCAACTAGTCCAGATCAAACGATTTCTGGTAAAGACTACTCAAATCCGTTTATGGTTGACAGTTTACCAAAAACTGGTTGGTTATCAACTCACCAAATCTAAGTGTGAAGAGTTGGCTAGTCCATAGCAAACGGCTATTGGTAAAGACAAGTCAAATCCGTTCATAGCTGATAGTTTGCTAAAAACTATAAGTGGACAAAAACTGTTTTCGAATCCACAAATTAAAATTCAAAATTTGATTTTATCTCTGAAAACTTTTTGCTAAACAGTCTGAACTGCTGGAGTAAACAGTCTGAACTGCTGGCTTCACTAGTTTGTACTCATTGTTCAAAACTTAGTTCCTACTGAGTTTATGCTCTGTGATACACCTCTCTCAGAAGGTAATACATCTGGAAGTGTTGAGAGCAGTTTGAAACTAAAACAACTGAATTGATGGTAACTTGTACAAATAGTCTTATTGGATGCTGAGTTTGGATAAATTATGTTCTAATTCATCTGATGGTGAGGATTCTTCCAAACAGGGGAAGAATTAAAGTTTGTTCTAGTTGCTGTTAAAGATGATTGCTGATTATGAAATTTAGGGGAGGAATTAAGAAGTCAGAAATGAATTATAAAGAAGTTCTTAAAGTTTATTCATTATAAAGGTGGATTCATTACAAAGCTTCACACAGGAAAAACCAACAAAAACTACCAACAAAAGATACCAATCAAAACAACCTACACGACACAAAAGTCAACACAACTACTCAAGCTTTCCTTTTCCTTTTCCAGTGATATCCGGCATGATTTTGCTGCGGGCTCCTCTGCTACCCATGAGTTCAGACAACTTCTTGCAGGGAAGTGCCAGTATTACTGATCTTGGAGATGGAAATTGCTTCTTCTCAGGCTTTTTCTTCTCAGGCTTCTTCTTTGGAACAGGGATCTTCACTGATGATGCTGCTTTCTCAAATTCTTTGGTTAGTAAGTCTGATAGTTTTTGAAGTTCATCATCGTCAGAAGAGTCAGAAGAGTTAGACGAAGAGGAGGATGAATCATTCACATAAGGAGGAAGTTCATCGGAGGAAGTTTCTTCAGATGAGGATGTTTTAGTCTTTTTCTTTGAAAGATTAACTCTTGAAGTTGAAGAATAATTTGGTGGAAAGTAGTTGTTCCAACCTGAATCTTCAGAGTCAGATGAATAATCAAATGAGATTTCTATGATGTTTGGTGGAGAAGAATTCATTGTGGTTGAAGAGTTAAAGATTTGTGTTGAAGAAGATTTGTGTGGATATGTGAGTTTTATAGAGTTAATGAAGGTTTAATGACATTCAATGCGTGGTTGATATGCAGAATTAACTTTGGGTTGGTTAAA
The DNA here is from genome assembly GCA_021014915.2 of Artemisia tridentata subsp. tridentata. Lineage (NCBI taxonomy): Eukaryota > Viridiplantae > Streptophyta > Magnoliopsida > Asterales > Asteraceae > Artemisia > Artemisia tridentata. Next base: position 221,034,052 of record CP139508.1, read on the forward strand.
GGAATTAATTCCTTGTTTGAATTAAATTAATTTTGGTAATTTTTGAAGAGTTGACCAAAAGAGTATGATACGTGAAGATAATTCCCAAAGTGTTTCGTGATTAAAGTTAAGTGTTTGAAAGAATTCACCCCATCAACGAAATCAGATGTTTAATTCAAGAAACTTATTGATTTGCATCGAAATCATAAGTTTAGGGAAGGATGGTTGGGAATTAAACTTAAGCAGTTTAGACGGCTGATCGAAGAACAGTTTAGACGGCTGATGGAAGAGCAGTTAAGACTGCTGAAGGAAGAACAGTTAGGACTGCTTAAGAGATCAAGGTGAAACCGTGTGAAGATAATTATAGAAAAGATATGGTAAATATCTTATTTGTATAGAATGATATGGTTAGATGTTTAATGTGTAAAGGACTCTTTACATTATAAAAGGAGATCCTTAGATTAGGGTTTGATATACATATACATACATCATACAGATATCGAATACATTGAATACCTAAGATTATTCACGTTCATAATTGTAATAGATCGATATATTGAAGTGATAAGTTTGGTTGATATCGTTGTTCTTATTGTTTTACTTAATCAATCACCAAACACAAACTCATATTCTTCAAAGTACTTGGTAGTAAATTCCGCGTGCTATCAAGTATATACTCAAAGTATCCCCAACACAACGTGTGTGTTTCGATCCGGTCAAGAACAAAGAACCAAGATTATCAAGACGTCTGAAGCCGAAGAAGCAAAGACAACGTCTAGCAACATTGATGATCAAGACTTAGGGGGAGATTGTTAGGAACACGTTTTAATTGTATTTCAAGTCTTGATTCATTTGCGATAAATGTTGCTAAACAATGGGTTATATGTTTGTAATATGTGACCGGTCCATTAGTAACCCATGGGTCGGCCACTTTAGTAGAAATCTTCTGGAAGCAATTAGCAAAGGTAGCCCTAGCTTTTCGCCTATAAATAGAAGGCTAGGGTGCATGTTTTATTTTTTGGTTTTTCATGTAAGTCGCGTAAGCTATGCTCAAATATTGTATGAATTGAAAGCCTTCCACTTTCTTCTTATTCTCTTCCTATCTTATTACTTATTCTCGTATTCATCTTATCGTAGCTTATTCTAGTTAGTGTAGTAGTTATCGTGAGTTGTTTAGTGTGTGATACATGTGTGTGATCAAGGAAAAGAGGACCTACAACGTAAAACGTACGAAAGTTGCGTAAAACTGAGAAAAGTAAAATGTAACTTTTCTAATATGACGATAATGAATTAAAATTGAATATAATGTCTAGACTGGGCTCAGTCTAGTGTCGGTTGGTGTTAAATATCCTTTAGACACAAAACCGTAAGCCTAAAAATCAAGGAATGATTTATAAATTCAAGGAATGATTTTTGGTCAAAGAAGGAGGGAAAAATATGTTGACTTTTCCAATAATATAAAAGCTTCTAAATGCCTTAGAAAATATGGTGCAGGTATAGGCTAAGGTTGCGGATAAGTAAAAGTGCGTAAAACGCAAGTTTAGTTCTGTAAGATATAGGGTCTATTTGGTAACATTTTAACTTAATTATCAAAAATTCCCTAATTGATTGTGAGTGTACTAATAATTAATCTGATACGAGGAAAATTGTCGCAGTTGGTTTTCGTTTTGCGCAGGATGTTTAAATGACGTTTAAACCAAACATATAGTTTCTTAATAACTTTTGCGAAAATGACCCAATGAGCGTCAAACTTTCACTTTGTCATGGAAATATTTTTGTGGAAAACTAGAAGGGGGTTGAATAGTTTTACGTCTTTTTAATTTTAATTATGAAAACTTTGTTTACTTTTTAAAACTTAGATTTGAATTTATGTGAACTCAACTCTTGAACAATATGAACAAATATAAGAAAATATAAGTTAGCAATGCAAGTAAGGTAATAAAATGAAATGAAAGATAGAGATGGAAAGATTTAACCGAGAGACAAGAGATTTATAGTGGTTCGGCTACAAGGACACCTTCCTTGCCCTACTCCACTCCCCGAGCACCTAACTCGAGAGTTTTCTTCACTATGTCAACAAGCTCCCTTATGGCGGAGAAAACCTTACACAACTTTAGCTTACACCGGCTTAACGACACAAAGCTAGATGTCGGGTTCTAATCGTAGCTAGAACCAATCTCACAACTTATACACGACTTAATCACACCTTCTTCTTCACGACTTCTTCACGACTTCTTCACTATGACTTCACAACCTAGCACAACCTATGTACACTTCTACTTCTTCACACCTTCACTACTTACACACCTTAACTACACAACTTCACTACTTACACACTAACCTATCCCAAACAATTATTCACACAACTATCTAACAAATATACACAACTTATACACAAATGAATGATGACACAAACAACTTAGGTAGCTAAGTTGCAATACTTCTTCTCTAGTTGTTGAAGGAGTATTCTTCTTTTGCACTTGAATGGAGGAAGCTTGGATCACTTGGAAACCAATGCTTAAGAAGATATGATCAAAGGATTTTAGAAAGAATTTACAAAGATTAGAGAGAATTTAGAACAGAAGGTTTGAGGGTGCAAAAGGTGAGAAAAAGTCCAGGGGAAGGCTTGTATTTATAGGTAATTCTGGACAGCTGGAGGAGCGTCCCGGCCCCCTTAAATAGGGGGGCGGTCCCCTTAATTTTAAGGGGGCCGCCTAGTATATTTAAGGGGGCCGCCCCTCTGTACCGTTGCCCAGATTTGTCTTTTTGTGGGAAAGGTTTTTCTGGAACATTTTTACCATTTTTGGTTGAAAATTTGAATTCATAATTTTATAAAAGATTAAACATTTTATTTAATACCAAAAATGATTTTCTAAAAGATATAAAATGTTTGGGACATTTTATAAAAATTCTAGTGATTATAAAATTGTTCCTTTGATCATATAATGCATTAAGCATTTGTTCATTCATACCTTAAGTGATTTAAGTTGTAGAAGTGAATATTTACAACTAAATACTTGTTTATTTAATAAGTTTATGTTTAATGAGTTTACATTTTGTGATGATCAAAACATAGAGGTATGAGTAAGTATTGATAATGTTTTTTCGGCATTATTTATATCAACAATCTCCCCTTTTTGATAATTACAAAACCTAAACTCATTAAATCTAAAAATTTATTTTTGGACAAGTATTTAGTGAGTTTACATTCACTTCTCCCCCTTTCTGTAGAATCAAAAAGGTTAAGCCGACAAGATTTAGACGTGAAATTTGTCGGGACGAAAACTCCCCCTTGATGTTTACTCCCCCTCGTTCGAGGGCACCAAGGAGACGAGCTATGGAAATCTTGGCTGCAAAAACAAGTTAGGAGAACAAGACATATATGCATAGCAAAAATAATTAGAACAAACAACTAATTTATTCAATCATTTAAAATGATCATGCATAACACATGAGTCATCATTACATCACATAATTTGCTTAGAGCAGAACTATTACAACATAATAAAAGATGCAAATGGTCCTAAAATTGCCAAAGAGAGCGATTGGACTTGCTTGCGACACAAAAGGGTGAGGGTTTTTATTTTGGGGTGGAAAGCATGGGAATAGGGCTTAGTTATTTGATGGTGAGGGAAATGGAGCGGATGAAGTGGATCTAATGATGTTGTATCGGTTTAGGGGAGGAATAGGATGAGGACGAGTGAGTAGATATTCGATCCAAGAAATATCTTCACTCAAGTGGAGAATCTGTTTTTTAAGGAAGATGTAACAAGGGCAATAATGGGTGTGGTTTGTGACTTGATCCAAGTTGAGAGAGTGGGGTAGACAATTTGAGAAGGGTGAAGATGGAGGTTGGCCCTTGTTGCGTTATGCAAGGCGCATAGCAAGGAGATCACTAAGATCGTGGATTTGGTTAAGTTCTTCATGAAACTTTTGCCTTTCCGTGGGAATGTGGATATGATCATTTGGAAGAAATGGAGGAAATTGAGATGTGTGGTTTGAGGGAAAGTTTGATGGTTGACCAAAATGATGAGGATTTTCGAAGGTTTCATGGAAGTTGGTTTGAGGTTTAGAAGTGTAGTTTGGAATGAATGTGGATGTTTGGCCAACATGATAGCGTTTGTGAAATGGTTCAATGGAATGAGGTTGAGATCTTGGAGAGTAGTTGGGTATGAGTGAGTGTGGAGGTGTTGGTTGTCTAGTCACACCATTTGTGATGGACTTGTTGTGAGGGTGAGGTTTTCTTTTCCCCCGGGTTTTATGGTCATCCTTGCTAGCTTTGAGGTTTTTGGTTTTGGGTTAATGGGAGAAGACATGAGGAGATTAATGAAGATGATGATGAATGAGGGTTATTTATAGTGGAGATTTGGTGTGGTTTAGGAAGATAAGTTTTGGTGGGTGGTTGAGGACAAAATATGTTTGTGAATTTTGGGAAGTGTAGGATGAAATAGGCTAAAAAGCAGAAAAAGAATTCTGGGAGCTCGAACTGGAGATGGCCGGTCCCCTTAATTAAGGCCGGTCCCCTTAATAATTTAGGGGGCCGCCTTTATAAATTAAGGGGGCCGCCCATCTGCAGATGTTCAGAGCTCCAAAAATGAGTTTTTCTGCAGGAATAGGGAAGAAGGACTATGTTTGGGGTTTTTGGTTTTAGGCAAGTCCAACTCTTTGAGGTAATACTATATGTAAAATATTAATAATCATGCGTGCAAAACATATTAATTAAGCAATTTAGGCAAGCAAGAAATTTTATCTAGCAATCTAGAATACTTAAGCAAGTGATCATATAAGGCAAGGGTAATACAACAAGGGCATTAAAGACTAAGAAATAATTGGTGATGGAACAAATGTGAATGTGTGATTACCAATTTTGTTCTAGTGTGTGCCTATATGCAACAAATGTGGAGATGTGATTGTTTCGACTCCTAAATGCAAACATTTCCTAAGAAACAATCCAAAGTCTCCTTGATTTAATTTTGCTCCATTTATGAATATCAATGATATATATTAGATTATATATTTTGATAATTCATATGAGATTTTATGCATGGAAAATGTTTTTGGCATGATTCAACAATGCAAGGAAAATGGTTTTCGTGTGTTTTCCTAGACGTGAGAATGATTTGAATAAAATAGATTGGTTTTTGTATATAAGTATGTTTAAGCAAAAGATAGTGTTTCCCAATCTTTGATTTTGTGCAAAACAGATTCCTAGACGCAGATGAGAGATACGAAAAGAAAAAGAAGAAAGATTAAAAATGTATTAAAAATGCAAAAAATTTATTCAATTTGTTCCATCATTCCTAAGCCTAAACGTAAGTGGTTAAAGGGTTCGCGCTTAAGGGGTTTAGTGAATATGTCTGCTATGTTATCTTCCGATGCAATCTTTTCTATAGATATGTTCCCTTTTTGAACATTATCTCTAAGGAAGTGGTGGCGTATTTCTATATGTTTAGTCCTAGAGTGTTGTACGGGATTCTTACTTAAATCTATAGCACCTTTATTATCACACATAATTGGGACATTATCTAACCTAATGCCATAATCTACAAGATCTTGTTTCATCCATAATGCTTGTTGACATGCCTTTCCAGCGCTTACATATTTGGCTTCTGTAGTTGAAATAGCAAGAGCGGTTTGCTTCTTCGAAAACCAAGATGTTAGACAACATCCCATAAACGTGCAAATACCGCTAGTGCTTTTTCTATCCATGTAGTCTCCCGCATGATCCGAATCCGCATAGACGATGGTTTCTATGCCCGATCCCTAAGGATACCATAATCCTAAGTGTATAGTGCCTTTAACGTATCGGAAGATACGCTTAACCGCTTCTAGGTGAGAGGTTTTGGGATCCTCTTAAAAGCGAGCACAAAGACAGACACTAAACATGATATCCAGTCTACTTGCCGTTAGATATAATAAACTACCTATCATTCCTCTATACTTAGTGTTTTCTACGGGTTCACCTTCTTCATCTTTTGTGAGTTTTATTTCTGTGGACATTGGTGTTTTCATAGGCTTAGTGTCTTCTAATCCAAATTTCTTAAGCATCTCCTTAATGTACTTAGATTGATTAAAAAGTATTCCATCTTCTAATTGTTTTATTTGTAATCCTAGGAAGAAATTTAGTTCACCCATCATACTCATCTCAAACTCATTATGCATGATTTTGGCGAATTCATCACACATATCCTGACAAGTCGATCCAAATATAATGTCGTCGACATATATTTGGAAAATGATGAGATTTGGGCTTCTCTTTTTAGTGAAAAGAGTGTTATCTACCATTCCCATGGAATAATCATGTTTAATAAGAAAAGCTTTTAATCGATCATACCAAGCCTTAGGAGCTTGTTTGAGTCCATATAAAGCTTTCTTGAGTTTATAAACATAATTAGGTTTTGCGAAGTCAATGAATCCTGGAGGTTGTGCGACGTATACCTCCTCATTGATAAAACCGTTAAGGAATGCACTTTTCACGTCCATTTGAAATAACTTAAAGTCTAGGGCACATGCATAGGCAAGTAATATTCTTATAGATTCTAATCTAGCTACGGGGCCATAAGTCTCGTCATAGTCTAGTCCTTCTTGTTGATTATAACCTTGGGCGACTAACCTAGCTTTGTTCCTAGTAACAATTCCATTTTCATCTAACTTATTTCTATATACCCACTTGGTTCCTATGATGGTCATGTTCATGGGATTTGGGACTAGTTCCTAAACATCTTTTGCCTTAAATTGATTTAGTTCCTCTTGCATAGCCATTACCCAACTTTCATCTTTTAAAGCCTCATTTATATTCTTAGGTTTTATTGTTGAAAGAAAACAAAAGAAGTTATTTTTATCCTGAGCTTGTGATCTAAGTGTTCTTTGATTTAGGTTTCCTATTACATTATCTAATGGGTGTTATTTTGATTCCTTAATATTTACTATTTCGTTTTCTCCTAGCATTATATTTTCATTATCATCACTTAAGGGTTTAGTTTTACTAACCTCAATAGCTTCTTCTTCAACAAGGTCATCATCTTCTAGAGGCAATGTTTTAGGTGGTGGTGGAGTTTCATCAAATGTTACGTTTAATGATTCTTCTACTTTCATAGTGTGTTTATTAAGTATTATATAGGCTTTACTATTCTGTGAATATCCTAGAAAAATTCCTTCGTACGACTTAGGGTCAAACTTAGTAAGGTAATCTTTTGTATTGAGAACAAAACATTTGCTCCCGAATACCCTAAAGTAATTTAAATTAGGTTTTCTACCTCTTAATAGCTCATATGGGGTTTTTCCTAATATTCGCCTAATTGAGACTCTATTTATTATGTATGTTGATGTATCTACGGCGTGACACCAAAATTTTTGTGGGATAGATTGTTCATTTAGCATTGTTCTACTCATTTCTTTCAAAGAATGATTCTTTCTTTCTACTACCCCATTTGATTGTGGAGTGCGAGGAGCAGAGAAATTGTGAGATATTCCATTTAAATCACAATATTTTCCGAACTGCACTTCATTATCAAATTCCCGACCATGGTCCGTCCTAATAGATACTATAGAACATCCTAGTTTGTTTTGAATCATTTTACTAAATATTTCAAACTCATTAAAGGCTTCGGTTTTATCACTTAAAAATCTAGTCCACGTGTATTGTGAATAGTCGTCTACAATTACCAAGGTATAACGGTTACCTCCGTAACTCCGCACAGCGGATGGACCAAAAAGGTCCATGTGTAATAATTCTAGGCATCTAGTAGTGGAGACTATGTTCTTAGCTTTATGACTAGCATGTGCTTGTTTTCCTATTTTACATGCATCACAAAAATGTTGATCATGTCTTAGGTTAGGCAAATTTCTAACTAATTCCTTAGAGGCTAGGGATTGTATTTGTTGCATATTAGCGTGACCTAATCTTCTATGCCACAATGTAGAGTTTTCATCTAAGGTTGCTAGACATATTTTATCTTCCGGTTTATTTCCTAGTTTCATAACATATACGCCACCTTTCCTAATTCCTCTACCTATGACCTTTCCGTCCTTAACTATTTCGCTATCTCTATCGGTAAAGGTAACTCTACACTTATTATCACATATTTGTCCTATACTAAGCAAGTTGTATGTTAAATTATCTACATGCTCAACATTTTCAATAGTTAGAGAGTCTTGAGAAATCGTACCTTTGCCAATGATTTTACCACGAAAGTCACTACCGAAAATAACGTTACCTCCGTTGTATGCCTTGTAGGAGGAGAATAGCTTGCGATTCCCCGTCATGTGCTTCGAGCATCCGCTATCCTTAATCCATTCGTCGGGCTCCACTCCGTCTTTGTCGCTATCACTCCATGCTCCACTAACAAAGGCGCTTTGGTAATCATAACCCGGTGGCTTCGGACATTCGCCAATGAGATGGTTTTGGCTTCCACATCTAAAGCACTTTCTTTTCCCGTAGTTATCATTCCTATTTCTTTGAAGCGATCTTCTTTCATCTCGTGGTTGTCTTGTGAATCTTCCTCGTCTCTTGAAGAATTTCTTGAACTCTCTTACGGCCATTGCATATTCTTCGTCTTCACTATCGTCACTTGAATCATCATCATCACTAATTTCCTTTTTGACTTTTAGCGCAAGTGATTTTATTTGATCTTTCTTGCTCTTGACCGTTTCCGAGTCTCTCTTTATAATTTCTTCATGGACCTTCAAGTTGCCGATAAGTTCATCAAGCGATAACGTCATCAAGTTCTTTGATTCTTCAATAGCCGTGACCTTCGCGCACTATTTTGGATGTAATGCCCTAAGAAATTTCCTTACACAATTTTTGCTAGAAAAAGTCTCATCAAGTGCTTTTAAACTTGTGATAATAGTGTTAAATTTAGCAAATGCATTATCAATAGATTCCTCTTCAGGAATTGTAAATTGTTCATATTGTTGAACAATAAGATCTATTTTGTTGTCTTTGACTTGACTATTACCTTGGTGAGTGATTAAAAGAGACTCCCAAATTTCTTTTGCGGTTTGACACATAAAAATTCGTTCATATTCTTTACGTGGTAATGCATTATAAATAACCATTTTAGCCTCATTATTTTTTGCTAGTTTCTTTTTCAAATCATCATTTTGTTTTTCAAAAGGTACAATTTCATCTCTTTTAGTTATAGGATTATTTTGAATAGGGGGAAAATCACCATGGGTAATAACATGCCAAAGATCAAGATCTTTTGATTTCACATAAGTTTCGAATCTATTTTTCCAATAAAGAAAACCATCACTTTCAAATAGTGGTGGTCTTTGCATAGATTGTCCTTCTAAATATTTTTCGGATTCCATAGATCGTTTCAAGTTTTAAAATACAATTTATTTTAAAAATCTTGTTTAACCTGACTCTGATACCAATTGTGGAAAACTAGAAGGGGGGTTGAATAGTTTTACGTCTTTTTAATTTTTATTATGAAAACTTTGTTTACTTTTTAAAACTTAGATTCGAATTTATGTGAACTCAACTCTTGAACAATATGAACAAATATAAGTAAATATAAGTTAGCAATGCAAGTAAGGTAATAAAATGAAATGAAAGATAGAGATGGAAAGATCTAACCGAGAGACAAGAGATTTATAGTGGTTCGGCTACAAGGACACCTTCCTTTCCCTACTCCACTCCCCGAGCACCTAACTCGAGAGTTTTCTTCACTATGTCAACAAGCTCCCTTATGGCGGAGAAAACCTTACACAACTTTAGCTTACACCGGCTTAACGACACAAAGCTAGATGTCGGGTTCTAATCGTAGCTAGAACCAATCTCACAACTTATACACGACTTAATCACACCTTCTTCTTCACGACTTCTTCACGACTTCCTCACGACTTCTTCACTATGACTTCACAACCTAGCACAACCTATGTACACTTCTACTTCTTCACACCTTCACACTTTCACTACTTACACACCTTAACTACACAACTTCACTACTTACACACTAACCTATCCCAAAAAATTATTCACACAACTATCTAACAAATATACACAACTTTATACACAAATGAATGATGACACAAACAACTTAGGTAGCTAAGTTGCAATACTTCTTCTCTAGTTGTTGAAGGAGTATTCTTCTTTTGCACTTGAATGGAGGAAGCTTGGATCACTTGGAAACCAATGCTTAAGAATATATGATCAAAGGATTTTAGAAAGAATTTACAAGGATTAGAGAGAATTTAGAACAGAAGATTTGAGGGTGCAAAAGGTAAGAAAAAGTCCAGGGGAAGGCCAGTATTTATAGGCAATTCTGGACAGCTGGAGGAGTGTAAGGGGGCAGTCCCCTTAATTTTAAGGGGGTCGCCTAGTATATTTAAGGGGGCCGCCCCTCTGTACCGTTGCCCAGATTTGTCTTTTTATGGAGAAGGTTTTTCTTGAACATTTTTATCATTTTTGGTTGAAAATTTAAATTCATAATTTTATAAAAATTAAACATTTTTATTTAATACCAAAAATGATTTTCTAAAAGATATAAAATGTTTGGGACATTTTATAAAAATTCTAGTGATTAAGAAAATGTTCCTTTGATCATATAATGCATTAAGCATTTGTTCATTCATACCTAAGTGATTTAAGTTGTAGAAGTGAATATTTACAACTAAATACTTGTTTATTTAATAAGTTTATGTTTAATGAATTTACATTTTGTGATGATCAAAACATAGAGGTATGAGTAAGTATTGATAATGTTTTTAGACATTATTTATATCAACAATTTTAACTTACGAGGATATGAAATAAAATTTTTGAGAGTGAATAGTGAAAGTGAATAGTAAAAAAAATAGAAAAAGTGAATAGTAAAAATTCGAGAATGGATAGAAATCCTGAAAATGCGAATTGTTACAGTCTTACCACCTTAACAGGAATTCCGTCCCGGAATTCAGTGTGTGTTATCTGATGGTGAGGAGTCTAGGAAATATTTTGGATAGTTTCAGGATAAAGGACATATCATACATTGTCTAAGTCAACTAGAGTTCGAAAGAAACGTGATACTGTGAAATTTTACATACTAACTTAGCTTGTTCTGGTATTTATTTATCATCCATGAAATCTTATAATGGTTTCAGATAATGATGTGGTATGTTGATATTTAGAAGAATGTGATGTACTCTTACCATTTTTATTCTAAGGTATAGATGTCAAGTTTTGCTTTAGAAATCTTAAGGAGATTTTAAAGGTGTAGAAAACTAGAAGGGGGGTTGAATAGTTTTACGTCTTTTTAATTTTATTATGAAAACTTTGTTTTCTTTTAAAACCTTAGATTTGAGTTTATATGAAAAATTATACTTGAACAATATTATTAATTATATGTGTATCCTTTTAGATTTGTTATAAAAGTTTTCTTTTCATGAATGGAGTTTTAAATTGATCTTTATGTCAAATCAACTTCTAATTAATACTAACAGTTATATATGCCTATATGTATGAAAGTAATGACGATATAAAGAAATAAGTAAGAGATGGAAAGATCTAACCGAGACACGAGGGATTTATAGTGGTTCGGCTACAAGGACACCTTCCTTGCCCTACTCCACTCCCCGAGCACCAAGCTCGAGAGTTTTCTTCACAACTTCAATAAGCTCCCTTATGGCGGAGAAAACCGTACACAACTTTGGCTTACACGGGTTTAACGACACAAAGCTAAATGTCGAGTTCTAATCGTAGCTAGAACCAATCTCACAACTTCACAACACAACTTCTTCACAACTTATTCACGACTACTTCACAACGGCTTCACGATTGCTTCACGACTTCTTCACGACTTCAACACGACCGCTACACAACCTCTATGCTGCGGCTTCACGACTTCAACACTATGTCTTCACGACTAAGACTTCACGACTTCAACACGACCGCTACACATCCTCTATGCTACGGCTTCACGACTTCAACACTAGGACTTCACGACTAGGACTTCACGGCTTCAACACGACCGCTACACAACCTCTATGCTACGGCTTCACGACTTCAACACTAGGACTTCACGACTAGGACTTCATGGCTTCAACACGACTGCTACACAACCTCTATGCCACGGCTTTACGACTTCAACACTAGGACTTCACAACTAGGACTTCATGGCTTCAACGCGACCGCTACACTACCTCTATGCTATGGCTTCACGACTTCTAGGCTATGGCTTAACAACGGCTTCAAGACTTCTCTACTTCACAACTTTACAAGGCTTCTACTCTACTTCTTTACTCCACAACTACTTATCTACCTTCTTCACTACTTACACACTTCTCTAGCCTAATAACTTATGTTTACAACTTATATACACACTTTACACAAATGAATGAAAGATTTACAAAGTATACAAAACAAACAACTTGAGTAACATGATGCTACTAAGTTGTAATACTTCTAGTCTTGATTGATAGAAGTATTCTTCTTTTGCACTTGGATGGTGGAAGCTTGGATCACTTGGAAACCAATGCTTAAGATTACATGATCAAAGGTTTTTGAAGATATGAACTGAGATTTACAACAGAAAGTTTTAGTGCAAAAGGGTGAGTAAAAATCTAGGGGAAGGCTAGTATTTATAGGGAAAAATCTGGACAGCTGGAGCCTACTGGAGCGTGGCCGGCCCCCTTAAATAGGGGGCGGTCCCCTTAATTTTAAGGGGGCCGCCTAGTAAAATTAAGGGGGCCGCCCAAGGTGTCCGTTGCCCAGATTTGTCCTTTTGTGGGGAAGGTTTTTCTGGAACATTTTAACTGATTTTGGTTAAAAATTTGAATTCATATTTTTATAAAAGATTAAACATATTTATTTAATACCAAAAATGTTTTTCAAAAATATATAAAATGTTTTTGATATTTTATAAAAAATCTAGTTATTAAGAAAATGTTCCTTTGATCATATAATGCATTAAGCATTAGTTCATTCATACCTTAAGTGATTTTAGTTGTAGAAGTGAATATTTACAACTAAGTACTTGTTTAATTTATAAGTTTATGTTTTAATGAGTTTAAATTTTGTGATCATCAAAACATAGAGATATGAATAAATATTGATAATGTTTTTAGGCATTTATTTATGTCAACAATCTCCCCCTTTTTGATGATTACAAAACCTAAACTCATTAAATCCAAGAAGTTATTTTTGGACAAGTATTTAGTGAGTTTATATTCACTTCTCCCCCTTTTTGTAGAATCAAAAAGGTTATGCCGACAAGTTTTTGAGACAAAATTTTTCAGGACGAGAACTCCCCCTTGGTGTGTGCTCCCCCTCGTTTGAGGGCACCAAGAAATCGATATATGGAATACTTGCAAGAAAAATATTAGAAGCACAAGCATATATATAGCAAAAATAAGCATGCAAATAAAGACCTTCATTAAAAATGTTGTGTATAAATACACAACCATCCAAGATTATATTCAATCCTACATTAGCTAGTAAGTAATGCAATCTACATAATCATTCTAGGAGTACATGATCTTCCATGGGGCTTGCACACAAAATGGTTTGAAAAATTATTTTTGATTAAGCATTGCATATGCTTAATTTGGTGAGAATGAAGGTGGTGGTAGTGTAGTGGGTGAAAATGATGGAGGTTGTGGTGGAGGTGGTTGTTAAGCATGTGTTCAAGGGATGAAAACATGTAGTGTATCTCATCTCTAAGACCAAAGATGATGGTTCGGTTGTGGATGCAACAAAGGCAATTGTCTCCATGGGCTTCAAGTAAAGCCCAAGGGATGGGAAAGCATGGTGGTGGTATTGGTGATGATGATAAATGAGCATCAAGAGGTGTGAGTTGATGTAGTTATTGATGGATGAAGTGGAAGGTATGGATGAAGATGATGTGCCATGAGTGGAGGGTGTTTTTGATGGTGCATTTGGTGCACTTGGGGATTAACATTGAGGTGGTGGTGATGGAGTTTTGGTGTCTTAGAGATGATTTTGGTGATAGCATGGTGAATGAAAATGGGTGTTTGATGGAGGTGATGGTTGATTTAGGTAAGGTTTGGGCTAGATAAAAGGGGTCGCAAGATGCAAAAGAAAACAGTAAATTTTACTGCCCAGATGGCCGGTCCCCTTAATTGTAGGCCGGCCCCCTTAAAATTAAGGGGACCGCCTAGGGAATTAAGGGGGCCGCCCATCTGGTGTTTTCCCAGGCGACCAAATTTGAAAAATTTCCAGAAAAGGGTCTTTTTTTTTTTTTTTTTTTTTTTTTTTTTTTTATGGTGTTTTTGCAGCAAGCTCCATTTGAATCATGTACATCAAGAATGATTAAATAGTGGCATAAACATGTTAAATACGCATGCATACATTTAAAACATATTATGGAATAAGCATGTTATTAATCATCAAGTATGTATATATATCATGATATCAAGTATACAAGAAATAAACATAACAATCATATATTAAAGACAAGAAGTAAAGCATTCATTAGTTGAAAATAATTATGTTAAAAACATAATTATTGATACAACACATGTTTTGTTTATAGCATACAATAAGTAGAAAATTTTAAATTGCCTAGGAGATCCATTTGACTTGCTTGAGACATGAAAAGCTTGAATTATTTTGGATGGATGAGGGTAAAGAGGGGGTAAAAAAAATTGGATTAATGGGGTTGTAAGTTTGGGTGTATGGATGTTGGAGAGAGTGTTGATGGAGGAATTGGAGGTGGAGAGCTTGGACTTGACCATGTTGAATGAGGGTTTTGATGTTGTTCAAGTGGTGGTGTTGGATTAGATCTAGTGAGAAGATACTCAATCCAAGTGAGACGCTCATTTAAGGTGATGGTTTGATTTAGAGAAAGATGCAACAAGGACAATTGTTGACATGTTTCTCAATTTGACTCAAGTGATGTGGTGATGATGGTAATGATGGTGAGATGGATGGTGATGATGGTAATGATGGTTTGATTTTGGAGAAAGATGCAACAAGGACAATTGTTGACATGTTTCTCAATTTGACTCAAGTGATGTGGTGATGATGGTAATGATGGTGAGATGGATGGTGATGGGTCTAAGTTGCTTTGAGCAAGGTGCAAAGCAAGGAGAGCATTAAGCTCATGGGCTTCCTTGAGTTCTTCAATGAACTTCAAGTGTTGAGTGGAAGGTGATGATAATGGAGAGTGGTTGTTATTTGGTGGAAGTGGTGGTGACACTCTTGGTGGTGGAGACATTTGTGAACTTGGGTAATTATGAGTGAAATGAAGGTGGACATATGGATGATTAGTTATGTGTGTGAAAGGGTTCATTAGGACATATGAAATGAAGGTGGACATATGGATGAGCCTCACTGAGATTTTAGCAACTCTTGAAGGCTTGGATCTTGGGTGGTTAGATGATGACATGTTTGGATGGATGATATGGATGAGCATTTATGATGGAGTTGGGTATTTATGGTGTAGTGATGATGTGATTGTGGAAGGTAAATTTTGGTGGGTGGTTTGTGACAAAATGTGTTTGTGAATTTTGGGAAGTATAGGATAAAATGGGTTGGAAATTGAAAAAGAAAATAGTAAATCCGTCACTCCAGATGGCCGGTCCCCTTAAATAGGGGCCGGTCCCCTTAATTTTAAGGGGGCCGCCTGGATATTTAAGGGCCCCGCCCATCTGCTGACTTCCAGATTACTGGAAATGGGTTTTTGGCATAAATTTGTAGAAAAGGTTGTATTTTTGGGTTTAGTTTCAAGCAAGTCCAACTTCTTTCAAGGCAATTTAGGATTTAATAACTCATATATGCTAAGCATATTTATTTAAGCAACTTTATCTAACATGCAAACTACTCATTAAGCATATAACATGTATATACATATATTAGACAAGAAGATAATACATAGCACCATGTAATTCATAGTATCATACTTAGGAAGATTAAAAGGCTAGTTAATTAATCCTAATGATTATCTATGTACAAGGGAATGGGGAGTTGTGATAGCATGGACTTCTAGACTTGTACCAAGTGATATCTTTAATAAGTAAACCATGATTTTTCATTTTTGATTTAGTTCACTTATAAGTGTCATATACACAAGTATATATGACATATATGAGATCACCAAACATGATTTAAAGAAATGTTTTTGGCATTATTCAACAATGCTTGAAAGTAGGTTTTATGTGGATGTGAAAAATATATTAATGAAATAGTTTTGGCTTTATTTCAAAATGTTTTTATGAGGAAAGAAAACATAATTTTCCAATCTTTGGTTTTTGATAAACACGTAATTATGGACACAAGTTTGGAAGAAAGGTAGGATGGTGAAACATGTTTAATAGAAATGTGTCATAATCTTTTGAAAAATCATTTTTCCAAAATGTGAAGTTTTTGCAAATTTAAAAATAAGTCCCATTAATTATAGGTTTAAAAATAGTGGTTTATAAAAGATCTCATGCTCAAGGGTATTGGTTAAGTCTATTGTCACATGCTACCTCTTTCTACATATCCTATGGCATTTAAGCATGTATTATGACTAAATACAAAAATACATCATGTCAGAGTAGTTAGAGAAAAATAAAAGCTATTATAATGACAATGCATTCAACAACTAAACAAATAATTACGAAGGCATGTAGTCAAATCACATAGGAGCAAGTAAACATCTAGAAATTTTATATATGCAAGATGACATAAATCTAGGAATGAAAAGCTCAAGTGAAAAGCAAAGTTCATAACAGTAAACTATCACTAGGTATATATTTAGGAAGAATAATGTATTCAAGTTGGAGAATGAGTATGACACTATTTCTAGTGGTGCTCAATTCAGGCTAAACACGACCGTTTTTACGGGTTACACACACCCAACTTCTCACATAGAAGCAATTCAACCGTTAGGTCAAATTGAGTTTCTAGTCAATAGATTCTCCAGTAGTCATTCTCTTTTTAGAAGAAATTAAGTTCCTAAATTTACCTATCGAAGAGTACCAAATATGAAGATTGCTTGGTTTACTAATACTTAGGGGGGCTAACCGAAGGGTTTCTAGTTCATTAAGCCACATAACGAATATAACTAAAGTGTAAAGGCAAAGTAACCTATCAGACTAAGTGTATCCTAAGGCATTAATAAGATTATATGCATGAAGTAATTACTTATGAAATTTAAAAAGAGAACTTACCTCACGTCCTAGCTTTTCTTCGTAATGTCTCAGATGATGATCGACGTGTGAATGATAGGTAAGTCGGATGATGATCTTCTCCTTTGTCTGTGTCACTCCATGATTTAGGATTGAGTTCACTTAGGAGTTGATTCATGTAGTCTTCGTCGTTAACACCTTCATTAACAACATTTGAACTAGTAGCACATGTATCTATTTTATCTAAATGTTTATCTATAAAATTTTCTAAGATGACTAATTCATGTACAAGATCAAAATCTTCATCTTTGGCTTGGCATTTTTCTTGATGAAAGTTTAAGAGATTTTTCCAAATATCATTTGCCGTTTTATAGAAGAATATTCTTTCATATTCAACTTTCGGCAAGGTTTTATAAATAATTATTTTAGCTTTATTATTTATGTCATTCTTTGTTTTCAAATGCTCAATTTGACTTTCAAAATCCGTTTTTGTTTGACTTTCAAAATATGTTTTTGTTTGACTTTCAAAATCACCAATCGAAATGACATGCCAAAGATCTAGATCAATTGATTTCACATAAGTTTCAAATTTATTTTTCCATTCAAGAAAAGTATAGTTTTCAAAGAGTGGTGGTTTTAGCAAAGATTCCCCTTCTAAATATTTTTCGAATTCCATAGATCGATTCAAGTTTTAAAATACAGTATATTTTAAAGATCTTGATTAACCTGGCTCTGATACCAATTGTGGAAAACTAGAAGGGGGGGTTGAATAGTTTTACGTCTTTTTAATTTTATTATGAAAACTTTGTTTTCTTTTAAAACCTTAGATTTGAGTTTATATGAAAAATTATACTTGAACAATATTATTAATTATATGTGTATCCTTTTAGATTTGTTATAAAAGTTTTCTTTTCATGAATGGAGTTTTAAATTGATCTTTATGTGAAATCAACTTCTAATTAATACTAACAGTTATATATGCCTATATGTATGAAAGTAATGACGATATAAAGAAATAAGTAAGAGATGGAAAGATCTAACCGAGACACGAGGGATTTATAGTGGTTCGGCTACAAGGACACCTTCCTTGCCCTACTCCACTCCCCGAGCACCAAGCTCGATAGTTTTCTTCACAACTTCAATAAGCTCCCTTATGGCGGAGAAAACCGTACACAACTTTGGCTTACACGGGTTTAACGACACAAAGCTAAATGTCGAGTTCTAATCGTAGTTAGAACCAATCTCACAACTTCACAACACAACTTCTTCACAACTTATTCACGACTACTTCACAACGGCTTCACGACTGCTTCACAACTTCTTCACGACTTCAACACGACCGCTACACAACCTCTATGCTGCGGCTTCACGACTTCAACACTATGTCTTCACGACTAAGACTTCACGACTTCAACACGACCGCTACACAACCTCTATGCTACGGCTTCACGACATCAACACTAGGACTTCACGACTAGGACTTCACGGCTTCAACACGACCGTTACACAACCTCTATGCTACGGCTTCACGACTTCAACACTAGGACTTCACGACTAGGACTTCATGGCTTCAACACGACCGCTACACAACCTCTATGCTACGGCTTCACGACTTCAACACTAGGACTTCACAACTAGGACTTCATGGCTTCAACACGACCGCTACACTACCTCTATGCTATGGCTTCACGACTTCTAGGTTATGGCTTCACAACGGCTTCAAGACTTCTCTACTTCACAACTTTACAAGGCTTCTACTCTACTTCTTTACTCCACAACTACTTATCCACCTTCTTCACTACTTACACACTTCTCTAGCCTAATCACTTATGTTTACAACTTATATACACACTTTACATAAATGAATGAAAGATTTACAAAGCATACAAAACAAACAACTTGAGTAACATGATGCTACTAAGTTGTAATACTTCTAGTCTTGATTAATAGAAGTATTCTTCTTTTGCACTTGGATGGTGGAAGCTTGGATCACTTGGAAACCAATGCTTAAGATTACATGATCAAAGGTTTTTGAAGATATGAAATGAGATTTACAACAGAAAGTTTTAGTGCAAAAGGGTGAGTAAAAATCCAGGGGAAGGCTGGTATTTATAGGGAAAAATCTGGACAGCTGGAGCCTACTGGAGCGTGGCCGGCCCCCTTAAATAGGGGGGCGGTCCCCTTAATTTTAAGGGGGCCGCCTAGTAAAATTAAGGGGGCCGCCCAAGGTGTCCGTTGCCCAGATTTGTCCTTTTGTGGGGAAGGTTTTTCTGGAACATTTTAACTGATTTTGGTTAAAAATTTGAATTCATATTTTTATAAAAGATTAAACATATTTATTTAATACCAAAAATGTTTTTCAAAAATATATAAAATGTTTTGATTTTTTATAAAAAATCTAGTTATTAAGAAAATGTTCCTTTGATCATATAATGCATTAAGCATTAGTTCATTCATACCTTAAGTGATTTTAGTTGTAGAAGTGAACATTTACAACTAAGTACTTGTTTAATTTATAAGTTTATGTTTTAATGAGTTTACATTTTGTGATCATCAAAACATAGAGATATGAATAAATATTGATAATGTTTTTAGGCATTTATTTATGTCAACAAAAGGATTATGGTTGAATGATACCTTTGGAACCTAAACAGGCTAGTACTTCTAATGGATAAAGAGAAGAATTGATAACTATCCCAAGATAGTAGTTTGGATTATCTCATAAAAGAAAACTTTCAAGAATGAAATTAGGTAGTACAAATAAGATCTTAAGATCTCGCTAAGTGGTAAGATACTATCGTCTCTCTAGATCTTTTGAGTGAATTCTGGTGATTATCGGGTTT
This sequence comes from Artemisia tridentata subsp. tridentata, assembly GCA_021014915.2. Taxonomy (NCBI): domain Eukaryota; kingdom Viridiplantae; phylum Streptophyta; class Magnoliopsida; order Asterales; family Asteraceae; genus Artemisia; species Artemisia tridentata. Next base: position 221,053,926 of record CP139508.1, read on the forward strand.
AAGTTCATACTCATGTCATTTCGAATATAAATAAGCCCACTTATTTATAATTCTTTATTTACATATAGAGGCGTCCCAAACAATGTAAATAAAGGAATATAAACTTATGGTTCGGTGATTTATAAATTCTTTATTTAAAGGAAAAGGCGTCCCAATCCATTCAAATAAGGACATTATAAATCATCCTACTTAAGAATTTTCGACACAACATTCATACTTAATCGGTGAGTTACAAGGCAGTGTATTACGAGATGATACCGGTGTTCCAAAAGTATGGAATGAATATTCATACTCATCCTCAAAGATGGAGAGTAAGATAATCAGTTAAAACGATAAAAATCTTTATAAGCGAGTTAACATAGTAATTATCATATCAATCATCCTATTACAAGTCCCGCCCATACAAGACTTATAATACTTAGATTCATATATAATTCCATATAACAAAACTGTGGCAGGTTTTGATATCATATGAAATGATATTGTATAAGGTGATGAAATAGTTTTGGAGACCATTGTATAACTTACAATATCTGATAAATGAAAGAGACCATTGTGCAACTCACAATGTCTGGGAAGTAAATTAGACAATTGACTAACTCACAGTGTCTAAGAAATGATAGAGAGATCATTGTGTAACTCACAATGTATTGAGAAATAATTGAGACCATTGTGCAACTCACAATGTCTGAGAAATAGTTGAGATAATTGTAATCAGTTATAATGTCTTGAGAAAGTTTCATAATCCTAAAATGCACGAATAGATACAGGATTGGGAAAATATGATTGTGTCATAATGCCTTAGAATAGGCATACGCAGATATGTTTAGTCCATTGTTTATATAGAATGATCGATCAATATATTAGATATTCGTGTAGCCTAACATGCCTAAAAAGTCACATAAACGTCTGGAGGATGGAAGGCACGGAGAGCGAAAGGCTATAAAATGTTTTTGTGATAAAGCAGTTATAGTTTAGGTCTCAATTAGACCCGTTTCTCTATAACTATAAGCTCTGATACCAATCTGTAACACCCCCAATTTCGTGAATGCAACGGAATTCAAACTGGGTGTTACTTCATGGCACAACAGTTATAATAATAGAAAACGAACTCTAATGGAGTTGTTTTAAAAGATTTATCATTCGATTTATATAAATATCATTGTTTACAAAATGAGGTCCCAATTGGTTTCACGGTTTACAAATACATTAAATGGGTTTTCGAATGATAATAAAATTTATAGCCCTCTTGAATATCCGTGCTCCTCCGTGCCAGCCTCGATCATTATGGACCTGAGATAAACATGCTAAAGTGTTAACACAAAGGTTGGTGAGTTCATAGAGTTTGTAGAAGTAATGTGAAAACCTTGTAAATAAATCCTGGTAACAAGTATATACAAATACTAAATGTAGATTTGTAGGATTCCAAGTGTTTGACTATTGTACTAAATACAATATCACATGTAGGTAGTGTTTCTGTTACTCTTAATTAGACCAAGTCCTGTTTGAATTGTAATTGGACCAAGTCCTGTTTGAATATGTACGGCTGCCCAAGTACTTGGGTCCGCAATGAGTTCTGATTGTTCTGGTTAACCTAAAGGTACTAGATTAACCTCGTGATATGATTGTTCTGGTTAACCTAAAGGTACTAGGTTAACCTCGTGATATGATTGTTCTGGTTAACCTAAAGGTACTAGGTTAACCTCGTGATATGATTGTTCTGGTTAACCTAAAGGTACTAGGTTAACCTCATGATATGATTGTCCTGGTTAACCTAAAGGTACTAGGTTAACCTCGTGATATGATTGTTCTAGTTAACCTAAAGGTACTAGGTTAACCTCATGATATGATTGTTCTTTGTCTAGGTTACGTTGTTATACACCCTAAAGTGTTGAACATTGTTTTGTTTGCCCTACCCGGGTTAACACAAGGGATGGTATGTTTGTTTGCCCTAACCGGGTCAACTTAATAGTTATACTAATCCCAATATATTTAATCATAGTATTCGTGTTCACTACGCATAGTGCTTAACGGTCCATGATATATAAACTCTAAGTATGGCAATAATGTTATCTAACATAAATAAACATTCATTTCAGATAAATATGTAGTTGCAAATAATAGTGATTTTCAAAAATAGTTAAGCATGTATCTCCCCCAAAGATAGTACAAAATAATTGAAAAATAGGGGCCATGAACTCACCGTGAGTTGGATGGTGTTCTAGTGCTTTAATGAGTTTGATGGATAAGCCGGGAAACCTCTAAGTGCAACCTACAATAGAACGTTGCGACTTAGGTTAAGAATACAAAGACTAGCCTATATATGTCTTGCATATTGTTCATGATGTAGTACTCAATGTGTCATGTAGGTCGTTTGTATAAAGATGGCTTCTGAAACACATTTAGTTTGTATAACTTGTACTGCTGTTCTGGCCATCATAATTCAGAGGTCATGTAGTAAACGTTCGAGGAGCTAGGACACTTTAAATCGTAAATCCAGCAACTCATCGATCCGTTTACCCAAATGAGAACCCCTCACATGAAGCTCCCTAGTGTTGTAGTATTCGATAGAAAATATATGTTTTTGGTCTTTAAGAGTTACATGTCCGAAAGTTGAATAAACTTAGGAAAGTTTATTTTGAATGAAGATTGTTATCTTTATAGGTTTAGTACGTCTAGTACGGATGTGATATTACTTGCAAAATCTCATGGCCTATTGATGGAGTAGATCCAAATTGGTTGGTTATGTTATGACTAACACTTTAGTTCATGTTTTCGGCTTAGAAAGCCTTAAGGTCTTAGCCATGGCCTTGCCGTGGCTTTGGTCATGGCTACCATGGTCTTGAGACTCAGCCTTGGCCTTAGCCGTGGCTGTGGTCTCGGCCTAGGGACATTAGATTTCATGGTTTTACTTGATTGTGACGAAAAATATAGTTGCTAAGCTTAATAAGTGGCTGTTGTAATTTCAAAAAAATATCTCATTCGTTATGCGTTTTCAGGACTCGAGCGCTGAAGCTCTTTTGTATTAAATGTCATTCCGAACAACTTTATTGCTTTAATTTTTTGATGAAACGGAACAGAAGTTCCTCGTTTTGCGTGTTTTAGATTCTATTACAGAATGCTATTTGGCAGTTTTGGGTTTTTAGTTCGCTAACTTCTTTTGGCCATAACTTTTGACTCGTGTACTCGTTTTCGATGATTCAAATTTCTATGTTTTCCTTTTAAAGTCCTCTATTACAGTAGGTAATTGTCCAATATCATGTTTATATCATTTTGGTCGAATTTCTCAATATAAATCTCTAGTTTCCTTGATTACTTAACATAGGTTAACATATAGTTTCCATAACTTGTTTTAAGAGTTTTTATACATCATGAACATAACACAAAGACCATATATAATATGAATGAAGCATAATAAGCATGAAAATGATATTGAGAAAGAAAATGTAACTAAGAACAAGGATAGGACTTTGATTGATCAAGAACTAGCTTCCTACTTCTTTGATTACTTGGAAAAGCACTTGAAGACTTCTACTAGAACTCTTCTTGTGTGGATGAAAGGTCACCAAAAGGAAAGAAGAACTAGGCTTTGGATCAATAAAAACTTAACAAGAGTTTTTGGATTGATATAGTACTTGCATTCTTTGATAATACTTGGAAATAAACTAGCAAATGAAAGTGTTTGTTTGTTGGTTATGGGGCGTCAAAAGTAGGGAGAGGAGGGGGCTTTTATAGTGTCTTGAGGAGGTTAGGAAGGTGCCTAGGAAGATGCCTTAAGGAGGTTACATGGAAGACTTATTTAAAGCTTACAAAGGAAGCTTATACACATGTAATGATCTTAAGGTTCAAGGCATAAGATTAAGCCACACAAGGGGTGAATCCCCCCCATAGGTGGTTCACAAGGCTAGGGATAGATGACTTGGTTAGTTTTGGTATTATCTATGGAGTTAGTTTTGGTTCCGTTAATCGCTAACCGTAAGTTGTTAGGTCACGAAACGTAAAACCGGGTATCGTAAAAATACGAAACTTGTAGGAATGATTTAACTTATCATTATACTCCATAATAAAATATAAAATGAGTGGTAAGTTCCATCGGGTTGCTTAAACGCTGTTAAAACTGGAAACGCGGGTCTAAAACGCGTAATACGTAAAACGTACGAAAGTTGCGTAAAACTAAGAAAAGTAAAGTGTAACTTTTCTAATATGACGATAATGAATTAAAATGGCCTTTAATGTCTAGGCTGGCCTCAGTCTAGTGTCGGTTGGTGTTAAATGTCCCTTAGACATAAAACCGTAAGCCTAAAAATCAAGGAATGATTTTTTGTCAAAGGAGGAGGGAAAAATATGTTGAATTTTCCAATAATATAAAAGCTTCTAAATGCCTTAGAAAATATGGTGCAGGTATAGGCTAAGGTTGCGGATAAGTAAAAGTGCTTAAAACGCAAGTTTAGTTCTGTAAGACACATGGTCTATTTGGTAACATTTTAACTTAATTATCAAAAATTCCCTAATTGATTGTGAGTGTACTAATAATTAATCTGATGCGAGGAAAATTGTCGCAGTTGGTTTTTCGTTATGCTCAGGATGTTTAAATGACGTTTAAACCAAACGTATAGTTTCATAATAACTTTTGCGAAAATGACCCGATGAGCGTCAAACTTTCACTTTGTCATGGAAATATTTTAGCTTACGAGGATATGAAATAAAATTTTCAGGAGTGAATAGTGAATAGTAAAATGAATAGTAAAAGTGAATAGTAAAAAATCGAGAATGGATAGAAATCCTGAAAATGCGAATTGTTACAGTTTCTTGGTTGGATCTTTGTTAGATCTTTTTAGATCTAAAAAAGATGTGGTTCTGATGGTGGTTCTTTTTAGATCTTTTATATAACTCGAGCCTTTTTAGATCTAAAACCGATGATGCTTGGTTCTGATGGTGATTAGATCTAAAAAAAGGGTCGATTTATTCTAACCCCCTATATTGTTGAAACTGATGGTTAGATCTGGTGGTTTCTTGGTGGTTTTAACAAATCATCACAACTGGTTATGTTTGCTGCTTATGTTTTTTAAGATAAGCAGTTGTGATGTTTAGATGGTGGTTTCTGGTTATGTTTGCTGCTTATGTTCTTGATGGTTTGTTTGCTGCTTATGTGCTTTGTGCTTGATGGTTTGTTGTTGCTTATGGTTTTTGTGTTGCAATTGTGATGTTTATAATAAAAAAAAGGAATAAAAAGGACTACTGTGCTTTGTTTGCTGCTTATGTTCTTGTGGTTGCTTCTTATGTTCTTGTGGTTTCTGGTGATGTTCTTGTGGTTTCTGGTGATGTTATTGTGGTTTCTGGTGATGTTCTTGTGATGGTTTCTGGTTAGATAAGAGCAGTTGCGATGTTTTTTTTTTAGATAAGCAGTTCTGATGGTTTGTTTGCTGCTTATGTGCTTTGTGCTGCAATTGTGAATGCAATTGTAAAATGGTTTCTTAAAAAAAACCGGGATACGGCGATGATGATAAAAAAAAAATACTTGTTTTGATTGGCGTGGCATAACCGAATGGACGGTAAAGTGAGTTTTTTCCACTTTGCAACCTTCAAATTTGCAGCCAAAATGATAAAACGATAATAATCTGAGCCTATTAAAAATCTCGATTTATCATTTTTTATAAACGTTACACATTTTAGAAACTAATATGTGTAATAGCGTAAAATTATACTTCAGTCGTGTAAAACGGTGATGTATTCATCGTTTCTTTCTGCTTTTGTTTTTGTTTGCTGCTTATGTTCTTGTGGCTTCTGGTGATGTTCTTGATGGTTTTCCTGCTTGTGTTTTTGTTTGCTGCTTATGTTTTTGTTTGCTGCTTATGTTCTTGTGGCTTCTGGTGATGTTCTTGATGGTTTGTTTGCTGCGTATGTGCTTTGTGCTGCAATGGAGAATCGAAGTGTGATGTTTATAATAATAAAAAAGAATCAAAAGGACTAATATCTTTTCATTGTCCCTTCATCCCATGTCGATAAAAGAGAAACCCGTGAATGCATTGTCCCTTCATCCCATGTCGATAAAAGAGAAACCCGTGAATGCACCAAAAAACGTGTCAAAACTCAAACAAAATAAAACTTATACTGAAAAAAGAGATATTTAAAATAAAAAAAAAAAAAAAAAAAAAAAAAAAAAAAAAAAAAAAAAAAAGTTTATCCCGTGTAATAGCATTATTATAAGGACACAAAGGGAACAGAAAAAGAGAGATTCAAAAATGTGTAACTTATACTAAAATAAATCTTTGGACTTGTGTAAAAAAAAATAATAATCATAAAAAAAAAAAAAAAGAAGAAGAAAAAAAAAAAAAAAAACTTATACAAAAAAAAACTGAGTAAATATGCTTTTAGTGTAAAAAAAAAATTAAAAATAAAAATTAAAAAAAATTAAAAAAAAAATATTAAAATAAAAAATAAAAAATTTACAAACATAATAAGACAAAAAGTACTGACATTGGTAGGGAGGTTTGTAGGTTAAGGTGCTAGGAGGGTATGTATAGTAGAACCCATGTTTAATTTCCTTAACAACAAGCTTATAATCTATTGGTACCAATTATAAACCATCAACCAAGATGTTGTGGGATACTTGGATCATGTTGCTTCCATGACCCAAATTTTCTTTAACGTTAACGGGTTGCTCGAGTGTTAGGATTTGCACAAGGTAACCATGAGATGCAAAGTTTGAATAACCTAAGGTAGGTACAATTTTAAGGTTTTTTTTCGTTTGGGCAGCAACATAAAATATATTAAGATGACCACTTTGCAACAAAGTTGAAGAAAGGAAAATTACAAATGAGGCAAAATCAAACTGTAGGGTAAGACGGTAAGCGGCCAAGAAAGCTAAACAAACAATGATAATTCAAATAATCTAGAACTAATTAACACTTAAAGGAACTAATAACCCAAGAATATCATGATACCCCTAAAACATATTGAAAATCAATTCAAGAGCTAGATTACTATGTGATGTCCGAACCATCATTATAGATAGCCATAACTTTCATGAAATCTTCCAATGTTCCACCCTCATTTGGAAGTTTAGACCCATATATTTTTACCATAAACAAAAAGAAATACACCGATGAAAGGGTGATAACATCATTCAACTATATGTATCAATTACGGAGTTTAAATCTATCCAAAAAAAATCTTTGTTCTTTTTCCTTTGTTATTTCGTTCTTTTGCTTTATATGTTTCCACAATACAATCACCATGTCCGTGAAAGATGGAAAAGTCTATTAACTATCATGACCTATGCGACAGAAACATATACAATAAAACCTCTATAAATTAATAATGTTGTGACCGGGATATTTTATTAATTTAGCGAGATATTATTATATCGATAAATTAATAATTTATTAATTTAAAGAGGTTATAGGTGTGACATTTAAATTTTCAAATATAATGTACTAGTTATTAATTTATAGTTTCGTTGTTACCAATATATATACATTGAGGTTTCAAAAAAATTATTATCTTATTATTTTATCGATTGGGGTCCAAATTTATATTGATCCCAAGTTGTGATTTGACAAATTATTAATTTTATTGAGATTATTAATTTATCAAGTATTAGTTTATAGATGTTTTACTGTATTAGCCTTGAAGTCACAACTCAAAACTCCAAATGCTCTATTGTTCAAGTCCTGAATAAGACTCGACCGACTAGAATAGGTCCTTTATCCACCTAGTTCACGTTCCTGTGCATGTGCACATGTACATGCGCGTGGTGGTAATCTCTTTTAAGTCTAACTGCAGTTAAATACATAAGGGTTTGCTGGGATTCAACAATGTTTTCCTACTTTGTGAAAATCAGATAGTTTTCTATTCATGTGAAAAGGATCAAAGATCATAAAATTTACACTACGTGTTATATGGATTCCGTGATTGCTTGGGCCAAGAGAGGACCTTATTATTAGTTTATTGTTTTATATTTCACGTCTTAAACATCGTTTTCTATTATAGTATATCTTTTTTAATATCTTAATTTAACGTTGTATAGCCCTGAAAATAATGTAATTGATGTTTTGTAAACTCGAGGGCGGCTCAATCCTTCTAAAAGCCTAATGCGAAATTTAAATATGAAGCCTTTCTAATATTGTTTATTTTTTATTTCTTTTTTTTAATTTTTTTCTCACTAATATTAGCTTTCCGATACATTGGAAAAATATCCAACTAATAAATCAGAAACACTACGAGAATCTAGAAGTAGGACCAAAGAAATGAACCATCACGAACAAGGCTCGTTCATTTTCGTTACTTTATGTTTAACCGAACAAATGAACTGAAATGAACACTAAATGAACGAACATTTTTTTATTGTTTGTTCGTTGAAAAATAGTTATTCTTGCCTGTTCATTAAAAACTATTTATAAGTGATTCTTGAAACGTTAATTTGTTTACGGTATTGGGTAAAATTCATTATAATTTCTAGCATTAAATGAGTTTAATCCATCATCTTTTTTTAGTTACCTGGATTTTCGACTCGATATTTCAGTTACAATTAAGGGTGCGTTTGGTATGCTGCCATGAATGACAATGGGTATGAGTTTGATAGTAGTGGTGGGTCCCTCACTTATGAAAGATTTATTCCCACCTAGTTTGATGTATATGGAGTATGGATAATATCTCACTTTCATAGTCATAGTGGTGGGCCCTCTCATCTTAAACAAATACTATTAATCACTTTCATAGTGATAGTTTGATTCCCATAGAGGGAAACCAAACGCACCCTAAAAGATGAACCTAGTTCGTTTTTCTTAAACCTCAAATGAAGACTTTATCTTTTATAGTAACCTTAAAACTAAACAAAAACTAACCAGATATCCCTAATACTTTTAGCGGTATTAGTAATTGAAGGCTTTAATATATCATGACCTGAAGATGATGCCAAGAAAATAATGTGACTGACTACGTAAAAGGCGTTCGAAAATCGGAAGACTTAAATATATGGGTGCCTAAAGCGATTGTTTAATAGTTTTATCCTTGAACCATCGTAGCTCAGACCTATATAAGACAATTATTAAAAAGGAAAATGGACCCAAGGAAAAAGCAAAAACAATAAAGCAAATGCTATTTTTTTTTTTTTGCTTGTATGAAATCATAATTCAACCTCCCTTTACGTTTACGTACTTATCCCAACTTTGCTTCCTTTTTTGTGACTCAAACAACATCAATTTCTTCAAAAATTTATAAACAAAAGTATCACCCTTTTGATATCTCACTCCTCAAACTTTGCCCCACAATTGTCCAAAAGTATTCACAAATAGCCTAGTCATATAAGCATTTTCACATTCATGTCTTGTGGTCTTTCTCTTTAAGTTTAGAAATAAAAAAAGTTCTAAAGACATATACTCACCATCCATCTAGTTTGATTTAACACATGTGGGTATGTTGAGAGAGCATGGGGTTAACATAGCCGTCTGTTGATCAACGGCTGATATTGAGCTTATCGTAGGGTAAACTAATAATATCAACCATTAATAGAATTTTCTCTCTCTAAATTTCTCTCATGAGAGAATACGAAGGGGTTTGGCAGGAAGTCACATCTAGAAGGAATCAAAATAGGCGGATGGACAAGGGGGAGATTCCATCTGAGGTAACGAAGTTTTATATTTCCAACATTCCTAACGGGTGTATCCCATGGGATGTCAAGAGCTTTCTAGGGGATTTTGGGGACATAGTGGGAACTTATATTGCAAGGAAAAGGGATAAAGAAGGGAATAGGTTTGGTTTTGTATCGTTCAGAAGGGTGAGGAACGCGGTTGAGCTGGAGAAGAGATTGAACGGTATTAAAATGGGTCCGTGTAGGCTGAGGGTCAATATAGCGAAGTTTGCTGCTGAAAACACTGGGAGGTGGGAGTCGGAGGCAAGTAATAAAAGGAACGCTGACAAGAATGTGACTTTTATGAACAAGCAGAAGGTGAATAATGCTAAGGTGTGGCATTCGGGTGGTGGCTTATCGTTCAGAGACACTTTGGACGGGAAGTCTAAAAACAAGGAATCCTTGGCGGAGGGCTTTGTTAATAAGTCTTTGGAGGTTCCTTTGTATACGTCTGCCTTCTCGCATTTACATGGGAAAGCGTTGGTTGGAAGGGTGGTTGATGTGAGGACTCTTGTTAATATGGGTAGGGCTTTGGGGGAGTGTGGGCTGGAGGGTGTAGAGATCATTTACTTAGGAGGGTTGGCAATTTTGCTCATCTTTGTTAACGACGAAGCAGCGGCTGATTTCCTGTTAAGGGTTGATGAGTGGTCTAAATGGTTCTCTATGTTAGAATTGTGGGAGGGCCAATCGTTACCTTTTGAGCGGATTGCGTGGCTCAAGATTCGTGGTGTGCCTTTCAATCTAGTGGTGAATGACGTATTTGACGGTATAGCAAGTATTTTTGGTAAGGTGGTTCATGCGTCTCAAGTTCGCCTGGAGGATGGGAATTTCTCGGCCATTAGTGTAGGAGTTTTGGTGGGGGAAGGAGGTGTAATCTCAGATCAGGTTAACCTTAGGTGGAGAGACAAGTCTTTCAAGGTCTGGGTCATTGAAGATCCGAGAGAGTGGGATCCGGAGTGTGTTGGTGTGGTTAAGGGTGGAGTGGATAATGTCACAATTCCAGTCATGGAGCAGGATGATCAAGGGACGACGGATAATCGGAAGGGGAAGGGGGAAGGTGACGGAATGGTGGAAGTGGAAAGGTCGGAGGACATCTTGGAAGATGGGGAATTTAGGGAAGAGGAGATATTGAATGATTGCGGCGAGCATGGTCTTCATGGGGACTTGCATTGTTCTTATGCATGCATGGATTCGTTGTCTAAGGGCGCTGACGTGGAAAAGAATAATCCTTTTCATTTTGTGTCGGTGGGCAAAAGTGATATTAAAAAGAAAAAGAAAAAACATGGTGGGCCAGTGAACTCTAAACATAAGCCCATTAGAAGTCTTAGTGAGGAGAGAAACAGGCCCAAAAAAAGATCCAGGAAGGACCTTGATGACCCTTTCGACTTAAACAGACTTCTTGGAATTCACTCTGAGGTCTCGACTCAGGAGTTTGTGGAGGAAAAGGGGGATAATAGGGATGAAGGAGTGGATAATATTGCTGAGTTGGATCTCAATGTCAGAGTCGATGAGGAGTGTTGTGATCAGCGTAATGCTTCGGGGGCGACCTTGGTTGTGGATCAGGTGGATGAAGTGGTTGATGGAGTGGATCACATGGTGGCCAAGGAAGTGGAGGAGACGGTGGAAGTGGGAGAGTTGGTCGGAGTTAAGTTGTCTGGTCATTTGGATTTGGTTAAAGAGGCTGTGGCTTCTGAAGGTATTAATGTGGTCTACCCATGAATGTATTATCTTTTAATGTTAGAGGTATTGGGGGTTTGGTGAAAGGTCCTTGGGTGGGTAATGTTAGGAGGAAGGAAGGAATTAGTTTTGTGGCTCTTCAGGAATCGAAGGTTTCCTTGGTTAGCGAGGCAGATATGTGGCAGTTTTGGGGGGGTAGAAATTTCGTAATGGATTCAGTGGGCTCGGTGGGGGTCGCGGGTGGTGTGGTGAGCTTGTGGGATCCTTTAGTGTTTGAGGCGGAGGAAAGTCATAAAGATTTGAATCTCCTCCTGGTTAGAGGCAAGTTAAAGGGTAATGGCGAGAAAATTAATGTGATGAATGTTTACGCCCCTCAGAGTTCTTCTGCTAAAGCGTTGCTTTGGTCCAAGATCGAAGGTTTGATTAACTCGTATCAAGGTATGTGGTTAATTATGGGCGATTTTAACGTTGTTAGATTCCCAGAAGATAGAAGGAATTCGGTTTTTAAAGCGGGTCAGGCGAGGGTGTTTAATGAGTTCATTCATAATTCGGGGCTCAAAGAGTATGACATGAAAGGAAGGCAATTTACTTGTAGTAGGGATAATGGTAGGAAGCTGAGCAAACTGGATAGAGTCTTGGTGTGCTCGGATTTTTTCAATAAATGGCCCGAGGCTTGTTTGAGAGTCATTTCTGGGCCTCATTCCGATCACTCTCCTCTTATTTTCTCTATCAAGCACGTGAATTTTGGTCCGCGACCGTTTAGGTTGTTTAATTCTTGGCTTTCCAAACCGGGTTTTGAGGAAGCGGTGCAAGAGGCGGTTGAGTCGTTTTCTTACAATGGTCTGCCGGATATGTATCTCACCAATAAGTTTGCCTTTATCTGTGGAAGGTTGAAAAGTTGGAGAGATAATATGATTAAAAAGGAAGGAGAGGAAGAGGCGGCGGCTCTTAAGGAATTAGAAGAGCTGGAGTGTGTCATGGAAAGTAGGGAGCTGGAAGAAGTGGAGGTCTGGAATATGGGAGAGTGTAAAAAAGTGTTAAAATCAGTTGGGATAAGAAGGTGTTTGGATCTGAAGCAAAGATCGAGGTCTAAATGGGTGGTTGAAGGGGATGAGAATTCCAAATATTTTCACGGTTTGGTTAATAGCAGAATTGCGTCGAATAATATTCCTGGTCTCAACATTAACGGGAATTGGGTTGAGAGGCCTGGTATAATTAAAAGAGAAATTCTCAAGTTTTATAGGAATAGGTTTAAGGAATTGCATGAATGTCGGCCTATGATTGAGTGTCAGAATTTAAAGAGGCTTTCGGATTTTGATAGGGATTCTTTGGTCCAGCCGTTTTCTTTGGAGGAAATAAAGAGGGCGGTGTTCAGTTGTGGTGATGATCGGGCTCCGGGTCCGGATGGTTTGAGTTTCAAATTCATTAAGCATTTCTGGTCGTTTCTGGAGAATGATTTTAAGAATGTTTTCGATCAGTTTTTTGAGACGGGGGAGATTAGCAAAAAAAGTGGTTTGTCCTTCATTACTCTCATTCCGAAAGTTAATGATCCGGTGTGTCTCAATGATTATCGTCCCATTAATTTGGTTGGGGACATAAGTAAATCGATTTCGAAGGTGTTGGCCGAGAGACTTAAACGTGTGGTGGGGTCTGTGGTCTCGGAGTCTCAGTCCGCCTTCGTTAGTGACAAGTCCATACTGGATGGGCCTCTCATTGTCAACGAGGTGGTGTCTTGGTGTAAAAGGATGAAGAAACAAATGTTTATGCTCAAAATTGATTTTGAAAAAGCTTACGATAATGTTAATTGGAAGTTTGTTTTAGAGATTATGAGGAAAATGGGGTTCTCGGAGGTGTGGTGTAGGTGGATTATGGGGATTTTGAAATCGGCGAGGTCTTCGGTCCTTGTCAATGGATCTCCCACTTTCGAGTTCCATTGTAGTAAAGGGATGAGGCAGGGGGATCCTATCTCCCCCTTTTTGTTTATTCTTGTGATGGAAGGGTTGTCGTGCATGATCGAGAACGCTAGGAATGTCGGGAGGTTTGAAGGAGTTAGGTTACCGCGTGGGGAGGTGGAGTTATCCCATCTGTTTTTTGCGGATGACGCTGTGATCCTGGGAGATTGGTCAAAGTCGAACCTTCTCAATGTGGTAAGGATTTTAAGGTGTTTTCATTTAAGCTCTGGCCTGAAGATTAATTTGGAGAAATCCAACATATTTGGCATTGGAGTTACTTCGGTGGAGGTGGAGGATATGGCCAATTCGGTTGGTTGCAAAATAGGGGTGCTTCCGTTTCGTTTTTTAGGTCTTATGGTTGGCGCCAATATGAATCGTGTGAGTAGTTGGAGGGTGGTTTATGACGTGTTTGAAAAAAGGCTCTCGAAATGGAAGGCTTCATCCTTATCGATTGGGGGTAGATTAACGATTATCAAATCGGTGATGGAATGCCTTCCTAATTATTATTTTTCCCTCTACAAAGCGCCTAAAAGAGTTATTAAGGACTTGGAGTCTTATATTAGAAGGTTCCTTTGGGGAGGGTCTAGTTCGAATCGGAAAATGCATTGGGTTGCGTGGGATAAGGTGGCGCTGCCTAAGGATAAAGGGGGTCTGGGTTTATGCAAGCTTCATGTGGCCAATTCGGCGCTTCTTGCTAAATGGGGATGGAGGTATAAGAACGAGAAAAATAGTCTCTGGAAGAAGGTTATTGAGTCGATTCATGTTAGCAATAGGAACTGGGATTTTATTCCTGCTAGCAAGAATAGCGGTGGTGTTTGGAGAGCCATTGTTAGGTCTTTGGCTACTACGGTGGTTGAGGGAGTTCCTATTCGGAGGATGTTCAAAGGGATTGTAGGCGATGGTTCGGATATAGCTTTTTGGATTGATCCTTGGGTGTCGGACTTGCCGCTTAAAGATCTGGCTCCTGATCTTTTTAGGTTGGAAAAATTTAAGAAATGTAAAGTGAAGGATAGGCTTATTGATCTGGGAATGTCTGTCTCGGTTGGATGGAAGTGGAAACGTCAGCCGAATGAGACTGAGGAGATGGGTCAATTGGCCATGCTGAGTGGTCTTTTATGCGTGTTGCCTTGTGTGTTATCTAGCCGAAAGGATAAGTGGCATTGGCTTGGTAATGGGGATGGGAAGTTTTCGGTGGCTGAAGTCAAGAGATTTTTGCTTTCAGGAAATGACGCTAGGAATAATTTCGTGTTGAACTGGTGTAAGTGGATCCCTATCAAGTGCAATGTGTTTGCTTGGCGTGCGGCCTTAGGTGGGATCCCTACTTCAGTGTCGTTGTTGAAGAGGCATGTTCCGGTTGTGGATCCTTTGTGCCAGATGTGCGGGTTTGCTGATGAGTCGGTGGATCACATTTTCACTTCCTGTATGGTGTCTTCGGTCTTGTGGCAGGGTATTAGTCAGTGGTGCAAGGTGTCCTACATTTACGCCTTTTCTTTTGGTGATTTGCTCGAGCTCCATAATTTCGTGGGCTTAAATGGAACGGCTAAAGAGGTGTTTCAGGGTCTGATTGTGATTGGTTGTTGGGCGATTTGGAAGGCAAGGAATGAGCTAAGATTCTCTAACAAGTCGGTGTGTGCTAGCGATATTCTGAGTGAGGTTAAGGCTGTGGGTTATTTATGGTTCTCTAATAGAGGTAGGATTAAGTCTATATCTTGGGACAATTGGTGTAAATTTTGTTTCATGTAAGTAGTTTCTGTTTGTTTTGGGGCCCTGTTTTTGGGGTTGCTCGATTTGGTTTTAATGAAAGTTATAGTTCAAAAAAAAATCTAGTTTGATTTAATGGTTGGGATTAACCTAAGATTAAATGGGGAAACATAAGTCCATGTTTTTTTTTTTTTTCCTTTTTTTCTTTTTCTTTTTGTCTTTCTTATTATTTGTTTTCTTTTTTTTCCTTTCTTTTTTTTTTCTATCAATTCACGTTTTCTTTCTTTCTTTTTTTTTTCTTTTTTTTGTTTTTTTTTCTTTTGTTGTTCTTTCTTCACTCTTCACGTAGTTGTTTTTTTTTTTGTTTTTTCTTTTTTGTTTTTTTTTTTTTTTTTTTTTTCACTTTTTTTTAGTTCACTTTATTTTAATTCACTTTTTTTAGTTCACGTTTTTATTTTTCCGTTTTCATACGTCTTTTACTGTTTTCATACGTTTTCGCCCGTTTTCATATATTTTTGCCCGTTTTATTACGTTTTCGTCCGTTTTCATACGTTTTTCGTCCGCTTTCTTACGTTTTCGCCCGTTAACGTCTGTTTTCATACGCTTTCATCTGTTTTCTTACGTTTTCGTCTGTTTTCATCCGTTTTCTTTTGTTTTCATCCATTTTTCAAACGTTTTTGTCCTATTCATACATGTTTTTACACTTTCATACGTTTTCTTCCATTTTCATACGTTTTCTTACGTTTTCGTCCGTGTTTTTACGCTTTCATACGTTTTCGTCCGTTTTCATACATATTCGTCCGTTTTCTTACGTTTTCGTTCGTTTTCATACGTTTTCGTCCGTTTTCATCCGTTTTCTTTCGTTTTCGTCCATTTTTCAAACGTTTTTGTCCTTTTCATACATGTTTTCGCTTTTAGTTTTAACAGCTTAAGCATGATGATAATTTGCAGTATCACCAGTGATATGTTTAGCTTTTTTATAAACATGATGATAATTGTGCAGTATCACCAGTGATATGTTTAACTTTTTTATAAACATGATGATAATTGTGCAGTATCACCAGTGATATGTTTAGCTTTTTTATAAACATGATGATAATTGTGCAGTATCACCAGTGATATTTTTAGCTTTTCATAAACATGATGATAAATATGTTTAGCTTTTCATAAACATGATGATAATTGTGCAGTATCACCAGTGATATGTTTAGCTTTTCATAAACATGATGATAAATGGGCAGTATCACCAGTGATATGTTTAGCTTTTCATAAACATGATGATAAATGTGCAGTATCACAAGTGATATTCCGTGATATTCTTGGTGCGTACAAGAATATATCCATAGACAGAGTGTAGGTTTTTGCAGAGCCTCATACGTTTTAAAACCAGGGTTCTAGTAAAATAAAGCTTAACAAGTAAACAAAAAAAAACTATAAAATATACAAAATTTCACAAGTGATAATACAAATATCACTAGTGATAATACACATATACAGTTCAACTTCAAATATCACTGGTGATACTACAGGTATGACACTTTTCACTTTTCACATTACCATATTGTAAATATGCAAGCTGTTTCATCAACCATTTATCAGATATGACATAAATAGAAAACATTCATATGAGGTATCACTGGTGATATCACATTCATATGAGGTATCACTGGTGATACCTCACTGGTATTACTGGTGATATCACTGGTATCACTGGTGATATCACATTCATATGAGGTATCACTGGTGATACCTCACTGGTATCACTGGTGATAGTATATCCTGGTATTCTAAAAGCAAAGAACATGTAAAAACAAAAAAATAATTGCATGTATATTTAAAAAGGACGAAAACGAAAGAAAACAGATGAAAACGTATGAAAACGGACGAAAACGTAAGAAAATGGATGATTACGTATGAAAACGGACGAAAACATAAGAAAATCACAAGTGATATTGAGAAAATCACTTGTGATTTTCTGAATATCACTTGTCATATTTAGAAACATAAGAAAACGGACGAAAACGTAAGAAAACGGGCGAGTATGTATGAAAACTTGGGTGATATTCTGAATATCCATTGTGATATTCATAATATCACTTGGGTGATATTCCGAATATCACAGAATATCACCAGTGATAGCACATGTCTTATCACTGGTTCCTCCATCACCACCAATAGATGAAAAGCCGACACACTTATGATATTGCCAAAATGTAAGAAAATGGACAACAAAGTATGAAAGCATAAAAAACACGTATGAAAATGGGCGAAAATGTATTAATAATAGACGGTCGTATGAAAACAAACGAAAACGTAAGAAAATGGACAAAAATGGGCAAAAAACGGACGAAAACGTATGAAAGCGTAAAAACACGTCTGAAAACGGACGAAAACGTATGAAAAATCGACGAAAACGAAAGAAAAAAGATGAAAACGAACGAAAATGTATGAAAACGGACGAAAACATATGAAAACGAACTAAAACGTAAGAAAACATACGAAAATGGACGTAAACGGGCGAAAACATAAGAAAACGTATGAAAATGGACGAAGGCATATGAAAACAGACAAAAACGTTTTAAAACAGACGCGAACATCTAAAAATGGACGAAAACGTAAAAAAACGGCCGAAAACGTATGAAAACGTGCAAAAACGTCCGAAAACGGACGAAAACGTATATAAACGTATCAAAACGGACGAAAACGTATAAAAATAGACAAAAATAGGCGAAAACGTTTGAAAAGAGACGAAAGCGTCTGAAAGTGAAAAAAAAACTTGAATTAGAAAAAAAAAAAAGTGAATTGAAAAAAAGACAAAAAGAAAAAAAGAAACGGAGTTGAAAAAAAAAAAAAAAAAAAAAGACAATGAGCGTCAATTGTAAAAAAAAAGAACAAAAAAAGAACAAAAAAAAAAAAAGAACGTCAATTGTAAAAAAAAAAAAGCATAAAAAAAATACAAAAAGAATAATAAGAGATACAAAAAGAAAAAGGAAAAAAAAAAAAAAAAAAAACATGGACTTAGGTTTTAGGGTTTAATCTTAGGTTAATCCCCACCATTAGATAAAACTAGATGGATGGTGGGGATTTATCCATTAGTATGCACCAAAATAAGGGTATGCATTTGAATTTTCCTCCTAAAGACATACATATAGCGAGACTGCGAGAATGTTCACAACCACACGCCAGTATCTCTTTTACATGCCCCAATGCACTCTTTGATCAACTTTTTACACTAGTGAGATATGATATATTATCCTATAAGGGCGGAGTCCAACCTTTCCAAAATTACCCAATCAAATTCCTCCACCTCATTTCAACCCTCTAACTCTCCATTCAACCTTTTTAGTGGCGCCCATCATTTCAACCCTCCCAAATTCTTTTTTAAATATTCATAATTTATCCTTCAATTTTATAAATTTGCAATATTAACCTTTCCAAACATATAGCCAAAAGAGACAGACAAATGTGTACAAATCAAAAGTTGCTGTTTGCAAATGAGGTACAAATACACTTGCTGCTTCAATTAGAAGTAGCTCAATTATTCTCAATGATCCAATGGTACAAATACACTTGCTCCTTCCACATGTTTATTTTTCAATCTCAATTTGACCTTCGCCAACAAAACACAAAGACAAACTTACACGCAAACAATTCCTCCTTTAAAACACAAAAACACATCACTATTTTTTTCCCCGATCGATTAATCTACAGGTTTGAATCCACCAACAAAATCCAACACCCTTTTCTAAAAACACAAACACCACAACACCACCAAAACCCATCATTCTTAACTCACACCAACCATCTAACCCCTGGCTGGAAAACCCATTTCAGGCCACTAAAAGTAGCTGCTCCGGTGAGCAATGAAAAAGATTTTCTACCCTAAACGGTACAAAAAATATTTCATTTTCTACCCTAAACGGTCACATGACTGTTGTCTCTTCTCCAACTCGAAGCGAGTTCATAGCTCGCAAACCAAGCCCGCTTGGCCTACCCGCTGCATAGGCGGCGGTGTTCCCGCAAACCCGCTGAGCCCGCTGCCGAAACCCGTTGTCCACTCCTTCCTCCCTAACAAATGATGGTTCTCATAGGGATGCTAGCTATAAGAATGTGGTGATGTGGTCCTCCCATACATATGGGCAAAGTAAATGTAGTTAGCACATGATTCAAGAATAGTTGAAGTTTGTCGACACCATTAAGGAGGGAGAGAAGAAATGAAAACATGCTTTAGCTTAAAGGTTAGCACTAAGAGTGGTCCCATAAACATCACTTTGTGAACCCTAATGTCCCTCTAATATTATATGTTTTACGCTCACTACATTGCTCCCTTTGTACCACAAAGATTCAAGAAAAGTTATGATGCAAAGATACCGACTAGGGTGGTTAAACCATCTATGCTGAATAAACCTAAGATTAGGAATTGGAGGGCCAAAGCCAATGAGCACCTTGTGCTACCACTAAGCAATAAATAGAAGTATACGTAAAGACTAAAGAGGACAACTTCACCACAGTTCTCTAGCTAACTAAGCAATCTGAATCATCAACTATGGTTTACAATATGAGAAGGCAAAATCTACACAAAATGTAGATCCTACGCAGGAGCCAAATATCTTACAGTATAATGTAATGTAACAGTGTCAAGTGATGGATGTTAGATATTTTTGATATTTTGTATTTGTTAAAAGTTAGCTATAAGTTTTATAACGATCGATAATTATATTTGCGATATTTTGTTTAAATGTTTTTTGTAACATACAACAATTCAGCTAAAATAAAAAAATTTAAAATGTATCAAAGAACGTGCAAAAACATTTAGCAAAAAATGAAAACAAATTTTTTAATCGTGTATCAATCCATCAACATAAGGCAAGCAACATATGACACATCTTTTTAAACATAAGTCAACTATTTTTCGTTGGATATTTAACAAAAATTTGAAATTTATAAACATTAAGATTCACAGATTAAGAATAAAATGGTATTTAACATATTACTCACTTTTAAGTTTTAAGAAAAAAAATATTCTCTTTATATATAATAGGCGAGTACCCGTGCATAGTGACGAGATTTTATAGCGGCAATAATTATAGTTAAAATTTTTGGTTAAGTGTTTCGTATAACGTTTATGCATACATGGTAAAATTATCAAGATATAATTAAAAATGTTGTAACATATGATAATTTAACTAAAATAACAAATTTTAAAATTTATAAAAGAACATATAAAAATATTTAGTAAACTAAAATTGAAAATGACAACAATTAGCTGAAGCATTCATATTCTTCTACAATATATTTGTCTAGTTTTTAACAAATGATGTGTTATATATAGTTGAAAATGATAAGGATATATAGTATGTATTAATTTTTATGGGTAAACTTTTTAGTGATGGTTATTGTTTAGTGAGGATGGTCACTTGTTTAGTTTCTCGCGTTCGGTATGGACCCGAAGGTATGACCGGATTCACGAGTTGGGGTAACAATCACGAGGTGACTAGTGTGTGTTTAATCATCTGTGAATGTTAGAATTCACTTGACTTGACTTGACTTGTTCCATTCCAAGGGAATGATACCGGTAAGTATAGAGATGTATTTAGGGTAAACCGTAAATCTCATCTAAGGTTGAGGATGGTCCACGTGGTAGACATCCAATGGAGGAGACTAGAATGACACATGGCGTGATATTCTTGGCTCTGCCTGGTGCATGGAATGGTCCATGCACGATTGCTATGTAATAGTGTAATGTTCGCAGCATTACCTCCACATAAATAAGGTAAAGACACGTGTTCTATACATTATAATGATCCTAGAATGAGTTCCAGGCCTTCTGATACCCGGCTTTGTCTCTCAGGTTTTATGGATGGACTAGGAATTTGCTTCCTAGGCAAGTGTATGATGGGTTTTAGCCTTAGTGGGCCACTTTCGAGTGTATGGGCTCCAGTCATTTGGGCTATGGCTCCCATACGCCATCAAGTCCTCCAAGTCCATTAGTGTATTGACTGTAAGAAGATATGATGATGGTCTCTTTTGGGGTTTATGTCCCTCTTGAAAATTGATTTGATGTGTCCCAGGCTACATCTTTATGATGATTGTGGAAAGTGTAGCATGTGTGTGCACAATTTTCACTTTTCTACTAAGCTTGTCCAAGCGTCAGAGGACATAAATGTGAGGATTGACTAGGCGGCTATTTTTTAGCCGTCATTCTTCTCTTTCTGCGTTGGTCATCGAGAATTGTTTCAAATGTTTGAAATATGCTTGCTGTTACTCTGTTTATGGCCACGCGTGGTCTTTTCAAATCGCTTGCCTGTTTTCTTAGGCCTAATGGGTCCCTTTTCCAAACACGCGCGCCCTATTTGCGCTGGCTTAAGTGTTAGACACGCCTTTGTGGGCCCAAAAAGATTTGGTATATAAAGTGATCATAAATTTCAGAATATTTTCTTCACAATTAGCTTTGTGATTTTTACTAGTCTGTTGAGTTTCCTTTTCTCTTTTTTTGTAAAATTTTCCTGATAGTTTGTTTGTCTTTTGTGGCTCGTCGATTTTATGTGTGATGAGTCTTGCTGACCCTTTCTTTAACATTTTTCTCTTCAAGGAAGAAGCGGAGGATACAAGGTCAATACGTCTTCTTTAATTTCTTTGTTTTTCGTATTTTGTTTTGTAGAACGTTCTTGTTGTCGTTTTGATTCTTGGATCATGCATCCAAGTAAAGTTCGTCTCCTATCGTAGAGGATGGTGACTCTTCAGTTATTGTTGGTAAGTTTGAGTCCTTTAGGGAGAAGTATCCACTAATTGTAGATTTTTATCCTCGCATTCCGAGAGAGGAGGAACGAGCCAATATGCCCCAAGAACTTTGTACCATAGCCTTATACCTTGAGTATGTTAGCCATGGCAATCTTAGGTTTCCTCTACACTCTTCTTTCCAACATTTATTAACTTCTATAGTATTTGTTTACCACAGTTGCATCTGAGTGGGGTGTAGAGAATTTACAAATAGATGATTTTGTTTGAATTGTCTGCTTTTATTACATGAATGTTTTCGATGGGTTTAATTTGAATTTGAGAAGCACTAAATGATCTTTTAAACATTGAATGTCTAAATTTTTAGTTTAGTCTTGTGTAACCTAAAAACGTAATTTTATTTCTAGGGGATGGGAAATAATCTGAAGAAGATGCAAAGGCTCTTGTGTTGCAAATCTTAAGTCACGACCTATTGTCATCTTCAAGGCGTGGTTCATCGTAATCTTAAGAGCGAGGTATATAATTGATTTTTCAACAAGATTTTGTATGAATTTTAGCTGTTACCACTCTCTGATAAAAATTATCTTCATGAACTTAATTATGTTCTACATGACTCACTATCAAAGCAATACGGATAGTTTCCGGTTTAACAACCGGATTAAAAGTCTCATCACAATTGATTCCCTGTTGATGACTACAACCATTGGCTACTAAGCGAGCCTTGTACCTGGTAAGAATCCATCTGCATTAAATTTATGCTTGAAAAGCCACATATAACGCACAATATTCACATTAGTAGGACGGGGCACAAGAACCCACATACCATTAGTAAAGTATTATATTCCTCTAAGATAGCATTTTTTTCAATTAGTATCATGAAGAGCATAAGTATGAGACTTTGGAATCGGGGACATAATGGCGACATTAAGAGACATAAGTTCAATAGGTTTTGAGATACCCGACTTTGCAAAGGCTCTTGTTTAAATAGATGATTTTGTTTGAATTGTCTGCTTTTGTTACATGAATGTTTTCGATGGGTTTTATTTGAATTTGAGAAGCACTAAATGATCTTTTAAATATTAAATGTCTAAATTTTTAGTTTAGTCTTGTGTAACCTAAAAACGTAATTTTGTTTCTAGGGGATGGGAAATAATCTGAAGAAGATGCAAAGGCTCTTGTGTTGCAAATCTTAAGTCACGACCTATTGTCATCTTCAAGGCGTTGTTCATCGTAATCTTAAGAGCGAGGTATATAATTGATTTTTCAACAAGATTTTGTATGAATTTTAGCTGTTACCACTCTCTGATAAAAATTATCTTCATGAACTTAATTATGTTCTACACGACTCACTATCAAAGCAATACGGATACTTTCCGGTTTAACAACTGGATTAAAAGCCTCATCACAATCGATTCCCTGTTGATGACTACGACCATTGGCTACTAAGCGAGCCTTGTACCTGCTAAGAATCCATCTGCATTAAATTTATGCTTGAAAAGCCACATATAACGCACAATATTCACATTAGTAGGACCGGGCACAAGAACCCACATATCATTAGTAAAGTATTATATTCCTCTAAAATAGCATTTTTTTTCAATTAGTATCATGAAGAGCATAAGTATGAGACTTTGGAATCGGGGACATAATGGCGACATTAAGAGATATACGTTCAATAGGTTTTGAGATACCAGACTTTGCACGTGTAACCATGTGATTAACGTTATGGATAGGTTCGGGTGATGGTTGGGTCGCAGAATGGAAAACAACAAGGTTAACGTTAAGGTGGTGTGTTATTGGGCCATAGGTGAAATTGGTGGTGGTGGAGTAGGATTGGTCTAGTGGGTCGGGGTTGTTTAGGATATTTGTTGTTGGGTCGCATGGGAAATAGTGGGTGGTGTATTATCGTTGGTTTGTTTGACCGGTTTGAGGTGATGATGGGGTTGGACTAGTTGGTTAGGTCGGTTGAGAAGCAGTTGTGTGATCGAGCAGGATTGGTGAGGGTGGAAGTAATAACAGAAGTAGAAAGTCAATGGAAGGCAGGTTATCTGGAGTCATAGAACCAAATGGAAATACATCTTCGTCAAAAGTAACATGACAAGAAATGATAATCTTATTGGTGGCAAGATTAACACATCGATAACCGTAGTGATGGGATGCGTAGCCAAGAAAAATGCAAGGGGTGACGCGAGGTACAAGTTTATTGGCAACGTGTAAGTGCGGGTAGCAAAGACACCCGAGTACACGTAAGTTGTCATAGGTTGGTGGTTATTGTAAAGTTTGATGAAGGGAATTTCATTTTAAATGGCGGTAGAATGCAAGATATCTAAGAGATGGGCGGCCATATTAAGTGCTTCCAACCAATATGTGAGAGGAATGTGTGCTTGAAAAAGGAGGGTGCGGACAACATTATTAAGTGTAAGAAGCATACGTTCCGGCTTTCCATTTTGTCGAGATGTCTTAGGACATGAGAAGCAAAACTGGATGCCATGCTTAGAAAAAGGTTATGGAAATGTTTGTTGTCAAATTCGCCCCCATGGTCACATTGCAAAGCCTTAATGTCAACATTGAATTGGTTATTGATAAAAGCACGAAAAGCAACAAAAGTTATCATACAAGTCAGATTTATTGTGTAACGGGAACACCTAAATGAAATGAGAAAAATGATCCAGAAAAATAACTAATAGGGATTTAAAGCATACCTTTTTAAGGGGTCATTTAGTCCCTAAACTCGTATGTGTTTGATCAAATATTTCCTTAAATCATTTCTTTTGCATTTTTGGTACTTTGGACGCAAAATATGAAAACCGACAAAGTGAAGAAAACGACCAAGTCCCATATCTGTCAGGAAAAGGGACCTGACAGTGTTACAACTTAACAATATTTGAATACCAAGATTCAGAGTTAAACTTACACATGACGGCTCAGACTTTTTATAAAGAGACGGCGTTAGACATCATGACGGCGTCGGAGATCCAAGGTGACGCCGTCACAACGACACTTTAGCAACAGACGAAACCCTAATGACGGCGGGATGACGGCGTCACAAGTCATAACGTGACACCATCACCTTTGTAAATCTATATATATTTTCGCATGTTTTCCATAATTCGTGTAACACTTTGGAGAGGTGAAATCCTAGACAATTTTCTGCTACTTTGTAAGGCTTTTTACAACCACTTTACCCATGTTCTATTGAAGATAAGTAATTCATCTTTAATCATTCAATATGTCTATGTGTTGTTTGATATTATGCTTTTCTTTTCTTCACTTTAACATGCTAGGCTAGATCTATTAGTTTTTGCTTAGATTGAATGAACCCTAGTTATTGATTATTGATTGTCGTCTCTTGTTTAATAGGTTGTCTCACGTTAGGAATAAGAAAAGTGACTTAACTCTTATATATACTAGCTTGTCCATCTTATTAAACGCAACCCTAGAGTGTGCTAGTGGTTTTTCTCGTTGTATTTATTGCATGAATTGCGGCATGTAGATCCTAGGAGACTTAATAGACTTTAAGCTTTCTTATGGGAGACTTATACGTTCATAGAGTTAGGGCATGATAACGCTCTAATTATACATATTTATTCCCTCTATTATATACTATTTATCTACTAAATATATAGATTATTATGTTATTTTTATAGAATTTGGTACTAATCTGTTACAGGGATGATAAAGAGACGGAATTAGAATAGGGCTTAAAAACCATTGAAAACAGTAACGTTCGTTAAAAGAAAGGACTTGAAATGAAAATACTTAGAAAAAGACCTAAGTACGCTGGTTATGGGACCTTGTGCGGTGTACTTGCTTGGCGGGTAGAGGAATATGATTCAAAGCGAAGCACGTCGTACTTTCTATGGAGTACGGCGCACTTACTCTGTCAGTTACAATACAAGACTTATTGATGGTTGCATTCATTTAGAGGCCGATCATTTGCCTCTGTCAATCGTTTATGGGAGATTAACCACGAGTTGGAGAGCTATAAATAAGAGCCTAATGGCCAGGGAAAAGAGGCTACACCATCTAAGACCAAAGTTACTATACTAAAGTAGATATTGGTGAACTCACACCAAGTTCACCATATCAAGGCCACAAGTTCAGAGTATTCAAGGTTCCAGTGCTGTGACAGAGTCTAGGAAAGCAAGGATACGTGTGGAGTTTTCTTTTGTGAAAACTAGTTCTTCTCTTGTAATCATTGGTACAATTCTTAAATACCAATTTTAGCATGAAGTTTATGGAATTTCTCTTATTTGTATTGAGTTTTGTTACTGAGACTATGGAGTAGTCGACTTATGTTTGTCTGGGTGATGTTTGTTGTTCCCTTTACACAGATAGAGTTAACTATAAAGTTAATCTAACTGCGTTCCATGGCTAAGTAATGTAAAGATATTCTCTAACAGTTATAAAAGATAAATGTAAAAGTAAATAGAAAGAAGTTTATCAACGTTTAAATTCTTATTAGAAATCAATCAAATAATCTATACCCAAATGTTTGCAGAATAACACTTGGGATTGAAATGACAAGTGTGATTATCTCCTCTCTAAACTTAAGCTATGCTTAAGTACAAATATGATAACCAAATGAACTACCTCATGGACTTAGTTGCTTTGGAGGAGTAGAAAGGATTGTGAATGTTAAGCTTTTTACACACACAACTTGTCAACCTTTCTACTCCAACTTCTGATCTTATTTATACTAGTACGAGTATGCTGCTGGAGAGGTTAGGTAGGTGCGTGTCATGATTCTAATGGATGAGGTACAAGGAGGTACATCTTCCATTGAATGCATCAATATTGGGAAACGCTCTTTCTTTGCTTTTGTGAAAAATGCATGCAACTGTTCATTACCTTTATCACCAACTCGTACTTGATTTGACTTGTCACTAAAGTTTACTTTATCCCGCTCAAACGTATTAGTGAAAAGTCCCGCCTAATCTTCAGTCCAAAGTCTTTTAGTCTTGGTCTTCATAGTAGAGGAGGAGATTTGGGAATCAGAGAGTTATTGTCATCACTCTCTGATTCCATCATCTTCTTCTTTGGCTCAGGTATCATTCACTGAGTTCCGCCTCACTGAATGGAAAGTCTTTCTTCTTTAGACTTGTCCTGAGCATCCTGAAGATGACTCACTGAGTGACTGTTCACTTAGTGACTTGATTGTGTTTACGAGTTTGAAACACTTCAAATATTTTCTATTCAAATCCTAGATTAGGGGTGTTTGGGTAAGCAATGGACCTAACAATCTCCCCCTATTTGGATATAAAATAAGCCTAAGTGTTTTGATCAGTGTAAGTGAGCAAAGGGCTTCTTCTTACACTGAAGATTCTATAAAGCAGCTCAGGAACACTAATTAACATAAAATACTTTGTTTATCTATTGATTACAAGGTTCTTAATATAGCCATTAGAAAACATGATCATGGATTCTTTAGTCCAGGTAGTATCCCAACTTCTCCAGTTTTATCTTCTTTGATTTGAGCTTTTCTTGATCAGGATGTTCTTTAATATTTTTCCTTGGGTCTAGACCGAACTTTACATTTTCAAGGGTCTTGATCATTGTAGCCATCATCAAGTAGCCCATCATAGTTTCGATCCCAGCATGATCAATATCACTCCATCTTTGAAAAGCTTCATTTCCAAACTCATCAGTGAAGAAGATACCGTATTCAGGAACTTCAATGACCATGTTGTTGACAAAACGGACACCTTCAGGAAGGCTCCTATTGCATTCCAGACCTGGTATTTTGACTTCAGGTTCTGCTTCAATGTTTTTCCTCTTTCTTCTTGAGGATTGAGCCTGAGACTGTTGAACAGTTGGAGCAGGTAGAGCAGTCTGAATTCCAAGTTCACCTACCATCTTCCTTAGTTTTGTCATACCTATGGCTCAGAGATTTCATCAGGTCCTTAACAATGACATTCTTCTTCTTTTCAATGATTGGACCCAATTCATCCAGCTCAGTGATCCCAAAGTCAGTGAAGGTGAAAGGATCATGAACTTCAAAGTTCCTTTTGTCAGCTCCTCTATACACATTGAGAGTTGCAGGCTTGGTATTTGCTTGAATTTTTACATTAGTGATTGGTTCAGGCCTGAGTCTCTGAGTCATGTACCACTGATGTTGTTAAATTTTCTGCTTTCTTCTTTCAGCCATTTTCTGTTGATTTAACTTGAGGGTCTATACCTAGCAGTGGTGCATCTTCCTTAACAATCTTGGTGACTTCCAAGTTTGTCAGGGCCAGTCTTCTTGCTTCTTCATCTGCCTTCTTTATTCGATCCTCCTTTTCCATGTGAGCATCCAGTTCTTCTTGGGTTAGAAAGTGCAGCATTCCATCTATCATGTAAGGAACCCTTTCAGGCTCATCCGGATCCTTACGAACTTCTTTAGATGCTGGCACCAATTTTGGTTGTTCAGGCTCAGTGTCAGTAAAGATACTTTTGCCTTTGTTCTTTTGGGCTGATGAAGACAATTGTTCATTACGTAGAGCTTCAATGGAGGGTGATCTGTAAGATTGCAAGGGTACTGTAGCTGTGATTGTTGGAGTTGTTGGTGTTGAGGTTACTATGGCAGTTGTTGTAGTGGCATGCTCCCCCTTAGACAGTGGAGGGAGAGATGTCTTGTGAGGATCCAGCTGCCTGAGGAGTAGCTGGGTTCGTGTTAGGTCTGCCTTTGTTGTTGAGGTGTTCTCCCCTTCAACAGTTGTGTGAGCGAATGTGTGTGCAGCTGTTGATGTTGGTAGACTAATCGAGGGGGCGGAAGAGATGTTGTTGGCAACCTGAAAGAATTCCTTCATCATGTTTTTGATATCGAAGGTAACCTGTGTGATGACGGATACGTAAGAGCTGATGGTAGCCAGGGACCTTTCAACGGCAATCAGTCTAGAACCGAGATTCCAGGCCATAGAGCTTGAGGATTGGGTCAAGCTTTCTAGGTGAGAAGTCTGAGCAGTGAGGGAAGGGATGAATCCCTGCAAGGAGGAGCTGAGGCCTTAAAGGTCAAGGCGGTTGAGCAAATAGATGAGCTCAGAAAGAGATGTAGAATTTTTGAGATAGGTTTCTGATGCTTCAAGAATCTTTTTGTTACGAGCAGGATCAACTTTGACAGATTCCTTGATAGTGTTCAGATTGGCGATAACATCAGCGAAAGAGTTGAGAAACTTGATCAGATATTGATTTAGATTTGTCAGATGGTTGGTGAAGAGCTTCTCTGTCCTTTCTTGGTGATCAACCCGTTCAACAGAAAATGCTTCAATTATAGCCTTGAGATCAGCATAACTAGCAGCAACTTCAGTGTGCCATTGTCGGCCAGTGAATTTCTTGAACAAGGAGCATGTAGTTTGTTTTAGATACTGAACTAGTTGCCTTTCAGTGGGAGGGAGTGTATTGTCAAACTCCCTGAAGGCAGATGAACTTGAGGACTCCGATCCTGAGGATTCATCATTTAGAAAAGGTGATTGTTCAGGCTTAGGAGAAGGAGAGGACTGGTGTTCTTGATCAGGTTCCTCATGATCATTGTCAAGGTCATCACTAGCTTCAAATAATTCCTCATCACTTTCGCTGTCATGCTCTTTATCTGTGATAAGAGTGACCTGAATATCTGCCATTGACTCAAGCTTGAAAAGTGGGATGGCCGGTTCCTCTTCATTGGAAAATTTGTCTTGGTTATGGTGAAAGGTGTCTCCCTACCAGCGGGTTGTATGGTTCCCTCTGGGTCTTGGGGAGTAGTAGGTGGGACCAAGGACACTGAGTGGGATGTGCTAGTGCCCTTTGTTGCCTCCGGGGGTGATTGTACTCTGGTCTCATTAGGTGTCTCAGAGGGCTTGGTCTTTCTTCTCTTTGTAGGAGGTAGTGCTCCTGAAGTCTCAGGGCTCTGTAACTTGGGTAGGGGCTTAGTCACAGTGTTAGAATTCCCTCCCATGATCTTCTTCGGAGGGGGAGGAGGAGACACTGATTCTTCATGATTAATAATGGTAATCATGTAATCCGTCAATGCAATAAGGTGAACTTGTGCAGGGTCCCGTTTGAAATTAGACGGACTCAGGATGCTGCAAGGAAAACCATTTGTAACATCCTGAGTGTAGTCTGAACCTAGCAGGCTCTCAAGGGCACAAGAGATAAATCTCAGATAGGACACGTATGTGCCTCTAGATTTGTTTTGGAGCTTAGTGATGAGATCACTGTAGATGATCTCCCCATTTCGATTTCAGTCCCGGTCATGAGACTATAATCCATCATCAATTGAATGTTGTTAATTTGCTCAGTTGATGAATGGTTTCCACCGAGAACCTAAACCACAAAGGTGAACAAGATTTTCCATGCTACCAGAAAGGAGTTTTTAGTCACCGGAGTTTGATTCAGGTAACTAGGATCGAGAGCTATTTTGGCTAGCTCTTCTTTCACAGTGTTGGAATTGGGAAAATCGGTGTACTTACCCTGTTTGTAGTTCAACCCAGTAGATGAACAGAAGGTGGTGAAGTCGAGGGTAAGTATCCTTTGGCCGTCCATAATGGAAAATCTGATGTGGTAGGTTTTGGGTGGGTGTCACTCAGACGCATGAGTGGGTGGATTTGGGTCAAAGGCAACAGCAGTGCCCCAAAACTCGCTGAGGAGATTTTTTAAAGCATTGGGGGGGGGGCATTTAGTAAAAGTTGTTTTTAGAGGGCAGTTGTACAGGAATTTGATGATTTCATGGTAGGCGGTGACATCTGCTGGGTAGCAAAAGTTGCCTATGACATTATTGGTTTGAAACTTGACATCTACTAAAATCTTTTTTTCCCATTGAGGTGCAAGTACAATCCTAAGTTCTTCAGCCATTTAGCATTTTGTGAAGAGATTGATTTGTTGAACGGAGGTTGATGCGGAGATGTAGTTGGGAAGGAAAAGAGATGAGCACAACTTTGAGAGAGAATTTTTTGCAAAGTCTTAGTCAAACATTTGTGTGTGTTTTTGGTTGGAAAAGCTTATAAGGAATGATGGGGAGTTAATTTGGAATGTCAAGGGTTTTATTTTTAAAATGATTTTGGAATAACCGTCTGACATCCGTATTTAATGGCACCACTAGACTCACCCACGTTTTTCGCAAAAGTCGAGGTAAGCAGTTGGACAGTCCTGAAAACAGTTCTTTTGCCGTCTTGATGTCATGTCTCAAATCATCACAGTGTTTTGTGTGTGAGAGGGCATTTAATGCCAAGTGAGCTTTTGATGGGACCCAAGACATGAATGGCATAAGGCAAAAAGAACAAGTATTCTACTTATTTAATATAAACTTGCACCAACAGGATATCACTTTTGTCCTTCTTTATGAATAAAGTCTTGTCTATGGTCCCTCTTCTAAAACCATTCTTCAACAGAAAAGTAGATAAAGTAGCATACCAGACTCTGGGAGCTTGGTGTAGACCATAAAGAGCTTTTACAACTTTGTAGACCTTCTTTGGGGATTTAGGATCTAAAAAACCCGGAGGATGAGACACATACACCTCCTCATCAATCGTGCCATATAGGAAAGCACTTTTTACATCCATCTGATAAACTATCAACCCCTTATATGAAGCAAATGCTAAGAAGATCCTGATGGCTTTAATCCTAGCCACAAGTACAAAAACCTCATCATAGTTTATCCATTCCTCTTGTCTATATCCCTGAGCTACTAACCTTGCCTTATTCCTCACTATTACACCTTTTTCATCCTTCTAGTTTCTGTAGATCCATTTGGTTCCAATTGCTTTCTTTCCATGTGGCAAATCTACAAGAATCCATACTTTTTGCAACTTGAACTGCAAGAGCTCCTCTTGCACAGCATCAACCCACCTTTCTTCTGCAAGTGCTTGAGATATACCCTTGGGTTCAACCTGAGAGAGAAAACAAGCAAACAGACAATGTTGGAAGTCCTTATGATTGTTTCTTCTCTTCTTTTGAATGTAGCTGACGAAAGCATGAGCTCCAGAAGTCTTGTTCACTTTGCTCCTAGTCTGAACAGTAGAACCTGGATCTCCAATAATTTGAGATTTAGGATGAACAATATGTATTCTTGATGTAGGAATAGAATCAACATGCACTATGTCTTCTAAATTGGAGAAATCAGTCACTACACCTTCATCATCATAAGATGCATTAGAGAAAATCCCATCTCTTGGACTGGCAAAAATATCTTCAAGACCAGGCATCGCATCATCATCTTGAAGAGCATCATTGTTAGATAAGGATATGACAATCCATCATCATCAGACACACTTGAATGACTGGCAGTACAAACTGGTGTGCTAGCAGTAGTAACTGAGTTTGTACTGCTGGTTGATTTATTTGGAAAAGTATCATCAGCTTCCTTCTCTTGGCTTGTAAGCCTTTCGAGCTCATCTAGAAAAGCTTGATCTTCTGTGTCATCTGGCTTAGAATCAGTCTTTGGATCAGCATCAAACTTTCCATTTGAACTCTTGTCAGTTGGAGAGTAAGTGGATAAGAAAGGCAGAACAAAAGATTCCTCAGAAGAGTCACTTGAATTAGTATCTTCTAGTGTACCTGCATTTTAGTTAGCTTCTTGTGGACCTGCATTTTTGTTAGCTTGATTCTCTGCAATAACAGGCACATAATTCATAGAATTTGTTAAATAATCAAGATCAAACATCCAAGCATGTCCTTTTCCTGCAACATTAGGTTTATTCTCTAGAAACTCTACATGCAGGTTCTCTTCTACTTTCTGAGTTTCCAAATTATACACCCTAATGCCTTACTGTTTAGAGAGTATCCAACCAAAAATCCAGAATCAGACTTCCCATCAAACTTTCCTAAGTGGCCAAAGGTATTCAAGGTCACATGACACCCAAAAGGTCTTAAGTAATTTATAATGGAATCTTGCCAGTTAAAAGCTCATAAGGTGTTTTATTTTGAGGTTTGGTCACTAATACCCTATTAAGAACATAGCAAGCAGTACTAACTGCTTCAGCCCAAAATATGCTAGGTAGTAATGAATCTGCTAGCATTGTTCTAGCAGCCTCAATCAAGGTCCTATTCTTCCTCTCAGCAACTCCATTTTGTTGTGGAGTTCTAGCATTGCTATATTCCCTCTTGATTCCCTTGAGTGCACAAAATTCATTTAGATCCTTGTTTTTTTTAATTCTGTTCCATTATCACACCTAAAAATCTTAACTCTGTGATCTAATTGGTTCTCTATCTGCCTAACAAAGCTTTTAAGAATCTCAGCATTTTTATCCTTAGAACCCAAAAAGAACACCCAACTAAACCTATTGAAGTCATCAGTGACTACCAAACAATAGGTCTTATGATTTATACTCCTTACCGATGTAGGTCCAACCAAGTCCATATGCAAAATCTGTAAGGGTTGACTAACAGAACTCATTAATTTAGCCACAGGAGGCCTTGTGTTGCTTTCCTTTCTGACAAGCAACACAGGTATGGTGATTTTAAAATATCTTGGAAGGTAAACCTCTGACAAGATTTCCCTTCACAAGTTTGTTTAAGTTTTTAAAGTTGACATGACCAAGCCTTATGTGCCATTTGTTAGATTCATCAACTGTGGCTTTTGCAATTAAACAAGTTAAACCTCTAGAAGGAACAATGTTCTTTAGATTGAAACTGTACATATTGTGTTGCCTAGGGATTTTAAGTAATACTTGACTTTCATCAGGTAACTTAAAATCAGGAGACAAAACAAAACATTCAGTATCAGTGAAAAGAACCTTGTTCTTCTTGTCACAAATTTGTGACACACAAAAGAGATTGAAATGCTCTAGTTCTTTCACAAAATACACATCCTCAAAATCTAAATTTCCAGTTTTTATAGTCCCTTTACTAGTAATTTGACCTTTACTACCTCCAAAAGCAACTGATCCACCTCTAAATTCTTCATAATCAGAGAGGTAAGCCTTGTTTCCAGTCATATGCCGGGAACATCCACTATCAACAA
The DNA here is from genome assembly GCA_021014915.2 of Artemisia tridentata subsp. tridentata. Lineage (NCBI taxonomy): Eukaryota > Viridiplantae > Streptophyta > Magnoliopsida > Asterales > Asteraceae > Artemisia > Artemisia tridentata. Next base: position 221,087,539 of record CP139508.1, read on the forward strand.
TTCCTTTATCCTTTAAAGCTCCATGTGAATGACCCTGCACATCAATTAAGAAAAATCAGTTTTTCTTAAGGACCCAAGCCACAGATGACTTGAGTCTGCCTTGTGGATCATTATATTTGAATGTATTATAAGAACATGATCCACTGTTGCTTTTCATTTTGTATAGGATCCCAAGTCCAACATGCTGAGGCCTTTACAGCATTACCCCTTTATTTCCCATAACAGTATTGATCACTGCTTGTGTCCCAGCAGTAGAAACATGATTTACCTTAGAAGTAGTAACTTTTGGTTTCCTAATCATGTTATTATATACTGTTGCATTATGAAAAGGCCTTCTAACTGGTGAATGAGTTTTGTGAAAAACATTTTGCCTTTTAAGTGTATCATTCCCAGTTAATTTTGGTTTAGAAGAATTAAAATTTCTTCTAGCAGCAGTTACATTTTGCCTAGCAGTAGTAACTGACTTTGGCCTAGCAGTAGGAATTCCTATTTTGCTAGATCTAGTTAACACTGCTGATGGAACAAAATTCTTATTATTCTTAGGGTGAGTCTTATGGTTTGAAAAGTTTTGTTTATTCACCCTATTAACAATGTTCCATATTAGTTTAGTCTCCCTTTGGACAACACTTTTAATATGTTTAGCCATTCTTTTCTCATGAAAATCACAATCTCTAATAAGATGACTAAAACTTCCACATACAAAACATGCTTTTCTACTGACACTATATCCCAAACCAAACCTTTGAGTCCTTGACCCACTATATGTGTCTTGTTCCTTAACAGTTTTCCTAGGAGTTTTTACATGCTTAACAGTATTAACAAAAGCACAACTAGGTTTTTTCCTGTTCTATTGAGGCTGTACAAACATATTCATCTTCTCTATCAGATTCATACTCCTCAATGATGGGAGCATCAGACCAAACTTTTTGTTCATTAATAACCAATTTAGGTACAGACTCAGGTGATTCTTCACAAGAAGAAGCAACATCTGTGGTTTTAGAATCTATGTCACTAGTTTCAGCATCTCATTCACAAGTTTTAGTCTGTTTTGGACCATATGTATACATTGACTCATCTAACTCAATATCATCTCTAGGAGGCATATAAATCCCTGTGATAGGAGAAGGAACTGCGTGCATTCCTTTAGTTTTTACAAATCTAACATTTAACGGAACATCTTCTACATCACTATCACTACTATTAAATACACACTCAAACATTTCTTGCTCATAACTTAATATTCCCTTATGTAAATTATCTCCATACCCAAGCCCAAATTTGTCACTTGCACTCATTTGAGAATCTATTAGTTTACTAAGATTTTTAGAGGAATTGTGCCAAGTTTGAACTTTTTTTTTAGTTCCTCTTTTTCTTTTTCAGCAGTAGCTAATAGTTTCTTACGGTATGTGAGTTCCTCTATTTTAGCATCTAAATCAATCTTCATAAACCTAATTTTTTCTTCATAAATAACTTGATTTCTTTGATGACAAACTAACTGAGCTTCTACCTTTTTTAAAGCTTGAGTATAGGCTTGTATATCTATGCTAGCATCACCAATTTGTTCTCTTCGTTCATTATATAATTGTTTAAGCTTAGCATAGGTTTCTACATATTCTTTTGAACAAGATGTTACCTCATTGAGAACCATCAAAGCATGGTTGTCAATGTCTTCTTCAGCATAGGCGGACCAATTAATCATATCTCCATCAACAGTTACCAAGGCTTTGGCTTCATCAAACTTTGCAGGTTCTTTTGCCTTGTATCCATTATACCCTGCATCTCTCCTTCTGCTTTCTTGATTGCCCTTTGTTCTGCACTCTCTAGCAAAGTGCCCTAACTTATGACAATTGAAGCACTCAATTTTGGTCTTGTCAAAGCCAACTGGTTCCTTTGCATCAAACTTCAGTTTTCTTCCTGTCTCCTTGTGAAACTTCTTTAGTCTCATGGAAATCATGGCCACCTGCCATTTCAAGTCCATCTCTTCTAGGTCATGCTTATCAATCTGTTCTAGATCATCATGATCCAGTTGTGGAGCACTGGATTGATTAGCAAAGAAAGAGTGCATAAGATCATCAGTATATGTTGAGGAGCCTTCCCATTGTGAGTTATAGCCAGAAGAAGTAGAAACACTATGAGCAGTACTAACTCCATTAGTACTTACTAGTGCTTTTAGAAGAAACAAATGCCACATTCTTAGTGCTAGAGGATGATCGAGTTGAGCCTTTAACATCACGTTTAAAAACCCTAAGGTTATTATACAGATCATCAAAGCTGAGAGAATCAATTCTTGGCTTAGTCCTCATGATCAAGGATACTTGGACCAGGAGGAAGGCAAAGCCCTAAGAAACTTCTGGTTGGCATCTTCAGCCAAAACACCTACACCATGGATTTCAAATTGGCTTAAAAGGCTTTGACACCTATCATAGCCTTTGTGCAATCCTTCTGAGTTGGATACAGAAAAACTTTCAGACTGTTGCTTCAGAATATACTTCTGCATCTTCTAGGATTCATCATTCCATCCAAATTCGGATATGACAGCATCCCACATCTCTTTAGCATCAGTCATCTTGTGAAATTTGGCTAAGTGATCTTCTGATATTGCCATCAATAAAGTGGTCCTATCCTTTCTTTCTCTTTCTCTAGCTTGAACCTCTTCAATAGTTTTGGGAGGCAGAACCTTTACGTTCCCATTGGTATTTGTTGCAATTTTAACAGGACCATTGCCATTCTGTATTACTTCCCGTAAAGAATAGTCGGTGTGACTTAAGTAATGCTCCATCTTCATGGCCCATATGTCATATTCTCCTTTCTTCAGAACATGGAGTTTAATGGATGACATGGTATGAGGGATTTGTTGTGTTTGTGTTTGTGGTTGTGGTGGTGGTGTCTTGTTGTTGTCTTCAATTTTATGAACATCTTCTTCTCCTCCTTCCATTATAACAGATCTGTTTTGGTTCTTTCATAGGAGTAGAGATCGATAAAGCATAATCAAGTTGTGTGGGGAATACAGTTATGTGTTTAGCAGATTTAATGGAAACCACAGAGTGAGTTGTACCAGTTATCAAATAAGACAAAGACAGCACGATCATACATAAAAAGAATTCCCGTAACGGTACCTGAAGAGTTTGCTGCCTGATCTTTGGTCAAGGAGAACACTCGACCCTTCGCAGCAGGTGGTTTATCATTTCTATTACTCCTACCACCGTTTCCACCGTTCTTAGGGCAATCCCTAGCCAAATACCCAGTCAACCCACAAGTAAAGCACGCTCCAGTAACACGATGAGAAAGTTTCCCTGGATGCAACTTTCCACACGTCTCACAGGGTGGAGATGAAGCTTTATAGGGAAATCTCTTCTGTTTAGAGGAACCCGAAGCATAGTTAGAGTGCTGACTACTATCACGATCACGTCCATACCTCTGACCACTGTTGTTACCCTGTCTAGCAAGAAATCGTCTATCAAACCCCTTTTGATCATAGGACCACTGCTCATAAAACCTCTGATTGTTGCTCTGAACTGTTGGCCTGATTCGGTCCCCATCATGATCTCTCTTGTTGCTCTGCCTAGCTCTCTCTCGAAGTATCTCAATATTTCAAACAGCATTGCCCACCTGGGCAACATCCGTGAACTCCAAATTAACCACCCCATCAAGAATCCCATCATTAAGAGCCCACTTAAAATGTTTAGCCTGCCCAGCCTGTGTACCTGCCTTAGACCCCAGAAAACCAGCCAACCTAAGGAAATGCTTCATGAATTTAGTACTCGGCTCATTCTCACCCTTGACAAATAGTATGATACTCACACTCATACTTCGTCTGTTCGGACAGCGGGAAAAACTGTAGGAAGAAAAGGTCACGGAAATAAGTCCATGACAAAGCAACCACATACGACTCACCACCCTTTGCCTGCTTATGAGACTTCCACCAACTCAGAGCATCGCCTTCCAACTTATAGCTAGCCAGCCTATCTTTAAATTCATCTGCACAGCCCAAAACCTCAAAAATCTTCTCTATATGGGCAATCCAATTCTTGGCATCCACAGGAGTAACAGCCGAGCTAAAGGATCGTGGCTTCTGCTTCATAAATTTCTCTAACCAAGTATGGATGTTAGTGGGCTGACCCCCACCAGAACTTCCACTACCAAATGCCTGTCCCTGACAGACCTCCTCAGCAATTTGGGCGGTAAGATTTGGTATCAAAAGGTTTACAACATTCTGAACTGCTGCAGCAAATGCAGGGTTTGAGCTAAATTCTTTGTTAGAACGGGTGTTCACCATCCGAACGGTTCACAAATGGATTAGTAAGATAAAAAGAGCATAATATCAAAGTATGGAAGGAAAATTTCAAAGGAAGCCTAATGTCTACCCAAATCCTCACAGGTCATATCCTAAGTTCTATAAGGCGAAACCTAGGCTTTGGTACCATAATTGTAACACCCCAACCCGAAAAGGGTAGAAATGTCACGTTAGGGTGTCACATCAGAACATAATAAATAACGCAAGCGGAAGATTTATTAATTAAATATCAAATTCATGAAAACCAAAGACTTCCAAAGTACTAAATCCAAACAATGTTTAAACCAAAGGAAAATTTCCGAACAAATGTCTAATAATTCATAAGTTCATCAAAGGGAAACTAAGCAAGGTAGGTCTTCTAATGCTCCTACTCTCATCATCATCACGCCCAGCATCCCGCTTATTACCTGCCGCAGGGAAAAAAATGTGGCTTAGTTAACGCTCAGTGAACAAATATAAATAATGAAAGGTAATAAGCAAACAAATAAATAAAGAAATAACTGAATGTGAATAGGTATACAAAACGGATTTAAGGAAATCTGCTGAACAATATATCATAAGTTATGAGAATTAAATGAATGAATGGGAATTTAGAAATAAAAAAGGAATGCCCACGAGCCCTAAACAAAAATGTCTAAACATGATACATGAATAGACCCAAAACAGATAATCATAATCATAGCAAACATAATATAATGTACACATGATATGCATCTCATGGTGTACCAAATGTGATATGAGGTGTATGGCACACACCATCCATTCACGAAATACCTGAATGGAACAAAGTACCTAGGATGCATCCATACGCTCCCTGCAAAACAGATATACATATACAAGTACGAGACTATGCATACGTATGTTAGTATAATAATAAATATGGCCATGGTTGCTATATAGCATTAGTAGGAACTATGTGGACTAATCACACCGCTACAGATAGTATCATGCCATAGGTGCCTCTATGACATGGTCATGGTACCTCCATGACTAGTTCAAATGGCTCCGGTAATAAAGATAAACGAATGATATGAACAGAATGTAAAAGGAATCATTAATCATATAACTGAACGGAAAATCAAATCAATATAATCATATGAGCATATCAAAACGGATAAGGAGCAAAAAGAATAACAGAAATCAGGAAACAAGTCATGAGAGAAAGCCCTTACTGAAAAAGGGTGAAATATCTGTACCTTAGCAAGCAATGAAAACAGAAGGAAATGAACACGAGGACGGAAATCACTCCTTCTTCAGAGAATCTACATGAATTATAGATAAATTATTATTTATCAGTTCACTTACCATATTTACTTAGGGTTTGCTTCCATTTTTAGTATCTTTCCATTTTTAGTAACTCGCCATATTTAGAAGGTTTTTATATTTAGTAAATTTCTCGATTTAGTAAGTTTTATAAATTATGTTTACAAATGACAATGTAAATAACTTTAGGGTTTAATATGTTTAATATAATGATTTATGCTTTAATATGACAACTTATAATAGTTTAGGGTTCAAAGTGTTAATATAGCAAAATTCAGGGTCTAAATGTAAATTTATCATTGTTTAGGGTTAGATGTGTCAATTTAGTTTTTAGGCTTATATATAGTACACGATCTAGCTTTCAAAGTTGAATTACACATGCAATCTTCATTCCTATTTGTTAACTTAAAACTTAATTTTATTTTGATAGGAATATTATTGAAATCATGCAATCTTCTTCTACGTATATTTCGTTCAGCACATAGTAATACTGTAACACCCCAACCCGATAAGGGTAGAAGTATTACGTTACGGTGACATATCAAAGCAAACACAATCATACATCTCAAGTAATACAAATGTATTCCAAAGGTTACAAAAGAAAAATCTAAACACAAGGTTACAAAAGAGAACAACAATAACTTCTAAGTCTAAAAATGTAATCATATCTAGTCATCTCTAATCCAGCATAGCTATCAAAGTATAGTCTTCTAAGTCCAAAGTACTCTCCACTCATAACCCAACTTCCAACAAAAACCTGCCGCATGAAAAGAAAATGCGGCTGAGCTTAAAAAGCCTAGTGAAAAGATATATACAACAAATCAAAAGATAAGGAACAAAGAATATCATAAAGCGCATTGGGAAAACAGAAAGCATAAACAAATGAATATCAAAGTGTAAGGAATGGTCAGTAATCATATCCCGAGCCCAAATAAATCAAATCATAACCATAGCGTATCATCTGTAACCATAGAGGAGCGACCTCTCAAATATGTGAAGGACGTGTATTGCACATAGCATCAATCACCAAATCAAATCATATCATATCATATCATATACAAATCAAATCTAGGATGCATCCATACGCCCCCGAACAAATCATATTGGCCATAACAAATATAAAGTGCGCATATCATAATAAAAATGAGACGGTGTGGAACATCACTCCACCACACTAGAGTCATGCCATTGGTGCATCAATGACACGGCCATGTTACCTTCATGGCTAGGAAAACATATTGGCTCGGGTATCAAACTGAAGGGTTCAAATGTCATATCATATCGAAGTTCATATCAAAGGTTCATATCAAAGTATCATATCAAAGGTTCATCATTAAGGTTCATAGCAAAGGATCAAAGTAAAGGTTCAAAATCAAAGGTTTACAAATCTAAGGGAACATAGCGAAGGCATAGATCAAATAAGAAAGCCATAGTAAGAAGGCTCAGATCATAGGCATCATAATCAAACTAATATCAAAAGGATGTGAACGAATCATGAGAAACCTTAAGAGATAAGGTCAGAATATCTGTACCTTATTCAACAGCAAAAGCAAACAAAGATAGATGGATCACAAGACACAGGATCACTCCCGCTTCACGGAACCTATACGGATCAATAACCAAGTATTACATTAAGTCCAATTGAATTAGGTTACTCTTTTTAGTATACTTTCCCTTTGTAGTAACTTTCTATTTTTAGTAACTTTCCAATTATAGTAACCTTCCATATTTAGTAAGTTTCCGCTTTAAGTAAGTTAACCATTTAACTTTCTATCTTTAGCAGGTTTCCGAATTAGTAAGTTTCGGTAAAACTCCATATAGATCATTTTAGGGTTACTTATCACATATAATAGGTTTACAACAAATTCATAAGTGTTTTATATCACAAATACAAGTATTCATGCTTAATTTGGTTATTATTCTCACAAATAGCAATTTAGGGTTTTATCGTACTTAAACATGTAGTAGTCAAATTAAATACTCTATTAGGTTATATAAAGATCGTAGGTAGTTCATTTACTGTATTAAACAGTTAATTAAAGATCCATTATGATTATGTTACACATATTAATAATATAATAGGTTTTAAGTGTGTAATTCAACCTTTTAAGAAAACTCAGCTTTTAGTATCAAAACATGTATCACATTTCCTGATTTTTAAGGTATACTCGAGCATCTCCTGGAGCCTTAGAAAAATTACCCCAGGTATATACATATGTTTACTACTTTGTGTAATTTTTGTAGAATTTTCCAGGTAGTATAACTATAGAACAAAAATTCATTATCAAAACTAGTCCAGATTCGGTGACAGATCTGAAACTCAAAAAGTAACCAAATAAGAGACCGTGTTGTGCTATTCTAAAAATTCCACCGAAAATCACAGAGGCCAAACACATCCTATATTTAAGACCTGTCAAATTATAGCTAATGATTCATTACTGATTTCAAAACAAAAATCATCTACCAAGGTTGAAATTCGGATTTCTAAATGACAGTTTTGACACTTAAACTTGTAAAATCAGAAAGGATGTTCTCCCGACCTCCAAAAATTTTAAGGCTTACATATTCAGAAAGCAATTTTCCAGAACTTGATTTTAAACTCAAGAATCACTCAAAAACACATGGGTATCATTAAAATAGCCCCATTTGAACCCGACTCAAGTTTCTGACAGCATGCAGGTGGGACAAAAACAACCTTAATCCCCAATTAAACCCTAATCGACCCACCATTAATTCTATGGTTTTATTCCAATATTCATACCATCATTAGTACCTTTTTATTACTGATTCAAGAGTATTTAATGAGGTTATATTCATACGTATAATAGGGTCTAGTAACAAAGCATATATATGTCAACAAGTTAGGTTTTAGATCATTATTTCATGTGAAGCTCTTCTATGATTTTATGTGATATTCATAATCGTATAACATATAATCTTTTAAGCCGATTCATATAGAAATCATAACTATGAAATTAAACGTTTAGGGGAGACTAAAAAGAGATGAAATTGAGCAAAGATGATACAATACCCGTTTGTGACAAATTGTTGGAGAGAAAGGATTTAGAACCGAAACTAAGCACCATAACCAAACCGAGATTAAGCAACTCCAAACCCCCTTCGGATCAAGCCAGCCCACGATCAAGAGACCACCAAATAAACCACCAATCGATCCTTCAACCCTTTTTTGTCTTCAAAATTTGAGAGGAAAAGAACAAGCCGCCAATTAGGTTTAGTGAATGTGTGATGTTTGATTAAGGAGAAAACCGTGTATATAGAGGAGGGAATAAGGGAAAGGAGCGTACCAAAATAAATGAGGGGATCAATTTTCCTGATTTGTGGGATATCCTGAATGGGTCGACACTTATCCCCTTTCCTAGATGTTGAAAGGGTCAAGGTTTGCATGCTAACTTCAAGTATTAAGGCCCAAGGTTTATGTCTTATGTTTTGTAATTTAATTTTGGCCCAAAAGAAGAAGTATGAAACGTGTAGGTGTATTTAGGTTGTAGCATTGTGTTTTCAAAGTTAAGTGTTTAAATTATTTAAGTTATAATGTATAGTTTGAATATCTTGTAAGTGATTTAGGCTTTTAATTACTTAGGTTTTAGTTTATATAGTCATCTTATAGATTCAAGATTAGAGGGGTAATTTGGGAACTTTAGATGTTTGAGATTTTAGGGTTTTACAAATACCGAGACCCGATATTGAACTCGAAATACACAAAACATATACAAATTACATTTATTTAAAACAACATCGGGTTACCCCATAACATATCGGTAATAGACTCATACCGCGACACACTTTGGCGAGACCAATATGGAAGTCTGTGAGTGGTTTGGCGAGGTAGCGGTTGGGCGAGACAACTAAGGCTAAGCCGCAATGGCGAGACAAAATAAAGGTGGTGCGAGGGGACTAAACGAGGCAGCAACAAACACAACCCAACACCAACTAAACGCGAATCTAGCACATGTTAAGACCAGGTTTTATACGCACTCAAACATCACACAAAACAGCCCATACCCACGACGCAAAATAGTTTATATAGGCGTATATCTTATGATTTTATGTGACTTAATAACGAGGCAAACTCTACTTGATTCAGTGATCTATATGGCATTTTTTTAGGTCGTGTAATTAACATATAAGTGTCGACTTGAAGAGAACCAAAAAGATAGCAAAGAAACCTGGTTCATGTTATTACTTAGTATGCGCTTTAAGTTAAGTTTCAGGGGTCGACAAGGCTGCATGGTCGACACAAGAATCACCACATGCGACATACGTTTCCTCTTAATATCATGACACAAGGAAAAACAAATTACGAGGCAAAACATATACTCCGTATATAGTATAGTTTTACTTTTTGTCACTTTTAGAGTTTTAGATGACCAAAAAATGCAGCATGTTAAACTGAAACAAGGTTATAATCCAAGTTTATAACTTTTCATTTAGAATCAAAAAAGATTGATCCTAAACCAAATAGACATAGTGTATAAGATTACAAGCTGACTTTGCATCTAAATGACTTGCAAGCTGAAAGCAAAAGATCATACTTTTTAAGTCATATTAATATTAAGAGTAACATCAAAGGGTTTGCAAATCTCTCGACATCAACTGCCACATATGCTCATAACTTGTATAATTTAGTTTTCGTATCTAGTTGATCCCGCCATTACAGGTTCCTCTTTAATGTTTCTTGATTTACATTCTTATTCATATGATTCCTCTCGTTAACTATCATGCATAACCATGCTATCATAATTCTCCAAAATAGTATACTGATGTTGTGTATTAAAACCATAAGCGTATAATATATTACTTAGTTATAAAGAGCATGAGTGGCGTATGACATGTATATGTATTTGAAACATACCTCTAGACGAAACGGTGGATCGGAACCAAAACACAAACACGACACACATGATCTTTGCTACGAGACTAAGACCCAACACCAACCAAAACATACACCTTTGTACCCTACGAATTTACACCCACATCAACAACCTTCGCACCTTGATCTTAGAGAGAAAAAGATGACAAAATTGTGTGTGTTTGATTTGGTATGCTCGTATGAATGGGAGGAATGAGGAAAGAAAATGCGTTAAATAAAGGGAGGAGCATCTCCTATTTTTTAGCAAGTAATAAAGTGAAATCAATTGGATTGATTGTGTTTTTAAACTGTTACTTATTCGCTTTATGATCAGCCGAGAATTTGGGGTCTTGTCCCTTAATTGATTGAGCATCCAATTGTGGGGTCTTAGCCCTTCATTCTTAGTTTTTTTTTTTTTCCTTTTTTTTTATCTTTTATTTTTTTTTATTTATTTATTTATTTTATTTTATTTTGTTTCGCATTTTGTATCAATATTTATATAGGCATATCACTTAAGTTAATTTTAATTTAATTGTATCACGATAGTTTTAGGTGTCAAATAAATTACTACAAAACTTAGGTAAAAATCAAATTAGTTATGAAAAATGGGATCCGAATTTTTAGGGTTTTAGACTGTGGGGATGAAATGTATTTCAATATCTCCTTTCGTGATGTGGTCCCTGATAAAATGATATCTAATATCAATGTGTTTGGTTCTTTGATGAAGAACAGGGTTGTTTGAGATGAAAATGGCACTTGTGTTATCACAAAAGATGGGGACCATTTTGTAAAAGATATCATAGTCGCTGAGTTGACTTTTCTTCCATAGCACATTTGCACATCATCTCGCAGCGGCAACATACTCAGCCTCAGCTAATGACATAGCCACTGATTTTTGTTTCTTGGAGCTCCAACAAACTAATTTGCCTCCGAGAAATTGACAAGAGTTTGAAGAGCCTGATGAGAGAGTTTCATGCCAAGCCCTTGGAGCTTGTTTTCTATCCATATTGCATCCAACATAGTCTGAGTCAGAATATCCTTTGAGATCAAAGCCTGAGCATTTTGGATAATACAGACCAAGATTTAGAGTACCTTTTAGATATCTGACGATTCTTTTAAAAGCAGTGAGATGTGATTCTCTTGGATCAGACTGATATCTTGCACATAAACATACAACACATTGTATATCAGGTCTTGAGGCAGTTAGATACATCAGTGACCCTATCATTCATCTAAATAGGGTTTGATTTACTGGTTTCCCTGAGAGGTCTTGAGCAAGGTTGTTGGGAGGAACCATTGGAGTTTTTACTGAAGAGCAATCAGATAGCTCATACTTTTTCAGTAGATTCCTGGAATATTTTTTTGACTGATGAAGGTTCCTTTTTCAGCTTGTTTGATTTGAAGTCCAAGAAAATACGCCAGTTCTCCCATAATACTCATTTCAAATTTCTTTGTTATCAGTTTCTCAAACTGTTTACAAAGTTTGTAATTTGATGAGCCAAATATGATGTCATCAACATATACTTGAACCAATATGACATCTCCTTTTGTCCTATAGATAAATAGTGTGTCATCTATCTTTCCTATGACAAATTTGTTTTGAATAAGGAAGGATGAAAGAGTTTCATGCCAAGCCCTTAGAGCTTGTTTTAGTCCATAAAGGGCTTTATCAAGCTTAAAGACGTGGTCAGGGAACTTACTGCTTTAAAATCCCGGGGTTGTTGAACATAACTTCTTCTTTAAGTTTTCCATTCAGGAATGAACTTTTGACATCCATTTGATAAACTTTGAAGTTCATGTACGTTGCATAGGTAAGGAAGATTCTGATGGCCTCCAGTCTTGCAACATGAGTAAAAGTTTCCTCATAGTCAATCCCTTCTTGTTGGTTATAATCTTTAGCAACAATCCTGGCCTTATTGTTTATGACTATGCCACTTTCGTCTGTTTGATTTCTAAAAACCCATTTCATTCCAATGACACATGCGTCTAGAGGACGTTTGACAAGAGTCATAACTTTGTTTCTGTCAAATTGCTCAATTTCATCTTGCATATCATAAACCAAACTTGGATGTTTCAGTGCCTCTGAGACATTTTTAGGTTCGATTGTAGACAGGAAGTCAACAAATAGGTATTCATTGGCTAAGGCAGCTGTTAGTTTCGCAGCCATGCTTCTAGTAAGCATACCTTCACTGGGTTCACCAATAATATTAACAAGTTCAATATCTTGAGATTTTGACCATCTTTCCTGAGGTCTAGGATAAGAGTTGGAACTTGTAGATGCCTGATTAGGAGGTGGAGTGGGTTCAAGGACATGTGTTTGAGGTTCATTGATGTTTGGAATTTCAGTTTCTTTATCTCGAGCTCGCTGGTCTCCAGGATCATCAAGATCAGGTTGAGTGTCCGAGTTAGCGATTTGTTGATCATCGATGAATTCACTGATGGTTGGTTGGGGAAGGTTATAAGGAATAATATAGTAAGAGATTTTATCATTTGTTTGATATTTGGTAGAGGGATGACTCTTAGAGGTGAGTCATAAATTCCAATATCTTCTATACTGGTGTTTGAGAACCTGATGGAGTTAGTGCTTTCGTCAAAGGTGACATAGAAGGTTTCTTCAAAATTTTGTCGTCGTGTGTTGAACACCCTGAATGCTTTAGAGACAAGTGAGTATCCCAGAAAGTATCCATCATCAGCTTTTGCATCAAATTTGCCTAAGTGATCCTTGTGATTATTAATAAACACAGGGCATCCAAATACATGAAAGTAGCTGATGTTAGGAATTCTTCCTTTGAAGATCTCTTAGGGTGTTTTGTTGTGCCTTTTAACAATGATGGATCTATTTTGCGATTAACAGGGAGTTTTTACTGCTTCAATCCAAAAGTGTTTGGAGAGGACTGATCCATTTAACATTGTTCTCACGGCCTCAATGAGTTTTCTATTATTTCTTTCAGCAACTCCATTTTGTTCAGGAGTATAAGGAGAAGAGAAGTTCTTAGAGATGCCTTTCTCATCACAGAAGCACTCAAGATCATGGTTTTTAAATTCAGTGCCATTGTCAGTCCTGATTTGTTTGACTTTGATGTCATTTTAATTTTCAATGTTCCTAACAAAGGACATGATTGTATCAGCTGCCTGACTCTTCTCAGTGAGAAAATATACCCAAGTGTATCGTGAATATTCATCTACAGTTACCAGGGTATTTTTTTCATGATGGATAGACATCGGACTGATAGGTACAAAGAGATCCATATGCAAGAGATGAAGGCAATTTTTGATGGAAAAGTTTTGTTTAGTTTTGAAAGATGCTCTGTGATGCTTGCTCTTTTCATAGGCTAACCATGGTTTGTCCATAGAAAACACAAGGGATGGTAAACCAAGGACTTTGTTTTGTTTAGAAAGGTTGTTTATGTTTTTGAAATTCAGGTGAGAGAGTCTTTTGTGCCAGAGCCAGTTGAGTGTCTCATTGGCTTTTGCAAATAGACAAGCACCATTCTGAGTGAGTGGTGCCATATCCAACACATAAACATCCTCTCTTCTTGGTGCTATAAGAACAATTTCTTTAATAGCATTGAAGATAGTCCCTTGCTTATCATTGAACTGAACTATGTATTTAGCATCACATAGTTGACTGACACTTGTAAGATTGTACTTGAGACCATTTATATAAGTTATTCTAGTAAAAACTATTCCACTACAGTTGACTAAACCATAACCTTCAGTGAGACATGATAAGTTATTAGCAAATACCACCTTAGGTCCTGGTTCTTTAACATATTTGTGTATATATTCCTTTACACTAGTTAAACTCCTTGAGCATCCATTGTCAAGATGCCAAACAGGTTCCTTAGCATGTCTCTGCACAAACAGTAGACTGCCTTAGTTTTTCATATTGACCCACCTTTTGGTGGGTTTGGCTTTGTTGGCCCTTTTGAAATGTACAACTGATTCATGGTCAGTATTTGAGTGAATGGTGCTTCCACATTTTTTACACTTGGATGATGAGGATTCAGAAGAATTTGTGGTAGTTCTTCTATTCTGAATGATCATGTCATGTTCTGAAGTGTTATGAGGGGGATCTCCACATATATTACAACAAGAGTACATGAGACAGTCATCAGGATGATGTTCATTAAATCCATAATGTGGACAAGACTGAAGAGATCTAGCTCTCATTCTCTAATTTTGCTTGGAGGATGAGGTGTTCTTGAAGACTTGGGTTTTATGGCTCGCTTAAGCATTCAGAGAGGTCAGATGGGATTTGTGGTCAGAGGTCCTGTGATCCTCTTGTTTGCAAATCATGGAAAATAGGAACCTATAGCAATAATCAGTGGTATGATTAGTGTAATTGCACAGTTCACATCTTAGTTGATGTCTGTGTGTGGATCTGGAAGTGCTTGTGGAAGTTGGTATATGCTCCTTAGTTTCAGATTAAGGAGATTTTTCAGATGATTCCATCTTTTCACTCAGCTTCCTGACAAGTTCGGCTAACTGATCATATTTTGACTAAGTGCTGTCAGTCTGTGTTTTGGTGGAGACTGAAGGTGTGGAGGTTTCAACATGAGCTGAGACATCATTGTCTGGGATTGTGATGGGGTTTTCTTGGATCGTTCTACCAAATTCAGAGTTCTCCTTTGGAGAGTGTTGTTGGTAAACTAAGGGTGTGAGATCTGAGTAAGGTGCAGCTCCCTGAAGGACTTTCAGTGGAGGAAGTGGAGTTTGAGATTCTGATTCAGACTCAGTGACAGACTCAGTTTGACTGGGTTCGTCAGTTACTCCAAGCATACTTTTAATAGCCTGACTTTCAGGTTCCAAAATGATTCTAGTGTTAAAGTTAGGTAACTTGCTATCTGGGTTGATTCTTTCAACCCAATCACTGGATTTAGGTTTCATTTCTTTTTCAAAAGGTATGCCAGCAGGCAGGAAGGCTTTTTCACAGTGACTCTCACTGGAGGATTCAGTAACTTGATCTTCTCCTATCATTCTCCTTTTGGTGCTAGGAATATGACTGACAGAATCAGACTCTTAGATTCTTAGTTGTCCAACTTTCAATGGAAGCCTTTTCTTTCTTAAGTTCTTCTTGAAGAGCATGATTTTGTCTCACAAGTTCAGTTTTTTGAATTTGAAGTGTAATACTTTCAAGTTTTGCTTGTTTTAAAGCAAGAAGTTCATCTCTACATCTATTTAATTCAAAACTGAGTTTGTTGTATTTTGAAAAAAAATTTGTTAATACAAATATCGTACTAGAAACGTTATTTATATTTTACGATCTTTGCTTAAGTTTTGTTAATGACAATCACAAAGTATATCCTCTCAGCAAACTATAAATATTAGTTAAAGTAATTTTTCAAAGACAACTTTTATAAGTTACAAAGTATTTAAATAGGTATATTCACAAAAGTATTTCCTAAAAAGGAAACTTTATTTTAAGTTTGTTTGTATAATAACTTATACACAATGCATCTTTTAATAAAACACAAACACTAGATAAAACCTTTTAAAGAACACATCTCACATTTAACATGATCACTTTTATTTCAATATGTGCATATACATGTATATTTCCTTAAATAGAAACTTTAGTTTGAAAATCACAACATGACATCATGCCATACATCACTAATGATATCTTGGTTAGGTTGTGCAATATTTTGTTTAGATTCACAAGTTAGATAGTTGACATTTGTGGATTTTGGAAGATTTGGTGAGATACAATAAGATATGGAAAGATTTCATGTGATATGCTAGCTGTCATACCCACGGATCCAAATCCATACAAAGACGGATCCCTTTTGAGGGATCCGCCGGATCCGTGGGCTGTTTAGCAAGTTTGCCTATAAATAGCAGACTTGTCATTTGAGCTACTCATCCACTTAGATAGTTAAAAACATACATTCATCATATTCACTAACCTCAGTGGTTATATCATCATTGATGTTTCTTTTGTAGCAAAGAAGATCAAGTGAACAAGCTTCAAACAAACAGGCTGTTTGGAAGTAGTAGCATAAGTTCTGTGTAATCATTAGAAGTGTGTCTTATCATTTGTATCATTTAAATCAGTGAGTGTGGTTAGTGTTTTAGTCCTCAAAACACAAAGAGAGTAGGGAGTGGTTGTACCCTTGTAAAAGAACTCGACATCTAGCTTAGTGTCGGTAAAGTGTATAGGCGACGATAGGTTGGTTCTACCTTGAAGTTGAACCCGGTGTTTAGCTTAGTACCGAAAAAGGAAGTAAGCTACGTGTAAAGGTTTTCTCCACCTAGAAAGGAGTTTTGTTTATTAGTGAAAGATATCTCTCGAGTAAGAAGCTCGAGGAAGTGGAGTAGGGCAAGGATAAGAATCTTTGCAAGCCGAACCACTATAAACACTTGTGTTATTTGGTTTGATCTTTCCTCTCTTCACTCTTTATTTATATTGTGTGATTACTTGTTTATAAAAAGATCCTTTGAATTTACATAACTTCAAAGAAGGGAATAAAAAATAAAACGGTAAAACTATTTAACCCCCCTTCTAGTTTTCCACAATTGGTACCAGAGTGGGTTACTCAAGATTTTTAAAATAAATTGTATTTTAAAACTTGAAACGATCAAATGGATTTTGAAAACTTTAAAAAAGGGAAAAACCATGTTGATAAATATGCAAAGTCAAAAGACTCGGATCTATCAAATAAAACTAGTAATGATGATTATAAACATATTTTCAATATTAATTCAGGTATTAGAGATATAAATACTTATCAAGGATCCTCACAAGATAGCAAACTAAATCATCTTGTCCAAAATTACAATCAACAAGCTATCTCTAAAAATAAAATCCTTGATAGTACCTTAGTTAAAAATAGTACTATTACATCACCTAAAGCATTTGATGAGATTATCTCCAGTGAGTATTTTGGCAGGAAAATGATAAAAGAACTTCTCTTTAAATGGAAAGCTAAAGTTGAAGAATCTAAGGATCCTTCAAGAATGGCACTGGACGTGCTCGTAGATTACCTCAATGCTTATCTAGTGATGGAAAGAGATTCGGAGTTAGTTAAAGGAAAATTGGAGAAAAAGCCCATAGCCCATAATACCAGACAAAATGATGAATCAAGTTTCAATGGTAAAGGTAACAACGGTAAACCAAAAGATAACAAAGTTACTCTTGTGGCCAACAATATAGAAAAGGTACCCTCTGACTCGTCATACATGTTTACTAACTATGATACATTAGATATAGAACATGAAAGATTGAATAAGTTTATTCTAAAAGTCATAAACAAAAATAAGTTCTTAAAAACCAAAGAAGAATATTTACAAAACAAGATACATAAGTTGAAAGAAAAGGTTAAAAGTTTGGAAGAAGATAAGGAAACTAAAACATGTATATCGTGTCAAGAACTAAAACTTGAATTAGATTTACACAGGCTTAAACTAAGGAAATACATAAAACAAAATTCTAAATTTCAAAGATTCGATAGATTCATAAACTGTGCAGATGACACTATGAGAATACTTGAATCATCTCATGATTGTTTCGAGCCTGAATTTATGAAAATTGATCAATTAAGTGATCTTGAGAGTCAAATGATAAAAGAAAATGAAACCACACCAACTGAGTTGGTAACCCACGGATCCCACGGATCCAAAACTTTGGATCCGTATAGCTTTGCTAAAGGATCCGTAGGTATAGTAGAGCAGAAATTAAGAAAGTCTAAAACTAATACGTTTATAGATAAGGATGAAGCATCTGTATACAGAGAAACCATGCTTAATAAACAAGTTCTGTTTGATTGCCTTGGAGATATGAGTGAACCTTGGTAAATGTTCTTGATTAACCAATTAAGGACCCATGAAATATTGGGGACCAGAAACTTAAGTTTTCTTCAGGTATGCCCAAAAGAAATTAATCTTAATGAACAAACCAACCTCAAGATATATTGATGAAAAAAGAAGTATTCTCTCAAGCCACAATGTGCTCAACAAAGGTTACATTATGGTTTATAGCATTCTTGCTAAATAAACAATCGGAAAAAGGTATGTGTTCTCATAACTCTACTTCTCATCATAATGAGTGTTCGTATAGATAATTCTAAATTCATCTTTGGCATTATGATTCAGTATTATATCTCATATGATAATAATATTGTATCCAAAAGGTAGTATGATAACTAAGAAAAGATTACCAAACTTTTGCAAAAATTAGACTCAAAAGACAAGTATTAAACAAACACTTAGATGATACTTGTGAAAAGATAAACTCAAGAAATTTGCTAGGATTTTCATCAAGCTAAGTCGGAATCAACATATTTGTGATGACTTTATTATCACATCTTTGAATACTCCTAATTAAGTTCTCATGGTTTTAAGATATCTTCAAATACTCAGAAAGTAATCAACTTACTTTAGGACAATATCAACACATTTAGATACATAGGATATACATTAGTTTAATAATAGAAACCTCAAAAGTAGATGAATTCAACATTCAAACAAAAATCACTACATCCTTGATAAATGATGATTATTTTCAATCTAATAACAAAACTCATCTATTAGAAAACACCAAGATTAAAATAATTTAGTTTTCTTCTTCTCAATAGAATCTGAGTAAATTTACAGCATTTGAGGAATAGGAGAATAAGTTAGATTTGATTTAAAAAAATAATCTACAAATATTAAGCAAAATAGGAAGAGTACATTCTCCCGGTATTCCTGTGTACCAACATCAAAAGATAAGTAGAACCTATTCTCTGATGAGAACAATCAAATCTCACGATCAGTATGTCAAAATATGCTATGATTAAAAATCATGCATAATAACTTTTAATATAAATTGATAGAATTTCACTCTAGATCTCAAGGTGTCTAACCACTAGAAAAGAGGATATTTTTAACCATTTCAGTCATGCAAATTAGGGATAAAAATAATTCATGTGAAAAACACTCATTTTTGTAAATTCATAAAATGAACTTGAAGGTAGTAGTACATTAATATATTATCACTAAGACTATACTCTCAAAGATGATTCCTTCATCATTAGTCACTTAAGAACATATTAAAGACTAATTTTTTTTAGACCTCAAGGAAATAAATGATAAGATTCATAGAGTACATATGATAATTAGGATAATATCAAACTATTTGTGTGCTAATGTGAGACATTGTATCACAATTCATTAAGAGACAAACGTCCCTTACTACTTAACCGGTTAAGGCTGAGTGTAGAGAAAATTTCCATAGGTTATTATGATAACCACTATAACCATTTTCCTTGTTTCACAAACTTTTGAAACTATTCATCTCAGCGAAAACCTAGATCAACTATTTTTCATTTTCGTTTTGACAATGTTTGAAAGATAAAACATTCTGTATTGAGAAAGTGTCTCAAAAAGAATAACATTGCAAGATTCCCCTCACAAACAACTCAAAAAGAGGATTCTCCTTTCCTTCTAAGATTTATTGAAACCAAGAAGCAATCTAAACCTTCGTCCAAATCTTAGTTCAACCAAAAACGAAATTACCAAAACCTTGTTCTGATCCTGCGGATCCAATTGATAACAAGGGCGGAACCCTTTTTAGGGATCTGCCGGATCCGTGAGTTGAAAAATTGGACTATGATTTACAAAACACTCCTTACTGCATTACACACTTAATTAAATCCTCAACACCAACTCATAGTCGACCATTACCATCCCAAAACTTAAAAATTAGGTCCTTCATCTCATATTTACTCGTGCTTAATCACTCACTGTAAGTTCACCAATTCATTTCAATTTCTTGCATTTGTCTATAAATCAATTAGGGATAATGCATTTTCATATCAGATAGTTAATTTTAATTAGACACAACAGAAAAATTCCTTTTAAAACATACTAAGATTCATAGTATATTCTTCATCTTAGTTAGGAATTGTATTTTGATAAATTTTAACAATCTAAGAAATCTCTAGACAAGTTCTCTTGGACATCATCTTAATTTAACCCCACTTTTGGTCAAATCCTTTCATGACTAGACTTTTGAACATTATTAATACAAAATCAAAATTGTCAAACAGAATTGTTCAGGTTGCAACTTAATTTTCACCAAACGTGTGTTTTCATCAAAATGGGTCAAGATAACCACACCACTATATTTGTTCTCATATAAGTATACACTTCATGCATCTTAGATTATCTTAACTAAAACTATAAAATTCTTTATGTCTAGGAAAAATCATGCTCCTGCCACTAATTACGATCACAAGAAAACTAAGAAGTACTTACCCAACCATCATCAAACAAAGGGACTTACTGAAGCTCAAGTCAAAATTTTCAAAGCGTTAGAAAATCGGTATGTTCATGAAGGCAGAACCGTAGATCCTTCATTTCTAGAAGGAACAAATATTCGTGAACAAATGGCTGCCATTCAATTTGACTCACTTCTAGACATAGATGAGCCGATCATCCCTCGATTCATTCTCGAATTTTATGCTTTAGTAAAACTTGTCACTGATGACCATGGATCATTTAGCATCAACTTCAATGTGAACCAAAACTCCTACAATTTTCCTTTAGATCATTTCGGGGAAGTGTTACGCATCCCAAGTGAAGGCACATGCTTCTACTCTGACAAATGGCCCTTAACCATTCTTGATTCAAACCGAGGACGGGAACATCCATATGACACTCTCCTAACTCCTAAAGAAACTATCCGAGATCATCTTTTCAAACCTAGAACCAACCTAATTAAGAAACTTCGGGGCAAAGAAGTCAATCGAGATCCATTTGCTATGGAACTAAATGAGCTCAAACCCGAGTTTAAGAAACTTGAAGAAATTCTGAGATCAAATGTCATTAGTACTATTGGTAACAAAGATCACATGAATGCTGGATTATGCTATATGCTCTATTGTATTTCAACTCGTCAAAGGTTCAATCTTGCTTACTATATCGCCAAAAGAATGGTTGATATACGTGTCCTAGGGAGAACCGCATTGCCATATGGAATGCTTCTCACTCGTTTGTTTAAAGCTTCCACTCCTATCCTTCCAAAATCTGTTGGCTTTGTCCCAAATTACCCTGAAATCAAACACACCTTTGTCCCACTTAGTGACCATAGAGTGGCAGTAGGAAAAGGGAAACGAGCTTACATCTCTTCATCATCTTCATCAGCTAGTGACGAAGATCGGTTACCTAACTCGAGGCTCCCGCTACTAGACTACTTGAGTCAACTTCCACCTCTCAAAAATGAATCAGCGGAAAGCCGACAAACAAAGGGAGTTCTAAAGTGTGCAGGACGATGGATGATGAAACTACGAAAAGATCAAAAGAAAATACTCAAACTATTAAAAGACAAGCGAGAATAAATGAGCGTTTGGAACAGTTGTCCTTTAGATCTTATATGGTCATATTTCTATGTTTGTTAAGATCTGTCTGTAGTACTTTATGTTTATGTGTTTTAGTTCTACTTAAACTGATGATAACGCGTATTGTTATCAATTTTCCAGATTTGTGCCACCGTTTGGCATAACATCGTTTATGATGAAGTTTAATGATCTAGTTTATTTTCATACATGCTTGTGTTTTATTCTTTGTGTTTAGTTATTTTGCAATACATACTAGATAATAAATAAGTTCTAGGAGAATTTTTGGGTTCTCGTCAAGAGACGCAAAATATGTTATATGTTCTGTTTAAAATTGAAAAGAAAAAACTTTAGTCGGGAAATTCTATCAAATAACATCTTTATTCTTCTCTACATTCTCAATTTATTTTTTCTTTTTTCTTTCCTTTCATACTTTTTTTTCCTCTTTTTTCTTCATCATATATTTTTCTTTTCTTTTTCTTTTTCACATTCTTTCATATCATAACAAACACAAAGCGTGCACTCTTCATCTTCATTACAATTGGCATAAAAAATTCATTGCGCTTTCAACGTCCATTTTATAGATTCCCGACAAAGTAACATATTTTTGTTCTTTTTTGATGGATATAAGAACGAAAAATTTTGGATCAAAGGGTGTAACTAATAGAATTTAGCACTAAAAGTGAGTGCTAATGGGTTTATATTCTAGTTAGTAAATGGATGGTTTATTTTGTGTAATTCCTAATTTTTGCCTCTTATATCACACGAATGTGATCTCACTGCGGTCACATAATGATTTCATGCACAAGTTCTAGAATTGAATAAATCATCGGCACACTAATAAACAAAGAAATTAAGCATAAAATACATATGTCGATATAGGCTCGAAATCCTCACATTTTCAGTGGTGGTGGGTATAAAATGTGCAAATAATGTTATCAATCCCGATTCAGATTGATTTAAGATTGTTTTGGATACGTTTTATAAAACTTAAGTTTAGCGTAATAGTAATTTTCCAAATCATTTTATCCTCGTAAGTGGCGTACATAACAAATATGTGCATCGGTTTTTATTTAAAAGTTCGGCGTTCTTAAGTACAAGAACGAGGGTTATTCAGTAACAATTTAACAAAAGATTTAAAATTTTACATAAATGCAGGTACTAATTTTATTTTTCCAGTTTATCCCCCCCCCCCACCCCATACTTAAATTTAGCATTGCCCCTAATGCTAGAAATTGAAAACAAAGTATAACAGGAAAAATAAAGCATAACGGTACTTCCCGGGTATGCTTTGATTTGACATAAAGCTCCCTCATTTTTCATGTCCATCTTTTGGGCCATTTTCTTGTCCTTGCAAAAATGCAATTAATGTAACTCAAAGATATCACAAAATGGTGATGTGTAGCCTTGCACATCACATATTAGTTACTAATAATAATAGATAATAATTGTTTCTTGTTTTGATGTTAAGGTGATCGTGGTGGTGCAAGTGTCCAAATTTTTTTAATTACCAACAGAGGTACTATCATTACAGAACCAAATGAAATATTGTTTTGAAATTGTCATAAAAACATGACCACAGCCTGGTCACACCAACACAAACACAAACCCACCTTACTTCATAAGCGGTCATCAATCATGCTGCTGCTGTTGTTGTTGTTCCTCATTCTCTAATGCCAGGTCTAGAGCTGCAAGCTGCTCAACAATGCTAAGTGGGGCATAATCTCCCATGGGAATGTTGTTTGCTCTTCCCAATTCCTCCCAAACTAAAGCATACCTGTCACAATGATAGAGAATCCTATCAACTTTCCTCTCAACTGCTCCTAGCCTCACTTCAATCTCCCCCAGCTTCTCTTCTATAGGGTTCAACCTATGCCTTGGTGGTTGTGATGCCCTTCGTACTCTTGGTGCAGGTGCATCAGGCATCAATTTTGCCCCTCTCATCCATAAAATATCTCAAAGTCACATGTTTAAAAGCTCTATATGCAGTGGGAGCAGAATAAGTACTCATGTTTTCTTCTGTGAACACCTTAACTCCCTTAGCCAACCTGGTTATTAGATGTCCATACATCAACTACATATCCCCCTGACCGCTACTTCCTTTCTTTTTCAGCCATTATGCTACTACCCAAGCTACATTAGCATACTCTCCTTCATTTTTCTTTTTAAACAAACTCAGCAACCAACACTCCATCTACTGTACCTTATCAAATCCGGTGGTTCTCTAGCAAAGCAAGTAAGTGATCATTTTGTGTAGAACTTTGAGAATATTCCTTCTAATGGTGACAACCTGCTCCTAGAGAGAATTAGACTCTCCTCAGTGCTCACTCTCAACCAAAAATCATTCAAAGCTTCATTTGTGATCATGATCTCATTTCTCAACCCCCTTTGAAATACTTCTCAAAGTAGTCACTCTCCAACTCTTGCTTCTCATATAGACCCAAAGCCAGTGCAAAATTTTCAAGTGTCATGGAATGCTTTTTACCCCCGACCTAATGAAAAGGCTTTACTCAATCATCAAATTTTCATCTGTTGTTGTTTCATCAAAGGTGAAAGTTGAGAAGATTCCAAGCATAACTACTTGTACACATTCTCTGTGATGTCAAAAACATTCCTCCAAGCTTCAGAAACAAACAACTCATTAGTTGGATCCTCAGCATTTACCAACCTGATGGTTATCATCTCCTCAATCTCTTCTGTCACATTAGCTTTTTTCAACACTTCCCAGTTCAATAAGTATGGTGCATATGGGTTCTTTTGATTTAGTACCACAATTAGGCCATAGCAAATGAGGGTGTGTTACATGAGGCATTAACATCTCCTCCACTGATATGTTCTCTTTTCATTTTAGACTGACCTTGCCCAGAAGATCCAGACTCATCATTAAATCTTGATGCATTCTTAGTCTTAAATACTCATAAACAAGTAGAATTAGTTGCTAGAAAGTATAAACATATCATATGTAAACAATTAAGCAAGTTTCATGCATTCTGTAAGTAAATTATTCCAGAAAAGCGGCGGTTTTGACTACAAAACCGGCGGTTACGCGAAAGTTTTCTGGGTGAAAAGTCCAAGTTCGGCGATTTTTTCAAAAACCTTCGCTGTCTTAGCCACAAAGACTAGCGGTTTTACTGTGTTCTACACTAGAGTGCTCTGTTTTGTTTTCCGACAACCTTTTTAACGCAACTAAACATCCAAAGACTTAGTTCTCAATTATCAAATATATAGTAGGCATCCTATAGTTCCCTTAAAGGCAGTATAAAGCAGTTTTAAACTAATAGAACTAGTTTCGCCATTTTTTTTTTATAAAATTAAGAAATTTTTTAAAAATGTCATAAGACTGTCCAAAATGTAGTGTAAATTCTTCTAAAACATAATAGGCCATCAAAACAAATGTTGATCAACTTATATACCTAGAACAGTGTCCTAATATCAGGTGACAAACCCTAAATTCCAATGATCAATAGATATGTGCAAATAATCATGGGGGACACATAAATCACACATAAATCATCAAGTAATCATATACCATGTATCATAATTCAGATATTCATAGAAAACCCTAGAATTATGATCATAAGAAACCCTAAAATTTTAGAAAGATTAAACATAAGTGTAAATACTTACCCTCATTGTGCTTATTAGTAAGGTCTTAATGTAGAAATATGTTTGTGGAAATTTTTGGCAATGAAAAACCGAAGGTTTCTTAACTTGTGCATTTTTAGTATTATGTTTTTTGTTTTGTGAAAATGACAGTTGTTTAAGTTTTATAGGTATTCCCTCGCTAGAAAGAGCGGCGACCTTTGGTGTAAGGTCGGCAGTTTTGTATGCAATTTTCTTAACAGTCTGCTATAAATTACTAAAAAAAAAAAAAAAAAAAAAAAAAAAAAAAAAGGGAAACTAAACCAAAAATCTAATCATCATAATAAAAATTCATTCATCTCATAAAGAGGCATAAACAAACATCAAACATCAAACATCATCAAGCATGGCTTGAGATACAGTTTTATTCAAAGGGACAAAATAAACATAGAAAGAAAATTTTAAGAGAGTAGCAATGTTTCAACTCCATTTTCATAGCATTGGTTTTTTCAAGCATTAAAATAGGATGGTGACATTATGTCACTCAGTTTGTATGATCTAGAAGGTTTCCTTTTGGTTTATATAGTTTCTAAATTCTGGTGATTTAGGGATCTTTGGTTGTATTTCATCATCAGAGGTATTAATCACTATTCCATCTTGTTCCTTGTCTTCCAGAATTAATCCTGCCCAAAGAGTAATTACCCTTAATTGGTAGTTAACAATGCTTTCGGTCTGTTGCATGAATGGTCTCCGTAGGATTACACATGGTTCTACATCATCCTCTTCAAGATTAACATAGAAATCTAAGTCATAACCTTGAGTACGCTCAATAGAGTCATCCTCAGTTTCTCCTACCAAGCTCATATGTAATTTCCTATTGATTCGCTTGTCACCATTTTTCAGAACCTTATCTGTTAAGTTCAATTTAATCACATATTCTTGAGAAATCAGGTTTTTATTAAGGTCAAGATCGAGGATCCCATCATATGCATATAATCCTTCCACATAGCATGGAGTGATATATTTCTCCCCAGCCTTCTCTTCATCAGCCATCCTAGAGAAGGTAAAAACCTTAATCTCCTCCTAAGTTCTACTATCAGTTGTATCCCAAGTATCATTTCCATTTGCATTACCATCACTCTCCAATGACTCATTCAGCCAACCACAGTTGTTCTCCTTAGCTAACTTCTTTCATAGCCTATTGTTTTAGTCCATGGCTAAAATAGCTAAAATATGCAAAAATATCAAGTGAAATATTAATAGGTTAGTGAAATAAGTTATAAGCACAAATTATTGAACTCCAACAATCTCATATCTCATATAAGTTAAGATACAAATCCGTTATATCATAGTAAACAAGTTTTAAGTCCTCTGTGAAGATTTTTTAATAAAAGTACTGCGGTATCGCGGTCTTCTAGCCGTTTTGTTTGAAATTTTCCAAAAGTGCGGCGGTCTTAAGAATATAACTGGAGTTCTTCTAGGTTTTGACAGATAACCATAAGTTATGTAGCAGCTTATATGTTCAAATAATAGTATAAAACATATTGCAATTAACATGTCATTCCTCAGAGCAGTCCAATATATTAATTCTAAGCAAACGGAAATCAAATAAGAACAAAATATTTTTGTGATTTTTATTTTAATGTGTAATTTATACATATGCAATAATTCAGGTAGCAAAAACAAGAAAAGCATAAATCTCATTTTCTCAAAACCTGGAATAAGCATTTTACAAGTTTGTTTAGTTTTTGCAATTAACTCCAACCGATTATTTTTAAAACTAAACTGACAAGTACGGCGGTTTTGGTGTAAAACCGGCGTGCTTTTGAACACAGAAACGATATTTTTCCAAATTGTTGTAAGAAAACTTAGTAACGACCGTCCATTTTTTTCCAAAACTGATTGAAACAACTAAAATATCCTCCCCGGTAGCGGCGCCAAAAATTTTGTTGTGTTTCGAAATCTTTAAATTTATAATATTAGTTCAACCGATTTCTTAATACACAAAACACATGGGTAAAGTATAACCCCCATTTATAGTAAAGGTTTATGTAAGACCAGGTCATCCTAAGGGAGGGAAGTGTTTCTCTAATCAGCGTTGGTTAACAAAGTTAGTTTTCAATGATTGTCACTTATCACTAAAACCATTTTTGTTAGAATTAAGAGTTTTGAAATTTTCACCAAATTGATTAAGTATATGTTTGTTTAAAGCCAAGCAACATGAGATAAACCATAGAATAGAATGTAAATGTGCACATAGACAATGCACAAAAGCAATACACGACGGGTAATCATGGAATCAATTATATCTACCGGACATGAAAAGGAATCCTTTCGGCCTATAATCCTTAATATGTCAAGTGCATAAACTGTGGTCTGTGGATGAAATGTAAATAATATATTTCCTCTAATCAAGTCGTTAGATGTGAGATTAGTCCTAAAGATATCATAATCTGGGTTATCAAGTGTTTTACTATCCAATTGTCACAAGTATATCAATCCTTCGTTATAGACAAACGATTCATAACTAATCAACACAATTGTATCTTTCGACCTATGACAATTGTAATGACCAACCAAACAATAGATAGTAAATCGAATCATGATACATCAAATACACAATTTATATATTCAATAACATTTATTCAGTTCTCAGGTTCATACCACATGGCTATTATGCCCAAATAAACATAAGTAGACTACTCCATATTTGAACTAAAGAAACTAGTATCAAATAAACAAACGATTATCATATTCATAATGAAAATAAGATTATACCAAGATTACAGTTGTTGAACCACGTTTACACGAATTACGGTTCCAAAGTTACTGCTACTCCGGGCCTCTAGCAAGTGGTTTTGGTGTTAACCACTCCTAAGCTCACTTATGATTGGTAATGAGATGGTGTATGCTTGATTGCCTTCTCCTCTCCATTTTGGCCACTATTTATAGGTGAAGAAGTGACCTAGGGACGACGCAGGTAAGTTATGATGGGAAAATGATCGGCCCTTTCATTGAAGTGTCTCATTGGTGGAGAAGCATAACTGACATGGGAAGTACGCCGCACATTAGCATAAAACCACCGGGCTTCTCTTTACGTATCCGGCGCTCTTTCAGTATTAAACCAGCGTACTTCAATGTTGACTTGTAGGTACATAGTTGACCAACGACGCCCGTGACCAGCGCTCTTTCTCCATAAGATCGTTGTACTATTGTCAAACCATGTGATTATTTCTTCTAAGTCTTTTGAGTCATTAGTTCCTCATCTCTTTTGTGTCTTTCCTTAGATCGTTAGTTCTGCATGATTATTCATATATTAAGTACCAAAAGTTCTATAAATAAGAGTAAATAGATATATAATTCACATAATATCGGGGGTATAAACATGTATAATACAAGACTCATCAGTATCTTTAACATGATTTCCAAAACAACCAGGGCCAATAAATTACCATCATGAACCTAGTTGATTGTTATACTGAACCGGTGATGAGTGGCCTTTTACTCATTATTTTATGTCTGAAAAACCCACGAAAATGACCAAAAACACCCAAATAGACCAAATATTGTTACAAATATCCTTGGAATGTGTTTTATGTGTTTAAGGTACAAAAGGATTGAAAACGGGGCAAATACGATCAAAACCGAGCTTGGAATGGAAAAGAGCACAAAAGCCGGGACCGGGAAGAAATCATCAAGTTTGGTCCAAGATATTTCTCGAAAATCCCAAAATAGCCCTTGGATTATTTTCAATTCACAAAATTGGTCCCTAGATGAACTTTGCTAAATTGGCAGATATGGTCCTTGAAATTTCAAAATTTACACTTTTTATTCCCTCTTTGTTAAATCCTAATCTATCCTAACTTAACCAAAAACCTGATCTAATTTTAAACCCAACCCAAATCCCATCCAAGCCCACTCCATACCAAAGGCCAATCCTAAAATTAAGCCCACAACCCTTTTAAATAAAACCTGGGTCAAACCCTTGGTCAAATCCTCAAGCACTGTTTATCCCTAACCTCACCATTATCCCGCCATTATCCAGTCCCTCATCTCAGTCACTATCTTCCTTTCCAACTCATCACTACCATCCAAGAACATCACATGATCATGCTCCCCCTACTCCATGCCACCTTGGCAATCCTAAGGATAAAGAAACCATCTACGGCTGAAAATCAAGGGATTGGGGACCAAGGCAGATCCAAGGGATGGAAAGAAGCAGAAGAAGCACAGAAGAAAAGGAAACCCTAATTCTCTTTTAGTATAAATAGGAGTAGAGAGAGTAGCAGTCAATGTTAAGTTCCTGTGTAGTTTTTAAGTTTTTTTTATTTAGTCTTAACTTAAGTTTAATTGTAATTTTTTTAAAGTTCTGTAATCTTTTTTTATTTTAATGAAAGTTTAATTTTAAGAATTGAATCTTTCTTTTTTTTATATTTCCAGTTATTGCTAAAATTTTTTATTTAAAAATCTTTTAAAAGCCTTACACTATAGCTTAAGCTCACTCAGCTATTCAATAGCTTATGTGAGCATTTGTCTAATTTTAAAACACTTTATATTCAGTTTCAACAAAAAAAAAAAAAAAAAAAAAAAAAAAAAAATCTTCACAAATTTACCTATGCATTGTTGTGGAAAGCATTTTGGAAGTTTCCCGAAATGGATTGGGCAAGATGGATTTTACCTAGCTTATCCTTGATAAGCTAGGAGCTTGTAGCTGCCATTAAGTTGGTGCCTTTGTTTAGCTAATGCAAAAGTGAGTAAAACTTTGAATTTTAGCTTAAAATTGCATATTTTAGTTTAATGGTTTAAATCTATGTTCTATGCTTATTGATTGTTCATTTTAGCTTATTTGCATCTTATTTTAGCTTATCATAGTAGTTATAGTCACTTGATAGCATGTTTCACCATTTAAGTTCAACACTGCTTCAATAGTGTCATTATTGCATTATATAGTTAATTTGGAGATTTGTGGATTGAATCTGTGTTTGTGTGCTTCAATAAGCTTATTTCAACTTAATGTATGCTAAATTAGTGATATCATGGCTTAAAACATCAGTTTGCTTCATTAATCTCAAAACTGCTTTAAATAGGGGTGTTTGGCAATAGGTACAAATCTATGTTTAAGTGTGTTTTGGGAGTAGCATTTAGTTTAGATAGTTCATATCAGGGTCATATAGGATAGTTAAAGTGTTAAATTCATAGTTATTTCATCAAAAAGTCAAAATCACTTTTTATCTCTAATTTTTGCATATCACTGTTAAGATTAGGTTGCATCCTCATCAAAATAGTTGCATAAGTAGTCAATTTAGCTTAAATCAGTCTTAATATAGCTTAAAGTATCCTTTTTAATCATTTAGGAGTAATCAAAAGTCATTTTAGTCAAAACTTACAAAACTGAAAAAAAAAAGTCAAAAGAAAAAAAATTGTCCAAACAGACTTTGTTGTTGATTTTTCAAATCCTTGTTTTTAGATCAAATGCTCTGAAAATTGGTGTATAACTAGTTTGCTTGATCATCTTTCAGCCTGTATTTTTAGATTATTTTTGTTAATTTTCTTTCACCACTTTTCATGGCCTCAAATCTGCCCATTTGAAACTGATCTGCCCTGCACCAAGGCTGCATCAGCAGCCCTTTTGCTTTTTAGCTTTGATCAGTGCTTTTTCCCCTCTCTTGTGGCTTATTTTAGTTGTCCCTTTTAGCTTATTATTAGTTATATAGCTTATTCCAGTCTCACCTTAGCTTATAAATACCAGTTCAGCCCTTTTTGTTCAAGCCTTAGCTTATTTAATTTTGCCCACTGATCAGACATGTACAGCTGATTTCTGGGCTTATTAGTTAGTTTCTAAAAATAGTCCTTTTGTAAAAAGTTATTGTTTTTAGCTTATTTATTAAGTTGCATAAGAAATATAAAAAAAGGTTTTTTAAAAAAGTGCAAAAACTGGGGTTCGAACCCTAGTCTCCCAGCTCACACACAACACCTCATTCGTTTGCCCTTGGTACTTTTTCATTACATGTTTGCATTATTAATCTCTTAACACCTTTGTCATATTAAGCCTATTGAAACTGTTGAGCTTATTAACAGCTTATTTCTATAAGCTGAGATCTTTTTCCTATTTTTCCTAGAACCAGTACACTTCAAATTAATTTCCAGAAAAGTTCCAGATTTTCCTAAATAATTTTAGTATTTTTAATTCATTTTTATTTCAAATTTCGTTTTTAATTCATATTTAATTATTTAAAAATCAAAAAAAATATAATTCTTTTTTTTTTTAAATTTTCTTTTTACATTTAGGACTTAGGAAAATTAAATTTGCATCCGTAGGGTTAATTTTTAAGGATTTTTACGTTTAGGCTTGTTTCTCGTTTACGTTTTTATTCGCGTTTTCTTTAATTTAATTTTTGTTTTCCTAGACTTAGAAATCAAATACAAAATCGTATTTCAAGCATTTTAATACCAAACCCCAAACAACATCCTCGATTCACGCCTCGTTGGGACACGACCCGGGTTTCACTTATCCGGTTTATTACATCGATTTGCGTTGAGTGTTGCTTGATAACCTTTTTCCTAAAGGGTTGACTTGTGATTATTTAACACAAAATCATTTTGCGCCGCTTCCAGGGAGGTGTGTTGCGACAATATCGTTACGGTTTGACGATTAGTGACTTGAAGATCCTTCCTCGTGAAGTTACGTGTTTTTCTTGTGAATATTCCTTATCAAAAATCAAAAAAAAATAATTAAAAACTTCGAAAAACCCAAAAATATTTTCCTTTTCTAAAAACTTTTCAAAAAAGCCAAATAGATTTTCTCTTCTATTTTTTTTTTCTTTTTAAACTTTATGTTTTCGGTGCATGCGCACACGTTCTTCTAAATCATCGAGTCCCTTTCTTGAACTCGTAGCAATTCCGCGAAGACGTAATCGAAGACGTTCTGCCCCTTTAGTCAAAACCGAGATTCGTACTAATCCCGATTCTCCCATTGACATAATGGCGGATAATCGCACCATGTTTGAGCTTCACCAAGCACCCCCCCCCCCCGAGGGTTATGGAGATGCCATAGTTGTTCCGGCAATCGTTGCCGGTAACTTTGAACTTATACCGGCATTACTATCCTTAGTAACGTCAAACCAATTTTTCGGATTCGAGAGGGATGATCATCATTCTCACATTCGATGGTTTAACAAGATTTCATCCACCATCAAATGTCGACAAGTCCCTCAAGAAGCCATCAAATTGATTCTTTTTCCTTTCTCTCTCGAGGGGGCCACCCGGACTTGGCTTGAAAAACAACCCCCTCATTCTATCTTAACTTGGGAAGATTTAGTTTTGAAATTTGTGAATGAATTCTTTCCCCCTTCAAGAACTACAAGTCTTAAAAATGAAATCACCAAATTTACTCAAAAGTTTGATGAATCTTTTAGTGAAGCGTGCGACTGTTTTAAAGAATTACTTCATAAATTTCCTCACCACGGTTTTTCCGAGTTACAACAAATTGATACTTTTTACAGTGGTTTGAGCCAAGCCGATCAAGATTCTCTCAACGCCGCCGCCGGATGTAATATTTTAAATTGAACTATGAGAGATGCCTTATCTATCATCGAGAACAAGTCTAAGGTTCGCACTCCACGAAGCAAACTGGTTGTTTCCCACGTGAGTGCTTCCCCTTCTACTTCGTATCCGGTGAATACTTCTAGCACGGATGCTAAAATTGACAAGCTTACCGATGCGATCCAAGCTTTGGTTCTTGCTAATCAAAAAAATCTTTCTTCTACCCCACAAACTTCTCCACCCGCTCAATTCATAGTGGTGGAAGAAAGTTGTGTCACTTGTGGTGGTCCTCATGCTTATTACAATTGTACCGCCACCGATGGCCGTCCATTTGACGTCAATGCCGTAGCCGGGTCTTACAATCAAGGAGGTACTCAATACCGTCCTCAAGTTGACCCAAACTATCGTGCTAGCTATCAAGCAGGACCACCCAGATTTTCTCAAAACAATCAAAATAGGTTTAATCAAAACCAAGCAAGAGGGCAAAATGTTAAATTTCAAGCCCCAATCAATCAATACCCGACCCAAGGGGTCAATTTTAATCAAGGGTATCAAGCTCAATTACCCAGCCCCGATTGTTCCCTCCAATGATCTTGCAAATTACATTAAGACAAATGAGGCGAACATGAGGGCTATGCAAAATCAAATAACAACTTTGAAAAACGATTTTCAAAATTCTATGACTAAGCAGGGTAATGAGCTTAAACCAAAATTGATCAATCTCAAACAAAGATTGAAAATATGTTTGATACTCTCATTAATCAATTTCAACAAGCTTCAACTTCGGGATCTCTCCCGGGAAATACCATTCCCAACCCGAAGGGTAAGTTGAAAGCTATTACCACCCGAAGTGGTAAAGCATATGATGGACCCTCGATTCCTACTCCTTCTCTGGTGAGGGAAGTGGAACGAGAGACCAAGGTTACAAAGGACAAAGTGCACTCTACAAGCCCACAAAGTACCGCACACGTCCAACCTTCGGTAGTCCAAACCCCAATTCCGGAACCCGATGTTCCGAAGTCTCAACCTAAACCGTCAATTCCATACCCATCAAGACTAAACGATCAGAGGCTCCGCCAAAAAGCCAACATTCAAATCGAGAAATTTTTCCAAATTTTTCAAGATTTGCATTTTGATATAAGCTTTGCGGATGCTCTTCTTCTCATGCCAAAGTTTGCTTCGACAATCAAAAATTTGCTCAGTAACAAAGATAAATTATTTGAATTAGCTAAAACGCCGTTGAATGAACATTTCTCGGCGGTTCACCTTAAAAAACTTCTAGAAAAATTATGTTAGTGTAAATATTGCGATATTTAAACTAAACGATTTCTTCGGTTTTAATAATGACAAACATGTAACTTGTAATACATGACGTAAAATGTGCAAGTTACTTGTAAACACAAATCATCAATGCATACTTACATCAACACCTCCCGACGTCTCAAGTATGCTTCAACGAAGTCATAGATTTCCATCCCGACATAAATCACTCAAGGTATGGACAAACAAATCTACTACTTGACAAATGATCAAAGGATTTTATTTTTCTAAACTTCACATTTTTAATGTGACAAAACATATTTTCAAAAATATATTTCACAAATTATTATTGAATTAGAAATAAATGTTTTATTCTGAAAAATATGTTTAAAAATCCTGACAGTCAAATTTCCCCCCAAAACAGATCGTAACATCCCCAAATAAACCTTCCCCACTAAAGACAAACGAAGGAGCATCCAAGGTACCTTTAAATAGGGATGGATCCACTAAATTTAATGTAGGCGTCTGGCATTTAATGGATTCGTGGGTCTGTAACGGCTAGATTTTCCATTGCCTATAAATAGTGGACCATTTCACACTTCCAACTTGATTTTTCCAGTCCTTTTTCTCTGGTTTAATCCCTCCTCACTTAGATGACTTTCTTTGATCATTTGGAGAGTCTTAGTTTGTTTAAGAGTGATCCAATCATCCATTCAAGTGATCCTCTTCATATCTCTTGATTAGCAAGAGAAGAACACAAAGTATCCAAGTAGATACAAAGTGTTGTCATCCCTCTTAATTAGCAAGAGAAGAACTCAAAGTATCCAAGTAGATACAAAGTGTTGTCATCCCTCTTGATTAGCAAGAGAAGAACACAAAGTATCTAAGTAGATACAAAGTGTTATCATTCCTCTTCATTTGCAAGAGAAGAACTCAAGGTATCCAAGAAGATACAAGAGTTGGAGTTGTTAGGTCTTGTAACATTTGTTACACTCTTGATTGTATCATAGCATACATCAAGATTATTTTTCTTTTGTGAGAGAGTGAGTCAAGATCATTGTGATCTTAAGAGATAGTGAAGATCTCTTGAAGCCATTGGGCTTGTGTGATTGATCATGTGGATCAAGGGTAGATCGGGTAGATCGAGTCAAGTGGGAGTAGATCATTGTGATCGTGTTGAGATCTTGGAGATCTCTTGAAGCCATTGGGCTTGTGTGATTGATCATGTGGATCGAGGGTAGATCGGGTAGATCTTGGTAGATTGGTGCTAGCTAAGATTAGCACTCGACATCTAGCTTAGTGTCGGAAATAGGATAAGCGACGTGTACGGTGTAGATCAGGTAGATCGTGGTAGATTGGTGCTAGCTAAGATTAGCACTCGACATCTAGCTTAGTGTCGGAAAACAAGTTAAGCGACGTGTAAGGTTTTCTCCGCCTGAAGGGAGTTTGTTGATTAGTGAAGTAACTCTCGAGGTAGGTACTCGGGGAGTGGAGTAGGGCGAAGAGGAGCTTCATGACCGAACCACTATAAATCATCGTGTCCGGTTTTCACCTTCTTACTTATCTCTTTACTTTCATTTCATTTGTTATCGTTTTATATTTATATTTGCATTGCGTATATGTTTATGTGGCTAGTTGCTTATGTCTTGATTGATTATGTATGTTCCATGGTCTGATTGTGCATATGTTGTAGTTTACTATATTCATCTCCAGATGCTATATAATCATAGTTGACACTTTTCATATTACGTCACACTTGTCGGGTGTTTGATACAAAAGTTTTAAGTTTTTAAATGGAAACGGTATTCACCCCCCCCCCTCTACGGTTTCCATAATTGGTACCAGAGCCACGTCGCTCAAAATTTTAAAACAAATGGTTTTCAAAATTGAGTACGATCCATGTATCAAATTACCTATGAAGATGATAAAATATGAAAAGTATTTAGTTGCTTAATACTTACAAGCTTTGTTGTTAAGTATACTTTGTCATACTAGCTTGAAGGTTTTCTTAAACCACTAAAAGAATAGTGTTCTTAAGTGTCCGGTCATGTTTTCAGAACGAGTCATTAAGTCATGCGGTTCTGAATCAGAAAACAGACCACGGTACCACTAAATATTGTACGGTACCGTTATATTTAATGGTACCGTGAGTCATTTAATGGTGTCGTGTATCTGTTTGTCTATTTTTCATTTTTGGTTCATTTTCAGAAATCCATATAAAATCAACCATAAGTCTGAACAAGTCGTGTCGCCCATCATTTTAAACGATGTTGAGTCTACTTTCATTTGAGAAATATTTTTATGAATGAGTTCTCAATGAAAGAATGTTAAAGTCCTTGATTTCCAACTAAAGGTCTTTTGGTCATGCAGTTTGCGTAAATTTTTGGTCAAACTGAAAAAGGGCGATTCAACTTTTAAACCTTGACGTGTTTTTAAAGTGACTCAACAAAAATCTTTGAAATGGGGAGGAAACCAATTCATTGTCAAATAAAATCAAGCTTAGTATACACTGTTATACCTAATACACAAAATGACGATAAGTATTTTTGTGTGTTAAGCTAAATTGCTATTTGCTTATTATAGTTTTCCGGTTTATGCGTTTACAAGGCTTATGCTAAATCACTTGCACTATATTAAGTAATGAGTTTGCATTGCATATAGGCATCAACCATTTGTCTTGCATTTGTTGCAAGCCTTTAAAATGGTTTAGTAATCTTCTTAGGAATAGAAACTAAGTTGGTAGATTATGTGTGTTGAAAGATATTGTCTTACACAATTATTTTTCCAAAGGTTTAAGTGTAAAAAGTACATCACCCCAAAATACTTAACACTTTCATAAAATCTGTAACATGATCTCTAAAACATTACATCATTTGTCTTGCGTGACCATGAGTTGTCTAAACAAGATAAAACATCATATTAATACATTAGTATTTAAGTAAAGGAAAATGTATTAAACTTGCATTGATCTAACACACATACAAAATGTTTTAAACATTTAGTCTTTTACGTATGTTGTATAAAAATAGTTAAGATAATTATTTTTATACTAATGAGGTGTCGAAAAACTAAGAATATTATACTTAATAATATAAATAGTTTTTCTCAAATAAAAATAAATGACAATATCAAAGTAGTAACTTAATATGTCATTAACCTCACGCATACAACTAGAATTAGAATAAATGGAACACACTCATAAAATTTTTATTTTATTTTTTAAAAGGAGTGATTGTGAGGGTCAAGAAAGATTTCGAGTACATATCAATTCATTATTCAAATTATGATTAATATCATCATCGAATCTAATTGACAAGTTTTCGAGTGTGGACATGAAATTGGAGTCATTATTTGTCTAGCTTCAAGATAAAATCAAAACATGATGAAACATATTATCTTGAATCTACATACTCAATCACACTCGATTGTTATGAAAATAATGACGTCCTCTCAACACGAAAATAATATGCATCAGATCATAACTCACACTTGTGTTGAAGATGCCATATTAAGTCTTCTTGTCCAATGGTTGTGTTCCAAACTTTAAACTAATATGTTTAAAAGATGCATAAAATACACAACTAAGTAGGATTGACAACTTGGATGTTTCATCCGAAATATTCAAGTAATTTACTTTGCAATGCAATTAGTAAATGTGTCATTTCCGAAAAACCAAAGACGAGCAAACAAACAACATATGTAAACTTTGCTCATGAACGAATCAACACTCAAAGTCACATGTCTAGTAAAAGTGTCACACATGATATGTTATTAACTATTATGTAAGTCATCAATCTTTGAGAATATCACATGTATTTCTCTTATCAAAAGATTGACAAAGGATAACTTATATCCTATGCATCTTATTTTCTTTGTGACATGAATGGTTATGTTACAAGAAAATACATTGCATCCTGTTAACAAATATAGGATATTAGAGTTGAATAATAACCTAATACGACATGTGTCATTCATAAACAAGTAAAATTGGTCATACACTAAAATAATTGTTTCACAAAGCATTCTTAAGAGTGATAAGTTTACTCTTAGAAAAGCATACTAGTCGAAATAAATAGTATGTCTCATTTCAAATAAAATGCTCACAAGATCTATGGAGGTAAATAACCTTTACTAGATTCTCACTCAAGATATGCAAATGAGCATTCTTGAAACACACACGATGTAGTAGATTCTACATTGTATTTCATTAGAGTGTCTCTTGGTTCTAGGAAACCAAATCAAGTTAAAATAACGTGTAACAACTCAATAAACAAAGATGTTGTCCAAAAGATCATGAAAAAACAACATCTCCATCAAATAACCTTTAAATCTCAAACACGAAATTAAAACATTTCGCTTGCCTTTGTTAGGAGTTGTGTAAGACATGTCATTTTCTTAACCAACTTTCAAAGTATGGTAAATTGAGTCATATTAGGCCATGTATAAGCGAAACAAATTAATATCATCTTTGCTATGCTTCGATAGGAAAATATAGGAATTTGAATTCTTCTAACATGAGAATGACTACTGGAGAGCCTATCGCACTGGAAATTCAATTTGACCTAACGGTTGGATTGCTTCAAGGAGAGAAGTTGGGTTCGTGTATAACCCGTAAAAATGGTCGTGTTTAGACTTAATTGAGCACCACTAGTGATAGTCTCATACTCATTCTATAACTTGAAAAATTTTCATTCCCACATTTGACTAAAGATAGTTTACATCAGTGAACTATATCTCCCATTAGGATGTCATCTTGAACAAGTAGTAATTAGGATCTGCCTTAGCAAACTTAGATTGCTTGCATCCCACATACGTGTTTCAAAATGATAACATGTTCTCCTAAGATATGGTTAAATTCCTTCATGAACTTAAATGCTAAATGATTATCATGTTTTGCATGATGCTTGCATTTATTCCTTATGTGCATCTTACATGATTTACTTGTAAAGTTTGCACCCACACTATGTCCTTTTTGACACATTAGGAACTAGGCATGCCAATCACTATGAACCCTTAGAAGTCATAGAGTCATACACTAGTGTCAAAACCCATAAGTTAGTGTAGTCGCAAAGTTACCCTAATTCCCTAGTCATCACTTCACCTTCTTCCAAGTAATACACCCTTTTGTCATGGGAAGGTTAGATACAAACCTA
This sequence comes from Artemisia tridentata subsp. tridentata, assembly GCA_021014915.2. Lineage (NCBI taxonomy): Eukaryota > Viridiplantae > Streptophyta > Magnoliopsida > Asterales > Asteraceae > Artemisia > Artemisia tridentata. The sequence goes on from CP139508.1 coordinate 221,126,821, forward strand.
GTAGAACTCAGAGTAGGGTTGACAACTAAAATATTTCATCTGAAATATTCAAGTAAGTTTAACTTGCAATCGCAATTGTTGAATGTCATATCCGAAACATCATACTTAAGACTTTTAACAACATATGTTAAAACGCTCATCCAAAAGCTAAAAGCTAACATCAACCCTCGGATGACAAAGGAATCAAAAGTTACTACATAAGTGATTAGTAGTTCATTTCATCCTCGTGTTATTATACATGTCTTAAGATCCCAAACCCTGCTGCGAACCAGCACCATAGGCCTATCTTTATGTCTTTCAAAACCCCGTGAAACACTCACGTGCGAAGCACATTGAAATCCGTAAATCAACCAAACCCCTCAACCGAGAATCCCTTAACCATCTCCGTCTAGGTCTAGGAATGATGGAACATATTCCATAAATCTTATGACTATTTAAATATTTCACTGGAAATATTAAAGTCATCCCTCGTACCCCTCTTATGACTACTTGAATATTTCACTGGAAATATTGTAGTCATCTCGTGTGTCTCGTCTCATGACTATTTAAATATTTCACTGGAAATATTAAGTCATCCTTCACATCACTCTACTGACTACCTATGTATTTTCTCAAAAATATAAAAGTCATTTCTTCTCGTCCAGTACCGTTTGAAGAATTTATTAGGTATAACTTCTCTCCTTGTGTCGAAAAGTCTCACTAAATCAACGAGATTTATTCTTAAAATCCAATGACAACTTAAATATTTCATCTGAAATATTTAAAGTATATTTAATTTGCGAAATGCAATTAAATGTCATTTCTCGTTCACGATTAACGTTCACCGAATCCCGTTGGATTCATTCATAAATGAATTTATTTGGTATAAATTCTTTTAATCTAAAGTCCAGAAAAATCACAACATATGTGAAATTTCTTTGTCAAAAATCTTCCTTTCAATTCTCACCAACACTATCAAAACCCACTCGATGTAATCTTGAACCAAAACCGTCTCCTATCAGAATAGATTATATCTATCATCTGATTCCTTAGCCTTTTCCCTTTCACTTCCGCATGGTATTAAACACTACCAATGCTTCCGCATCCCACTCATCTTCCACAAACTTCAAACGAAGAATCGCTAGGATACATTGAGATAACCCTTCCTCATCAACATAGATAACCCACTAGAACCTTATCACTAACCTCACAACCTTGAAGATTTTATCTTCTTAACCCCTAGGATATCTTCACGTGATCACATGCCTCATCATAATATTCTATGAATATTCACAATGATTGAGAAGAGCTACGTGACTTCAAAGGTGAAGTTTATCGTATGCTATCCACCACTTGTCATGACGTTACTAAGCTCATCGCTTCCGTCAACGTTCGTTTTCCTCTTTATCTTTTACATCTTGTCCGGATGGTCATAGATTAAGGGGGAGCGAAAACACACTCATATTGTCTTTCACCAAACACTCTCAAGAACACACAAATGTGGTTCTTATTCCCTAGGAAACTTCCCTTTAGCTGCCCAGAACTAGGCTGCACAGGAAAATTCGTGACTTCCAGGTCACGGTACCGTTAAATAGGCCACGGTACCGTTAAATCTAACGGTACCATGTGGTATTTAGTGGTACCGTGCCTATGTTTGACGAATTTTCACTGTTTCCTCCTGATCCCTGCATCCCTAACCTCAAACCTGCAAAATTTTGCAAACTCACACACACCCTAACATTTCCTCACTACACCATAGGACACCATCACCAAATTTAGTTTGAATCCCACAAACCTTGCCTATATAAGGCCTCGCTATTTCAAGCTTATCTTGCATCCCATCTTCAAACCTCACATTAACATCTTTCATCATCACACTCAATCCTTATAGCTACACTTCACTCTTGACAGTTGATGAAGCGAAAAGTGTACCGCTTTTAAGGGGTCATTTAAGCCCTAAATCGTATTTATTTGATCAAATATCGCCCTAAATCGTTCCTTTTGTCATTTTAGGTACTTTTGAGGAGAAATCTGGAAAAGGAGGCATTTTGGACGTTTTTGGAGCATAAAAGTGAAGAAAACGACAAAGTCTCAAAAATCGGCTAAAAGTTACCTATGACGGCGTCACAATTAACCCCAGACGGCGTCATGCCTTGGCAAGAAAAAGTGGACGTGAAATTTACTCATGATAAGCCAGTGAAAATAGCATGTGAATTATGACGGCGTCACGCTTTAACTTGATCAAGGGCGTCACGGCTTAAATCAAAGGGGGACGGCGTCACGTTCAAGGTTCGACGGCGTCAAGCCTTGATAAGCCAGAATGGATTTTGAAGAGCTAAAGAGGGACGGCGTCAAGAAGGTCATCCGGGAACCCTAAAAGCGGCGAGGTGACGGCGTCACACTCCATAACGTGACGCCGTCAGATCCAAAAATCTATATATAGTTTTCTAATTTTTTGTCATTAGTGGAACTTAGTGTGTGGAATTTTGGGAGAAAACCCTAAGACGATTTTAGCTTCTTTTTCAAGGCTTTTTGCCTTGAGATCTTCCATGTTACATTGAAGATAAGTTATCAATTAATCATTCAATATGTCTATGTGTTGTTTGATTTTATCTTGTTCTTGTCTTTTGTTTAACATGTTAGGCTAGATTTATCTTGTGTTTGCTTAGATCTAATGAAACCTAGCTATTGATTATTGGTTATTAGTGTGTTATTAGTTGTATTGGATGATTGTTTATCTATGTTAGGCTTAAGAAAACTGGCTAACTTCCTATTCGGTAACTTGCTTGAATGTCTTAAGAAACATGAACCAAATGCGTACTAAAGGTTTTTATGGTTGTATTTAATGCACAAGCGAATTCTAGTGATCCCATGTTAGGAGCTTCCTAGCCGGCTCGACATAGGAGTGAAGTAGGAGCTTGTAGAGTTGGGGAAGTACGTACGCCACCCCACAACTGGTATTAAGGAATACACCCGTCATCCACGCGACTAATACACACTAATCAACCGGTAAAAGATAGTTAGGGAGTAAGGAAATCTAAGTAAACACATTTCTCTACACATAAGTTTCCACCAAACTTTTCATTTTTGTTATTTTATTTTATTGCATTCTTAGTAATTTGGGTTAGTTGACTAGCAACTAATTCCGCCCACTCCTTCAAACCCGAGATTTTACTTGCTTTCATAAAAAATATAAAAACATAAAAAAGAATCTTCCTCAACCTTTAGACCTATTAGAGTAGTTTTTCATACCTAACGAACACTATTCCCTGTGGAGAACGATCAATCCCCCGTACTTACCACTACACTATACTACATCGGTCAGGTACACTGCCTGGTGGGGTTGTAAGCCTCTTGAGATCCCTCGAGAGGTAAAACCTGTTGTAAGGTTGCAAAACCATGCATCAAGTTTTTGGCGCCGTTGCCGGGGAATAGTTATTGTTTAGGTTGAATTTTTATTTCTATTAGGTCTACTCACTAGATTCCTTTCTAGTGAGATTTTTATTTTATTTTTCTAGGTTTTCTTTAGTCTATCTATTTTCTTCGTGTCTTTGTTCGTAACCATTACCATCCGACATCATGGAAGATGGTAATATCCTTAACCCCCACAACCCACCACCACAACAACCACCACCACCTCCTAGAGCCCGTACTTTAGGAGAGTATTCCCGTCCTAGCCACCATGGCTATCGAAACACCATTGAGCTCACTCAAGGAGCCAATATCACACCCTTGCGATCCGACACCATCCGGTTGGTGCAAAGCGGATGCGCATTCCATGGACTTCGTTCTGAAGATCCTAATCAACACCTCAAGGACTTTCTTAAAATCGTTGATTCTATAGACCTTGATGTTGCCACTCGAGAGACGACCCGATTGCGTCTCTTTCAATTCTCTCTGCGGGATCAAGCTAGTCAGTGGCTAGAACGTCAACCCGCAGGATCCATCACCTCTTGGGATGATCTCACCACTCGTTTCCTTGCTCAGTTTTTCCCACCGGGAAGAACTACCAAGCTAAGGAAGGATATCTTGATGTTTGAACAACGTCGAGGCGAAACCCTCTACGGGGCATGGATTCGATTCAAGGACTTACTCCAAAAAGTCCCTCATCATGGCATAAATCTCTGGCTTCAAATCCAAATCTTCTATGACCATGTTGATTACCACACCAAGCGTGCCATCGATCGAGCCGCCGGGGGCAGATTGCGCGACAAAAGCGCCGAGGAATCATGGGAGATCATTGATGAGCTTGCATCCGACGATGATGAATTGTGGCAAGTCTCCCACGACGTGCGCTCGGCAGTCATGACATATTCATCGCCCGATACAGCCAATCAAATCACTGAGAAAAGCGTTAGTGAACTTGAGAAAAGGGTTGCATATCTTATGGAAAAGCAAAAGAGACCCTTAAGTCCACAAAAAGCAACAATTAACTCAGTCTCAAGCGTTAAGCAAACACCATTGTCCGAATCACCCCTTCGGGAAAATGCTAAACCCTTCCATAAGCATGCTCAACCCAACTCACCACCTCAGGAACTTAGTCCAACATTCGAAGCTCGAATGAGAGAGTACATGTCAAAACACTCCGAAAGGTTGGCAAAATTTGAGGAAGCCGTCTACAAACAGAAGGAGGAAATGGAAGAGAAAATGGCGGAGATGATGAATCTTTTGAAAGAATACACAAATACAAAAGCCCCTGAAAAAGTGTTGGTGAGGAATGACGCTGAAGTTCCTAACACTAAATTTGTCAAGGCCACCTCCGTCGTCCAAGAGGGCGGAAATGATGGAAGAGGGAAATCCATAACTATGGAAGTTAACAAAATTGACCTCATCCCACTTAATAATGGAAACACCAATTCCTACAAATGCGATTCCGACAAGGGAGAGGAGGCGCCCTCTGAGGAGCGCCAATTGGTTGAACCGCCAATGTCACAACAAGTGGGGCATTACTTGAAGCACGAAATAAACAAGGAAACCATAAACGATTGGGTAGGAAACTATCGACGTACTCATCTACCCAACAAGGAGTCAAAGAAGATGGAACCGGATGATGAATCCGACACATTACCCGGAGGGCAATTGTATGAGTGCCTCATAAGACAAAAGTTAGTGGAAAAGCAGGAATTCTACGGGGTCTTTGAAATACCATGCAGCATTGGAAAACACAAGTATCTGGATGCGATAGCTGACCAAGGTTCCGACGTAAATTTGATGCCTTTATCCGTTTATGTTCAGTTAACCGATGAGTTGCCATCCATCACCCATACTAAACTCTCCTTTGCGAAACATTCTTATGAGTATCCGTTAGGAATTGCAGAAGATGTGTTGGTCAACGTTGCCGGATTCCTGTATCCGGTCGACTTCATGATCATTGAGAGGAATGATATGAATATGCCAATAATCCTTGGGGCACCCTTTCTCGCTACCACTAGAGCACAAATCAATTACGAAAATAGCACCATCCAAATGAAGAAGGGGAAGAAAACAATAAACTTCCCAACGATCCCACGACATATACGAGATGTTGCTCTGCAGAAGAAGATGGAGGCTAACACTAATATAGTCCGTGGTAATGTTCGAGAGAAAATTCTTGCATGGGAGGCAAGGATTAAGAGTTATATGGAAAATGAGATTAGAGAATGTAAGGATGGAAATAACAATTATATTGAGGCTGATGAGCAACCCAATAACCCCGTTGAATTTACAAAAGGAGACTCAGTGCTCCTAAGGCATTCAGAAACAGAAGCACCTACCAATGAACTAAGTCCCTGGTGGTACGGACCATTGACAATTAAAAGTTTACACCAAGATGGGATAGTAAGCTTGACCAGCAAAGGAGGAGGTGAAGTAACTGCGAATGTCGAGCGATTGAGACACCACCACCCTGATAACAAGGATCATATCTATCAGGGATACGTCATTATGAATGATGGAATCACGTAATGTATGTGACTTTGAGTCTAGCTACAAGACTCGTTAATAAAGAAAAGCGCTTCTTGGGAGGCAACCCAAGCTTTATTTGTTTTATTTGCTTTGTGTGTTTATTTATTTGTTTGTTTGATTTTATTTGTTTCCGTATGTGTGTTTAATTTTTATTAGTATTGATTCATGTTCAAAAGTAAATTGTGAAAATGCTTTATGTTGTTTTTAACTTCGTCTTAACTACATATAAAGGTATTTTGCAAAAGATAAGTGTAAGGGAAATCTAAATCGGTTTATTAGAACACAAATGAACATGAATCATAATAATAATAAATTAGCATACATATTAGTATTTGTTTGAGTCAAATGCTTGTATCGAGTCATAATGATGTTTTGCAGGATTTCCAGGAAGTAAGGTAAAGGTTTTTCCAGAAATTTTCCGGAAACTTAAAATGAGAATTTTTGTCAGGTCATTTCTGACGGCGTCAGATTTAATTTTCAGAAATTTTTGAAAGTTTTGTTTTCATAAAAAGTTTTTATTAAAATCTCCAACTTATAATCTCCAGGAATCTGCAAAATTATCATTCCACAAGCATTATATCCTTATATATAGATTTTTCCCGCCGATGTTATGCAGGTTTTCGTGTTTGTTTTCTCAGGTTTAACAGGTTATTTTGGACAAGGAGATGTTTATGGAATCAAGCTTATGGCGATGCATTAGTCATGGAGCTTCAACATTCTCTTTGGAGGAAGATTTAACCGTGTAATTTCATTATCCACCGAGCGAATCAGGGGAGTATTTGATTTCATTCTTTTACTTTTTGCTTTTACATCTTGTTATTTGAACATTGGGGACAATGTTCATCTTAAGTGTAAGGGAGAGGGGGGGGGGTAAAAGTACGATTTTAGAGAATGCCATTGCGCTTGATTTTTGTTTGTTTAATGGTAGATGTGTAATAAAACTGAGATAAATACTTGTTAGGGCAATTTTAGTGCCAAATTTAAAATTTTTTACAACATATAGGAGTGAAACTTTGATCTTAATAAGCGTCTCACGGATAGGAGTTATATGACTAGCACAAAAACCGTACCACTAAAAAATTTTCCACCCCCAAATATGTGAGGTTCGCCCCTAGAATTGGTAGGAAAAGCATTTATGCTATGATGTGTGTACCGGTAGCACTTAGATTCTAGAACTTGCGTTAGGACCATTCCAAGGCCACAAGTGAGACTACATTCGTGTAGTTAGATTTACTACATGATAAGAGGCATTAGGATTAACCCATTGTTTTACACCTGTTTTTTGTTATAATTACGTTGGCTACATTGGTCAAGTAATTCTCCCACACCCCTTTGCGTTGTACTCATTTTTAGTACACGATACCCCTAGTACACCCCTCAGAGCCTATCTTTTCGTTTCGACCTTTAAGCATTTTACTTAAAGGAAGAATTTGTTACACCCCACTTAAATGTACACCCAAATCGCCTTAGCCTACCTTGTATGCACTCATTTTTAGTGCATTATTGTGACAACATTTGTTTAAACCCAAGTTAATTATCTAATTGATTACATGGTTGCTAAGTCGAGTCATATCCTTGTACATATTGTTTTGGGACGATTGGGACTCATGGGTAAAGTACTAGTGTAATGGAGTAATGGGGAAGAACATCATTTATTACCCCCATATGTGCTAAATATTTTAAAAGTACTCCAAGTGTTTTGATTATCTTAATTCGAGTCATTAGAATAGTTATTTGTAAAGTTATGTAAAAGTTCAAGTGTAAGGGGAATACAACGCCCCTATGATGTATTATTTTGGATGGTAGGGCAAGAGTGTATGCAAAAAAAAAAAAAAAAAAAAAAAAATCGAAAAATCAAGAAAAATACAAAAAAATGAGAAAAAGAAAAATAGAAAAAACATACGGACTACCATCCCGTTTCATTTTATGTTTGTTTTATGTTTTTGTTATTTTGTTATTTCGTTTTTAGCTTAAGGTCGAGTCGAGTCTTGGCTTAGCAACATTGTATAGTACATGTAATTGATCAAGATCTTTAACTCGCCACCAGTAAAATATCCCTTATCCAACAAAACCGTGTTTTCCTTTTCCATACACCTAACGTTATAACCCATGTAAAAGCCCTCTTTGATAGTTTATCTTAGGTGCTTACGCCTAGTGGAGGAGGTTTTCGATCCTTTCCCAAGCCTATGGTAATCTATTTGCTATGACAGGTAGTGAGAGATATTATCCGTTTTCATTTATGAGATTTATTTTGATGACACTTGAGAGATGTGAGTATCTAAACACTACTTGTGAGGTGCTAGTATGTAATCTCCGTGCTTATTATGATTGAAGTGGAACGAATATTTGTTGTAATTACTTTTATGTTTGCATTAAATGACCCCTAACTTGTATTTTGATTAGAATAAAAGCGCATTTGCTTGAGGACAAGCAAATCTCAAGTGTAAGGGTATTTGATGAAGCGAAAAGTGTACCGCTTTTAAGGGGTCATTTAAGCCCTAAATCGTATTTATTTGATCAAATATCGCCCTAAATCGTTCCTTTTGTCATTTTAGGTACTTTTGAGGAGAAATCTGGAAAAGGAGGCATTTTGGACGTTTTTGGAGCATAAAAGTGAAGAAAACGACAAAGTCTCAAAAATCGGCTAAAAGTTACCTATGACGGCGTCACAATTAACCCCAGACGGCGTCATGCCTTGGCAAGAAAAAGTGGACGTGAAATTTACTCATGATAAGCCAGTGAAAATAGCATGTGAATTCTGACGGCGTCACGCTTTAACTTGATCAAGGGCGTCACGGCTTAAATCAAAGGGGGACGGCGTCACGTTCAAGGTTCGACGGCGTCAAGCCTTGATAAGCCAGAATGGATTTTGAAGAGCTAAAGAGGGACGGCGTCAAGAAGGTCATCCGGGAACCCTAAAAGCGGCGAGGTGACGGCGTCACACTCCATAACGTGACGCCGTCAGATCCAAAAATCTATATATAGTTTTCTAATTTTTAGTCATTAGTGGAACTTAGTGTGTGGAATTTTGGGAGAAAACCCTAAGACGATTTTAGCTTCTTTTTCAAGGCTTTTTGCCTTGAGATCTTCCATGTTACATTGAAGATAAGTTATCAATTAATCATTCAATATGTCTATGTGTTGTTTGATTTTATCTTGTTCTTGTCTTTTGTTTAACATGTTAGGCTAGATTTATCTTGTGTTTGCTTAGATCTAATGAAACCTAGCTATTGATTATTGGTTATTAGTGTGTTATTAGTTGTATTGGATGATTGTTTATCTATGTTAGGCTTAAGAAAACTGGCTAACTTCCTATTCGGTAACTTGCTTGAACGTCTTAAGAAACATGAACCAAATGCGTACTAAAGGTTTTTATGGTTGTATTTAATGCACAAGCGAATTCTAGTGATCCCATGTTAGGAGCTTCCTAGCCGGCTCGACATAGGAGTGAAGTAGGAGCTTGTAGAGTTGGGGAAGTACGTACGCCACCCCACAACTGGTATTAAGGAATACACCCGTCATCCACGCGACTAATACACACTAATCAACCGGTAAAAGATAGTTAGGGAGTAAGGAAATCTAAGTAAACACATTTCTCTACACATAAGTTTCCACCAAACTTTTCATTTTTGTTATTTTATTTTATTGCATTCGTAGTAATTTGGGTTAGTTGACTAGCAACTAATTCCGCCCACTCCTTCAAACCCGAGATTTTACTTGCTTTCATAAAAAATATAAAAACATAAAAAAGAATCTTCCTCAACCTTTAGACCTATTAGAGTAGTTTTTCATACCTAACGAACACTATTCCCTGTGGAGAACGATCAATCCCCCGTACTTACCACTACACTATACTACATCGGTCAGGTACACTGCCTGGTGGGGTTGTAAGCCTCTTGAGATCCCTCGAGAGGTAAAACCTGTTGTAAGGTTGCAAAACCACGCATCAACAGTGATAGTTAGTCTAAGAACCTTCAACCCATAGATCATCACACTCAAACCTTATAACCCTCATCTCATTACACTCAAACCTTGCAACTACTCCCCACTTTGGATAAGTGATAGTTAGTTCAACAACCTTCAACCCTCACAAACACATGAAACCATTCATGCACCAAATTATCTTTAACACACAACTAGGATCATCCAACCTAGAAACCTAGAACTTCATTACCTTAAACCCGTTAGAGATATCCACCAACAACCCTGTTAGGATCACTTACACCTTTTTTTTCCTTTTCAAATATATCATGCATCTCATTGTCAGTGTAAACGATATATTAACCTAAACCATCCTTTCCCACCTTTCCTCAAAAGGCAAAACCAACACCTCCAACCACATCATCATCATCCTCCACCTTTGGGATTCCCACACCCTTACCTCCACCAAGTCCACCACAACCTTTAGCTATCACACTAACCCTATCACCATCAAACTTCTTTAGACTTGGCACTAACACATCATCCTTATCACTATCACTATCACCACAACCACTAATGGGTCATCCCATTATTTATCTCCTACAACCACATAACCCAAGTTGTCCTTGTTGTCACCACAACCAACACTCTCCCACCTTATGGAATCATTTAGGTATAACCTCTATCGAGTCTACTTTATGGCATGGCTTGTCATAATAGTAATCATTTAGAGTTTGTCTTATTAATAAACTATCCTTAACATCAATCATCTTAGGTAGATGATTATGTTGCTCAAAAGGTTTGTTAGAACTTTCCTTCCCAATGACAACTTGGAAGAAGTCATTAAGTGCGTCAGTCAATGAACGAATCTCGTTCTTGATTAGTGTGATTGAGTGAAAAATTACACCTTAGGTTTTTGGTCGGGATGTGACACTTACGTGTTAACATAGTTTAACCCATGCATGTCTTGCTATGTGTATTCTATCCCTATAATGTTGCTCCTATACTGTTATATATTATGCTGCACGAAGCTAACCCTTGATGTAGGAAAAGCCTTTGTATGAATTTGATCCATGGATCCGCTAGATACTAAGGTAAATAAACAAGGGGATTAAGTTACCATAGGGGAGCATTGAGCTAGGGGGAGCTCGGGAGAATTTAAATACATAGCATGGAGTCCTTCTAATGGTGACGATAGAAGACTTCACTGGGATGATGCAAACTCGTCTTTTAGAGGAGAAAGGAATGTAGTTCAATAAGGGGCAGTAGGGAGCGCTCAAGGCAACTACCTTTTTTATTCGACAAAAGGGGGAGAAGGGAGTGTAAACAGGTAACTTTTACATTTTACTATGTGTTATGGTTTACATATTTGTCATCATCAAAAAGGGGGAGATTGTTAGTGCAAATATTACGATATTTAAACTAAACGGTTTCTTCGGTTTTAATAATGACAAACATGTAACTTGTAATACATAACGTAAAATGTGCAAGATACTTGTAAACACAAATCATCAATGCATACTTACATCAACACCACCCGACGTCTCAAGTATGCTTCAACGAAGTCGTAGATTTCCATCCCGACATAAATCACTCAAGGTATGGACAAACAAATCTACTACTTGACAAATGATCAAAGGATTTTATTTTTCTAAACTTCACATTTTTAATGTGACAAAACATTTTTTCAAAAATATATTTCACAAATTATTTTTGAATTAAAAAGAAATGTTTTATTTTGAAAAATAAGTTTAAAAATCCCAACAGTCAAATTTCCCCCCAAAACAGCTCCTAACATCCCCAAATAAACCTTCCCCACTAAAGACAAACGAAGGAGCGTCCACGGTACCTTTAAATAGGGACGGCTCCACTAAATTTAATGGAGCCGTCTGGCATTTAATGGAGCCGTGGGTCTGTAACGGCTAGATTTTCCCTTGCCTATAAATAGTGGACCATTTCACACTTCCAACTTGATTTTTCCAGTCCTTTTTCTCTGGTTTAATCCCTCCTCACTTAGAAGACTTTCTTTGATCATTTGGATAGTCTTAGTTTGTTTAAGAGTGATCCAATCATCCATTCAAGTGATCCTCTTCATTCCTCTTGATTAGCAAGAGAAGAACACAAAGTATCCAAGTAGATACAAAGTGTTGTCATCCCTCTTGATTAGCAAGAGAAGAACACAAAGTATCCAAGTAGATACAAAGTGTTTTCATCCCTCTTGATTAGCAAGAGAAGAACACAAAGTATCCAAGTAGATACAAAGTGTTATCATTCCTCTTCATTTGTAAGAGAAAAACTCAAGGTATCCAAGAAGATACAAGAGTTGGAGTTGTTAGGTCTTGTAACATTTGTTACACTCTTGATTGTATCATAGCATACATCAAGATTTTTTTTCTTTTGTGAGAGAGTAAGTCAAGATCATTGTGATCTTAAGAGATAGTGAAGATCTCTTGAAGCCATTGGGCTTGTGTGATTGATCATGTGGATCAAGGGTAGATCGGGTAGATCGAGTCAAGTGGGAGTAGATCATTGTGATCGTGTTGAGATCTTGGAGTTCTCTTGAAGCCATTGGGCTTGTGTGATTGATCATGTGGATCAAGGGTAGATCGGGTAGATCGTGGTAGATTGGTGCTAGCTAAGATTTGCACTCGACATCTAGCGGAAATAGGATAAGCGACGTGTACGGTGTAGATCGTGGTAGATTGGTGCTAGCTAAGATTAGCACTCGACATCTAGCTTAGTGTCGGAAAACAAGTAAAGCGACGTTTACGGTTTTCTCCGCCTGAAGGGAGTTTGTTGATTAGTGAAGTAACTCTCGAGTTGGGTACTCGGGGAGTGGAGTAAGGCAAAGAGGAGCTTCGTGACCGAACCACTATAAATCACCGTGTCCGGTTTGCGCCTTCTTACTTATCTCTTTACTTTCATTTCATTTGTTATCGCTTTATATTAATATTTGCATTGCGTATATGTCTGTGTGGCTAGTTGCTTATGTCATGATTGATTTTGTTTGTTCCATGGTTTGATTGTGCATATGTTGTAGTTTACTATATTTATCTCTAGATGCTATATAATCATAGTTGACACTTTTCATATTACGTCACACTTGTTGGGTGTTGGATACAAAAGTTTTAAGTTTTTAAATGGAAATGTATTCACCCCCACTACGGTTTCCACAAATTAGGAGACCCCGACAAGTTTCTCATCCCTTGCGATTTCCAGGGAATGATTGAGTGTCTCGCCTTGGCCGATCTTGGCGCTAGCATTAATCTCATGCCATTATCCATTTGGGAAAATCTTTCTCTCCCAGAACTTACCCCTACATGTATGACTCTTGAGCTAGCCGATCGGTCGATTGCTCATCCTATGGGTGTAGCCGAAGATGCTTTCGTGAAAGTGGGGAAGTTTCATTTTTTGGCCGATTTCGTCATCGTAAATTTTGATGCCGACCCCCGAGTACCTCTAATACTCGGAAGATTGTTCTTGAGAACGGGTCGTGCTTTGATCGATGTTTATGGTGAAGAGCGTATGTTACGTGTTGATGATCATGCTGTGACTTTTAAGCTTGATCAAACTTCGAAATACTCCTCCAACTACGATGATACATCGGTAAACCGAATTGATGTCATAGACTTTGCTTCGGAGGAGTATGCTCAAGAAATTATTGGATTTTCTAAATCCTCGAGTGGCAATCCCACTCCTTCTTCTCAACCTATTCTTTCCGACTCTTCCCCTTCTCTCACTCCGTTTGAGGGAAGTGAATTCATCTTGGAAGAGATCGAGGCTTTTCTTACCAATGATTCAATTTCACCGGAAATTGATGAAACTGACTTTGATCCGGAGGGAGACCTTCTCCTCCTTGAGAAGTTGCTTAAAGATGATCTGTCACCTTCTCTCCCCCCGAAGGAAATTAAAACGTCTAATAGTGATTATCTTCTTGAGGAGCTCGCTGATGAACTCGCTCACATTGATCCAATCCCACCAGGGGATGAAGATGATGTCTTTGATTTCGAATCAGATTTGAGAGAAATTGAATATCTTTTATATCATGATCCATCACTCGATTCCTACCCTTATACCGAGTTTAGTGATTCACAAAGTGATGACAATCTTTTCGACTTTGAATCTGATAAAAATGAGTGGAAACACCTTTTATATGGCAAATCTTCTGATGATAAAACCTTTGAAAATAAAAACCCAAAAATGAAAATCGTGACTGAGGACCCTACGATTGTTTCAAATGACTTATCTCCTCAGTCACCCGAGGGTGATTCTCTTTTCTCTGTTGAGTCTTCCACTGAGTATCCTGTTTGTTTTTTTTTTTTTTTTTTTGTGAAGACAAAGTGTTCAATCCAGGCATACTAGATGGTGGTGAAACTTATTCTATAATGAAATTGACTCCCGAGAAGAATTTAAAGTTACATACCTCATTCGAGGAACTTTTAATTCTGGAGAAAAGTAATTCCCCTCTGTTCTTTCTTAATGGTGAACTCCCATTCTGCATGGAGTTAAATCTGATTGAAACTTTACTATAATTTCCTTACGGAAATGAGGACAAAGTTTTTGACCCCGACATCTCCATTTATCATTCTTTTGATTTGGGTGTATCTCATCGGTGTGGAACTTTCATGTACTTCAATGTTTATCTAAACATTTTGAATGAAAGTCCGATGAAGATTTTCTCTTCCATTTGCTTCCCCATGGACCAATGAATTCGGGGACTAGTCAAGCTTAATGACTCGGTTAACAATAAACAAGCGCTTCGTGGGTGGCAACCCATGCTTATCCTTCTATTTCTTTCTATTTTCTAACACTAAGTGTGGGGGAATTCCCCTACTTGTTGCTTTGCTGTTGTGTGTTTGCCTTTGTTTTCAGGATTCCCATAGATCGTGATGATTGATGCGCCTGTTTTCAATCCAGCCGCCCAATATCCGATCTTTTTGTTTATGATTATCCAGGGATATCTCATTAATCCTTTTTGTGAAAAAAGACTTCGTTTCCATACTTAGATGATAACATTACCTTTTTATGTTCTATAGTGTCTGCATAATAGACGGTACTTTAAATATTTAGGGCAATATTCAATTCTAAGTGTGGGGGGGGGGGGGGGGTGGATTCTTGCGAATTTGACCCAAATTTTAAAGAATTTTCACATTTTGTACCTACTAGTCCCCTAGCACCCCCGTTTTGACCAAAATTTTAAATTTTTTTTTATCATCTTTTAGTTAAATATTGCAAAAAAAAAGTGCTTTTCACAATAAATAATAATTTGCTATACATTAATGCTTCGGTATTAGTGAACGTTTAGACTTGATTAGGCTAGAACAAGGGGAATCCCGACTCTGCCAAAGTGTTGATATGGCTGCTACCCTTAGCGTTTAGGCTAAGTTTTTACAAATTGTGCAAATGAAAATGCTAAGCTTGGAGTAGTTGGTTCTCTTTAGAGCTTATATAAGTAATCTATGGCTTTTCCTCCCAGGAGCTCCTAATCCGACTAAATAAGTGCTATTTTCAAACTTTTGAACGCAAAAAACCGTTTTGTTAAGCAAATAAATTTTTATACAATCTTGATTTAGAATACTAGTTCAAAGTTTTATTTAAATTTTGGAACAAGCATACTTTCTTAAAAACATAATAAGAATGCAAAATGAAAGTGAGACGTTGCTTGAAAGTTGCAAAAATTAAAGTTTTGAGTAAGAATAAATAAGTCCTAAGCTACGGTTCGAGATCGGTCCTTGGATCCTTATTTCCAAAAGGCGTTTAGGTCTTGGTTACCCTCTTACACCGGCCCTTGGATCTTTATTCAGGAAGGTGTGAGGTCTTGGTCTAACACCCTTGGAACCTCATTTCTGGAATGTCTAGAGTCTTGGAACTCTCCATTGTAACGGCCCTTGGATCCTTTATTCCGAAGGTATAAGGTCTTGGAATTTCCCCGTGAAGCTCCGTAGTTTATCGTACAATAAGAAGTTAAGTTGTAAAAAAAAAAAAAAAAAAAAAAAAAAAAAAAAAAAAGTGTGATGAAAAATGAAAAAAAAAATGTATGGAAAATGTTTGTTGCTTATGAATAAATGTGAGAAACTAGCTTTTTCTTAAATTTAAATTGAAAGTTGAACTAGTATTCATCAAAATTGTCTAAAAGTTGGACGGTAATTTAGAAAATCTTGACTTCAAAGATCCCGTGAGCTCTGATACTATTCTCGAGGGTGTAAAAACCTAGCCTCCTAAGTTTACTAAGGACAAGCTGAGAAGAAAGTCGCTACATGGAGTTATCTCACCTTTGAATCTCTAATCTCTAAATCATTATCGGTTGCTATCTATTTAAGCCTAATATTACCTTATAATATTAACTTAAATAAACAATAACCGTAATAAATGTCGATTTTTACGGTCAAAATTTTGAAAACAAGCACACACACCTAACTTATGAATAATTGTGGGAGCGAAAAGTTAAGTCTCGCCTTACATAGATTGCTAATATAAGTAGTGTTAGCATTTTACAAAAACATTTGCACAAGGGTTTTGAACTTAGTTGGGAAGTATTAAAAAGAGGATGACGATTACAATTCCCCGGAATCACCCAATTTGTGTGATTCCCGTTCCATGATGCCATTTTTGAAAATCAAGCATGATATTTACGTTTGTTCTCGTTTTAGTTACTTGCATTTTATAATAAGTCAAAGCGGGGTAGTATTTTTGGTAACCTTGACATTTTTTGATCCTTTCATTACTTCATATGATCGAATTGCTAGGGACAAGCAATTAATTAGTGTGGGAGGATGATGAGTGGCCTTTTACTCATCATTTTATGCCCGAAAAACCCACG
This sequence comes from Artemisia tridentata subsp. tridentata, assembly GCA_021014915.2. Classification (NCBI taxonomy): domain Eukaryota; kingdom Viridiplantae; phylum Streptophyta; class Magnoliopsida; order Asterales; family Asteraceae; genus Artemisia; species Artemisia tridentata. Next base: position 221,143,484 of record CP139508.1, read on the forward strand.
AAAATGACCAAAAATACCTAAATAGACCAAATATTGTTACAAATATCCTTGGAATGTGTTTTATGTTTTCAGGTACAAAAGGATTGAAAACGGGGCAAATACGGACAAAACCGAGCTTGGAATGGAAAATAGCACAAAAGCCGGGACCGGGAAGAAATCATCAAGTTTGGTCTAAGAAATTTCTCGAATCCCAAAATAGCCCTCGGATTATTTTCACTTCACAAAATTGGTCCCTAGATGAACTTTGTAAAATTGGCAGATATGGTCCTTGAAATTTCAAAGTTTACACTTTTAGTCCCTTTTTATTAAATCCTAATCTATCCTAACTTAACCAAAAACCTGATCCAATTTTAAACCCAACCCAAATCCCATCCAAGCCCACTCCATACCAAAGCCCAATCCTAAAATTAAACCCACAAGCCTTTTAAATAAATCATGGGTCAAACCCTTGGTCAAATCCTCAAGCACTGTTTATCCCTAACCTCACCATTATCCAGTCCCTCTTCCCAATCACTATCTTCCTTTCCAACTCACCACTACCATCCAAGAACATCACATGATCATGCTCCCCTCCTCCATGCCACCTTGGCAATCCTAAGGACAAATAAACCATCTACGGCTAAAAATCAAGGGATTGGGGTCCAAGGCATATCCAAGGGCTGGAAAGAAGCAGAAGAAGCACAGAAGAAAAGGAAACCCAAATTCTCATTTAGTATAAATAGGAGTAGAGAGAGTAGCAGTCAATGTTAAGTTCCAGTGTAGTTTTTAAGTTTTTTTTATTTAGTCTTAACTTAAGTTTTATTGTAATTTCTTTTAAGTTCTGTAATCTTTTTTTACTTTAATGAAAGTTTAATTTTATGAATTGAATTTGTCTTTTTTTTATATGTCCTGTAATTGCTAAAATATTTTATTTAAAAAGCTTTTAAAACCCTTTCACTATAGCTTAAGCTCACTAAGCTATTCAATAGCTTATGTGAGCATTTGTCTAATTTTAAAACACTTTACATTCAGCTAAAAAAAAAAAAATCATCACAAATTTACGTATGCATTGTTGTGGAAAGCATTTTAGAAGTTGCCCGAAATGGATTGGGCAAGATGGATTTTACCTAGCTTATCCTTGATAAGCTAGGAGCTTGTAGCTGCCATTAAGTTGGTGCCTTTGTTTAGCTAAGGCAAAAGTGAGTAAAACTTTGAATTTTAGCTTAAAATTGCATATTTTAGTTTAATGGTTTAAATATGTGTTCTATGCTTATTGATTGTTCATTTTAGCTTATTAGAATCTTATTTTAGCTTATCAGAGTAGTTATAGTCACTTGATAGCTTGTTTCACCATTTAAGTTCAACACTGTTTCAATAGTGTCATTATTGCATTATATAGATAATTTGGAGATTTGTGGATTGAATCTGTGTTTTTGTGCTTCAATAAGCTTATTTCAACTTAATATATGCTAAATTAGTGATATCATGGCTTAAAACATCAGTTTGCTTCATTAATCTCAAAACTGCTTTAAATAGGGGTGTTTGGCAATAGGTACAAATCTGTGTTTAAGTGTGTTTTGGGAGTAGCATTTAGTTTAGATAGTTCATATCAGGGTCATATAGGATAGTTAAAGTGTTAAATTCATAGTTATTTCATCAAAAAGTCAAAATCACTTTTCATTTCTAATTTTTGCATATCACAGTTAAGATTAGGTTGCATCCTCGTCAAAATAGTTGCATAAGTAGTCAATTTAACTTAAATCAGTCTTAATATAGCTTAAAGTATCCTTTTAAATCATTTAGGAGTAATCAAAAGTCATTTTAGTCAAAACTTACAAAACTGAAAAAAAAGTCAAAAGAAAAAAAATTGTCCAAACAGACTTTGTTGTTGATTTTTCAAATCCTTGTTTTTAGATCAAATGCTCTGAAAATTGGTGTGTAACTAGTTTGCTTGATCATCTTTCAGCCTGTATTTTTAGCTTATTTTTGTGAATTTTCTTTCACCACTTTTCATGGCCTCAAATCTGCCCATTTGAAACTGATCTGCCCTGCACCAAGGCTGCATCAGCAGCCCTTTTGCTTTTTAGCTTTGATCAGTGCTTTTTCCCCTCTCTTGTGGCTTATTTTAGTTGTCCCTTTTAGCTTATTATTAGTTATATAGCCTATTCCAGTTTCACCTTAGCTTATAAATAGCTGTTCAGCCCTTTTGGTTCAAGCCTTAGCTTATTTCTTATTTTTGCCCACTGATCAGACTTGTACAGCTGATTTCTGGGCTTATTAGTTAGTTTCTAAAAATAGTCCTTTTGTGAAAAGTTATTGTTTTTAGCTTATTTATTAAGTTGCATAACAAATATATAAAAAAGGGGTTTTAAAAAAGTGCAAAAACTGGGGTTCGAACCCTAGTCTCCCAGCTCACACAAAACACCTCATCCGTTTGCCCTTGGGAAATTTTCATTACTTGTTTGCATTATTAATCTCTTAACACCTTTGTCATATTAAGCCTATTGAAACTGTTGAGCTTATTAACAGCTTATTTCTATAAGCTGAGATCTTTTTCCTATTTTTCCTAGAACTAGTACACTTCAAAGTAATTTCCAGAAAAGTTTCAGACTTTTCTAAATAAGTTTAGTATTTTTAATTCATTTTTCTTTCAAATTGAGTTTTTAATTCATAATTAATTATTTAAAAATCAAAAAAATATAATTTTTTTTTTTTTTTTTTTTTTAAATTTAGGACTTAGGAAAATTAAATTTGCATCCGTAGGGTTAATTTTTAAGGATTTTTATGTTTAGGCTTGTTTCCCGTTTACGTTTTTGTTCGCGTTTTCTTTAATTTAATTTTTGTTTTCCTAGACTTAGAAATCCAAAACAAAATCGTATTTCAAGCATTTTAATACCAAACCCTAAACGACATCCTCGATTCACGTCTCGTTGGGACACGACCCTGGCTTCACTTATCCGGTTTGTTATATCGATTTGCGTTGAGTGTTGCTTGATAACCTTTTTCCTAAAGGGTTGACTTGTGATTATTTAACACAAAATCAACCGGCCGTCATGCCCCTAGAATTGGTCAAAGTTAAGTGTCTTGGTTGCAAAACCGATATGATTTGTTGGTCCGTTCCTAGGAGTACTAGAACGGAATCTCGGAATATAGCTAAACACTCGTATGCCTCGTACATCAAACCACTCAGCAGCGTCTGCAACATAATAATCTGGAGTGGTTCAATACGTGTAAACAGCCTACACATACATTAGTAAGAAAAAAACAAGCATGCAAGTAAAGGTAGATTAAATTTAAAAGCTATTGATAGCATAATATACACATACAACTACAATACTGTTGAAACAAGTCTAGCAAGCGCTATAGTAAGCAATAATCGAGCAATCCCTGGGGATGTACGCCACAAGTAATCACGAGTGTCACAACAAGCAGAAAAGCAAGCTTTTAAAAGAGGAAAATTGAACAAAGTAAGAAATAAGTAAAACACAAACAAACTAAAATTAATAGTACTAAAAGGAAGAAATATACCAATAATCCATTGTGAGGTTTAATCTGATCCGCAATCCAGAAAGCAACCCAAGCAAAAATTGCCAACCCAAAGATTTTTGAGTTTCCGTATTGACCTGGGAAAAAAAGTTAGTTGCAATACTTAAATTTGGATCAGAATGTATGATGTACAAGGAAAAATATGAACAATGCACTAAAAACGAGATGATACAAGTTGCAGCAACGGCTAAATAAGTATTTGTGCAAAGGAATTTAAGATGTAAGCAATAAAAGTATTGTAAGTATGTTCTTTACTATTGATAAAGGGTGATAATGAAGGCTCATGGCCCGGAACAGCAAAAGAACTTTCTAATTAATCTTCTCATCCTCCCGAAAAGGGCGAGCATCATCAAAAGGTTGGCCCACTTGAGCAGCATGATCAACTAAATTAGCCGGTCCAATATTAGCTCGAACTGGAACTTGAGCTTCCAATATTTCCTCTAACATGGACTTGGCCCACTTGAGCTTTGGTACGTGCACGAGTATATATATATATATATATATATATATATATATATATATATATATATATATACATATATATATACATATATATATACATATATATATATATATATATATATATATATATATATTTGTGTATGAAAAACCCGACCAATTGGTAAATTCAATCTCCAGCCAAGATTGATCAACCTAAAGATCAAAGTTTTTCGCACAAAATATAAACCGGAAGAATTTGTTCTTCCAGGTTCGTGATGTTCCGAACGAAGCGTGAATGGAACGATGAATTTAGTTTGTGATCGGGTGATTTGATAAAGAGAGGAATTTTGGTATTTATATCTAAAATTATAAAACATAAACTAAAATGCAATGAAAAAGCATACAAAAAGATAAAGCAAAGCACAAATTATCTAAAACGCGATTAAAAACTAAAAACGAGCCTTAACGAGTCGTAAAACGAGCTAAGAAAACCAAATTCTTAAAATACTACTCTAGACATGCAAATTTAATTCCTAAAAGTCCTAATTGATAAAAAAAAGAATTTTAGAAAAAAGATTTGTATTTTTTATCTTTATTTTAATTTTTATGAATTAAAAACTATTTTGAAAAGAAAAAATATATAAAAAATACTAAATTATAGAGAAAAACTACAAAAATTTCCAAAAAAGTACTTTGAGTAATGGAGAATCTAGGAAAATTTAGAAAAAGAAAATAGCTTATAGGAATAAACAGATAATAAGCAAAAGGGTAAAATAAGCTTAAAAAGAAATGTTAAAAGAATAACTAGTGCACCCTTGGTCAGAAAAGACCCAAGGGCGCAGATGGTGTGGTGTTGAGTGTGTTAAAGGTTGAGGTAGATGAGGTCCATGGTTCGAGCCCCGGCTCACCTTGTACTTACCACTTCCCTTTTTATTTATTTTTTTCAAACTTTTCTTTTTAAAACTTGTTTATAAGCAAATAATAAGAACTTTTTGTAAAAGAAATAATTTTAGAACTAAGTAATTAAGCCACAAAAAGCTCTAGAAAAATAGACTGCTTATAAGGTAAAAAGAAGCTAAGGCTAGGCTGCTAATTATCACACAAGCTTCTAAAAGCTTGTGTGTGGACTATAATAAGCTATAAAACGCTAAAGGCAATCCTAAAAAGCAAAATTAAATAGAAAAAGTAGATCAGTCAAGCTAATAAGCATCATATCCAAAATAAGCTATAAAGGATAAATTGCAGGCCAACCAGCCTTCTGAGGCACTTATGGGCTTAAATTTAAGCACTAAGATCAAAAAGCTAAACAATAAAAGCTACAAACTTATAATCTACATTAACTAAAGAACTCGTAAAATTAAAATCAGATCAAAATGAGCTTATCTAGAGATTATAAATGAGCTACAAGGAAGGCAGTCCAGTCATATGCATATTGATGCATCATTGTGCTAATGACTGAGGAACCATTCTCAAAGCTATCAAAAAGCTATTATTAAGCTAGGAATTAAGTTGGAAATGATAAAACATTCATAAGCTACAACTAAACCACTTGTATAATGATTTTCAGGCACTACAATTACCAAATAAGCACTAAATTGATTAAGAAAAGCTGTAGCAGAGTGTTAATGCTTATGGTTCTGTGCAGACCTTTAAAACAAGTATATGACTTCAAATCCTTTTGAAATTTGACCAATACTCTAAAACAATCTTAACTCACTGATTATGACTTAAATATTACAAAAACAAGGCTTATTCATTGATTTCTTATAATAAACCATTTTTGGAATTTTAAAACCTTGGAATTAAGAAAATCACTACAAATTCTTAAAATCTACTAATAAAAGCTAAGAACAACTTAAATTAAGCTTAAATGGATAAATTAGAGCCAAAAAAGTTATCTTAAATTCAGATTAAAATCTACTAATAAAAGCTAAGAACAACTTAGTTTCTATTCCTAAGAAGGTTACTAAACCATTTTTAAAAACTTGCAACAAATGCAAGAAAAATGGTCTATGCCTATATGCAATGCAAAATCAATTACGCAACTTAGTGCAAGAAGTCTAGTCTAAGTCCTATTGACGCATAAGCCGAAAAACTAATATTTGACACATAGCAACCAGGCATGAAAGGCACTTATGCTTATAGATAAAATTAGCTCAACTAAAGATAACAGTAAGCATACAAAAGTATTAACTAACCATACTACACAAAGAAAAGCAAATAGTCATTTAGCAAAACACAAAAAGATACCTATCATCATTTTGTGTATTAAGTATAACAATGTACCCTTAGCTTGATTTTATTTGAAAATGAATTATTTTCCACCCCATTTAAAAATTTGATCAAGTTCAATACCTTGAAATCATGAATACATCAACGTGTGATGTTCACTTTGTGATTTGACAAAAAATTTGTGCAATCGGCATGACCGGAAAAGACTCTCTGTTACGAATTGAAGACTCTCATAAATTTTACTTTACAATCACTTTCTAAAAGAATTTTTAAGTGAAAGTAGACTCAATTAAGTTTAAAAGGATTGGTGGCACGACTCCTACGGACTTACGGTTGATTTTATACGAATTTTTGAAAATTACAGAATTCTAAAAAACAGACGAATGTACTGTTAAATTTAGAGGTACCGTCCATATTTAATGGAACCGTCCATTATATTTAACGGTGCCGTACCTGTTATTTCAGTTTTGAACAGAACCAACTTTTATTAATTTAATAAAACCTTCAAGCTAGTATGACAACGTATACTTAACAATAAAACTTGTAAGTATTAAGCAACTAAATACTTTTCATATTTTTATCACCTTCATGGGTAATTTGATACATGGATCGTACTCAATTTTGAAAACCATTTGTTTTAAAAATTTGAGCGACATGGTCCTGGTACCAATTGTGGAAACCGTAGAGGGGGGAGGGGGTGAATACGTTTCCATTTAAAACTTAAAACTTTTTGTATCAAATACCCGATCAAGTGTGACGTAATATGAAAAGTGTCAACTATGGTCATTTAACATCTAGAGATGAATGTATTAAACTACAACACAAGCACAATCAAACCATGACACATACTTAATCAACATAACATAAGCAACTAGCCACACAAACATAAATATCATGCAAATATAAGTATAAAGCGATAAAGAATGAAATGAAAGTAAAGAGATAAATAAGAAGGCGCAAACCGGACACGGTGATTTATAGTGATTCGGTCACGAAGCTCCTCTTCACCCTACTCCACTCCCCGAGTACCCAACTCGAGAGTTACTTCACTAATCAACAAGCTCCCTTCAGGCGAGAAAACCATACACGTCGCTTATCCTATTTCCGACACTAAGCTAGATGTCGAGTGCTAATCTTAGCTAGCACCAATCTACCACGATCTACACCGTATACGTCGCTTATCCTATTTCCGACACTAAGCTAGATGTCGAGTGCTAATCTTAGCTAGCACCAATCTACCACGATCTACCCGATCTACCCTTGATCCACTTGATCAATACACACAAGCCCAATGGCTTCAATAGATCTCCAAGATCTTGACAAGATCACAATGATCTACTCCCACTTGACTCGATCTACCCTATCTACCCTTGATCTTCTTGATCAATCACACAAGCCCAATGGCTTCAAGAGATAATCAATATCTCTATAAGATCACAATGATCTTCACTCACTCTCTCACAAAAGAAAAATGATCTTGATGTATACTAGGATACAACAAGTGTGTAACAAATGTTACAACTTCCCTAACTACAACTACAACTCTTGTATCTTCTTGGATACCTTGAGTTCTTCTCTTGCTGTTGAAGAGGAATGACAACACTTTGTATCTACTTGGATACTTTGTGTTCTTCTCTTGCACTTGAAGAGGAATGAAGAGTCTCTTGGTGGGATAAAAGGATCACTCTTAAACAAACTAAGACTCTGTAAATGATCAAAGAAAGTCATCTAAGTGAGGTTAGACCAGAGAAAGTGACTGGAAAAATCAAGTTGGAAGTGTAAAATGGTCCACTATTTATAGGCAAGGGGAAAACTAGCCGTTACAGAGGCACAACTCCACTAAATTTAGTGGAGCCGTCGGTACTTTAGTGGTACCGTGGACGCTCCTTCGTTTGTCTTTAGTGGGGAAGGTCTATTTGGGAACGTTTGGAGTTGTTTTGGGGGGAAATTTGACTATTAGGATTTTTAAACTTATCTTTCAAAATAAAACATTTCTTTTTAATTCAAAAATAATTTGTAAAATATATTTTTGAAAAAATGTTTTGTCACATTAAAAATGTGAAGTTTAGATAAATATAATCCTTTGATCATTTGTCAAGTAGTAGATTTGTTTGTCCATACCTTGAGTGATTTAGGTTGGGATGGAAATCTACGACTTCGTTGAAGCATACTTGAGACGTCGGGAGGTGTTGATGTAAGTTTGGATTGATGATTTGTGTTTACAAGTAACTTGCACATTTTACGTTATGTATTACAAGTTACATGTTTGTCGTTATTAAAACCAAAGAAACCGTTTGGTTTAAATATCGTAATATTTGCACTAACACAACGTTCATTCAATGAGTTTTTAGCCAATTCAAATAATTTCTCTTTATTACTCAGCAAACTCTTAATTATCGAAGCAAATTTAGGCATGAGAATAAGAGCATCCGCGAAACTAATGTCAAAGTGAAAATATTAAAAGATTTGAAATAACATTTCCATTTGATTGTTGGCATGTTCACGGAGCTTCTGATCGTTAAGTCTTGATGGGTATGGAATTGACGGTTTAGGATTATACTTTTGAGGATTAGTGGGAGCAACTTTTGGCTCTGGCACTGGGATAACCGGAGGTTGGATGTCTTTGGTACTTCCCTTATTAGAGGGAAGCACCGTGTCCTTGGTCACTTCGGTCCACTACTTTAGGAGAAGAAGAAGTAGTATTTGGAACCGTGGGTCCTTCATAAGCTACACCACTTCGGGTGGTGATAACATTCGTGCCACCTTTCGGATTTGCAACGGTTGAAGCTTGATGGAATTTCTTGATGAGACTATCAAACATGCTCTCGATTTTGATTTGTGATTGATAAATTTTGCAATTTGTTGTCCTAAGTTCATTCTTAAGCTCATTACCCTGTTTAGAAAAATCATTTTTCAAAGTTTTTATTTGATTTTGCATTGCCCTTATGTTAGCCTCATTTTTCCTAATGTAATTTGTAAGATCATTGGAGGGAACAATCGGGGATGGGTATTAGGAGCATGATACCCTTGATTGAAATTGACCCCTTGGGTCGGGCATTGATTGATCGGGGCTTAAAATTGGTTTTGAACATTTTGCTCTCTTCCTTGGTTTTGATTGAACCTATTTTGATTAAATTGAGAAAAACCGGTGGTCCAGCTTGATTGCTAGCACGATAGCTCAGGTCAATTTGAGGACAGTATTGAATACCTCCTTGGTTGTAAGACCTGGCTATTTCATCAATTTCAAAAGGACGGCCATCGGTGGTAGTACAATCGTAATAAGCATGAGGACCACCACAAGTGACACAAGTTTCTTCCACCGCTTTGACTTAAGTAGGTGGAGAAGTTTGTGGGGTAGAAAAAATTAAAGCTTGGATAGCATCCACGAGCTTGCCGATTTTAGCTTCCGTGCTAGAAATATTGGTACTCACTTTTGAAACAACCGGTTTGTTTCGTGAGGTAGGCACCTTTGACTTGTTCTCGATGATAGTCAATATGTCTCTTGGAGTTCGATTCAAGATGTTGCCACCGGCGGCTGCATGTAGCGAATCTTGATCGTTTTGCGTTAAAGAATTGTAGAACGTGTCAAGTTGTAATAGACCGAGGGGGTTCTTTTTCCAGCCATATCCGAGCTGCCCCCTCTAGAGAGAATGGGAATAATATCAACTTGATTGCGTTATGAGGAACATCCTTAAATCTCATAACTGAAGTTAACGTATTAAACCATCTGATGTGAGCATGAGGATCGTCCCTCTCGAAACCATGAAATTGGTTCGACGTTACAAGTTGAATTAAACCGGGTCTTAACTCAAAATTCTCGGATAAGATTTGTGGTAAAACAATTGCATCTCCATAACCCTCGGTGGGTGCTTGGAGTAACTCTGACATCGTTCGAGTATCCACCATTTCGGAAATGGGAATATCAACTAGAGTACGTAACTCGGGTACGTTTACTCGTTTGTTGTGTCGACGATAACGACGAATCAGTATTGTTAAAGATTGATCATTTAAGTTTGATTTAGAATGGGTAAGCATACACTAAAAACAAAAAAATTTAAAAGAAAAATAAATTTTTGAAAAAGAAAATATTTTTGGTTTTTATATTGCAATCGATTCATCAATCGGTTCTCGGTAGCTTTCACAATTACTCGCAAAGAGGCGGAGAGACAAAGGTCCGCAATAAGCTAATAAAAAACCCGTCTCTTTCAGATCGACAATTTAATGTCAATCCTCCTTAAATCTCTCTTATAGGTTGTAATTTAGAGGTGAGCCGACTTAACAACTGATTTCACAATTAATTTTCTTGTTTTTTTAATTTTTTTTTGGTATTATGAATACTTTAGGAAAAGTATTCGTGAATTTTTAATTTTTTTTTGGTTTTTATAAATATAAGAAAATAGAATATTTAAAAAATCACTAATCTTCAACCGTAATTCGATATTCACTTCACAACTTCCCTGACAGCGGTGCCAAAAACTTCGTACGTGCACAAGTGTATATATATATATATAGATATATATATATATATATATATATATATATATATATATATATATATATATATATATATATATATATATACACTAGCTTTCATGGCCCGCCCAATTCGGCGGGCATGACTTATAATTATCGTTGCCATATTTTACTATATCAAAATAAGGGTGGTAAAAAATGGTTAAAAAGTGTACATGTTTAAAGAAAGGGTTGTACGTAAAAACTTTTAGATTTCTGTAAATAAATTATAAGATATTAGTGATCGAAGGCAAAATGAGCGCCAACGCAATCACCTCTTTCTAGCCTTAGTCGCCACCGGAGGCTCCGAACAGGCACGGGCCAAACAGGCTCATGTTATACGAATCGCTTTAAAAAAGACCCTAAAAGACGAAATAAATTTCTTAGTTAAGGAGTAAAATACATGATTCATTGGAAAATTTACCCTGCTAGTGTACAATAGCATATGTATGCAAATTTTGGATCACTTAAATGTTGTGAGACCGGAAAAATAGAATAAGTAGGATAACGACATACTTCCTTTTCCCAGTCAGTGTATAACATCAAAATCGTTAGGAAGAATGCTTGAGTGAATAACGCTGCAATGATCCCTAGCCATAATCCCTGCATAATAGAGGAAATTAACTTGAAGAGTAATTTTCACTTGAGCTTAAAATTAGATCAAAGAGGTAAAAGTAGCTACCTTTCTACCAATATTAAATACAAAAGCAAATAAGATTGCCAAAAGAATCCCATTGACGTAATAATATCCCAAGTTTACTACTATTGCACCAATTTTTTGTCGCCCACCACCTCTAGCAGCCCCTGCAAATTAAAGTCAAAATGGGTATATTATGAAAAACAAATAGGTCAAGGCATACTTATAATCCAAAAATGTGATAATGGATTAAAATAACTCTTATATATATATATATAATCCAATATGATATACAAATATTCATTACGCATGATACACATTAAAACATTGCCCAAAAAAGGATTTGTTCAGACCTATGTGATTGTAGAGATAGGACATGGTATTTCTTAATTAAAATAACATATGTAGTCTATAAATGTGTTTCCTCATCATAATTGCAATAGACACTTGAATAATTTAATCAAGTTTCCTCGTCAAAAAAAAAACTTCTTCAATATTCAATGAAGGAATAAGCAATAATATCGAATAAAGTTTTACCTTGATAATGGCCAAGTTCTCGTATACATGAGTAGACCACGGGTTTGGGATAAAAAGACGCCGTGGGATTCTCTTCGCGACACTTCGAGCTGGTGCATAGGACACGGCTTATAGTTTATTAGTTGCACTTTTTGATCTGAACTGGTTTTCTGCTCATACATATACTTTATTAGATGCACAGGAGTTGATACTGACCTTGGTTCACCTTCCGTGCTGATATTCTGCATACTAAAGAAGTTATTTTAGAACTTTCTCGTTAAAAGACCAACAACCTCGTTCGTTGGTGATACTTTGCCTTTTACTCCTCTTCTGTTACATGTTGTTAGCATTTAGTTAAAAGTTGCTAAAAAAATGTAAGGTGGCACGTACAATCTAAGAGCTACAACAGTAAAGAAGTCACATCAGTAGAGAGGACGTGATGTACATTAGATTAACATAATCATCAATGTTTAGACTAAATAGTAGAATATATATGTAAATCATGAAAACAATGACTTAAGCACGTGAAAACTTGAGGATAAGTAAATGAACATTGTTGGTAAAAAAAAACATACTTGTTGTCTAAGAGCTGTTAGATGTGGTTGCTTTCTCATTCTTGAGCGCCTAGCAGATTTTCTAATTGAAACCATGTTGAAACATAGCCAGCCATATAAGTAGTAGAAGTGACCAAGTTTTCTTTCCTAGCATCATGAAACAAAAAATATTACCTCCTAATTATACATCTGTTCGTCGTTGCTCTCAGTAGTATTGGTAATAGGCTCATGAGTTGTGTGATCAGCTGCAGCTTCAAATGTTTGATATATAGCAGTCATTTAGGCCTGTGCCGAACATGTTACTGTAATATAACTGACACAATATGGTTGACTATTAACTACTAATCCCACTTAGAAACCATGTTGATAACAGAGCAACGCATACATATAGGAACTAACAAATTCACTTTCCTTGAGTTGTAGAATGCATTTGGCTAATATTGCCACGTATATTGATGGAGTCCTTTTTTGTTGTTTGACTATTAACTGCAATAAATAGCAAAAAGAAAACAAATGAATCCAAATATTGACAAGGCGAGAAAAAACTCAGTTACTATTTGCATTTAAGATTAATATATTCACACTATGTATCAAGAAACATGCATCTTCACCATTTTACTTGTTGCATTTTACTTGTTTCAAGAACAACTGGTGTAGTAAGTTCAAAAGCAGTTGTGACTTTTTCTCCACGCATAACCATCTTTACGCTTTCAAGCAAATCTACTTTCCTGGTGACATCAGCCGCCCTCAAATAAAACTGAGTTCTGTAGTTTTAGACGAAGGTTGTAGGATGACCACCTTCATCTTTTGTGAGAAAATAAATTTCAGCCTCAAACTTCGTGTATGTTTTTACACTACCGGGCTTTGCAATGACCTGTAAAAAATGGAGGTAATAAGCAAAAGGTCATTTCAAGTTCCAAAACTTATATCTTTGCTACCTTGGTTACATAATGGAAAAAGAATGTAACCTGTTATCAAAACCTTGGAAGATAGCTACGTTTATATTAAAATCAACGGACAAAATTGCAGGTTCTTTCTATTGTATGTGCTCTTTTCCTTCCGACTGAGGTCCCTTTTTTCTATCAATATACAAATTTGAAGTACTCAGGCAAACTCAAAGAAACGACATTTTTAAAAGAAAAAAAGAATGTAAGACAGAAATAAATTAAAAGTAGCCGTTTACATAGTCCATCAACCTTGTAAGAAAAAATATTAGTACTCATGAAATGAGGCTTTTTGAATTACCTGATGCGTCGCCGAATAATGTTGTTTCGTATCAAAGCTGAAGGACAGTCTCCAGAAGCACTGCTTTTATCTGCTCCGGTAACATCTCCTGCCCTTCTCTACATTGCTGCCAAACATCATTACCACCCATTATTAAGTACTCTAATATCACATGCTATAACAAATTTAAATCTATTAATAGAAATTTCAATATATACTGTTAATTATGGATTTGGACCATAGTCGTTTAGAAAACGATACAAGTCAGGTGTCACCCCAAATTGTGATACTTCTATATAGTGGACAGTCCCGACCACCACAACATGGCCCACAGTAAAAGATTACTCATTTTACCCATAACTTTTGCTCTGTCTGAGAATGAATATAATAATACCTGGGCTCGAAATACATCCAAAGCAAACCCATTGAAACAACTTATGACAACTTGCTGAATGTCCTGGCCAAGGTTCTCAAGGGCCCTCAACGTTGAAAGCAACAGACCTGGTCTGCGCCCACATACCATGTGGATGTTCACACCTCTCTCTTCTCTTGCATGCACCTCCACCTGTAATTTCTCAAAACTTTTTAAAATCAAAAGTGGTAAATTCGAACCATTTATATATGAACGGGTCAATCTGGAATGTGTTTGAATATCAAACGGGTTAAATAAACAAAATTAGGTAAGGAGCTAATCAAACAGGTTGAAAGTGGCCCAAGTCTATGTTTAATGCATACAATGACCACTAAAATTTTCAAATAATTAAGATAATGATAGTAATAACATTGTTTTGCAATCACTACTGTAACTATACCATTGACTATTTATTAAAACTTAAAATTTGGACTAAGAAGTGTTTGTAGTCCAATCCTACCCGACCCATACAAAATGTACTTGTTTTGAAATGTTTTTCAACTGGCCCATCATACAACCTCTAATCAAAGTGACCTTTGCAAGAAACATACGATAAGAACAGATAACACCTTTATGGTACCAATAACTAAACGATTATCACCTTTGAAGGATGGTTTTTTGGGCTAGGAAGAGTACTCGGACACAACTCTTCCTTCACATGTTGCGGAAGCATTGGTGGTGTAGGCGTTAATGTATGGATACTCGACGAAGCTTGCATCAAAGAACATTGTGGTGTTGCCTCAAGTTCATTATGCAAATCATTAATCCTTTGCAACAACTCCTTCAAGTAATCAATAGCATCACCAAGTATCGATGCCTTATCCATCTAAACAACAACAATTTAAACATTTCAACAGCATAAAAAACATTTCAAACTTTAAAAACGCAATAATCAGATAATCAATTATATTACTACCTTACTGATTTTAAGGACAACAGATCTAAGCATATACAACCTATCATTCAACTTCTTCCTCCTTCGCCTTTCCGCCATTAAATTACATTTCTCACATCTACATTAAACTCAGATTTACTTGCTTTTTACTTGATCAGATGTATCATAAAGTTCTGGTGTTTTTCATTCTTGTTCGTGTGTGTGTGTTCAACATATATTTTGTCAAACAGAGATGTTTTAATGATTATGTGGTGCTTAACAGCTTATATCAGTAGCGAGTTCATTCCTAGCCATTCCTCGAAAAGAGATATCCTATAACCTTATCTACTAAGGGTAAACTAAATGTAACTTTTGCCGAGTAATCAGTTTTGTTTGCCGTTTCACTAATTGTCTAATTCTGATCATTTACAGTCCAACAGAAACTGATTACTCAAAAAAATAAGTTCAATAAAATACAATAGAATAACCTGCACCTCCGTTATTTTAGGTCAACTAAAGACCGTAACTGTTTAATTTCAATGCCATCTTTCCTGCCATTCCTGTACAACTGATGAACTCAAATAAGTACATTTTATTATCATCATTTATCCTATTTATTTGACTTGTTTTATTATATTATGTATGATAATTGATACTTAATCGTTTACTTTTGTAATTCTCAGTTAAAAACAAGCATTTGGTGAAACTTAGCGATTATGGACTAAAAACGGAGAAAAATGATCAAGATTGGAAAAGGTTGCTGAAATGAAGAGATTGAAGACCATTGCCTGACATTGAAGAATGCACGCATGCAATTCTGTCATGCGTTGCATATGAAACTTTGGTCAACGAAGAAGAACCAACTTGTTCTACTCCAGATGCGCCGCATTATACTTCTTACATACGGCGCATCACTATCAAGATTTTACCAGTTTCGATCCAAGATACAAGAAGACATGCGCCGCATACAATTATGAAGATACGCCGCATCTCAAGGCGGTGTACGAATATTCTGGAATATAATAACCTTGGACCCCACGTGAAGTTAAGTCAATGCGCCGCATCTACTTATTTAATGCGCCGCATCTTACCCTCAGACAGAAACTATAAATACCCCAAGACCAGACGAATTTGAGAGTTCGACGTATATACGTGCCATATCCCTAGACGAACAGAGACGAATTCAGACGAATAGGCAGCACAAGACACACCCGAACGAAGATACAAGGGCTGTAAGAAGGTCCTGCATGTGTTTAATTCACTAAGTAGTTTTGTTTCATTGTATTAGTACACTTTAATTCATCAGGATTGGTGGCTTGTGTAATGTGACAACGAAAAGGTTGCACTCCCTTTAATATTGCTTTCTCATTAATTAAAGTTTATATGTTGATGTCTTTGGTTACTACTTATTAGTGCATTGATAACCTCTGTGTTTATTAGTGGCCTGCGCATTTGACTACGGAAGAGAATGTGGCTCCCACGTTTATAGCTAACTTGATCAGTTAAATATAACTTTTAGACATAAGTAATCATTAAGGGATTTCTCGCCGATAAGATTAGAGCCAACGAGAAAGGATTAATTACATACACTTCATATAAAACTAGCAATAAAACAAGTGACAAGCTACTTAATTATCAGGACAGGTCTTCTTATTGTCTCAAGTATTTATCTGTGTACGTGCGTGCCTATCGCTGATTCGTGCTCATTAGTTTAGTTTATTATTTAATTGCAACCAAAACGTGCCAGTCTCTCAGGCTGAACCCCCTTGCGTTAGATTAGGTTGTATAGCTAACTTAAGATATTAAAATACTGATTAGAATAACTAGATAATACGTTCCACTCTTAGTGATCGACACTCTACTTACCATTATATTCATACTGACCGGGTAGTGAATTGTTATTATCCGTTAATTTGATTAGTATTTTAGATTTTAACCGCTAACCGTGTTGTGTATTAGATTAATTGCATTCATTGTATTATTTGCATATTTTCTGTTTTGTGTGTTATTTGTTTTCTTTTATTTGTGTTTATTTTCGTTTGTGTTTATTTTTGTTTTTATTTTTCGTATTTTCTGTATTCTGCTATCGTTGTACTGAGCTAATTCAAACGATACGGCGCATCTATTTTCATAGATACGGCGTATTGCGTTTAATTTTTATAAAATACAACGCGTTTAATTAATTCGATACGACGCATCTTTTCTCCAAGATACGGCGTATTCCGTTTTTAATAAGAATTTTTTTTTTCTAAACGATAACGCCATACGACGCATCTGTTTTCACAGATACGGCGTATTTATTATTTAAATTAAAAACAGTTTTGCGAATTATTAAACACATACGACGTATCGATCTTTATCGATACGGCGCATCTTACTGAATCAAAAATCTTGTATTTTGAAACGTAACGAAAATACGGCGCATTAACTTTTGTTAATACGACGCATATAATTTTTAATAAATATAATTGATTTTTGATAAATTAAAACTTATACGGCGCATTCTAAATTATAAGCGGCGTATCTGCTTTCTGAATAAAAGTCTGATTGAATTTTAACGATTATAAGATACGGCGTATCCAACTTTTTGGATACGGCGCATCGTCTGCAGATATCAGTAACTTTTATTTTTCGTATTCCGTTTTCGTTGTTGATTTTCTGATATATTACTTGCTTGAACAAATCCTACTGATGCTTTCGTTATTATTTCAGGAGGAAAATGGACGGATTCGGAGAACTGATTGACTTCGACTTCGAAGCCATATTTATGGATGGAATATTAGTGCATGATAAATCACTCGAACGTTACGATGGGGACTACATTGAACTTAATGACCTTGATGGACCATTAGAATCCAATGACCTGTTCATGGATGATGCGGAATCTGAGTAAGAAGAAGGATGGACAGTGACAAGAACAAAATAAAGAGCTGAACGTGAGTCTAACTTGAAGACTCTGGAATAAAGACAAGTGCTGACCGGGAGACAACCCGGATAAATTTTTACTATTCTGTTCTGTGTCGAATCAGTCAGGCCCGCAGAGGATACGGCGCATCTCCATCCTGAGATGCGACGCATCTCCTGCACTGGTCATATCTTATTTTATTTTCTGCATTTTTATTTTTAACTTTAAAACTTTTTGTCAGTTTATTTTAATGCGGCGCATCCCTGGTTAAGGATGCGACGCATCTTTTATTCTGATTCGTATTTATTCCAGGCTCGATACGGCGTATCTTCTTCCATAAGATACGGCGCATCGACTGACCTGATGATTTTCAGTTTTAATTTTTACATTTTATTTTTACTAACTACTAATGTATTATGCAAGTTTGAACCTTCTTAACTCAGGTGTGTTTAAGTCTTGATGGTATTACAGATTCCTGCATTTCCTGTGGATACATCAATTATGAAGCTTAAACGTTCTCATCCACAAGAAAGATGATTTTTGCTCTTATACAAATGGAGGATCATACCGAGCAAATCTCAGGGGAGTTTTTCTGTTCTAATTCTTTTGTTTTCCAGTTTTTAACCTTTGATACAAACAACGAGGACGTTGTTTAACTTAAGTGGGGGGATTGGAGAATTAGAACACTTACTTGTCCTAAACTTTTTCAAAAATTAAGCTTAAAATGCGCTTAATATATCAAAATTAAAATTTTTTTTAGCATGTTTTTGTTTAAGATCTAAGTTACATAGCTGCACACATGACGTTATTTTCAAAAATTGTGATTTCTCAAAATTCACAAATCTATGAGTGTGCCGGTGACTTGTAAACTTTAGAACTTGGCTTGTATACTATTCGAGACCACCATAATAAGTATTATTTACATAATTGGAATGACTTGTCTAAATTGGTAAATTTCTAGGATTACACCCAAATAGCCTATTATATGTTATGTGATATTAACTAACTACACTGGTTAGTTAACCCTCGTATAAACCCTTTGTTACTCTCACTTTTAGAGTAAGATACCCCTAGAAAAACACTCAGAGCCATTCCTTTCGTTTCTTACACCTTTGTTATAATGTTTCATTACACCCTTACTGTAACACCCCCATTTTCGAGATACGCAGCGGAATATAAGCTTTGGGGTGCTACTTCATGGTTCACAGTCATGAGTATAGAAAACGACTCGAAAAGAGACATTTTTAATAAATTGTTATCATTCATTTATTAAATCAGAGTTTACATATAGAGGTCCCAACGGGAGGTTTCGAAATACATTATAAATGATACAATATTCATTTGAATGATAACAAAACATACACTCTTTTTATAATAAGAAAGTCCTTGCCACTCCGTGCCAAATCGTACTTCCAATTACCTGAGATAAACATGCTTAAAAAGTCAACACAAAGGTTGAGTGAATCCATAGTGTTTAAAGTTATAATCAGTTTGAACACAAGCCAAATGAGAGAAATCAGTTATATCACAGTTCGGAATATTGCACTAAGCCTCATGAACTCTAACGATAACGGGGTGTGTGTGTGTGGGTGATATCATAAAATGATATAAGTAATGGTGTATTTGGCTATCAATCCGGCTAGTACAAAGACTATCCATCCGGCTAACACAAATAAGGTGCATTTTGTTATCTATCCGGCTAGCTCAAAGTCTATCCATCCGGTTAACACAAATGGGGTGTATTTGGTTATCAATCCGGCTAGTACAAAGACTATCCATCCGGCTAACACAAATAAAGCATCTTAGGCAACATAAATCAGAAAATCATACCGAAAATACTTATGTTCGGTTTGGTAGCATGTATCTCCCCACATATTTGAAAACAAGTAAAAAGTGGGACTATGAACTCACCTGGCAGTCTGGATGGAAAACAAAGTTAAGTGAAGTTGATAAACGTCTCCGGCTTGCAACCTGGGTTTGTATGTCAAGTTTTTCAGTAACCGTTTCTGATTATATACAAGTTCCCAATGTTCGTTTCGTTATGTTTTGGTTTGATAGTTAAATACTTAATAGAGCCAATATGTAGTTTCAAAAGTAAGATTTTATCTTATCTTCTATTCTGTAAGTTTCGGTTCCGTCCGTTCGTTAAAAGGATTCTTAGTTTGTTAGTTACGGTACAAAACATATATTAAGTTTAAATAAAACTTAATAATAATAATAATACTAATAATAATTATTATTATTATAATAATAATAAAATTATAATAATATTAAATAAAAATTAGGGTTTATGTTATTTTTCATTTTAAACCTTCATGTTTCTATAGTTGACAACTTTTACCCTTAGACTTTATGAATATGACAACTTTTACCCTCGGACTTTAGCTAGTTGTCGCTTTGTACCCTTAAGTTTCAAAATAGACAGTTTTTACCCCTTAGGGATTTCTGGTTCGCAAAACAGGTCCAAACTACCAAAGTTACTAGAGCTTTGGCTGAAATGGTCCTTGGGACTTTTACTCGACTTCACACGACATCCTCAACTCAAAAACATTTTATTCTTAACGATTTAAGCCATGACCTTTTACAAAACCTTTTCTAAAGTATTTATAAGTGTTTTAAAAGTATTTTTGCCAAAAGTTGGGGCTTGGTTCGAACCCACGAATTAGAAAATCAAAACAGAAAGTCTTGATTTCATGTTACTCGACACAGAAAAATACTCAACTTCTTTTGCCTCGTTCTTCCTCGTTTCTTAACGAAAATTGTTGATTCTTTTTCCTATGTGTAGATCTTTTAGTGTAATTTAACCATGTTGAAATCTAGAATTTATAAGACTCATTTACTAGGGTAAATTAAGGACGAAAGCAGCAGCTACTCTGCTGTATCGACAGGAACAAATAGAGAAGAAAAATCCATTTTCTTGTAATTCGATTATTATACCTATTGTTTTTATGTTATGATTAGTTATTCTAACATGTTCAAAGAGTTCCTAATCCATTTTTAACAACCTATGCTCGTTAGATTTCAGATTCGTATAGATTTTTGTAAATAAGCTCGATAAGAACAAAAATAAAGAAAAACATGTTTCTGTTAATTCTAGGTTTATAGACTTATTATGACATGTTCTAGGATGTATTTAGACACAAAATAAATATATGAAAGTAAATGAAAAAGGCCAGAAGCATACCTTCTTTAAAAAGTCGAATAGGGCAGTTTTTATGTGATAGGGTTCGAATTTGATCTCTACTGATCCTGGCTTGCTTCTACTGCTCTCTTAGGGTTATATGAACTTAGTTTGATTGTGTGGAATCAAGGTTAGGGTCGTGAGTGGCTGTATGTATTGGTTCGAATGGTAGTGTGATGGGTGTTTTAGGGTTTTCTAGTGGTTGCTATTTATAGAAGGGTGATTAGGGTTTTCCTGTGACTTCTAGGCTATTATGGAAGTGAGGGAGATGAGGTGGGTGGCTGTGATTGGCGCCACATGTGGAGAAGGGGGGAAGTGGTGATGTGGAAGTGTATGGTTCACACAAGTGTACCATTACTAGAAGAGGGGAGGTGTTGGAAGCCTAAGGTTCAGCCATTTGGTTCTCTTAGGGCTTAAGGAATGCTAAAGATTAGTTAGTTCATAGTTAGAATCAAACTAAGTGAAGTAATTAGGGTTGTAGTGATCGAATGGTGCTTGAAGGGGTTGTACCGTGGCTTTGTTGACTTGTAAACTAGGGTTTCTAATCCTATAGTTTACTTAAGGAAGGTTTTTGAATCTAGTTGTTACATTTTTATATATATCAAATTATATATATAATAGTGAGAAAATGATTTTTGTGCTTTAGTAAGTTGTACCTAAGCTTAAGGGACTTGTACTAATATTAAGAAAATAAGAAAAATATATTTTTAATTATTTCTTAATTTTACATAATTTTTATGTAATTTTTATTACACTTTAAATACAAATAAATGAGTTTTTATGATCTTGTGCATTAGAGGGTTGTACATTAATTTTATGAAGTTGTACATATGTTAAATAAATAAATAAATTATTTTTAGAATTTATTGTGTGAAAATATTACAAAGTATGTAATTTAAATAATTATTTTTGAAGTTTTTATAAGGTTTTTATTTTCATTTAAGTTTTATGCTTAAATGACTTGTACCTTGACTTAAAACACTTGTATATAATATTTTTATAAAAATATTAACTAGAGTTTACAATTAAAATAATAGTTTCTGAGAAGTTAGGGTTTTATCGGAAGTTATAGTGGAATTAGGGTTTCTATGCTTTAGTGACTTGTACATTACTCAAGTAAGTTGTATTTTAATATTTCTAGGGTTTCGTTATCTTCACATGTTGCTATGGTGGTTTAGATTTTCATAAAACTCTCATTAGTTAAGAAACATTCAGTTTTAAACGTACGTTAGCGAAATAACGTAAAGTGGTAAGTGGGACCTCATAACGTTTTAGGTCAATGATGATTTCATAGCTGATTACTAAATCAGTTAAGGTTGGGTTGCAAGCAGGGTTGTCAGGGATGTGATCTTCGTCACATAAGATAATAGTTACAATCAGATAAAAAAAAAATTCACACGTAGAAAAGGATAAATATTCTGAGAGATAGTTTATTTAAATGAGGGATTTTTCACAGTGGTTACAGTCACCCCCCGTTAAGGGAATCTCGTCCCGAGATTCAGTCTACGTTGGTTGAAAAGTTGGGAAAATTGATGCATAGGTTCAGATTTCTATCTTATCCAGATAGAGAACGTGATAAAGGAAAATCGTACAACGATTTGGTTGAGATGGGAGCTTGATTTGCTTAAAATGCCTGTCCAATTCATTACATGATTCTTCCGGAATTATACATAGTTGATCAGGTTATGTATAATTGAGGACCAAATGATGTAATGTTTTGTTCAACCCAGTGATAGGTTAGGGATTTTAGGTACTAATGGGATAATCTCAAGATAAATCCTAGTGTTCGGGTGGAATTCCTGCGAGACAGTCACAACTAATATTACCCAAATTTCTAATGAAATGACAATATATGGTTACGTAGTGACTACGAACAGGGTAATTGAAATAGAAACGTAGATTGTATTACAAGATAGTGTCTTCATACGGCAGAAAGGATAGTTAATACGCTTAGGTTACGTTCATTGTAACTAAGGTAGAATACGAGAGAAAACCTATTCTAGAAGGTTTCTTGCTAAGATTTATTCGGCTACTATAAACGGTTTTTCCGAGATTCTCTTTAGTTCTCTTTCCTAGGCATCAGTCTTATCTTTCCAATTCGGGTTGAAGTTCGGGCACCGATTCTTGTAATGTCCATTTCCACTGCATCCATAGCAAATCACCGTTACTGGCCGTAGATTGGCTCCTGTCGCCTTACAGTCTTTGATCTGATGTCCTATCTTCCAACACCTTGCGCACTTAACATTGCATGGACCGTAATGGTGCAACAAGCAGTGTTTGCACAATGATTTTCTTCCGAGGTAACTATTTCCACAATTCTGTTGGTAATGGTTATTTGGGTATGTGTATTTGGTCAAAAAAAGTGTGGATTGGCAGGGACACCTCAACCCTATGTACCATAATGGTACCCATCAACCCTACCCAGCAAAGGTTTGATGCCTGTAAAATACCTCCACCCAATACCCAACCATGCTTGCGGATCGGATTCGAACTCGCGTCCTTTGTGTTTGGTCAAGACATCACATGGCTGGGCCCAGGCTTCTAAGGTAGCTGGTTGATATCATTAGAGCTTATGGTCCCTAAGTGAGGACTTCCCGGTCGGTCACCCAACCCGGTACTACTCTTACTTGGGCACGCTTAATTGCTTAAGCATCTACCACTAGAGCACAAAGCCAAAGTAAGTGGGGATAATGGTTTTGTGTTTTCGCTTTTGGTTATTTTGTTGAAAGGTAACAGTTTTCTTAACTCCTAAGGCACGAGTAATGGTAGGTTTGGTCACTTTTCTGGGACTTTTATGAAAATCTGTCTTGTATCCCATGAAACTTTCAGGGATATGCCTACAAGACTCAGTCGTCTCCTTTTCTCCTGTGGTCATATTGTTGCTACTCAGGTGGGCTACTGTGGTTACTTCGAGTACTGCCGTGATGAAATTAACTATTAACTTCTGGATATCTTCCGGGGTAATTCGTGGAACGTTGGTATTTTTCATGCTGACGAGGATATATGTTTACTCTTAATATCTAACTTGCATATCTCCCACTATTTTCTCCAAAATAGTGATCTTCGTCTGAGCTGTCGTCAGTTCTTCATTTTTCTTCTTCATTTCTTCTCTTCTCTTCTAGCATCTTCAATTCGTCATAGGTATTTCTTGTCTCAGCTGCTCATGTCGGTTCTTTGCCTTTTCACAATTCTCGTCCATCTTCTGCTTCATGGTCTCTGAATCTTCAACTCTATATTTTATACCCTTGATGCATTCTAGAGATAGCTTGTCGAGATGATCTAAGCAGTCTCGATCCGTTCTTCTTGCTGTTCTAATTACGTCAGCAGGGTGGAAATAGTCGGCTGTCGTTCCTGTGCCATCTGCGAATTTTCACTCACCTCAAAGACTTGTGGTGGAGTAGGGAAGTCGGGAATAGGTAATCGGGGTAAAGTTTGATATCGGGCGATAATGATCCTAATTTCTTCACTAAGTTCGAACGGGACAGATGAGGGAATAGAAACTTTTAAATGATAGTGGAGATGGTAAAGATGTAGGAACTGGCGGTATATATGTAGGAAAGTGGATATGGTAGTGGTGACGAGGATGTAGGTATTATCATGATGTCCGGTACTATCGTGATATTTTTCCAATATCCGAGTCCGACATAAGAGGAATAGGATGGGTAGGGAAAGTCAGGATTCTGTAACCACCAGGGAATGATAAACATTTTACTATGTAACTAATAATTAGAAATAAACATATACAAGTAATGTTTCAGTGGCGTTGTGGCACGGAGGACTTTTTAGTTAAGTTTGTGAAAATCGGTTATAGTCCAATGTTTGAAAACATTCGGTTCTCTATAACCACAAGCTCTGATACCAATCTATAACACCCCCATTTTTGAGATACGCAGCGGAATATAAGCTTTGGGATGCTACTTCATGGTTCACAGTCATGAGTATAGAAAACGACTCGAAAAGAGACGTTTTTAATAAATTGTTATCATTCATTTATTAAATCAGAGTTTACATATAGAGGTCCCAGCGGGAGGTTTCAAAATACATTATAAATGATACAATATTCATTTGAATGATAACAAAACAGACACTCTTTTTATAAGAAGAAACTCCTTGCCACTCCGTGCCAAATCGTACTTCCAATTACCTGAGATAAACATGCTTAAAAAGTCAACACAAAGGTTGAGTGAATCCATAGTGTTTAAAGTTATAATCAGTTTGAACATAAGCCAAATGAGAGAAATCAGTTATATCACAGTTCGGAATATTGCACTAAGCCTCATGAACTCTAACGATAACGGGGTGTGTGTGTGTGGGTGATATCATAAAATGATATAAGTAATGGTGTATTTGGCTATCAATCCGGCTAGTACAAAGACTATCCATCCGGCTAACACAAATAAGGTGCATTTGGTTATCTATCTGGCTAGCTCAAAGTCTATCCATCCGGTTAACACAAATGGGGTGTATTTGGTTATCAATTCGGCTAGTACAAAGACTATCCATCCGGCTAACACAAATAAAGCATCTTAGATAATATAAATCAGGAAATCATACAGAAAATACTTATGTTCGGTTTGGTAGCATGTATCTCCCCACATATTTGAAAACAAGTAAAAAGTGGGACTATGAACTCACCTGGCAGTCTGGATGGAAAACAAAGTTAAGTGAAGTTGATAAACGTCTTCGGCTTGCAACCTGGGTTTGTATGTCAAGTTTTTCAGTAACCGTTTCTGATTATATACAAGTTCCCAATGTTCGTTTCGTTATGTTTTGGTTTGATAGTTAAATACTTAATAGAGCGAATATGTAGTTTCAAAAGTAAGATTTTATCTTATCTTCTATTCTTTAAGTTTCGGTTCCGTCCGTTCGTTAAAAGGATTCTTAGTTTGTTAGTTACGGTACAAAAAATATATTAAGTTTAAATAAAACTTAATAATAATAATAATACTAATAATAATAATTATTATTATTATAATAATAAAATTATAATAATTTAAATAAAAATTAGGGTTTATGTTATATTTTCATTTAAAACCTTCATGTTTCTATAGTTGACAACTTTTACCCTTAGACGGACTTTAGTTAGTTGTCGCTTTGTACCCTTAAGTTTCAAAATAGACAGTTTTTACTCCTTAGGGATTTCTGGTTTGCAAAACAGGTCCAAACTACCAAAGTTACTAGAGCTTTGGCAGAAATGGTCGTTGGGACTTCTACTCGACTTCACACGACATCCTCAACTCAAAAACATTTTATTTTTAACGATTTAAGCCATGACCTTTTACAAAACCTTTTCTAAAGTATTTATAAGTGTTTTAAAAGTATTTTTGCCAAAAGTTGGGCCTTGGTTCGAACCCACGAATTAGAAAATCAAAACAGAAAGTCGTAATTTCATGTTACTCGACACAGAAAAATACTCAACTTCTTTTGCCTCGTTCTTCCTCGTTTCTTAACGAAAAACGTTGATTCTTTTTCCTATGTGTAGATCTTTTAGTTTAATATATCCATGTTGAAATCTAGAATTTATAAGACTCGTTTACTAGGGTAAATTAAGGACGAAAGCAGCAGCTACTCTGCTGTATCGACAGGAACAAATAGAGAAGAAAAATCCATTTTCTTGTAATTCGATTATTATACCTATTGTTTTTATGTTATGATTAGTTATTCTAACATGTTCAAAGAGTTCCTAATCCATTTTTAACAACCTATGCTCGTTAGATTTCAGATTCGTATAGATTTTTGTAAATAAGCTCGATAAGAACAAAATAAAGAAAAACATGTTTTTGTTAATTCTGGGTTTATAGACTTATTATGACATGTTCTAGGATGTATTTAGACACAAAATAATATATGAAAGTAAATGAAAAAGGCCAGAAGCATACCTTCTTTAAAAAGTCGAATAGGGCAGTTTTTATGAGATAGGGTTCGAATTAGATCTCTATTGATCCTGGCTTGCTTCTACTGGTCTCTTAGTGTTATATGAACTTAGTTTGATTGTGTGGAATCAAGTTTAGGGTCGTGAGTGGCTGTATGTATTGTTTCGAATGGTAGTGTGATGGGTGTTTTAGGGTTTTCTAGTGGTTGCTATTTAAAGAAGGGTGATTAGGGTTTTCCTGTGACTTTTGGCTGTTATGGAAGTGAGGAGATGAGGTGGGTGGCTGTGATTGGCGCCACATGTGGATGGAGGGGGGAAGTGGTGATGTGGAAGTGTGATGGTGGGGGGGATGATTCACACAAGTGTACCATTTCTAGAAGAGGGGAGGTGTTGGAAGCCTAAGGTTCAGCCATTTACTTCTCTTAGGGCTTAAGGAATACTAAAGATTAGTTAGTTCATAGTTAGAATCAAACTAAGTGAAGTAATTAGGGTTGTAGTGATCGAATGGTGCTTGAAGGGGTTGTACCATGGCTTTGTTGACTTGTAAACTAGGGTTTAGGGTTAAAACTAGGGTTTCTAATCCTATAGTTTACTTAAGGAAGGTTTTTGAATCTAGTTGTTACATTTTTATATATATCGAATTATATATATAATAGTGAGAAAATGATTTTTGTGCTTTAGTAAGTTGTACCTAAGCTTAAGGGACTTGTACTAATATTAAGAAAATAAGAAAAATATATTTTTAATTATTTCTTAATTTTACATAATTTTTATGTAATTTTTATTACACTTTAAATACAAATAAATGAGTTTTTATGATCTTGTGCATTAGAGGGTTGTACATTAAGTTTATGAAGTTGTACATATGTTAAATAAATAAATAAATTATTTTTAGAATTTATTGTGTGAAAATATTACAAAGTATGTAATTTAAATAATTATTTTTGAAGTTTTTATAAGGTTTTTATTTTCATTTAAGTTTTATGCTTAAATGACTTGTACCTTGACTTAAAATACTTGTACATAATATTTTTATAAAAATATTAACTAGAGTTTGCAAATAAAATAATAGTTTCTGAGAAGTTAGGGTTTTATCGGAAGTTATAGTGGAATTAGGGTTTCTATGCTTTAGTGACTTGTACATTACTCAAGTAAGTTGTATTTTAATATTTCTAGGGTTTCGTTATCTTCACATGTTGCTATGGTGGTTTAGAGTTTCATAAAACTCTCATTAGTTAAGAAACATTCAGTTTTAAACGTACGTTAGCGAAATAACGTAAAGTGGTAAGTGGGACCTCATAACGTTTTAGCTCAATGACGATTTCATAGCTGATTACTAAATCAGTTAAGGTTGGGTTGCAAGCAGGGTTGTCAGGGATGTGATCTTTGTCACATAAGATAATAGTTACAATTAGATAAAAAAAAAATTCACACGTAGAAAAGGATAAATATTCTGAGAGATAGTTTATTTAAATGAGGGATTTTTCACAGTGGTTACACTTACACCTTAGCCTACCCTGTAGATTAAAATCCGTGGTTGGTTAATTGCTTTAGGGAAAGTGTGTTTCCTTATATTACCTGTGTTCGCGTGCGTAATTCATTATCTTTGGTTTATGTTATATTTTCATTTTAAACCTTCATGTTTCTATAGTTGACAACTTTTACCCTTAGACTTTATGAATATGACAACTTTTACCCTCGGACTTTAGCTAGTTGTCGCTTTGTACCCTTAAGTTTCAAAATAGACAGTTTTTACCCCTTAGGGATTTCTGGTTCGCAAAACAGGTCCAAACTACCAAAGTTACTAGAGCTTTGGCTGAAATGGTCCTTGGGACTTCTACTCGACTTCACACGACATCCTCAGCTCAAAAACATTTTATTCTTAACGATTTAAGCCATGACCTTTTACAAAACCTTTTCTAAAGTATTTATAAGTGTTTTAAAAGTATTTTTGCCAAAAGTTGGGGCTTGGTTCGAACCCACGAATTAGAAAATCAAAACAGAAAGTCGTGATTTCATGTTACTCGACACAGAAAAATACTCAACTTCTTTTGCCTCGTTCTTCCTCGTTTCTTAACGAAAAATGTTGATTCTTTTTCCTATGTGTAGATCTTTTAGTGTAATTTAACCATGTTGAAATCTAGAATTTATAAGACTCATTTACTAGGGTAAATTAAGGACGAAAGCAGCAGCTACTCTGCTGTATCGACAGGAACAAATAGAGAAGAAAAATCCATTTTCTTGTAATTCGATTATTATACCTATTGTTTTTATGTTATGATTAGTTATTCTAACATGTTCAAAGAGTTCCTAATCCATTTTTAACAACCTATGCTCGTTAGATTTCAGATTCGTATAGATTTTTGTAAATAAGCTCGATAAGAACAAAAATAAAGAAAAACATGTTTCTGTTAATTCTAGGTTTATAGACTTATTATGACATGTTCTAGGATGTATTTAGACACAAAATAAATATATGAAAGTAAATGAAAAAGGCCAGAAGCATACCTTCTTTAAAAAGTCGAATATGGCAGTTTTTATGAGATAGGGTTCGAATTAGATCTCTACTGATCCTGGCTTGCTTCTACTGCTCTCTTAGGGTTATATGACCTTAGTTTGATTGTGTGGAATCAAGGTTAGGGTCGTGAGTGGCTGTAGGTATTGGTTCGAATGGTGATGGGTGTTTTAGGGTTTTCTAGTGGTTGCTATTTATAGAAGGGTGATTAGGGTTTTCCTGTGACTTCTAGGCTGTTATGGAAGTGAGGGAGATGAGGTGGGTGGCTGTGATTGGCGCCACATGTGGAGGAGGGGGGAAGTGGTGATGTGGAAGTGTATGGTTCACACAAGTGTACCATTTCTAGAAGAGGGGAGGTGTTGGAAGCCTAAGGTTCAGCCATTTGGTTCTCTTAGGGCTTAAGGAATGCTAAAGATTAGTTAGTTCATAGTTAGAATCAAACTAAGTGAAGTAATTAGGGTTGTAGTGATCGAATGGTGCTTGAAGGGGTTGTACCGTGGCTTTGTTGACTTGTAAACTAGGGTTTCTAATCCTATAGTTTACTTAAGGAAGGTTTTTGAATCTAGTTGTTACATTTTTATATATATCGAATTATATATATAATAGTGAGAAAATGATTTTTGTGCTTTAGTAAGTTGTACCTAAGCTTAAGGGACTTGTACTAATATTAAGAAAATAAGAAAAATATATTTTTAATTATTTCTTAATTTTACATAATTTTTATGTAATTTTTATTACACTTTAAATACAAATAAATGAGTTTTTATGATCTTGTGCATTAGAGGGTTGTACATTAAGTTTATGAAGTTGTACATATGTTAAATAAATAAATAAATTATTTTTAGAATTTATTGTGTGAAAATATTACAAAGTATGTAATTTAAATAATTATTTTTGAAGTTTTTATAAGGTTTTTATTTTCATTTAAGTTTTATGCTTAAATGACTTGTACCTTGACTTAAAACACTTGTACATAATATTTTTATAAAAATATTAACTAGAGTTTACAAATAAAATAATAGTTTCTGAGAAGTTAGGGTTTTATCGGAAGTTATAGTGGAATTAGGGTTTCTATGCTTTAGTGACTTGTACATTACTCAAGTAAGTTGTATTTTAATATTTCTAGGGTTTCGTTATCTTCACATGTTGCTATGGTGGTTTAGAGTTTCATAAAACTCTCATTAGTTAAGAAACATTCAGTTTTAAACGTACGTTAGCGAAATAACGTAAAGTGATAAACGGGACCTCATAACGTTTTAGGTCAAAGATGTTTACATAGGTAAATACTAAATCAGTTAAGGTTGGGTTGCAAGCAGGGTTGTCAGGGATGTGATCTTCGTCACATAAGATAATAGTTACAATCAGATAAAAAAAAATTCACACGTAGAAAAGGATAAATATTCTGAGAGATAGTTTATTTAAATGAGGGATTTTTCACAGTGGTTACAGTCACCCCCCGTTAAGGGAATCTCGTCCCGAGATTCAGTCTACGTTGGTTGAAAAGTTGGGAAAATTGATGTATAGGGATAGTTAGGTTCAGATTTCTATCTTATCCAGATAGAGAACGTGATAAAGGAAAATCGTACAACGATTTGGTTGAGATGGGAGCTTGATTTGCTTAAAATGCCTGTCCAATTCATTACATGATTCTTCCGGAATTATACATAGTTGATCAGGTTATGTATAATTGAGGACCAAATGATGTAATGTTTTGTTCAGCCCAGTGATAGGTTAGGGATTTTAGGTACTAATGGGATAATCTCAAGATAAATCCTAGTGTTCGGGTGGAATTCCTGCGAGACGGTCACAACTAATATTACCCAAATTTCTAATGAAATGACAATATATGGTTACGTAGTGACTACGAACAGGGTAATTGAAATAGAAACGTAGATTGTATTACAAGATAGTGTCTTCATACGGCAGAAAGGATAGTTAATACGCTTAGGTTACGTTCATTGTAACTAAGGTAGAATACGAGAGAAAACCTATTCTAGAAGGTTTCTTGCTAAGATTTATTCGGCTACTATAAACGGTTTTTCCGAGATTCTCTTTAGTTCTCTTTCCTAGGCATCAGTCTTATCTTTCCAATTCGGGTTGAAGTTCGGGCACCGATTCTTGTAATGTCCATTTCCACCGCATCCATAGCAAATCACCGTTACTGGCCGTAGATTGGCTCCTGTCGCCTTACAGTCTTTGATCTGATGTCCTATCTTCCAACACCTTGCGCACTTAACATTGCATGGACCGTAATGGTGCAACAAGCAGTGTTTGCACAATGATTTTCTTCCGAGGTAACTATTTCCACAATTCTGTTGGTAATGGTTATTTGGGTATGTGTATTTGGTCAAAAAAAGTGTGGATTGGCAGGGACACCTCAACCCTATGTACCATAATGGTACCCATCAACCCTACCCAGCAAAGGTTTGATGCCTGTAAAATACCTCCACCCAATACCCAACCATGCTTGCGGATCGGATTCGAACTCGCGTCCTTTGTGTTTGGTCAAGACATCACATGGCTGGGCCAGGCTTCTAAGGTAGCTGGTTGATATCATTAGAGCTTATGGTCCCTAAGTGAGGACTTCCCGGTCGGTCACCCAACCCGGGGACTACTCTTACTTGGGCACGCTTAATTGCTTAAGCATCTACCACTAGAGCACAAAGCCAAAGTAAGTGGGGATAATGGTTTTGTGTTTTCGCTTTTGGTTATTTTGTTGAAAGGTAACAGTTTTCTTAACTCCTAAGGCACGAGTAATGGTAGGTTTGGTCACTTTTCTGGGACTTTTATGAAAATCTGTCTTGTATCCCATGAAACTTTCAGGGATATGCCTACAAGACTCAGTCGTCTCCTTTTCTCCTGTGGTCATATTGTTGCTACTCAGGTGGGCTACTGTGGTTACTTCGAGTACTGCCGTGATGAAATTAACTATTAACTTCTGGATATCTTCCGGGGTAATTCGTGGAACGTTGGTATTTTTCATGCTGACGAGGATATATGTTTACTCTTAATATCTAACTTGCATATCTCCCACTATTTTCTCCAAAATAGTGATCTTCGTCTGAGCTGTCGTCAGTTCTTCATTTTTCTTCTTCATTTCTTCTCTTCTCTTCTAGCATCTTCAATTCGTCATAGGTATTTCTTGTCTCAGCTGCTCATGTCGGTTCTTTGCCTTTTCACAATTCTCGTCCATCTTCTGCTTCATGGTCTCTGAATCTTCAACTCTATATTTTATACCCTTGATGCATTCTAGAGATAGCTTGTCAAGATGATCTAAGCAGTCTCGATCCGTTCTTCTTGCTGTTCTAATTACGTCAGCAGGGTGGAAATAGTCGGCTGTCGTTCCTGTGCCGTCTGCGAATTTTCACTCACCTCAAAGACTTGTGGTGGAGTAGGGAAGTCGGGAATAGGTAATCGGGGTAAAGTTTGATATCGGGCGATAATGATCCTAATTTCTTCACTAAGTTCGAACGGGACAGATGAGGGAATAGAAACTTTTAAATGATAGTGGAGATGGTAAAGATGTAGGAACTGGCGGTATATATGTAGGAAAGTGGATATGGTAGTGGTGACGAGGATGTAGGTATTATCATGATGTCCGGTACTATCGTGATATTTTTCCAATATCCGAGTCCGACATAAGAGGAATAGGATGGGTAGGGAAAGTCAGGATTCTGTAACCACCAGGGAATGATAAACATTTTACTATGTAACTAATAATTAGAAATAAACATATACAAGTAATGTTTCAGTGGCGTTGTGGCACGGAGGACTTTTTAGTTAAGTTTGTGAAAATCGGTTATAGTCCAATGTTTGAAAACATTCGGTTCTCTATAACCACAAGCTCTGATACCAATCTATAACACCCCATTTTTGAGATACGCAGCGGAATATAAGCTTTGGGGTGCTACTTCATGGTTCACAGTCATGAGTATAGAAAACGACTCGAAAAGAGACGTTTTTAATAAATTGTTATCATTCATTTATTAAATCAGAGTTTACATATAGAGGTCCCAGCGGGAGGTTTCGAAATACATTATAAATGATACAATATTCATTTGAATGATAACAAAACAGACACTCTTTTTATAAGAAGAAAGTCCTTGCCACTCCGTGCCAAATCGTACTTCCAATTACCTGAGATAAACATGCTTAAAAAGTCAACACAAAGGTTGAGTGAATCCATAGTGTTTAAAGTTATAATCAGTTTGAACACAAGCCAAATGAGAGAAATCAGTTATATCACAGTTCGGAATATTGCACTAAGCCTCATGAACTCTAACGATAACGGGGTGTGTGTGTGTGGGTGATATCATAAAATGATATAAGTAATGGTGTATTTGGCTATCAATCCGGCTAGTACAAAGACTATCCATCCGGCTAACACAAATAAGGTGCATTTGGTTATCTATCTGGCTAGCTCAAAGTCTATCCATCCGGTTAACACAAATGGGGTGTATTTGGTTATCAATTCGGCTAGTACAAAGACTATCCATCCGGCTAACACAAATAAAGCATCTTAGATAATATAAATCAGGAAATCATACAGAAAATACTTATGTTCGGTTTGGTAGCATGTATCTCCCCACATATTTGAAAACAAGTAAAAAGTGGGACTATGAACTCACCTGGCAGTCTGGATGGAAAACAAAGTTAAGTGAAGTTGATAAACGTCTTCGGCTTGCAACCTGGGTTTGTATGTCAAGTTTTTCAGTAACCGTTTCTGATTATATACAAGTTTCCAATGTTCGTTTCGTTATGTTTTGGTTTGATAGTTAAATACTTAATAGAGCGAATATGTAGTTTCAAAAGTAAGATTTTATCTTATCTTCTATTCTTTAAGTTTCGGTTCCGTCCGTTCGTTAAAAGGATTCTTAGTTTGTTAGTTACGGTACAAAAAATATATTAAGTTTAAATAAAACTTAATAATAATAATAATACTATAATATTAATTTATTATTATTATAATAATAAAATTATAATAATTTAAATAAAAATTAGGGTTTATGTTATATTTTCATTTAAAACCTTCATGTTTCTATAGTTGACAACTTTTACCCTTAGACGGACTTTAGTTAGTTGTCGCTTTGTACCCTTAAGTTTCAAAATAGACAGTTTTTACTCCTTAGGGATTTCTGGTTTGCAAAACAGGTCCAAACTACCAAAGTTACTAGAGCTTTGGCAGAAATGGTCGTTGGGACTTCTACTCGACTTCACACGACATCCTCAACTCAAAAACATTTTATTTTTAACGATTTAAGCCATGACCTTTTACAAAACCTTTTCTAAAGTATTTATAAGTGTTTTAAAAGTATTTTTGCCAAAAGTTGGGCCTTGGTTCGAACCCACGAATTAGAAAATCAAAACAGAAAGTCGTAATTTCATGTTACTCGACACAGAAAAATACTCAACTTCTTTTGCCTCGTTCTTCCTCGTTTCTTAACGAAAAACGTTGATTCTTTTTCCTATGTGTAGATCTTTTAGTTTAATATATCCATGTTGAAATCTAGAATTTATAAGACTCGTTTACTAGGGTAAATTAAGGACGAAAGCAGCAGCTACTCTGCTGTATCGACAGGAACAAATAGAGAAGAAAAATCCATTTTCTTGTAATTCGATTATTATACCTATTGTTTTTATGTTATGATTAGTTATTCTAACATGTTCAAAGAGTTCCTAATCCATTTTTAACAACCTATGCTCGTTAGATTTCAGATTCGTATAGATTTTTGTAAATAAGCTCGATAAGAACAAAAATAAAGAAAAAAATGTTTTTGTTAATTCTGGGTTTATAGACTTATTATGACATGTTCTAGGATGTATTTAGACACAAAATAAATATATGAAAGTATGAAAAAGGCCAGAAGCATACCTTCTTTAAAAAGTCGAATAGGGCAGTTTTTATGAGATAGGGTTCGAATTAGATCTCTATTGATCCTGGCTTGCTTCTACTGGTCTCTTAGTGTTATATGAACTTAGTTTGATTGTGTGGAATCAAGGTTAGGGTCGTGAGTGGCTGTATGTATTGTTTCGAATGGTAGTGTGATGGGTGTTTTAGGGTTTTCTAGTGGTTGCTATTTATAGAAGGGTGATTAGGGTTTTCCTGTGACTTTTGGCTGTTATGGAAGTGAGGGAGATGAGGGTGGGTGGCTTGTGATTGGCGCCACATGTGGAGGAGGGGGGAAGTGGTGATGTGGAAGTGTATGGTTCACACAAGTGTACCATTTCTAGAAGAGGGGAGGTGTTGGAAGCCTAAGGTTCAGCCATTTACTTCTCTTAGGCTTAAGGAATACTAAAGATTAGTTAGTTCATAGTTAGAATCAAACTAGTGAAGTAATTAGGGTTGTAGTGATCGAATGGTGCTTGAAGGGGTTGTACATGGCTTTGTTGACTTGTAAACTAGGGTTTAGGGTTAAAACTAGGGTTTCTAATCCTATAGTTTACTTAAGGAAGGTTTTTGAATCTAGTTGTTACATTTTTATATATATCGAATTATATATATAATAGTGAGAAAATGATTTTTGTGCTTTAGTAAGTTGTACCTAAGCTTAAGGGACTTGTACTAATATTAAGAAAATAAGAAAAATATATTTTTAATTATTTCTTAATTTTACATAATTTTTATGTAATTTTTATTACACTTTAAATACAAATAAATGAGTTTTTATGATCTTGTGCATTAGAGGGTTGTACATTAAGTTTATGAAGTTGTACATATGTTAAATAAATAAATAAATTATTTTTAGAATTTATTGTGTGAAAATATTACAAAGTATGTAATTTAAATAATTATTTTTGAAGTTTTTATAAGGTTTTTATTTTCATTTAAGTTTTATGCTTAAATGACTTGTACCTTGACTTAAAATACTTGTACATAATATTTTTATAAAACTATTAACTAGAGTTTGCAAATAAAATAATAGTTTCTGAGAAGTTAGGGTTTTATCGGAAGTTATAGTGGAATTAGGGTTTCTATGCTTTAGTGACTTGTACATTACTCAAGTAAGTTGTATTTTAATATTTCTAGGGTTTAGTTATCTTCACATGTTGCTATGGTGGTTTAGAGTTTCATAAAACTCTCATTAGTTAAGAAACATTCAGTTTTAAACGTACGTTAGCGAAATAACGTAAAGTGGTAAGTGGGACCTCATAACGTTTTAGCTCAATGATGATTTCATAGCTGATTACTAAATCAGTTAAGGTTGGGTTGCAAGCAGGGTTGTCAGGGATGTGATCTTTGTCACATAAGATAATAGTTACAATTAGATAAAAAAAAAATTCACACGTAGAAAAGGATAAATATTCTGAGAGATAGTTTATTTAAATGAGGGATTTTTCACAGTGGTTACACTTACACCTTAGCCTACCCTGTAGATTAAAATCCGTGGTTGGTTAATTGCTTTAGGGAAAGTGTGTTTCCTTATATTACCTGTGTTCGCGTGCGTAATTCATTATCTTTGGTTAGGTCGGGAAATTGCACAATGCAATTGGAGTGAAAGTAGATATTGTGTATTTTGAGTCTTGTTTTTCTTGTGTTTACTACTTTCACTATTACCGTTATTTCTGAAGTCATGAAAAGTATGGAAAAATTATCCAGAATTATCATTATAGTGATGTGGTGAAATTTTAACACATCTATGTTTATGTTTCAAGTTAAAAAAAAAAGAAAAAAAAATCGAAAAAAAATATGAGAAAAGAAAAAGAAAAAGAAGAAGTTGGATGTTTGTTTTAACCAACTTATGTAAAGTTTTATATTAAGTGGTCGATATCACCAGTATTTGTTATATATTATATTTATGGATTGAATGGGAGTTGAACGTTATGGGAACGCCAACTAAGGTTATTCTTTGATTGAGATCTTGTTGAGTATAATTCGTGTCTACCTAAAGCGTGTGTTTCAAGTGTTAAAGCGGTGAGTTATCCAATGATATGAGTCTTATTCATGGGATGGTTGGGATAGTGATTAACCACACTTAGGATTTTAATTTATCTGTTTTGTTTATTTTTTTTTTCATTTTACACCAATTTGTATCCCAAATATTATCCATACCCTATATTATTCTTTATCCAAACCTTTGATTTATTGAGATTAGGATTTGAGCAATCTTAAGTATGGTAGTCGTGGATTCGGCTATGTATTTATGATTTGTCGCCCTTTTGATATAATATTATTGGTAAAGATTACTGGGTCCTATCTTTAGCCTATTCGAGTTAAGGATTTGAGCAATTGCAAGTATCGTGTTCGTGGATTCGATCATGTATTTGTGATTTTGTCGCCTTTTCTGGAATTTGAGATCGATAGAGATTAAGAAGAATGATTAACCCTTAAGCCTCAAAACCCTTTTTACCGCTTTAGACTTGTTATTCCTTAGCTTTAGTGGGGGAGATTGTGTATACTTGCCAAAATTATGATAGAATATTCGTCACGACTGGACAGTTAAACGATTAGATTTGCTTTTATCAAAATATTTTATTTTATTTCTAATTCGTTAAGTGTTTGGTTGTGTGATTATGAATTAAACAAATACATGCTTAAATATAAAAATAAATCCTAATGTCTTTTAGCATACATTTTCATAAGATTAATTCTAAGGTTTACTTGGGGACAAGTAAAGTTCAAGTGGGGG
Organism: Artemisia tridentata subsp. tridentata; assembly: GCA_021014915.2. Classification (NCBI taxonomy): domain Eukaryota; kingdom Viridiplantae; phylum Streptophyta; class Magnoliopsida; order Asterales; family Asteraceae; genus Artemisia; species Artemisia tridentata. The sequence continues at coordinate 221,181,511 of CP139508.1, forward strand.
GATATTTGATGAACTCAAATAAGTACATTTTATTATCATCATTTATCCTATTTATTTGACTTTTTTTATTATATTATGTATGAGAATTGATACTTAATCGTTTACTTTTGTAATTCTCAGTTAAAAACAAGCATTTGGTGGAAACTTAGCGATTATGGACTAAAAAACGGAGAAAAATGATCAAGATTGGAAAAGGTTGCTGAAATGAAGAGATTGAAGACCATTGCCTGACTTTGAAGAATGCACGCATGCAATTCTGTCATGCGTTGCATATGAAACTTTGTTCAACGAAGAAGAACCAACTTGTTCTACTCCAGATGCGCCGCATTATACTTCTTACATACGGCGCATCACTATCAAGATTTCACCAGTTTCGATCAAAGATCCAAGAAGACATGCGCCGCATACAATTATGAAGATACACCGCATCTCAAGGCGGTGTACGAATATCCTGGATATAATAACCTTGGACCCCACATGAAGTTAAGTCAATGCGCCGCATCTACTTATTCAATGCGCCGCATCTTACCCTCAGACAGAAACTATAAATACCCCAAGACCAGACGAATTTGAGAGTTCGACATATATACGTGCCATATCCCTAGACGAACAGAGACGAATTCAGACGAATAGGCAGCACAAGACACACCCGAACGAAGATACAAGAGCTGTAAGAAGGTCCTGCATGTGTTTAATTCATTAAGTAGTTTTGTTTCATTGTATTAGTACACTTTAATTCATCAGGATTGGTGGCTTGTGTAATGTGACAACGGAAAGGTTGCACTCCCTTTAATATTGCTTTCCCATTAATTAAAGTTTATATGTTGATGTCTTTGGTTATACTTACTAGTGCATTGATAACCTCTGTGTTTATTAGTGGCCTGCGCATATGAGTACGGAAGAGAATGTGGCTCCCACGGTTATAGCTAACCTGATCAGTTAAATATAACTTTTAGACATAAGTAATCATTAAGGGATTTCTCGCCGATACGATTAGAGCCAACGAGAAAGGATTAATTACATACACTTCATATAAAACTAGCAATAAAACAAGTGACAAGCTACTTAATTATCAGGACAGGTCTTCTTATTGTCTCAAGTATTTATCTGTGTGCGTGCGTGCCTATCGCTGATTCGTGCTCATTAGTTTAGTTTATTATTTAATTGCAACCAAAACGTGCCAGTCTCTCAGGCTGAACCCCCTTGCGTTAGATTAGGTTGTATAGATAACTTAGATATTAAAATACTGATTAGAATAACTAGATAATACGTTCCACTCTTAGTGATCGACACTCTACTTACCATTATATTCATACTGACCGGGTACACTGCTCGTTAAGTGTGTGTGTTATTGATAAGTCGGCTAAAATATAAATTTAAAACTTGAGTAGGCATTAATACTGCTAAACCGCAATGACACATCGCACGCATCAACAACCAAACGACCAACTATAATAACTGAGCAGCTACTTATATTTCGAAAGATTAGCCGTCTCTCTAGATATTGGGTTACGGAGTTTCATATTGCTTTTGTTTCTACGTATTATGTGACTAATTTAGGTTCAAATAACCAAGCCGTTTCAGTTCAGTTAAAGATCAAACATACATTCAAGCATCAGAAACACATCAAACGATGAATCAAAACACATCAGGCGATGAATCATACCATGACTCATAAAAATCCTATTTTTTGGATAGTAATGTTTTATTATTCTAATGAGAAGAATGATTTAAATGGAAACTAAATATCAAACATACCTTACAATGATTGTTCATAGTTAACTCCAAATAATCAATTATATACAAAGCTTTATCTCTAACAAAAATTAGAGCAACATTAGGATAGTAATAACACAAACAAATAGATGTGCGACACTACCAACCATTGTTCTAGCTACAATAACCAAGCTGAAACTGTAATTACCTCATGCACAAAGAAAAGAAAGAAACAATTTATTAAATAATGACACCTACTAATACAATAATCCAATCGCGAATAAGATAAAAAGCTACCATTCTAATCAAAGGACATGTATTACTTGTTTCTGCTGCCCTTGAATGTATCTTCAAAACATATATTGAAATCAAATAACATGTATTACCTGTTGCTGGACATATCAAATAAAATAATTTTAACGTCAAATCAAAAGAAAGAAAAAACTTTTTGTGAATAAGAATAAGAATGAATAAATTAGGAGCATGCATAAGAGGGAATATATGGTTAACAAACTTATGAGTAAATACTACATGATCAGAAAACAAACAATGATATATATTAACCTGTAATCAGCCAAAAGGCTATATTGTGAATATCATCAAACAATTACAAACATAAAAAAATACATCAAGAAATAAAAATGCATCAACAAATATACAATATATGAGACGATTACGTTGCTTGTCTGCTAATCATGATCAAAATAAACATACCTGGTTATGACACTAATTGATAAGTGGTGGCTTTATAATCTTCATAAAAGGCTGCAAGCCTGAAACATAAACGAACAAAGTTAAGAAAATCGTAACACATAAAAAATATGATATAAGGGGTTTAAGAAAAAGTATATTATGAATGAACTGTGAGTTTTTTTAATGTAGGTTATGTTTGATTAGGGTTACCAAAGCTGTAGGAATTCTCATATTTATCTCATTAAAATGGTCAATAATTGGTTGCGTATGTTTATAGATTTGGTTTTGCAAGATATAATCCAAAAATGTGTTGGTCTAGTGGTAATCATGTTTGATTGTGGACTAACAGACCTAGGTTCAAATCTAGCTCCATGCATGATTTTTTTTAAAGAAAAAAAAACGAATTTTTAATAATAAATTCTTATTTTATATAGATTAAAACACTGCTTAGGTGGAATTAATGCCTGCTTACTGGGCATTTAAGGCCGCTTACTGGGCAATCTGGCATTTGATGACGTCATACACATATTGTTTTACATTATATATATATATATATATATATTATATATATATATATATTGTTGATATAAATAATGCCTAAACACGTTATTAATATTTTTCGATATCTCTACGTTTTGATAATCACAAAATGTAAAATCATTAAACGGAAAATTATGACGTAATCAAGTATTTAGTTGTAAACATCTATTTCTACAACTCAAATCACTTAAGGTATGAATGAACTAATGCTTAATGCATTATATGATCAAAGGAACATTTTCTTAATCACTAGTATTTTTATAAATGTCACAAACATTTTATATCTTTTAGAAAAACATTTTTGGTAATAAATAAAAAGGTTTAATTCATTATAAATTTATGAATTCAAATTTTCAACCAAAATTGGTTAAAAATGTTCCAGAAAAACCTTCCCACAAAAAGACAAAACTGGGCAACGGCTATGAGGGGCGGCCCCCTTAATTATATAAGGCGGCCCCTTAATTTTAAGGGGACCGCCCCTATTTAAGGGGGCCGGCACGCTCCTCTAGCCTTCCAGCTGTCCAGATTTTTGCCTATAAATACCAGCCTTCCCCTGGACTTTTTCTCACCTTTTGCACCCTAAAACTTTCTATTTCTAAACCTTCTCTAATTCTTGTAAATCCTTTCTAAAATCCTTTGATCATATTCTCTTAAGCATTGGTTTCTAAGTGATCCAAGCTTCCACCATCCAAGTGCAAAAGAAGAATACTCCTTCAACTATTAGAGAAGTAGTATTGTAGTTCAATTCATATTATCTTGTTGTTGTGTAAAGTGTTGTGTAGTTGTGATAAGTAGATCAAGTGTAAGTAAGTAGTTGTGTTGTAAAGAAGTAGTGTAGAAGTTGTGTAGTCGTCGTGAAGAAGTCGTGTAGCCATTGTGAAGAAGTCGTGTAGCCGTTGTGAAGAAGTCGTTGTAGCCGTCGTGAAGAAGTCGTGAATAAGTTGTGTAGAAGTCGTGTATAAGTTGTGAGATTGGTTCTAGCTACGATTAGAACCCGACATCTAGCTTTGTGTCGTTAAGCCGGTGTAAGCCAAAGTTGTGTAAGGTTTTCTCCGCCATAAGGGAGTTTGTTGACATAGTGAAGAGAACTCTCGAGTAGGTGACTCGGGGAGTGGAGTAGGGCAAGGAAGGTGTCCTTGTAGCCGAACCACTATAAATCCTTGCGTTGTGGTTTGATCTTTCCATCCCTATCTTTTCATTTCATTTACTTACTTGCATTACTTATTTACATATACTTATACTTGCTCATATTGTTCAAGAGTTGAATTCACATAAAGATCGAATCGAAGTTTTTAAAAGTAAACAAAAGCTTTTCAAAATAAAATTTTAAAAAAAGGATGTAAAAAACTATTCAACCCCCCCCCCTCTAGTTTTCCACAATTGGTATCAGGAGCCACGTTAAACAAGATTTTTAAAATAATTGTATTTTAAAATTTGAAACGATCTATGGAATCTGAAAAATATTTAGAAGGGCAATCTATGCAAAGACCACCAAATATTTGAAAGTGATGGATTTTTATATTGGAAAAATCGATTCGAAACTTATGTGAAATCAAAAGATCTAGATCTTTGGCATGTTATTACTAATGGTGATTTTTTACCTATTCAAATTAATCCTGCAACTAAAAAGGAAGAAATTGTACATTTTGAAAAACAAAATGATGATTTAAAAAGAAAACTTGGTAAAAATAATGAAGCTAAAATGGTTATTCATAATGCGTTACCACGTAAAGAATACGAAAGAATCTTTATGTGTGAAACCGCAAAAGAAATTTGGAACTCTCTACTAATAACTCACCAAGGTAATAGTCAAGTCAAAGATAATAAAATAGATCTACTTGTTCAACAATATGAACAATTTATGATTCCGGAAGAGGAATCAATTGATAATGCTTTTGCTAGGTTTAACACAATCATCACAAGTTTAAAAGCACTTGATGAGAGTTTTTTAGTAAGAATTTTGTTAGGAAATTTCTTAGGGCGCTTCATCCAAAATGGCGGGCTAAAGTTACGGCGATTGAAGAATCAAAGAACTTGTCAACTCTTCAACTTGACGAGTTGATCGGCCACTTGAAAGTCTACGAGGCAATAATAAAGAAAGATTCGAGATGGTCAAAGGAAAAAGAGAACAAAGCAAGTCAATTGCTTTGAAAGCTAGGAAGGAATCTAGTGACGAGGATCGCTCAACCTCTGAAAGTGATGACGAAGAATATGCCATGGCCATAAGAGACTTCAAGAAATTTCTTCAAAAGATGAGGAAGATTCGTTAGACAACCACATGAAGAAAGAAAGACATTCCAAGAAACAAAGACGACAAAAGGAAGCAAAAGTGAAGGAAGTGCTTCAAGTGCGGTGATCCAAATCATCTCATCGGAAGATGTCCAATGATGTCAAAGGAGCAAAATCAAAAGGCGTTCATTGGAGGAGCATGGAGTGACAGTGACGAAGACGAGAAAGAAGCTACAAAGGAAGAGAAATGTCTTATGGCTAAGACATCAAGTGATGGTACGTTCTGAAACTGAATACTTTAGTGATGAAAACTTATCATTAGATGAAAAAGACCTAGATAACGAATATAATCGGTTATGCGTATTAGGTTAAAAAGTAATGAATAAAAATAATCACTAAAACTCATAAATAACAAATTAGAAAAAGAAATACTAGAATTAAAAATTAAAACTACATAACTTAGAAAAAGGCAAAAAAGTTTTTGAATGTAAAACATGTCAAGAAACTAAAAATGAAAACGGAATACTTAAGGAAGAAATTTGTAAACTTAACAAATTTGAAAATAGTAGTAATTCACTTAGGGAAATAATAAGTATTCAAAGAGTATCGGGAGATAAAACCGGACTAGGATTTAATTCAACTGAAGCTTCAACTAGTGAAGCTAAAAATGTAAAGTTTGAATGTGAAACTAGCAAGCAAAACCTTTAGAGTCAAAACCTAAGTATTACTTAT